>QUSF01000003.1:19958870-19987973 GCA_003676055.1 Chloebia gouldiae | reverse complement strand
AAGAAGAAGAAGAAGAAGAAGAAGAAGAAGAAGAAGAAGAAGAAGAAGAAGAAGAAGAAGAAGAAGAAGAATGATGATGATGATAACGATAATGATGCTAATGGTGATGATGATGAAGAAATGTCCTATAGTGAAATCTGGAAACAAAAGTTATTTTCCAGCTATATTCTCCACTAGAAAGATCCTTCTAATATCCTAAAAAATCTCCTGGTTCATTTTGTCATTCTATTCTGCCATCACAGAGACAGTAATGTCCAACAGAACAATGAATTACAATAGTTACAATGCATATGTTTAATGACATATTTTTAAATAAAGACAATGAGCACAGAGTTTTATCAAAAACGTAACTATTGTACTTAACCTTTTTTTATACCCAAATGCCAACCTGTGTGCATACTTCTCTTGTTTTGTTCCCAAGTTCAAGTGATGCAAGAAATGTTACTTAAGAGAAACTACAGTATTCTTCTTGTCTAGGCTGAAATAAAGATTTTTTTTAGTTCATGGTTTTCAAACACCCTTCACAACTCTGTGTCTAAACACCAGGAATTAAAACTAATAGAAAAAAAAATGTATTTTCCCTATTTAATACACAAGAAATTAATAGTTAGATGCCATCAAACTAGGAACAACTGCCACAATTACAGACTCATGGGCCAATATCTCAACAGCTGCTTGCTGTCTTTGCCATGGATGAGAATTAGAACAACAGATGTGACATCCAAAAGTAGAAAAGACTTTCAGCTCTCTTCCAGAGGAGTAATCATTTCTTCCCTTACAGCCATTCCACCACACTGTCCTTTGCACAAATACTCAGTAGTTGCTGTCCTTCCTGCTTTGCTGTGTTAGCTGTAAATTATCATTCATGGTTCTCCTTATCAAATAATCTCAAATTATTTTGTAGAGTTTTATTTATTTAAATGAACTTAGAAGCAGAAGATGAACAATTTAGATTTGCATGTAAATCCAGTTAATCAGTGCAAGCTTGGAGGAGATATGGATAATGAGAAGAAACCTGTTCTTAATTTTGCCACCAACCCTTTTGGGTTTTATCTATTGCAGCTCTAACATGAGCCTGGCTGTACCCAGCCAGCCTGCTCTGTATCTGAATAGAGAGGTGATTCAGCAACATTTCAGCTAGAGGTCCATCAATTTGTTCATATAGATTGGGAGGCTGGAGCAGAGAGACTATTCACCATGGCTGAAAAATAAGGCAAATGTCACATGTGTCTTCAGAAAGGGAAAGGAGGAAGATTAGGAAACTACAGGCAAATCATGTGGTCTGGGGCTTGGAGTCAGAACGGAATGGATGGCAGAATATGCAATAAAACACTTTCTAAAATTCTGACTTTGTGGAGATAAAATAACGACATCCAAAAAATAAAGGGGCTAAAAAGAGACTGAAGGGAAGAAATCCTGAAAACAACATGGCAGAATGAAGCTACAGAAAAAGTAAACTAAGGGGAAATGAAATGGATGCTAGAAAAACAGAAAAGTGTGTTATGGAAGAGAAAGATACATAAAATAAAGAAAACAAAAGAGGAAAAATAGTTATATAGGAAAAACAGAGGGCACAGCATCAATTCACTTTGCTTAACTCACCCTTGGCACCCAAGGCTGCTCTTGACTCATCTTTATTCTGTAAAATGTGTTTGCCAAAGTCCATAATGAAGTCTGGAACCAAGACAACCTGTTGTGAACTCTCTGGGTCTTTGAATTATCATTCAAAATATCACAGAAAAGAAACTGATAAACACTTTTCTGTTTCTAATTCCAATGCAGTGAGAATTTATAACATCACTTGGAAAAATATGTTTATTTTTTCCAGATTGTCATCCCCTTTTTAAATTGTGCATTATAATCACAAGAGATCACTACCTCACTGTAAGTTACCTGAAGACTAAGAAAACTAAACTATGCTTTAATCAAAAGGTGATAAAATAAAGCATTTTATACCAGATTTCAAACCTTTAAATTCCCAATACAGTAAAACAACTTGTTTTCATATCATGTAGGAAAACCAGCCTGCATCACTGCAGTGTTTCATCTGCATCACTCACAAGATCATCACCAATATTATCATTACTAAAATTACACTGCTTGCATGTTACATATTTAACTACAAGTATACCATAATTCCTCATTAACAGTGCTGTACTCCTAACCTGAACATGCTGGACATGGATGAGAGCTATTCCCAGCCACAGGAAGTGCAAGGTACCAGCTGAAAGGCTGATAAATCTTTATGCAAAATGCTGTCCTACAGCCACCTCTCATGTGGCAGACAAAGCCCCCAGGTGAAAGGCAGCTGTGCAATGCAGCGCACCGCTCGGGAGTTGATGCTGCTTGCTACAACCTATATCCATTTATAGCTGGGTAACTACCAACAAGGGAGAAGCAAAGAGAGAAAAAAATATCAAAGGTCAGCTTGGCAGACTGCCATTCATCCTGTGTGTGAGATACCCTTGTGGCCCCACCAGAAAACAGAGATTCAAGTTGGCGATTCAAAGAATCCAGAAAGTCTCTTCAAATTCTTAGTCTCCACTTTACCTAAGACATTAACTGTATTTATACTGCAAAAGCAAAATAAAATAAAATAAAAATATTTAAATTTGGTTTTTAATAATAAATTATTCTTTTTAGAAATGTGGCTGAAAGATTATACTGGTGCACAGGACTGTGCACAGCCTACCTTGTCTGACACATCCTCTTTTTGTTTTCAACTGTCCACAGCACCTCTGTCCCTTTGCTCTGGGTGTTATGAAAGCAGCTACAAAACAACTTACTGAAATGAGGGTTTTTTTTACTTTTCTCTAGTTATTAATGGATCTTTCTGTCTAAACAAAACCTCATTTCTCAAAATAAGGTTTTTGGTTTTTCTTACTGAAACCTAATCTTGAAATCTCTCCTGTTCAGTAAAAAAGCACTGCAGCACTAGTTACAGCTATGGGAGCTGTGGGAACACAGGTGGCAACATGAATATTGAGGGACTGTTTTTCCAAATAGAAATGGCTGTTTAGAGACCAGAGGAACACAAGAGCCCATCAGCCCATGGGGCTCCTCGCTGCCTCCTTTCTTCTTGTTTGATAAGAGGAGAGTAACAGATTTTACCAGAGATCAGAGGAAACTGTCTGATCCCAGTGGGCTTTGGGGACCTGAGAGGTCTTGCTGAGGGACCTACCAGTAGATAAAAGCAAACAGCTCATCACACAGCAGGAAGGGATCTGAAAAGATAGAAATGAGGCACAAAAATGTTAAGGAAGGATTTGTATGACAGAAAAGTGGTAAAAGAAATAATTTTTTTAAAAAAGGGGAGGGGGAGGAAAAAGAAAAAAAAATAAATACAGACTGAGGGATGAAACAACCACAAACCAAACCTGTGCAGGAAAATGCTATAAACTTCCTGGGGCTGCAGTCTCCTTTTAAAATTCCCCAAGGTTCAGCACATACTTCGAGCTGACAGTAAGATGCAGAGCACCCCCTGACATTTATGGGAAAGGTTCTCAGCTGAGGAGCAGCACTTTTTCTCATGGATACATCAGAATAATTAATTTTCTGGCTCAAATACTTCAGCACATTAAGGCCAGATCTTCCTCCCCCCCCCCCCCCCCCCCGAGATGTTTTTTCCCTGTGTCTTGTGTTCAGGTGAGTGGTTTTCCACTGCTGACATTTAATATTGTTCAAGGCAAAGAGGCTGTGTGACCAGAGCTCTTTATCAGCAAAACAGTAAACACATTTGTAGTGTTACTAAATTTTGTTTGGCTGCCTGAAATGAAAACTAGACTGAGTGATAACAGGCTGGAATACCCTGAGACTCAAGCAAATCAAAGACTACTTTAATGGGGACTATGAAAACTCTTTTGAAAAAATTCAAAGAGCAAAATACTACGGAGTGACAAAAAAGAAAAAATACTGTCTTGAGGGAGTGAGTTAGTGGCTTTTCCTGTACAAAGAACAGTAGCACAAAAGACACTTGGACCACCTTATTAAAAAAAGAAAAATGTTGACAAATAAATATCCCTGACCACAACTCTCCTCAGTCCCACCAGTTCTTACAGAATTTTCATAAGTCTCATCAGCTGCTGAGAGACCATCTGGAAGAGCTCCAGTGATGTTCTATAGCATAGGTTCTTGAATGTGGCTATAGATTTCTACCTATAGGCTGAATGGAAGAACACATCCAGAAAGCAAAATTCTTTCTTAGCCAATTTGTTCCACATGAGACAGCTTCTGCCACTGAATTACATACTCTTTACAGTTTTCATGAAAGCTTTTAGAAAAGTTGAGTGAATATGTGTATGCCCTCTCTTAAAGACAACCCTTCAGGATAAGAAGACTAACTGGTAGTAGTTCTGAGCATGAGACAGTGCTCTATGTTGGTCTCTTCCTTTTGGTGACACAGCTACACCCACAAACATCTGACTTTGCTGCAAGCTCCCTCATGAGGGCCTCTTGTCTCGATACCTTTACAAGAATAACATCCACGGTTCACTCCTGGCTACGCTGAATACCTCCCTTAGAAAACCCTGCAGAGTATGAATGGCAGCCTTGCATTGTATCATATTCCCTTTTACTGGGAGGTCAGAAACACATCGTCCATCCTCACCACCCATCACCACTGCTTGCTCAGCTCCCTCCCAAAGCCTGTTCTGGTTCTGCTCATCACTGCTAGCACAGCAGCTGAGTATGGATTGCAGCCCTTCTGTTGCTTCTGTTGCCAAGGTGAATATGTGATTCTGATTCTGAATAGAGTCAGCTTGGATCCAGAAATGGGTACTACATGTGGTCCTCCACCACAGTGGAAATTTGCCCAGGGCAGCACTGAGCAGCACCAAATGTCCTGGAGCATCCTGTGTGTAGTGCCCACTCCCAAGACCTTACTGCAATCCATCTGGGGGTGACGCTGTCATTCCCTGTATCTGCCGTGTCTCCGGTCACAGTGCAGGCAGTAGGAGATGCAAAGATCTGAATTTCCCCGATCAGGGCACTACATGTCCCTGCCATGGCTGCAGTTGCAGGCTGCCCATCTCCTTGTCCCAAGGCTGCTGTCACTGCAGAGGTCACGTCACTGCCTTCATGGGAGAAGGCAGCTCCTCACCAAGTGAGGAAGATTTAATGAATCTGCACGAGCCAGTGATGACTGATGGATGTTTCCAATTATTAGCAAGGAAAGGCAAGTGCTGCTTGGAGTATTTTGACATGTTAGAGATGAGTCATAGGAATTCCTTATTTTGCATTATCAAGAGTCTATTCCAAATTGAGAAAATAACTAATATAAGAATAGGTATTTTCAGCTTTCAAGCTACCATCTGCTGAGTTCTTGTCACCATGCAGAGAAGCTAGTAAGCATCTAACAACCTTGTGTTACAGGAAGGTAAAGCTGAAGAGCGTGAATTTGCTTGTGTGATGAAGCTGGCACTAAGACTCAGCTCCCAGCCCCCACCTGGTTATGCATATTACACTTCTCTCCTCTAAAACCTTAGAGTGGTCAAATAAGAAGTTCAGTCATTCAAACAGAACCTGATCCAGCCAGGCTATCAACAGGAGTACTACTGTGAACAATACATTGTGAAATAAAGGAAACTGCTCACCGAAAATGGGTGTCCACATCTTCTCTCTGAGAGTAGATGGAAGGCTAAAGCAAATTATGTTTTCTTTTAAATGGGAAAGAGAAACTGTTGGATGATTCTCCAACTTCAGTATTGTTAGCTGTTGTTAAATTAATAAAACATCCAGTACGTGAGCAAATTATCAAATGGCTTAAGTAGAATTATTGTGCATTTCAAATATCAGTTCTAGTTATATTTTCCTTTGACAAAGTAATTGCACTTCAAGAAACCACAATCAGAACAATTTTTCACTGCCAAAGCTGAGAACAGAAGGTGAAAAGGTGCATTTAGATGATTTTACAAATTACTAACTTAACTTTTATATAATAAAAAACATAAAAGTAGAACAGCTTAAAAATAGACCAGAGAACTCACATTTTAATCCTATTTCAAGTCATTCAATGATTTGTAATTTAATGAGACTTCATACAAAGCTTAGGTTTAGTTTTCTTTCCCTCCATTAACTTGATTTCTTGATATTGAAAGTTATTTGGCTGCTATGGAGACAATATATATTTTTAGTGAAAAATTCACACAAATTAGGCACAGTCATATCCTGTCCCACCCCAGCTCCACAAGATACTCTGACTATCTGTTAGAGAAGACTGCAAGATATTCTTGTGAGGACTAAGAAGCTATTTACTTTGTGAGGATATTGGACTCAGAGCTGTTGAGTGTAAAATACTGGTACAAGTGACAGGAAGAGAAGGAATACATTAAAAACCCAGTCACAGAATCCAAAAAGAGCAGAAGAAAATTGATACTTATACCAAAGACCAGAGCTCTCACATTGATTATTGATAGGAGAATACTGAAACAAAGGTTTTACAAGTTGCACCAAAAATCTTTAAGTGATAAGGAGGGGGAAGCAAGATTACCACGGGTCTTAAAGGCATAAGAAAACCTACTATGGGATATTTGAGGAAATTGTGGGAATTCAATAAACTTATTATGAAATATTTAAGGAAAGAGGACATACATGCATCAGTGTAGATAGGGGAGAACAAATGATGGGAAAAAGGAGATCGGAGGAGGGCAGATAAATGCCACCAGGTCGTGTGCCTGACCACTGCAGTCTGTCATTGTAATACTCCATTCTTCAATATTACCCTGGGTGAGGGTGCTCTCCAGTCCATGTAAATCTGTGAGAAGTCTGAGAGCTGACTGAGGGAGGTCTGAGTCAGCTCTTGGGCAACCCTGGGCTCTGAGAGGTGGGGGACACCACAGGGCTGGACCTGCTACCAGAGAGATCCATTTGTGCCTGTGTGTGTGTCTGTGACTGTGTCTGTGTGTGTATGACACCTGCTAGCATGGTTCGATCCCAAGGAAACAACAAGAAAGGAACAATTGCATTTCTCGTTTCTGTCAGGCGGCCACTGCAGCCCAGAAAATGATGCTGTGCCCTGAAGCCTCCTGGACTCAGCTTTCCTCCATCAATGCTCCCTCCCTCTGTAATCCCACTGCTTTCTCGTGCACACACACACCTCTCTGGATGTGCTGGGCATAATCAGAATCACTCTGCCAAGGCAGCACTGAAAGAGAAAACATCTGCTCCATCCTTGTCATGTGGACCTAATGTTCTTCCAACATGAGGCAGCAACGGATGCACAGAAAAACTTAAAAATTTCCTCCAGGCTGATTTTGATGAATTGCTCCTTCTGGACTGACAAGAGACGGATAACATGACTAGAGCGAGGAATTCTGGTTTTCAATGCTGTTTTCTCCTTTCCTCTTCACTATATAAAGCATGACAGGGGTTTCTGATGGCACACAGAAGATTACAGACTTACTAAGGCCTGTAAGGTCTTCTGTGAGAGAAAGCATGTATTGCCTCTCCAGGGCAGCATGGTGATCTGGATGCAGTATCATTTTAAGCCCTACCTCAATCTCAAAATGCATTCAAAAAGGTCTGAACAAGTTTCAAGTAGCATTTCACATATTACCTCAGCTACTTAGTCTCTCATGGTGTTCATGAGCAAACCACACACCCAAGATAGCTCACAGAAATTCTTGTTGGAGATGGGTTAATACTGGGTTTATCTGCACAGCCAGACTAGTAGCAGATTGATAAAGAGAAGATAATTAGCAATTTTGGAATGGTAGCAATATGTATTTTCAGACAAAAATATTTGCTTTGAGGCTCTGACTTATAGTTTTGGCATCATTTCTGTTCCATTCTTCCTTTTAGATGTTAGAGACTGTCCAAGTTCTCACTGCTGGCTGTTTTATGCCCCCTTCTTTTCCTCCCATAATTAACATATGCTTCTTTCTTTCGGAGATAGATAATTTTTTCAAAGTTCTCCCTTTTTTCCCCTCATATTCAGCTAATTATCACCAGAGCTATTAAAATTTGTAAATTTTAGTTGTTTTCAAAACCACCCATCCTTGACTGCAAGGTTCAGGGCCACTGCAAGCTCTTAGCAGCCTTTTGCATGCATCCAAACAGCATACTGTTTCTGTTGATGAAATGATTCTTTCTGCAGTATTCCCTCCACCATTTTTTGAGGTGAATTCTCTTTCACATTCTATTTCATTGTTACACATCTCTTTTGATGACTGTATCTACTCACTTCTCACTGGATTCAAATCCCACTTCTTGTGAATACTGAAATGTACTGGAGTATTCCGCCCACCTGGTGTCTGGTTGTAATTCATAGTCAGGTTCTGAACATGAACAATAGCCAAAAAATGTTTCTTAAAGTTTCTTAAAGGTCTTTTTGTAGTAGTGATTGTGAATAGAACATAGAAGAAACCAAATTTAGGCACATTGGTCTTCAGATCCAAGCAAAAAGCATTAATGTAGTCCTAAAAGCCATTGGCCTGATTTATGGCCTGAATTATTATACTCCTCCAGGGTTTCAGTGATGACATGCTTGCCACATGCTGTCTGTTTAACACAGTTCCTTGTCTTTCTCAGAGTATTTCTGTAAAAGTCTGCATTTATTCAAAAGAAAGCTAAGTGAAGATTACAAAGGCCAGGACCATGCTAGGTCCAGCATACAAATCATTCAGCCAACATGCTTTTTGTGTTGTCACCATTGGCACGTCTGTGCCTTCTGCTTTCCCCCCTCCCTCACAAAACCTCTTTGTTTCCCCCTGGAATATCAGGATGCCTCACAAAAATGCACATGAGCATAGTCTTGAGCCTGGGGTTTGCAGCAGCAGGGCTTTGGCATTGATTATGAGCCATTCTGATGTTTTCCACTGATTACCATGCATGTTTCTCTCCTACACAACATCTAAAATGATTCCTCATGCTTCTGTTGTCCTCTCTCCTAATACAAGAGAAAAGGGAATTTCCTAATACTGAAAGGCAGATGAGGAACATTCTCTCCAGGCAAAGCATGAATAGCCTGTAGCCAGCTTATTTCACAATATTCCTCCATGTCAACATCTTTGCTAGATCCCCAAATGATTGTGCATTCTTACTGATGAAGAAAATACCCAGAGGTATCATAATGCCAAGAGCTTTGGTAGGCTATGTCTCCTCATTATTCCTTTGAGGTACAAAACTGTTTCTCACTCAAGGAAACAAAAAATAAACTTTCTGTATACTCAGAATATTAAATAACTGGAAACTTTCTATTTCTGTAACACATCTGGTACCTCCTGTTACTGGAGGCAAAATACTGAGCTAGATTGATAAGTGTTAGAATAACAAGGTTATTGTTTATTAATATAATAAAAAATGACCAATGCTCAATGATGGTGAGAAAGATGGGACAGTGTTTGACAGCAGATCACTCAGTTCTTTTATAAATTCATGCCAGCTTCTATGGCAGTCAGGAGTAAGATATACAACTGCAATACCAGTAATTTTTGTTTTTTCTTTATTTTCTATTGTTTCCCTCTAAGTCCCATTAGTAATCAACAATTCAACAGTCTTACAGGTTCCCTTACTCAGACCAAGAACTTATTTTAAACTTGATTTACCTGGTCATTCTCAAACCACCTAGCAGAAGAAGAAATGCTACAGCTTTAAAAATAGATTAATACAAAGCTGGGAGCAAGAGTTAATGACAGTCATTTCTACCTTTCTCTAAGTACTGAGTGAACATGCAAGGATTCAGAGAAATTCTTGCTTCTAACAGTATGCATCCTTCATTGTACTTTGAGGGACGAGGTGAGCTTCCTTTCTTTTCCAGGAAGACAGACTTTAAACGACTTAACATTGCAAAGGAGTCATAGGGTAAAATAACAATACTACCAGGCTTTCCTTTACTATTTCACTCCAGGTTGCCAGCACACCTAATATGCACCTGCATTATCAGAAAATCAATCAAAAAGAAGTGTAGAGGATATCGAGGCCCTTCAGCCATTACAGCCACACAATGTGTGAATCAACGCCAGGGGGACTCAATCTGTGTGTCCACTTTCAGCATTTCCCCTGTGAAAAGCTCCAGATGTAAATTCTTGACTGCTTCTGAAACTTTGAGCATAAATATTCCTTTTTAAATAAATGGTTAAGTCCTTAATCATGACTCATTAGGGATATTATTATTCTATTTTATTTACTTACTTACTGACAGGTTAAAGTTACAGACATAACAAAAGCTATTCTATGAATGATAATATATGACAAATGAAGAGATACATTCTATTTTAAGTGTTGTTTTCTCTTTAGGGCTTTGTAAAAAAAAGAAAATAAATAAAAGTTTATCCTGTTTTTAACATCTGACTGGAAGTTCCAAATCTGCAGGTTACTTTCTTGACAAAACAGTGAAATTCACAAAAATGGACAGCAGCTACCCTTACACCATGTATTTTAACAATTTAAGTACTTAAATGAACTATTGTGTAAGTTTGAGCCTTTGAATCCATAGAAAGTGTAATCTACTCTGCACAGTGGCCATACTAAATGTTCATTACTAAACGGTGTTGAAGAAGCAAGGAAGGGTGATAAATCACCACCACAACAAGGAAAACAGCCCCTCCATCTGGAGGCACCAGCTTTCCAAGCCTTCTGCAAAGGGATTGTGCAGTCTGGTGTCCCCAGAGCACTTTGACATTCATATCCTCTAAAACTGTACCTCACTTAAGACAGGCTTGACAGCTGAAGTAGACATTCTGTGGCAGGCAGGCACTGACACTGTCAGAGAATATAGGGACATTTTAGACATTCTAAAAGTGTTTAATGTCTAAATCCCACCGTTCTCATCTTGCACTGTGAAGTTCAAGGATACCCAATAAATGAGTCCTATCTCATGTTATTTCCTCCCCAGAAGACTAATTCCAATAAAGTTAACGGCAGGATTAATAAAAATTACATATGTTTCTTATCATATCTTGCTCTACAAGATCACTATCACTAGAAGAATCTGACCACTAGAAGAATCACTATCACTTGCTATCACTAGAAGGATCTGACCAAAATGGAATCTCTCTTACTTGTGCAGAGGCTGTACAGCTGAGCAGAACAGCTGTGCTCCATGGATACACAGAAAACATCTGGCAGCCCAGAGCCCACCAGACTTACTGTCCAGCTGCAGGCTGAGCTCCTGCAATGTGGCCATGTGGTTCCTGACCCATCCAACCCATCATGCAACTGAGCTGCACTGAAGCTTGTTGCTATAAACTGCTGTGCAGGAGGCAGCCCCACTAACACAAGCAACCTGGAAAAAGCTGCAGTCTGTACTGTGTAAGACAAAGGTATTTTTCATAGCTTCACCAGCTTTGCTCTTCTCAGCTTCTGTTCCTTATTTCCTCAAGCTTGTGAGTAGGTGTGGCCACAGCTCGTGGCTACAATTTGTAGGCCAAGAGAGGAATTTCCCAGTAGCTCAAGTCCTGGACCTGACAAACATGCTCTATACATAAGAGACATGGCAGTTTTTCATCACGAGCTTAAATTAGGTTTGAGCACTCTGAAAAACCTCCTGTGAACTTGCAATACTGATAGGAAGTGCACACATTTAGTCCTTGTCTAACCTATCCCAAATTAACCTCCTCCTTCCCATCTAATTTTCCATCTGGAGGAAATTTTGGCACATTCTGATTCAGACCCAGAAAAAAGGCTGTGGTACTTCATGCAAAATTTTGCCTCTGGCTGAATTTTTTACTAATTGAGGAGGCATCTATGCCCCTTTGTTGATGTGTGTGCTGCCAGCATGTGCCCCACACTACCCTCCCCCAGCTCCATTCCCACGCCTTCCACCTGCTGGTCCAATGGAAATGAACCATCAGACTCTCAGAAAGCCTCGATCACCTTGGGCTTCATATTATGACAACAACAATAACAACAATAACAATAACAATAACAACAACATTTTTCCCTCATGCCAGGCACGGTGGTGCTGTGTTTTTCACCACTGATGTAAAAGGGCCAGATCCAAATCCCTTCTTCCCCACCTTGCAAGAAATCTCAGTATAAACACAGACTTCCAGCAAGAATATCCTGATTGTTAAATTACATTTTAATTTCTCCTGTTGGAATTTTGCCACCTTTTTATTTTTATACAATTATCCAATATATTTTGGAGCAGAATTTTAATATGTGATATATGCACTTCTGACATTGTCTTGTGGTACATCTTGGGTAACACAGACCTAAAAAGCACTGTCTGCAGAAGATGTGCCCCCACAAACAAATATTGATAGTACATTAAAATCTATTTGATCGCTCTAATGGAAGCTGTCAGAGGCTACCCAGTTCTTTAATGAAGAAAAAAAAAAAAAGAAAAAAGCTTTTTCTTTTTCTTCTATTGATAAATATCTGAGCATATGCAGCCTAATCTTTTTCCCCTTTTTTAGACTGAGGTTTACTCTCAAGTGGAGGACTCAGTTACTGCTAATACAGCAGTCAATGAAAACATCAACACATCTTTTTTTTTTCCTCCCTCTGGCTCTATGATTTCCAGAGAAAACAACTTACGAAGCTTTTCCTTAAGGTGAACTCTCTAAAAACATCAGAAATGTAAAAAATTTCCTGTATATTCTTCAATACTCTATTGAGAGGTTTTTGTATTCAAGAAAGATATTTTAAAATTTTTCTCGTCTTCTATTTAGATCCTTTTCCAGTGAACATACTCTCAAATGAAAGGAAGGATTATGTATACCCTTAAACTAATAATGGGCCTTTTATTTCCTGATAGGATTAAGAATTGCATCTGCTTGAGCTTATTTGCTGGTAAATTTAGTCCATATATTTCTTTATGGAGGTTAGGTCACCTCAGCAAACACAATTTTTACCTCTTCACCCTCTACTGTTTGTGGATTTTCTTTCAAAAGTAATATCTCAGCTACTGGCTCCATATCCTTATCCAGCTTGAAATTAATAAATATCACATTTCCTTTCATGCTGACAGGTCTCTAAACCTTTGCTGCAATATTGACAGTGGTTCTTATGATATATTTTATGAGGCAATATTGTTGCTACTATCCTCTGAGCAGAGAGTGCATGAAAACCCTACAAAAGCAAATCAACACAATTTAGTTCTCACCTGTCGCTGCCTGGGGTTGAGTGGTTTGATAGATGTGCTGCATATTTGCAGTCTCAGCTTCAGAACCGAGTCTGCCTTCCTGACCTGGGTCTGCTTTATGATTTTGATTCTCTGTCACACTTGTAGACTAAAAGAGTCTTCAGCCTTCACATGGTTCAAACTGTGATGTTCATTTTCTGAGCAACTTTTCTGATAATTATATTTATTCAGACATGGAGTTTGGGTGAAAATATACTAATCTTAACATTTTTTAGTTGATTCTTAGGCAGATGTTTGCAGAAAATTAATTTTTTCTCATGATCCACACAAAGACATACTCTTGCAGTTACTAATGAAAGCATAGTAAATGTCCATCTTTGAAGCTATTTGAAAGTCAGTTGTACAATCCACCAGCAGTCTGATCTAACTTTAAGCAGGAACTTGGACTAGATAGACTCCAGAGATCCCTTACAAATTAATTATTCCATGAATACATAGCATTAGCATCATATCCTTATAATATTGATTTTATTATTGTAATTTGCTCCCTCTTGGGAAGTTTGCAGAATACACTAATAATCTGGTGCTTATAAAATCACTAGACAACAGGGATTGCCTCACCTTCATAGCAGAAGCATAGATTCTGTAAGCTTCCCAACAGTTTTTACAGCTGCAGTTTGTAAATACCTTATTCTTTTTTCCTGCCTGGGGAAGAGCTGGTGTACTGTGTGGGGGATCAGTGCACTGAACAGATGGTCCCTAACTCCTACATGTTGTTTGCAATCATTGCTCTTTAGGTGGCAAGTCACTTAATAAAATCCAACTGTATAAAGAAAAGTGCATGTGCCAGCAAGGAATGTTTTCTCTCGAGGCCTGTGTGTTTCTCTGGCCACCCCTGGTGCAGGAGCTCCAAATCCACACACTCCTGTGCCCACAGAGTCCTGCTGAGCCAAACCAACCATCACCTTTCCCTCAGCAGAGCTCTTCTCCCATCCCCTTCTCACTGAAACTTTCTGATCCTGCTTGCCCGTGTTTTGGGATGCTCATGACTTTCTTAGCAGAAGGCTTTTTCAAAAGGGAAGGAAGTCTGAGGACTTCTCTGAGTGACACAGACCAAGAATCAGCTGGTGACAACAGACCCATGCACTGCTCGCTCATGGATGGAACAGGCCACAGCAAAGTCTAATTAGAAAACCATTGCCAAATTGTTTTGGCACCCACAGCAGCTTCTGTCAGATACCAATACAGCACACACAATTCACCACCATCTTCTAGTCCTTCTGCAGCAAGATTTAATGCTCCTCTACACAGAGGAATCCAGAGTTCTGAGTGTTTCTGCTGTAGACAGACAGAGGAGCTTGTTACTGCTTCAGGCACAGGGCGGGCACTGAGTCCGAGCTGACCGAGCAGCATGAGAGAGGCAGACTGCAGCCATGGTTCCTGCTCTCCCCTACCACCTAAACACAATAGGTTAGCCAATATGATTTCCTGGGGTGATGAGATTGATCTTATCAATAGATTTCAGATATTGGAAATACCATTCTTTTAACTGTCCAGCTTTTATAAGGGTGATATTAGGCAAGGAAGAATGAATGCAGCAGAGAAAAAGCAGAAGGAAGGAAGCACAGGAAGGGAAGCCACACAGCTGCAGAAAAAGCAAGACTGCTTTATATACATTCCAGGGAAAAGACAAGGAAAGAGTGACCAGTATATTTGAGGAGAGTCTTTATGCAACCAGGAAACCACCCATGTGAAACATAAAACAAAGCCTGAAAAAGAAAAGCCACCAAAATAAATTTTGCATAATGTGTCAGTCCTAAGGCTTAGTAGGTAGAAATCTACTGAAAATTATTTCAAATAAAGAGCTTACTTTAACTGTGGATGAAGTCAGAAAGGTAGAACACAAAGTGCTAAAACTGCTGGACCATTTCCTACAGCCAGCTGGCACAAAGGGATATAGAATTATTTAAATGAGGATCAAAATTTAATACATGAGACTCACTATTCTGTATCTTTATGGTTTTAAATCATAGCATTCACAAATTCTATTGTATTTGAAGACCTTTATTTAATCCTTATCATTTACTGGAGCTCACTGTACAGTAAATGAACTTACTAATTGGAGAAACAAAATCAATCTATTTTTTATGTTACTTAGGTGAGTATATAGATGCTATGATTAGCAAAAAGAAAATAGCTGAAACAAGTAGTCAAGTAATGCTTATGAATTTAAACACTGTTCAAACTACCTGGTAAATAGATGGTCAGAAATACCAGCTGTAGATGAAAAAATCACTATTTGTTTGACAAGGACCTGTAAAGAAATACAGGGTTAAATCTGCAGTGACTCCACAACCTTGGTACCTCCTACAGTTCTAGAAAGACAACTGTACAGTACTTCTAGGTGATAACCTAGAAATACAACCAAACCATTTCATTTCATGTGATCTACAATGATGAAGTGATGCACAATAATAGGCTACTGCAGGGCTCATCACAAGCTCATTATTTCAGCATTATAGAGAATCAAATGTTACATCAGACATTACAGGACTATGATGCTGTAAACCTTCTGCAGAGCTGGAGCACATGCTCAGTATGTTATGCAAGATCTGAAGTTATGTGTGAAACTTTTTAAATGGCACATCATCTTCTTCCCTTGCTATTCCCAGTGCTGCACACACAGACAGATTTTAACCTATATATTTTAGAAAGGACTGGGCAAGTCAGAATATTATGTTAAGGTGAGTTCTTGCATGGCATTTGCCATCTGAAAAAGCTATTTTATGCTGCATTAACCTTTCTTCTCTAATTGTTTTGGGTTTTTTTCCTAAGATCTTTGCATTTTGCACCTGTGTACAGTTGCCAAATTGTTTAAATGGGTGGCTACTTATTTTGTGGCCAATTAGGGATAAGCAGCACTTCAGAGTGCATGATAGTTGAGTTAAACTGTAAAGTTACTCAATCCACCTACTGAAAATGTAAGTCAGCTGATGCTATTGCTAACTCTACTTTTTCTTCCTTTTTCAGGTTCCTCTGCATTCTACTCTCACCACATAATTTCTGTTTTACTTTCATTCCTAAGTATAAGGAAAGGGAAGGGAGGGAGGGAGGGAGTAACACAAGAAGAATTGCAGAAATATGTTGTGGAAATTCCTAAGGGATTAGTTCAATCACAAATAATTTCTTCAATCATTTTTAATCAAGCAACAAGAACTCACATTGTGATAATTCTCTGCATTTTTTAAATAGCCATCCAGCCAGAACTGATGTTAGTCTCCAGATCAATTCTATTTTAGGAAAGAACTTTGTAGCCTCTTATTTCTCCTTGTCAAACAGTGTGAAATATGTTAATTCTTGTAGATTAATTTTTCCAATAAAACCAGTGATGTCACAGTGTGTGTGTGTACTCACTGCAGGAAACTCCAGCATCTCTGAGAACCAAAGGTCCAGCTTGATCCATCAATATGTTGCAATTTCTAACACAAAATATTTACTCCAATACAAAATTCGGGAGAGCCTCAGGTTTCTCCTCACCAACTTTTACTAGTTTTCTATCCAAATGGTGTTTTATATTTTGCAGCTATCCAATCTTCAGCACATTATTTGAAGTCTTTTACTATCCTGCCATCCATTGGCTTGCTGACATAGAGTATCCTGTAGTTAATGGGTAGGGATAGTATTTTAAAAATATGAAAACTCTAAGATCTACTATCCTGTGACAAAGATGCAGTTTTGTCCCAACTAATTAACACTGACACTGAGTATGGAGCACAGTAGCTAAATTGCAAGTTGGTTTGTTTGTGTTAATTGCTCTGTTAGCATTATTTATCAGTCCTGAATTAATTTAAGCAAGAAGAGTTTTTGTTCTTTCTATTTCAATGAAGACTGTATTAAATATAGCTACTTTCATTTCCTTTGCCACTTTTCCTTGATGTTGCAAAAAGACCAATTTGAAAAGAGAGAACACAGTAAATTTTGGCTCAGTGGGAGATGCACTCACAGTTGGATCTCTTCTTTTTATATTTCTCATAAATGCACAAGCATGTTGCCTCCTGAATTTTCCTAATGACAGAAATTTAAAGTCCTAGACAACAATTAACACTACAGGGGCAAGAGTAGTGCAACTCTATTACCACAAAAAAGAAATCAAAAGCTGGTTTTAAAGCTGTAAATTTTTCAACTTTTCCTAATTCAGTTTTTACCACTTTTGCTTATCATTCATCAAAAAAACCTCAGCGTTCTCGCATTATTACTTAGTATATAAGATATTTTTTTAATTAAGTATGAATAATAAATAATGAGAGTGGTGATTTTATTTGTGAACATAGTATTGATATGAGCAGCATGTGACACTGAACCCCAGGCAGGTTAAATAATTTATTCAACTCCACACATGGAAAAACTGGCAAAAAGGGGTGCAGGTGACATTTCCAGGCTGTTCTGCAGAACAGCAGTTAGTTTGGAGGAAGACTGTGAGGACTAGAGAAATCTGCACAGACAGAAAACAAACAGACTTCACAACACTCATCAGCTGCAGTAAATTTTCTGACATTCCACGGAGCTGATATTGTCCAGTTAATGCCTTGACCTCCAGTGGGGCAAAATTAAAATAAGACATAAAATCCATATCCAAATTAACAAGCCCCTAGACTGTTCAGGCATTCTAGCTGAAGGGGAGGAAGAGAGAGTGCTAAGATGAAGATTTTGGTGCAGGCTTGTTTGAGAGATCAGATGGTGCTGTCCAAATGGAGTAAAATAGTTGCCTTTGTGATTCAGTGAGTGAATTAGTGAATGTGAAGGAAAATATCGTGTGCCCCTTTTGTTTCTATTTTTTTTTTTTTTGAATGAAAATAAGTAATGTGAAATGAAAATCTCACGAAGAAAGAGGTTTTCATTTGCCATAATAAGGACTTTCATTATAAATATGGATGAGGATATAGGACTTTTTAAGGAATTAAGGAGGTGGTGGATGGACTCAAAACCCATTCTCTACTCAAATTCCCCTTGATTTAAACATTGCTACAAGAATCACTAATGCACTGAGGAGATAACAGATGTCCCTCAACTAAAGAAAATTACAGGGAGATCATCACAAAAAACCACCCTCAGCTCAGAAAGATATCATAATTTTCAGGCTCTAGCAATCTGCAGACTCTGCTCAAAAGAAATATAGCTGGAGTCAGACCTAATTTACACTACTGGAAATCCACGTTGAAGCAAATAATTTACTTCAACTAATTATTGTGAATGGGCGTTGGAATCCATTCCAGGGCCTATAATTTTTCCTCATGCCTGAAAAAAATGTAGTCTAGTGGTATTAGATATCACAAGACTAGGACCTTATAAGACCTTATAGGACCTAAGAGACTGGATAATGAAGAAATTTTCCTATGAAAAGAAATTCCCAGCGTCAAGCCTGGAGTTTGACTGGCAGATGGACAGCCATCCCCAGCTCCACCCTGTGCCTGGTGCACTAAGCTTCTCCTCTGGAAGCTGTACAAATCCATACATTCATAAGACAGAAGTAATTGCAAACCCATCTTATCAAATATGAAAGTTTTCAAGTCATGTGAGATTTTAAGAAAAACCAAGATTTTTAAAATATAAATCAGGGAAAAATACATACAGCACTGTTTTTAAAGCATCAGTTTGCAGCTTTTTCAGAAAGCTAAACCAATATGCATATTCCCACAAATGTAAAGGGAATACCATTATAAATAAGGGAGAAGGAAACAACAGTCACATTCCTCCTCCACACGCTTTTCTGCCCTTCCTAATATTAGTGCTGAATCTGCTTAGACTACCATGCAGGTCAGTATATTACTATTGACAACATGCTACAATTTGATTCTTTGAACAAGAAAATCACTACTTCAATCTATGTTGTTCTTAGTAGGAAACACCGTGTTGGTAATTTTTTTGGCTGCTTTTGTAACTTTTTACATTTCCAGCAGCAGCAGAGCAGGATGTATTAGCTAAACAGTGTGAATGATTTGCCATTTCCTAGGTACTATTATAAAACCTGAATTTTGACATCCTCAACTGAGCTTTGCCCAGGCTCAGGGACCTAAAGTGCTTTCAAATTGCAACAAACTCTATACCTACACAAACCTTCATAGAGGGCACTATAGAAATATCTACCACGATTGCATCTCAGCCAAGCAGCATTTCACAACTCACACCACGTGGTAGTTGTAAGAACCAAACACTGAACAATATATCCAGTGAATATAACACTTTTATGCACAGGGAGGTTAGGAATGCAAAATATAATCTGAAGTGTGAGCAATGCCTGCAGTTAAGGTCTTGTATCAGCCTCCAGATTCAGTTGCTTATAACTTTGCTATTGAGTCAGAGGTTTTATGACCCAGAGGCCTGTCTTAAGTTAAAATTTCAGATCAAATGTTTTTTCTGTTCCCAGATGAAGTGTATTACCAGTGTGCAATTGCAGAGTGCAATTGGTTTCAAGTGGTCTGAGAAATCACCTCCTCAACAGGTTTCCATTACCACTGCAGCAACCAAAGCTTGCACCATCACCTACTACTGAGTAACAGCCATGATTAGTTAGGCATGATAGGGCAATTAAACCTTCAGGTGCACGGATCTGACCACAAGAGTACTCCCAATAGTCCCATGAGCAACACTTGGGCCATACAATATTCTCATTCGTTTTGTCATTAAGATCTGAATGAAGTTTTGAAAGTCAGCATGGCAGGGGCTTCTGAGGTGTTGGAAATGACATTGTTCCTATGAGAACTCAAAGGTCAACTAAAACTACAGGGCTCCAGAGCAAGTCTTATTTGACATAAAATTATGAAGGTTCTGGGAAAAGAGTGGAGACAGTCTCAGGAAGGATTCATCTGGGGAAGGAAGCACTAAGGACTCGGGCTGTTAAGGGCTGCTCTCTGTGGTCTCCAAGACACCTTCCATGCACTTCAGAGAAGAGGTAATCAAGACCTCAGAGCACAGAGAAATCCATTTGGAAATAGGGAAGACAAGGGAAAGTATCCAAGAAAAGAAAATAAAAGGTAATCTATTAGCAGAGTGGAAGAAATAGCTGGGTTTTGAGAGAGAGCAAACAAAAGATGGAAGGTCTGGCAGCAGGGAGCTGGAGGCCAGATGGAATGGCAGCAAATAGATTGGAGGCAGAGTGGTGATGAGGACCAGGGCAGGATCCTGCAGTGATGGGAGGAGGGAGCAGAGCAGGACATGCAGCACAGATTTCTCCCCTGAAACCCCAAACTGGAGACACTTGTTCTGAATTTCTTTCTTACAATTCCTCTTCTGTACTGTTTTTCTCAGCCAGGCTGGAAAAAAACAGAAAGTGTGTCATACCACACCATATGGGCCTATCCTGAGGGCCAGTCATCTGAAATCCATCACACAAGTGTGAGCTGAGGGAGCCATGGGAGCTGCATTGCATGATTATGCCTTGTGAGGGTCTGCCATCACCGAGGCACTCAGAATATTAATGGATTTTACAATGGCTAGAAGACAAATGAGGATGCATTCATGTTGACAGACTGTAGGAATAAGTCCACACATATTTTATGACTGAATTTCTGTGTATTCAGTTTGGTGGGGGTCTTTGGTTTTGTTAGTTATTTGGTTGGACATTGAAAACTCGATTTTAGAAAGCTTAAAGACATATTCCATAGTTACCTATACATGGAATGGACAAAGGCTGCCCTTGGAGAAAGGAGCATGTGGTTCAAGGTAGTAACATACTGCATAAATCCAAAGTAGCTGAATTTATTTTGCAAAGAATACCTTCAATCTAGAATTTCACAACTTTCCCAAATTTGACTTGCACTTTAGTATTTGCTTACTGGGTAATGTAGTAAGGGAATTATGCAAACTGTGGTGCACAAGACACAAGGATCATCTCATCACCTTTCTTACAAAGCAGCCCAAGATTTTTAACTACTGCAGAAGAACAAAGTTATAAGCTCATTTTCACAATCAGTGCATCACCGTTTTAAGCATTTCTGGGAATTGCTTCTCTTCCTCAAAATCATCTTATGGTGTAAGGAGCAGTGGTTCCTGAGATACGGGAACTGAGTGGTCTGCAAAACCAGGCATCTCATCTGCAGCCTGGCAGATCTGGTTTTAAAAGTGCCAATCTAAATGCTGGAGCAGATGTAGAGTGGCTTCTGCAAAACATGACAGGACCCAAAGAGGCTGTCTAGTGTCACAGGAGACTGCAGAGCAGAAAGTTATTTTTAGACCTATTCCTTCTTCTGCAGTATATAATTACTTTTCATTTCTTCAGCTGCTTCCATAAGCAATTTCTCACTAGCACGGAGTTTTCTCTGTCAAATAATATACTTCATCTACCTATCTCAGTCCTGTTTTTGTTGGTTTTCAGAGCTGAGAACCACAGGGGATCTCCTGAGCTGGTGCAAATTCTTATTATGGAACTCATTTCAGTGATAGTTCAAAAGTGAAGACTGCTCAAGATTTGGCATTTGGGGCATTCTTTGACAGCTATAAACTGATGAGCTCAAAGAAAGCACCATCCAGAAAAATAACACAATATAAAAAAAAAAAACAAAACACTAAACCAAACCTACAAAACACAAAACCACTGATTATTTTTTTATCTTTAAAATTATCATTTGGACTTCTTCCATGTCCACAAGCAAAATTTAGGAATGCAGTCAAATACATGTGCGCATTTCCCATTGAAGTTTGTAAGGAGTTTCATACACTTAGTGAAGTGTAAATAATTTTCTGGGAGCCTCTTAATGTTTATTTGTAGACATGCTAGAATCTACATGAACTCTATGCACAGATATTATTACATCTTATTTTTCTTCAAACGCAAGTTGATGTAGAAATGAAAATGCTGTCACAATTTAGCAAATACAGCCTTATTTTGCATTCTTGCAACGCAAACACGACTGCTACAAAAACTGAATAATGAACTGATGCTTTCATAAATTATGGGCTTGTTGCCTCTTAGCACTTTAAAAATGAATGAATAAGTAATATTTGAAAATGTGTCTATAATACATTTCCAGCTATTTTCTTTTGGTTCTTTAAATCCATGTTGAATATTAGCATCATGACCACTCCAGGCATGCTAGGAATCAGTATCATCCAATAGGGGTCCTGACAGTTGGTCTTTGGAATATGTCCTTATTCTGGCAATTATTTAACGACTGCTTAATATATAAAAAAATCTTGCACATTTTATAGTATCATCATGCCATCTAGAGGTGGCATATCACTGAGGCTCCTACTCATCCATGTGTCCAGAACAAAGCAAAATAGTGAGAGGAATAGTGGGACGGGGGCCTTTAAATACAGCCTTTCACTAGGATGCTCCAACATCTTTGGTTGCAATTAGGCCATATTATTGCCAGTCAGCACTATTAGTAAAGGACAGGAAATGCTGTTGCATGAGACTCATTAGGAAAAAAACTGAGCGTTCAAAAGCCCATTACTTATTCACAAAAGAAAATAAGCAATGGACAATCTGTTGCTTTTCTACCTAGCTCCACTAGAAACTGTGCTCCATCTGGAACTCCAAATTCACCTGCCTATGAAGTCCTGCAGAGGAATAAACACTGTAAGGATCAATGCTGTTCAAAGCAGTAAGATGAGTCAAGTCCATTTCAAAAAGGAAATTTTCAAACTAACAGCCAGCCTTGCATTTCCCACATGCTCCCAATCTGTCTTGACCCCTTCATTTCCCAACACTTCTACTACTTCCCTGAAGCAACAGAGCTCTGAACAGGAATCAAGTACTTCCCACTGATAAGGGTGGAACAAGCCCCAGAAAGTCTTTGGTCCACCTTCCTGGTGGACCAGGAAGGATAATGATGAGATCAGAAGAACTTTCTTAGAATATTGTCTAGTAAGGTCAAAAAAACCTGTAAGGACAGAGCTAGCACAACACATATTGTCCACCTCTTCCACAGCTCCACTGCCTCCATGGAGAAAAAGCTTCTCACTGCATCCAGTCTGCATCAAGGTTGTTCAGTTTATACTGTCCCATACCCTCCCCAGCACACAATCTCCATGATGTGTTTTCATAACTCCTTTGTCTGGTCTGGGGGAGTTTGGTCCCTCCTGAAGTGGTCTTGTCTCACAGCTGAACCAGTGCAAATCCTTAGTTTCTCCCCACAGGACAAGTACAGTTCATGTGAGCAAAGTCTCTCCTTAGGAGAGCAAAAGTAACGAAGACATGAAAGAACTATTGACCAGGAGGTTGCAGCTGGAAATTGGCAAGAGATATGTTGTTATGTTTAGCAAGGATTCTCAACTTTTACCTTTAGCTGATTCTTGTCCCATTTTTAAGGATACAAGAAGAGTAAATTAAATAAGGGTATTGCATAGCAAAACTACTGAGAAAAACAGAAATATCTTTTCCCTGTAGCAAAAATCTATTGCTTGGTTTACTTTGTGCCTCCTATTACATAGAAAACCTATGGCTGAATTTGCTTTACTGTCTGCTGTTATAATCCTACATCTAAAAGAACAGAACAAGCGAACGTCAGTATTGAAAAAGAATATAAAAAATAAAATCTCAGCTCAATGCGCCTGCAAAACAGCATAAAAGGCATTCTGGAAACAGTTCTAATCACTAAAAATACATGTCAAAAATAGTAATTAGCATTGTAATTATCCTACAGCCTTGGCTTCTGTCTTATATAAGCATTTAAGCCCCAAGAAAAGAGGTCAGCATGACTTCAGTTGACAGAAATACATGAGATGGGAAGAACCAACAAAAACTCTAAAAAATGTTCAGGCTAACCATTTCTGCTTTCACTTGGACAGTGCTACACAGGACATTGATGTTTTCACCAAGTTCCCAACAGCATCTGTGTGCATTATCCAACAATTCCTCCAATGTAAAATTCATAAGATCTTTTGGAAGCAGGAGTTAGTCCATTGCCAGTCATGTCTCTGAACAAAACCCAGTCATTTCCACTGTGCTTTGTGCTGCACTCAGAGTTCTTGGAGCACTAAGCACTCATCTCCTCTATCCTGGGAGCTAGAGTGATTGCAAAGCCACCAGGGGCCACACCAGAGAGGCTCTCTGCCCATGGACATCCTGACCAATATTGTGTGGCAGCTGGAAACTGAACTACTATCTGCAGGTGTGGTTCAACCTCTTTGAGACACATTCGTCTCTCCCAGCAGATAATTGTGTTAGTGAAAATCAATGACTGCAGCATCATGGCCTGCAGCCCAGAGGAGTGGCGGGGAAGGATTGTGATTTGGGTTTACCTGAAGCTGCCCTTCCTCAGCCTGTGATTGCCACAGTCTCAGAAGGGGGGGTAGACGTTTCCTTAGCATTCATATCCCATTTTGGATTCCCTCCGTGGACATAGGCACTTGTGGCACTGAGCCGGCTCCCACTTAACTTTGGCTGGTGAGGACAAATCGCAGTCTCCCTTTTGTTGTTTTCTTTCTCTGAAGAGAAAGAACAAGATAAAAGATAAAAACAGCACCAAATCTGATGACATAACAGATCTTCCTTCTTCCAGTCTCTGAAACTTCCAGTCTCTTATAACTGCAGAACCATATCTTTTAGAGAAATAATAGCAATAACAATTTTATCTGAACTCATATAACTAAATATACTATTCTTATTAATAAATATTTCTAAAATCTCTAGAAATCTGCTGTAAAATGCTGTAGATTGAGGCTATCTGCTTTAAAAAGTTCAGTCTTTAATCCCTCTATTTTTTTTTTCAGGTTAATTAATTTGCTTCCTTTAGAGATTATCAGGTGCTTGGCTCCCAGTATGGAGGTGGAATTTTCTGAAAACTAGACACAAGACTGCTCAGTTTGCCATGTTTCCT
Organism: Chloebia gouldiae; assembly: GCA_003676055.1. NCBI lineage: Eukaryota > Metazoa > Chordata > Aves > Passeriformes > Passeridae > Chloebia > Chloebia gouldiae. The sequence goes on along the minus strand of QUSF01000003.1, from coordinate 19,963,130 downwards.
GAAAATCAGCTGCTTTTTCTGAGGAACACTGAGAAGTCACATGTCCTGAGACCTCAAATTTACCAGTAAAATTTGAGGGGATTTTGTATATTGATGTTATTTATGTTTATATTTTTGGATATGAAGCAGATTCTTTATATGTATATGAAGCATGATATATTTATTATAAAAATGATAAATTTGTTAGAATGTGAATGTATACTTCTCAAGACAATTCATGGCCCTTTTGCTCCCATAACAATGGAAGTTCATTTAATTTCAGCTTTTACAGGATAGGCAGTTACAGTGGTTGGTTTCCTATTACATGAGCTAATGCTAAGCTTCTCAGCAAGTGCCTGCCTTGTGAGTTAATCTTGTGCTCATTATCTGCACCAGCAAAAATACACCCTTGTGACTGAAAGAAATGGCAGCTTACCAGAAAACAGAAAAGAAAAGCAGCTGCCCACTGTGATGAGAGAAAACAACCTGAGCATGATGTTCCTGGAGGGTCTCTTCAAATTGATACATAATGACAACCATCATAAAAACAAAGATAATGTCATAAAAGACTAATAGTGAGAGGGTGTAGTAATATTTCAAGTAATAAAACTGGTTTTCTGACAAAAGCCTAAATAAAGAATGTACTAACACAATCAGGGAAAGAATTAGTGGGACTGGACTTCCTTCTAAGCAATCCCATGCTTTTTTGCTATAATGATGAGCAATCAGTTGAAGGGAAAAAAACAATTACCCTTGCCCTTATGTAGTGCAGCAAAGGATTTATAAAGAATAATTTGCATTCACAAAACAAGGAGGATAGTGAGAAACCCAGGCTGCTTCCATATGCACCACCAAACTCTCTTTCCAGCCAAAGTGCGAGTCTTTTATTCTTTGTGATTCATCTTCCTGTGTGTGTCATTCACATTGGCCATCACCAAAGACAGACGTAGGCACAGAGGTCCAATGGAAAAACAGCCCAGAAACTGCCAGGCTGGTGACCTCTACTCCCTGCTGCTTGTCCTGACCTGAGCTGGCCTGCTCCCTGCACAGGCAAGCCCTGCTGCACAGAACTGATTGCAGGCAAGTTCCTCTGTGTCTCACCAAGCCAAAAGGAAGGTCATTAACAAGGCCATGGGTACCTATGAATTCTGCTGCAGTGGCTGCACTGCAGCTCTGCCCTGCAGCACTGGCACCCCCCTACTGCAGGCAGCACCAAGGGGTGTCCAGCCCGCCCCTGCCTGCCCTGCCTCACCTCGAGCACCACACCCACAAAGCTCACCTGTGCTTACGAGCTGAACTAAGACCTACACACTCATCACCATGTCATCTGTGGAGACGTGGAGCATTTTCTTTGACTCTTTCCTCATCTTCTGCATACCACACGCCTCATCCTCAGCCTTAATTACAGGCTCCATCCTCTGGCAAAAGGAGAGCTGATAGCGTGTGTGAAGTTAACCGCTGGCAGCTCTCTCACCAGTATTCCAGTAGGAATCAATATAAATACAGTCTTTGGTTTCTGCATTTATTGCTGATATGGTAGAATGTTAAAGTCCAACTTCTATTCATGGAGAAGGCTGTTTAACCTTATCTTTGTACTGTCTGTTGCTGTACGTAAAGAAATACAATTATCAGTGCAAGTGGAATAGTCCCTGAGAATGTGTTGTACTAACTATGGCATTTTTCTCAAAACACACTTTTACTCCTTTCTTCTGTCTCATCTACACTGTAATCCTTTCACCGGTGCCTGTAGAATGATGCCCATAAAAATTATATTCATAAAAATAACAAAACCTCTTTGCAGAGAGTGATATGAGTGAAACAGTAATACCAGAAAACCAAAACTAGGGCAAATGTGCTCATGTTCATGCCAGGAGCAGCTAAACTCTTTAGCTATTCCCCCTGTAATGTCAGATCTACCACTCTGCAAAACTGACCCATGGCTGAGATCCAAAAAGAGAGAAAAGCTTTGGGTTATGAGTGTCAAATATGAGGTCTGAGTGTTTGCATACAAAGTCAAAAGACAGAACTTTCCAGAAAGTTATTCCTTATCTCTACAATTGTTTGATTTTTCCAGACACTTTCATTTTGCCTATTCTGCCTTGGAAACATGCCCATACCTGTTCTCTGCAAAGAGCAGAGGCTGCCTCTAGTTCACCAAGCTCTTCCACAAACAGCATACAAAGAGCACTGAGCTTCAGATGTGTCCTCTCTTCCTTGCAGTCACCAGCTTGTTACCTCTGTAAAACTGTTCTCTTTTGGATTTCCCTTTCACACTGATCCATATTGCTGTGACTTCCTCTTTCGGTCTTCGAGCATAAGTCTGATCACTGATCAGGAATACATTAACATCTGAGGTTTTTATTTCCTCCACAATGGCCTATGGCTTTTCTGTTTAAATCATGCATCTCTTCAAGAAAAATTTTTACCTTTTTTTCTCTTTCTTCGCCCCACATAAATACGAGTGAAGAAATTGGAGGAAACCATTCATATCTGTGAGCTTAAGACAAGAATCTAAATCTTTTTAGGAGTTTAACATATTTCAATTACAATTTTGCACCCTGGTGCCAATGTTCCTCTCAGCCTTACAGTTAAAATACAGTAAGCATTTAAAAGTGAGTGCATCTATTTGTTTTCTCCACAGGAACCTGGACAATAGAGATGGGCTACCAAGATTCAGAGCAAGGGATGGCCATCACTAAGGACTGTGCACTACTTCCTGCTAGGAAAACTAATGGAGGTCCCAGAATGATGGCTACATATTATACTGACAGAAAATTTGTCTCGGCCACTGTGAAGGTCTTCCAAGGTGTATGATCAGTGCTGTTTCTGGCTCATGTGCTACTGTGAAGGACCAGAAACACAGGGTTTCACTGCCCCAAGAATGGATAAGGGGCATTTGTCTGCAGAGGGAAGTCCTGCAGGAGTGACACTGCCCTGACCACATCCACGCTGCTGCAGCCATGTACCGCCTGGCTGGGCCAGACAGGCACCAGCTCAAGCCCCACAGCACCACAGGAACCTCTTTGCCTCCAGCAGCTTCATCCAGGCCCTCCTTGGGGTTCCTGATTTTTAAGGGCTAATTTCCCAATATTTTTCCAGTACAAATCTCATGCAAAGCACTACTGTGCAGTCAGAAAAGAGGCAGTTCTTAACATGGAAGGATGATTTTCACATGTTAATGTGCTAGGCTGCTGAAAGAGATATCACATGAGTAGGTGAATTGGCTGGTTTTTCCTTTGATATCACATAAATAATATTAACAAGTAGATTCTTCGTTCATTCCAAAGACATCTTTTATTTCAGATTTACTACAGTGTCAGTAGAGAGACAAATTTTGTTATGATGTTCTCCAGCAAGGTTGAATAATTGAATTGTCAGGCAAGCAAGTAGCTGAGATCTTCAAAAAATATTTATAACTGTCAAACACAAAAGCATTGTAGGGTTTTCAGTACTCATTTGTTCCCTCTTTAAGGCTTTCAGATCATTCAAATTGAGTCAGACATTATTATTTTAAAGGATGTTTCTAATATGTTATTAAATTATCTCTACAGAAATTGAACATTCATCAGTCCAGGCAAGGTTGTCAGCTTTTGGAACCACAGTTATTTATGTATTATGCATTGATACCAATCACAGCAGAGGTATCCACATTTTTCTTCTCAAAAGAAAACAGGTACACACATGTCATTTATTATTCTCTTCTCTTTTCATGCTTCTTTTCTCACACACAGGAACTGCTACTTCTGTTATCTTAACAACTGATAACTTTTTGAGTATTAGAAACCACTCTGGGCTGCCTAGGCTAGAAATACGAGCCAAATTTCCCACACATTAGAAAATAAGGTCCTGCCGCAGCTTCCTTAAATAGAGAATTGCAAACACAAATCCAAAGCCAGGCGGAGATGGAGACTGAGAAGTTTACAAAGCGATTTGGCAAAGCAGCGGTGAATGAAACAGCGCAAAGCGGGACACAGCGATCCAGGAGCCATCTCACGTATGGTTAAATATCCTGTCGCAATCTCCTTGGGGCTACCTGCACACGGCTGCTCTGTGGAGAAAGGTGCGGACGTGCCTCTCTGCGAGCAGGGAGGGAGGAATCCAAGGCAGCCCGGGGCAGGAATCCAAGGCAGCCCGGGGCAGGAATCCAGGGCAGCCCGGGGCAGGAATCCAGGGCAGCGCGGCCGCACAGCACACCCCGCCCGCGTCCCTGCGGCCCCTCACGGCCGCGGCTCCGGCCCTGCCCCGGCTCCGGGCAGCCCTTGGAGCCAGCCCTGCCCCGGC
>QUSF01000003.1:19906661-19958860 GCA_003676055.1 Chloebia gouldiae | reverse complement strand
CCAGCCCTGCCCCGGCTCCAGCCCGGCCCCGGCTCCGGGCAGCTCCCGGCTCCAGCCCTGCCCCGGCTCCAGCCCTGCCCCGGCTCCGGGCGGCCCTGCTGGCTCTCCACAAACAGCCGTAATTAGTGACAGCAGCGCTGATAATCAATAATGACAGCTAGAGTAGCATCCAGTTATAACAGCGCAATAAACAGAAATCAAATCTTTCATATGAGGTCAATTAAGCTGTAGGCAATAAGAGTCTCTTAAACCAGCAGAGTGGCATTTTAAATAGATTACCGAGGTTTTAAAAAGTCTTTATTTGATGTGGGCTTTATCTGCTGAGCTAGCATATTGTCAAATCTTTGCACCACTTGCAGAGGCATTGCCAGAGCTGCTTCCTACCAACAGCGCTACCTCACTCAGCAGGGAGCAGAAAGCAGCATCCAGCTCAGCAGGCTGTGGGACCAGGCAAACAGGGGAATGAACACCAGCCTTTGAGTAAAGAGTTCCAGGAGGGATAATGGAATACCAGGAACAAAGAAATCATCTACAATTTAAAAATGGGTGAACAATTGGCCCACCTCCTGAAATAAGAAACAAGACTTTTTCTTCTAATTGAATTAGTCATTAGGCTTTCTATTGCATTTTTCATGCCAAATCTCTGGTTACACCTAAACACATTATACAATAAAATATTTTCTATATTGATAACTTTTTTTTTTTTCTAGAAGAGCAGGTTTTATTTCTCATGAGTAGACAAGAGATGTGGTTTCACCCCTAGACGGTGAAACTAGAATATCAGCATAATCCCTCTTAATACTTTTTTCTACTTCAGTTGTATAATTGTTTCCATAAATATCTGTGAGACTAGGGATCCAAGTGAGCTCAACAATGCCTACAATCGATTTCAGTTGTTCACACAGCTGTATGACTTAAGAATATATCCTTTATACTTATTTGGATTGCTAACAGAGTCCCAGCAAAATCCAGTAGGACTTTATCTTTTGCTGTGAAACTGACTTCTGATTAATATTAACCTGTCAGTTTAAAGCTGAGATAATACAATTACCTAAAGCTAGATCTTACAGCCCTACTTACACCCATGAACAGAAAAAAAACCTTTTTTTTTTTTCTGTTTTCAGGAACCTTTGAGTTACTCACAGGGAAAAAAAAAAAAAGCCCAACCAGTGTGATTAGTGGATACATAAATTAGTGTTTCCAAATTATACAGCTGAAGTCAATAGGAACTTTTATGGGAGCCTCTAGACAACCTGCATACTTGGCCAAAATTAAAAAATAAGTACTCATCCAGAACATTATAAATGTTAATATAACAGATCCATGTAGTCAAAATTAAAGACAATTCTTACACTGTAGTTTTTAGAATATTAAAAGGCACAGACGAAAGGGGAAAGCAATTTTCACTGAGAGGTTACTGATTAATGTAATTTTAACAATCCCAAGATATACTAAAGTTTTAAGTACTAGTGACACTATCACTAAATCATCCAAACTAACAGGTACAATTAAAACACTGGGAGCCAAAAAGTTTAGCTTTCTATTTGTCGTGGAAAATGGCAATTTTTTTTTCATTTAGACTGTTTCTTGATACTGAAGTGTACATTGTATTGGATTGCACATCTCACAAGGCCCCTTTCTAAGAAAATTAGATCTTGCCACCTGTCATGCCAGTGAGAACCATTAGGCTCCCAGAGCAATATAAGGACAGAGAGAAAGTATCTTGCTAAGTTGTACTTAAGAGTAACTAAGCACTTCTATAATAAGTTGTATAAATGATGCAAAGAAAAGGTGGCTATTAGGAACATTTTTCTTCAATTTCAACTATGAAATAGCTATAAAATACTTATGTATATTATATTTAGCTGTTGGTTTGGTTGAGGTCAAGTCTTTGTCACAGCTGGAGAATACTGGCACAAGTGGCTCTTGGTTTAGCTATTTCCATTGCTCTGAGGTTATCTGCTTTTGCTCCTGGGAAAAGAACAAGCTCTTTCAACAGTGTGCTACACTACTTAGACCATAAAAGGCTTCTACATTGCCTTCTTTCAACTGTCTTTTCAGTCTATTCACATGATTTTCAAAGCACTTTAACCTGATTTGCCAAGTGATCCAGTATTGATGACTCCCTTTCAAAGAGTTTTCAGCAAGTGTTTGATAAGAGAGTTTTCTACAACTTGAAACTACATATTAGAAGCACAAAACCTCTGTAAGTTAAGAAAATTCTGTTGTGTGATGCATTTTTTCTGTTTTTATAGAAAATATCACTTCTGGCAGTCGTTGGTTTTCCTACTATAAATCTACAGTAATGTTACTCACAGTTCTGCAAACTCTCTCAAAACTTTTTTCACTGGTACATGCAGGACCATGTACCAATTTCATGGACCTTCCACACGGCTTCTTTGTATTTATATTTGCATTTATGTTATGCTTTCTTTTGAAGACACTGTTGTAGGTACTTCAGTGGCATTGCCATCTCACATATTTACAGTTCCACTGCTAGCCTTTCCATATTTGCTTTCTACCTGTTCACAGTAGAACATTGCTTCTGAGGAGAGTGAGACACTCAATCTGACAGGCTTTCTCTCATTTTGCAGTGTAATCAGTATGTGTAGTCCCACTCCAGATCAGTAGGTTTTTATGACCAATGTGCAAGATTTTTAGGTAGATTATGAAGATTTTTATTCTGTGATCACTAGCTACATATAGCTAAATCATAAAATTGGCTTCAGACACATCACTGTAATAAAATTAATCAATTTGATCAACATAAAAATTACCAACATGCTCTTTTGTTGGTCACCAATTGCAATTATTCAGACACACACTTCTCAGTTTATAATGGATCATTGAAAAATTAATTATTTAATAATACATAACAAGTTGGAGCTTTTCATCTTCAGTTCAATCACTGTCACTTAAAAGGAATGTCTCTACTATGTCCTACATCTGAGCACACTTCAAATGAATATTTTTTGTGATGATCAATGTTAACAACTTTCTGTGATGAACACACATTCAACAACCATCTCCCTACTGAACTTTTGCTCCCATAACTGGATAATTTCTGCTTAGGTTATTTAACTTTCCAATCTTGTTTTTCACAATTACTGCAAAAATAGACAGAAAAAATCATTAGGATAAAAGATCTTTCAACATTATTTCTTAGTGGTATTTGTGAAACAAGTCCATATAAAACAATTTTATATCAACATGATATTTGTGGGCATCATAGGATCATAGGACTTAAATGTAACAATAAATCAGATTTTTCTGAAAGCTATTATAAATTTATTTTCAAACAATCACAGATTTGTCAGTATAGCATAGAAATTATGCTCTGCTAGACAAAGACAATAATATTTTTGTGGCTATCAGAATGGTACAAGTTAAGTGGCCACATGACAAAAGCATTGGAGTACCAAACCCTTCGTGTTTTTTTAAAGAAGCATTTAATTTTAAACAATCATTTAATTCCTTTTTCTCTGGCAATTTTATAGCCTTGGACTTTCTTAAAAAAGCTTATTTTGTATGAGAAACAGAATGCAGAAATCTACATGGGAACTGCATATTCTTCTATTTAAAACAAAAAAAATATATTGAATATAAGCAGTTCTGACAATTCAAGATGGAATTTAGGAAACCGTTTAAATTTAACCTCTCTTCTTGATGTGATAAGATTACATTACCATCAAAGTAGAAGCAACTAAACATTTAATTATTTTCTTATGTCTTAAGAGAGGCTTTGGGAACTATTCCCAGTGTCAAACAGAAATAAATCCTGTAAACTGGCTATAATAAATTAACAGGAGTCTCTGCAATATTGAGCTGGGACAGTTACTTTCCTTACTGGCAGATGCTTTATGGTTCGTGTCATTTATTACACCAGAGTTTTACTGTGAGGTGCTATTGCATGCTGCAGAAAAGGCCACAATATGTATCTAGAGAGAAAAAAATCCACATGAGGATTACCTGATAGTGCTGTTAGCTCGCAGCTCTGCAGCAAAGAGCAGAGTTTTCTCTCCCATGAGGAAAATTGGGAAGTCTGCTCCCCCATGCAACACACACCCAGACAACCAGGAGATGCACAAATGTACGTCCATGTAACACCCCTGCCACTGTCCGGCCTGCCCCTGCTCTCACCCAAACTCTGAAAAGGAAGCTGCATTTAAGACGGCACAAACTCTGGTAAGGAACAGGTTTTATTGGAAATAGTTAAAAAAGCACCACAAACAGACTTAATTCTGCTTCATTTTGTGTTTGATTCAAGCAACACTTCTGGGCAGGAGCCAGTGAAAAGTCAGTTTTGATAGAAAATAATTGCTTGTGGTTCACCAAAAAGTGCTCCTTCTTCCCCATCTGGAACTTGACCTTCTCCCTCCCAGGGCAGGCACTGAATCAGCCTGAGGCCAAACTGGGACACAAAGCCCCAGCCTAGAAGGAATGCTGTCCCATAAAGCAGGTGGTTAGAAATCCCCCTTTTGCCCTCATTTCCATGACAATTGTATTCACTTTTATTGTGCGTCAGTCAGACCTGGCTCCTCAGTAGAGATAATCTGTAGATACCAGTAGGACTTAAGCAAGAAAATGAAGATACTTTGAAGGAAGTACTTTTTATTTTCTTTCCACATAGCAGATTTTACACAGGGGCTTGATTGCCTGCAGTTTGCTTTATATGGAGGAATCACAGCTCTCAGACTGAGAATCTCAGTTCTCAGACAATAAAATCTAACCTGGAACATAGGAGCCCATCTCCTCCAGGGTCTTCTCTTTAGGTCTCACCTCGTAAGGCTGATGAGCCCCATGGCCAAGACTTCTTTGCCTGCTTCCACAGGGCAGAGCAGCACACCTGAAAAGTAGGGCATTGCCATTGTAAGTAGGAGCCCAAAAACTCTGCTATATCTCCAAACTTGGGAGCTGGGACACATCAGGATAACTTTATATTATCCTGGATTGCCTTTTCCTTCATTTTACCTGGGTGAGCTGTATCAAAAATTATTTACCTGCCAAGTGAATATTACCTAATTTAAGTTTTATCTTAGCTTTGTAGGTTTGTGTATTTTAATGCCTATTTTTATGAGACTTTTTCTACTTCTGTATATAATAGCAGAGGAGCAGTAGCTGCTTTGCATAGAGGCAGTTATTATCTGAAATAAAATTGGGGTAGAGGATCATACAAGTAACGGATTATAGGAGGGGTTCTCGAAGTGTGGAGATGGTTGGAAACCAGACCCTCCTGGGCTATAAACAAATTAATACTGATCAATTACTGGTCATTAAGCCCTTGGGAGGCTGGTAAAACTGACTTTAGAGATAACAAAGGGAACAAAGAACAAATATTCAATGCAGGTAATTAAAACTATATATACTATATTTAGATACAAAGAGGAATTGCAAACCAATGAGGAAAGAGTAACGTGCAGTACGTGCTAAGAACCATATAAAAGTAGCCCCACACTGATCCTAGAGTAAGCTGGAAGAAATTCTCAGCAGCATCCTACTTCTCCCAGTGAAGAACCCAGGACACTAAGAACTTGTCAGAACCCCCTCCCTTGCTTCTTGAGCACCAACAGAAGGGTGAGCATAATTCTGCAGAAAGGGGTGGAGATGAGGAAATTTGTGGGTACTAGCATCAATTGCACCATGACCAGGAGTGAGCTAAAATAACTGGAAAATTTGAAGTGTTGGTTTCTACAAAGTGGGACTAATAAGAATGCTTTGATTAGACTGCTACTATCTTAATACTTGTATTGATATGAAAGATTTCATTTTTCAGCCCATATAAAATACAGGGTATGGTGTGATAAAATTCAATTTTTCTTGTGTATTTGGTACCTATATTGCTTAGTTGTAATTGCAGATGCAACACAAAAATAGATTAAGAAAGTTCTTATTTCCCAGAGCATAAGGTCTGCACAATGCCAAAAAACACCAAGTATATGAAATGGAAGTTGAAGTACAAGTTAGTACTAAATGAAGCATATTATCTACAGGAGACTAAGATTTCAGAGAGACAGTTCAATTGTACCTATTGCTTGGAAGAACAAATAAAGCCTCCTTGGTTTAGAGAAGGTGAATACTTTTTATTCTGACAGCTCTGCTTTCTTATTAGAAACTCCCATGGCATTACCATCAGATTGTTGACAGAAACATTGTTTTGTAAGTATTAATTTCTAGAGGGGGTGGCTCTGTCCCTTAGGCCATAATTTTTGTCACAATAGAAGCAGCTTTTCACATTGCTAAAATTAGTCTTTCAGTTGACTTTGCCAGTAGAAATATGACAAATGCTTCTGAAAATTCTTATTAAGCAAATTTCATGGAGATATTTATTCTAACTTCCTGACATTCTTTAAAAAAATTAAAAACACGGACTCCTTGTCTGAGGTATATGCACACATTTAAATAACTTCTTACAGAACTAAAAGGATGTAGATGAGAATGGTCAAGATGAAAATAGCTTTACTGCAATACATGCCAGTATTTCCAGTCCCATTGTTAGCATCAAACACAGTCTACCTGAACCTTCTGACTGTCAATGGTTTGATTTTTCTAAATAACAAAGTGGACTGGAGAATGGAGGACAGAAATTTTCCTCTTGTTCACGTACAGTCTCTCATGCAGGGCTACTGTCAGCATATTTTTCTCTCCATATTCACCTGTCTATGAAATGCTTCTTGTGAAACCTGAAAGTCTGCATCTTTACTTGCTCTGGGAGACCTCTCATTCCCATTTCATTGAGTTAGGTTTAAACACCACCTTCACAAAAAGTAACCTTAATGTGGCTGGGATACTGTCTGACAAAGAAACCAGGGAGATCACTGCTAGTAATAAGTGTACTTTAAAGGGAGTTTAAAGGACAGGGAATGTAGAAGAGATGAGGAGCAGAGAGAGAATGGTCAGTGCTATGGGGTCAGGGAGAGGAAATTGTGAAAGGAAGTGACTCTGAGGATAGAACATTTGTTGTGCAATGACCAAAAGCAAGACATTTTGCAAGAATTATGTCATTGAATAACAGCTCATTATAATTTCTGAAGAACTCAAACTCATCCTTTCCAGTGAAACTCATCTTACTCAGTGAAATCAGCATCTTGTGTTGCTCAGATAACCTTCTCTTGTCTTCTCCTTGGTGGCCAAGCATAGCATCATCATAAGTCCTCAAAAGCCCCAAATAAAACTACTGAGGAGTCTGAAGGACCTGGTAGCACTACAGACACTCAAGTCCTCTATGTCATTGTCAGGCTGGCACCAGAAATCGTTTACTCACTTAAGTAGCCTATTCATCTTCATGTCCCCTCCTTATTCCTTTCTTTCATAATGCAGTACAATTCCTTTTTTCTCTGATTAATTATAATACCATAAATGTATCACTGGAAAAGAAGTTCTACCCTTCTAAAGGAAGTATAGCTATAAAAATATCAAAATTATTTCTCCTTGACTAACTGTTAACTTTTATTTCTGTCTCTGTCATTTGATTATTACTTACATGATAATGAGGTCCTCATTTTTAAAAGGAAATTAAAAAAAAAAATAAAAGGAAGGAAACAAAACGAGATTCTGTATGTCTAAATAGCCTAGAAGAAAAATGCTGTTTTTCAAGCTCTTCCTGTGCTGGATGATGCAAAGGAATATATATTAAGAAGTATGTCTGGAAAATTTATTTCTACAAAGTGTCAGGAAGGATTAAAGCAGCACACAAATACCATGCACATGCAGTCAGACTTGGTCAGATGGGGGACTTAGGCCTGCAGAGCTCAGAGGAAGACATTTAAACTAGTATGGTAGTATTTACTGGAGCAAGCCAAGAACATGGACATGAAGATGGAGTATGGCTAAACCGATATGGAGTCATTTCTTCAGCTCCTGTGGCTCAGTCATATATTTGAGCATTTTGGCAGTAGGGGTGATTTTGTCAGCTATGGAACTCAGTAAAAACTCTGGCTATGCCAGTGGTGTGACTTGCTGCTGGAGTGAGCTGCAAAATGGATTTGGGGCTTTTGTATTCTCTTTGAGTCCATAAAATTGACCAGTTAATCTTTCTACATTTCTATGCTGCTTCATTAGGGTTTCTATTTCTCCTTGCAGCTCATTTTTAATTAGCTGTGCAGCAGTTATAAAGGCATAAATAGGATACAATGATCTGCTATGGTATGGACAGAAGTCCTACAACCTATTTTCTCTCTCACAAGCAGTTCTAAATTTCAGAATATTGTAGCATCCCAAATACAGTTTTGGTGAGGGGAGTGGTTAAGGGAAATTTTTTAAATAGTTTCAGCTGAAAAGTCTATAAAGTTTCTCAGGTATTATAAATATCCAAAAGAGATATTCATCTTTTCAGAATACATCAAATATCCCTTGTTAACCTCCTCTAAATATGACAGTTCAGCTTCATGAAGCAATTTCAAATAGAAGTATGAAGCAGGAAGAATCATCATCCCTGATTTATAGATATTTGTAAATTCTTTCTAGCAAAATCTAGGAAAAAAATTCTAGAAGTACTAGAATGACTTATTGGACATTCATGGCTCGTAGACCATAAAGATCTATTCAACACAGCCTAGGCAGATTTCAAATAAATTTCTTCAATTTACCTTTTCTTCCTAGCCTCATTTTGAAATAGTATTGGATATTAACACACAGCCTAAAATACAGCACCCATTCCCATGAGCTTCCTACTATGGTGTTTCCAGTTATTGAGGACACTCTACGGAACTAAAACTCCCCCAGTATGACACCATTGCTTTTGTGCAGTGTTCATGCCTCCCTGCAGCTTAAGGGAAAATGCACCTTTCCAAGTCCAGAATGGATCATAATCTAGGCTTTGCTTTGGGCCATTGACTGAAATATAATCCATAATCCAGATCAAAATCTAGGCTTTGATTTGGGCCATTGACTGAAATATTTCAGTATGCTTCACTTTATGCTTTTCTGTAACTGTACCTGAATGTTCTTCCCAGAATACTTGTAAGAAGTATTTTGCCTTCCATCTCACACAAAATCACAATACAGTTTATCTGTGAAACAGTAAGAAGTTAAAATCCTGCATATTTCTCTACATCAGACAGTAACTATCTCAGGGAATATTTTTGCCTCCTGGTAGGCACTGTCATCAGCAATGTTCCTAAGTGAAACTAAGTGAACAGTAGTGTCACATTCTTTGTTGTTTTTTTAAGAAAAGACTGTTTAGAAATGAAGCAACAATCTTGAATGCAGCAGGAATCCAGAGCAGCCTTCACAAATGCATGCACAACAGCTATCTCTGGTCACAGCATAACTTTATCTGCTGAAACAGCAAGGAATGCTGACACTGAATGGTTATTATCATCTCAGAAATGAAAGTGTCACTCTGTGAATAGGTGATAAATACCAGCTGAACAAAATTACCCTTATTTAGCATAAAAAACCTGTGATATTTTAGCTGCGTGTGTCTTCAGTGCCTTTAATCCCCACTTAAAATCAAATGGCAGGTAGCCAAAAAAAAAACTAGAAAATAAGACTAAGAATGTTAAAGCTTACACAGTTACATTTTCCCATCTCCTACTGACAGTATTACAAGAGGTCCCTCCAGGATCTTTACTATCTTCACATGTGTGTTGAAAACTAATGAGACACAATAAAAACCTGAGATATCTCACACATATTTGAGTGTAGTTCTTTTGAAAATATTAACTTTAGAGGAAGGATTCCAAGCTGGGATTTGGCTTCAGCCAAGATGTGAACAACAAATGGAAAAATGCTTCAGCCATTACTGACTTTCAGTTTCACCTCTGACAAGAAAAATTATACCCCTTCTCATGTCCTTCACTTCTCAAACACTTTCTTAGAAGATGATCAACATGAAGCATGGACAGGCTGAATGAGGTTAGTAATTTATATAGAAAGAAAGAAGTTAGAATTTACTGTCTCCTCCAAAAACTCACCTGTTCCCTAACTTTGAATATCTGGTCACACAACAGCTCATCTCTGTATGTTTGGTTTTGGTTCATGATTTCACTCACTGAGTACCTTAAGAAATTCTGTTTATCTTGGTCTGCAACTTCAAGTTACCTATGTTGCCCAGCTGCTTGTGTGCTCAGTGCTTCCCTCATAGGCTTCATGGATAAAGTAATGTGCAAGAAAGAAATCTTAATCTGTCAAGGATTCTGGAGTTTATGTTCAGAAATGGTCCAGATATTCCCACCCTGTCGAAATTGACAGCAAACACTTACAGTCAACAGCTTCAGTTTGAGCACAAGGAAGCAACTAAACTATCACATGAAACAGTGTCAAAAAGAGTTCAAGAAAGAAAGTTTGTTGACTTTATTTGAAAGGGAAATATGATCCAGTTTGTCTCCTAACCACCTTTTTTTTTTATCAAGTTTCACTGAAATTACTCTGAATGTTTTCAGACAATGCCATTGTATGGGAAATCCATGAATTTAAAAGTGACACCTATATCTGTGATTTTGTGAAGGGTGATTTTTTTTTCCTGTTTCTGGGAAAGCTGATGTCAAGTCAGCTACCCCTAAACACTGAGGAAGCAGTACTTCATTCTCAAGAAACTAAGCTTTGTGCAGAAATGCCATGATAGGGACAAAGAATACAGGATAAAGCTGATGTCTAAACCATGCTACTGTGTACCCTGTTTTCAGGGAGAAATCCATTTCCTCTTGCATGTCTGAGATTTGAGTTAACTAGTGTGCTTGGTGGTGTTTCGCCATCTCTAATGTATAAATCCTCAAAGATGTGCTGACTTCCATCCTGAATACCAGTGTAATCTTGGACCTCAGGAAAAACCCCCAGCAAAATGATGTTCCTCTCTCTGTGAAGGCTGCACTTAGCAAAGATAGGCTTTACAAAGCTATAGCCAGAATTTTTTTTCACATGCTAAAACTTTAATGTACGTTCCCAAGGCTATACCTTCCCTGCCAAGGAAAACATAAAACCATGTATATTTCAAACAGGGATAGAACAGAGGGATACAAATGTTTATCAGAAGCTTGAGGCTGCATTTATCAGTAAATTTCCATCAGCCTTTGAGGGACACCCTGTGGTGTCCCTGTGGGCATGCTGGCTCCCCTAGGGCACCAGGACGCCTTCTCTCATCCTAGCTGAGTGTCCTGGGTCTCCCTGGTCCCAGGGTGGCTTTGCTGTCTGATGGAGATTTCGCAGCACAAAGTGACAGGCTTTGTGCGTCTTTTTCCCTTCTGGGTTTTTTTAGAAGGTTGTCATCTCTTCTCCTGTAACTATGAGCCTGGGGAAACAACCTCCTACAAATAACATGCAGCTTTGTAACACCATTGCTCTTTTTTACTTTTCCCTTAAAAAAGAGAGCACAGAGAAGTGAGGATAGGAAACAAAAAATTTTTTAATTTTTTTTTTTTATTAAAAATAATTTAAAAGGAAGGGTGAAGAGTGAGAGATGGACACAGAGCAGACCACACCCCTCCCATGTCCCTGGTCTTTTCCTTATGCATTCGAATCTTGAAACTTTTGGCACATATGCTTTGGAAGATCTTCCCCAGTAGTGCTTTCAAGTTCACCATTCCCATGTTTTCAGGCTAAATTCAATCTTGCATTCAATGATATGAGCTATTTTCTGAAGTATCTTAGCCTCAGTAACTATTGTGGCAATAAGAGTGATGAGCAAATAGCTCTCTGGACTTAGTTCCACTGTCAAATGCTCTAGAAATCCAGCTTGCAATTTCAAGGATCTATTGAAGCAGCAAGTCACACTCCATAACAGAAAAATAATGAAAAATGGCCATTGGCCAGGCTTTGTTTGGTAATTCCTTATGATTTATAATCAGTTCTAAGTGGCACTGGCCTTCAGTAAATAAAAATATATGGGTTTGTTTATTTCCATGACTAAGATTAAACCTTTTTTTTCCCCCTATGAGTACACCAAAGTTTTGTTAACTCATAAACTACTGCTCTCTTTTTTTTTTCATTTTCCATACTGTTTAAAATGACCACATCAACATTTGTCTTGATATTAATTCCTCCTATTTCTCATTTTCTTCAAAAATTACATGTGAGATGATCAAGGCAGTGCTCTCAAGAAGTTACAGCAGGTACATATTTCTCTTTATAATTCAGTGCCCTAAACTTTTGGAGAACACAAATTGCTGCATATTTTCTAAAGATTTACTTGGGTTTCTGCCAACTTTTTTCAAGTATGTTATTATTTGTGTTATATGGTATTTACAGTGTTTCTCCTCCTTCAGCCCAGAAGCACAGTTTCTTTCTGTAGCTACTCTGAGGCAGTATTTTTTTATCAAATCTAAATGTCATCTGTATAAATCTTACCTGAAAAGTAGGCAAAATTCATGACAATTTTCCTCAGATGCTAAATGCAGCCAAAATACACATCTGAGAAAAGAGTGCAGCTCACAAATGTTTCAAAAAAATTTTAAAAACACTCTTTTATTTTTGCTAATATGAACAGCCACCAGACCTCTGTCACAAACCTCTTTTGTTTCTTCAGGCCCATCAATGGATGAACAAGGAGTTTCCTTCATCTTTCCTGTAATAAAAAGAATTATTTTTTCTGTTCTTCCAGTCATTCCAGAGGAGTGAGCATATTTAGCTCCTCTTTAAAGTGTTGCTTTACAATGTGAAGGGATCACATAGTTGTGCGAAATGTTGGACAACTCAGTGCTTTCCTGGTTTTTTTTTTTAGTATTCACAAGGTATTTATCCATTGAAAAATAGCCTCAAATTTTTTTCAGATTTTTTTTCTCATGTTATTGCACAGGAACTCAATGCTTAGATTAACTTGATGCACTGAATTGCATAGCACTTGCCCTTCTCCCCATCTATTATGAATTTGTACATTTATTTCTCATATATCTTCTGTGGGCTTAGCATTGTGCTTTTAAACTCTGCAAGTCAACTATTTTTGTCTCCACTCCCTTTAATGTAAGTGTAAAACAATTCTTGGCAGCATTTTCCTATAAGGGTCACCTGAAAATGAATACTACTCTGGTTATCCCCAGACACGTCCACTGCCTCAGTGGACATTCTGAGCCAGGTCTAACACTTTGCATGTGCCAGGTGCACCTTGTTGAATCTTACAAGCCCTTTCAAAGTGATACTTTCAAAGTGATATTATCTTTCTCAGTTCCTTGATCTCTTCCGGTGGTTCAGGCATCACACTGGCTTGTGCTATTTATCAGTGTACAAATGACACAGGCTATTCCTGTTCTAAATCTCAAACATGACCTGATCTCTTTCCTAGAACTCAGCTCTCAAATATACTTTTTTCAGCCCTAGTGCAGTCACAGATTGTTCTGAATGAAACTTCTTATTGTCCTATCTTTCTGTTTTTAGAAATCCCTTCTGTATCTTATATATTCTATGACTCTTTCTTTAGTGTGTTTTTCTAATTAGTTTCCAGTAAGTCTCCCAAACTCAAGATTGTGTAAAACTATTTTTCTTTTACTGTCTTCCTCTTTAATGTCAGAAATTGCTTGCAAGTCTAGAGCACTATATTATTTAAATCCCCCTTCAAGTAATTTTTCAAACTTACAAAATTTCACTGCTAGTGGGACTTTCTTAGCCCCTTGCTCTTATCTGGATTATGACCTAGTTCAATGTTGCTCAAGTCATCTGTTTTGAATTATGTCCCATTTCAAACAGATATGTAACATCACAAAATTTAAACAGATATGTAACATCACAATATTCACAGTGTCTTATCCTTCAAAGACTCATTTCTCAACACATATCTGTCATAGACTCTGGCATCACAGGATAGCTGCACTTACCAAGAATATCCAGAGAATTTTGGAGATAAGCTACTTTCAACCACCCCTTGCCAAATTCCTTTTATCCTAATGTGGCAATCTTACTGTCCTTACCTACAGGTGGAATGGCACAGAAGAGCCAAGACAAAAAACAAGCAGCTTTCCTTCCAGGCAAATATTTGTTGTTGTGCTTCTACAACATTTCTGGCTTATGCAATTCTGGTGAGTCTTAGAAGAGTGGGGAAAGGCAGCCAAACCTTAGCTCTGGCCAATAGCCAAGGGGCAAGTCAGTGCCAGCATGATAAAAGCAACCACAGCTTCACCTCAGCTGTAAATACAAGGGCTGGGACTTTCCCTGAGACTTTGACGGGAAGTTCTTTCATCCCGCGCAGACAGAAGAGGCTTGCAACATCCCCTCACATATTCCTGCCCTGTACACTCACCCTGGCTTCCTCTAGATAAATACCAGCTGGGCTGTCAGGGCTCCTGTGCCTGCTCCAGGCAGCAGGACCTCTCTGCAGCTCCTGAGCTTTCCCTTGGTCCATGCACAGCATCTCAGCAGCTGGGAAAGCACTGGCTTGCTTAGGGCGACTGCGTCAGGTTGAGTGCACAGGTGAGTTTTACACAGATGACACAGGTTCCTCTCATTCCTGCAGGTGAGAATGGGACAAAATGGCTAAACTGTCAACCTGAAAAGACCAGGTGGGCTTGAAGTTAAATTTTCAAGTCTCTTGATGAAATTTTAGCTGAGTCTTGCTCTCTGCTAGACAAGAAAACCACAAAGCCAGGCCATGTCTCCTGGGTTTCTACTGACTTTATACAATCTATTTTTAACTAAGAGCTGATGTAAGGAAGCACTGAGAAATAAGAAAGTAATTTTATCTGTAAAGTCAGGACAAATCAGAACTTCAGATCTGTCAGTTAATATTCAGAGAGCTTACATAGCTTATTTAATCTTCCAGAGGTGTTTGTTATAGTTACAGAGAAGAAAGCTTCTGCAAATAAGGATTGGTCAGTGGGGTTTAAATAATGAAGCTAGAAAGTGGATTTTCTTTCTTGTGCCACAGCCAAAATAGTGGTTTGAATTTTAGCAGCAAGGGCAGGGTGTTGTTATACCCTGAATTATAAGTTATCACTAATAAAAATTGGAACTGATGATTATTCTTACTTCTGGATTCATATGTGGATTTCAAGTTTTCCCTTTCCATTCAAGCAGCATACCAATTTTAATCCTGTTTAATATTTTATAAGCAAGGGGCTTCAGTGCTGCAGAAAGAAATGGATTTTTCTTAAATATTGTCTTATATCAGCTCCACATTATTAATTCAGAGAACATTTGCAACTGTCAGAACTGTTCTTCGGCTTTGATATAGGAAAATTTCATATCCTCTCTAAATCTGTAACACAAACTGTCACTCAGAATGTAGGCCAATTTTTTCAAGTTTGTTAAAGCTTCATAAAATGATGCAATCATGGAAGATGAAAATTCTTTTTTAGATGTGGCCTTTCTGAAGTTCCTAGATTTGTTAATAGCAATGATTTAGACTAGCATGAAGTAGCACTATAACTACATACCAAAATATTGCAATAGTCATTGAGAAATCAAGCATTGCTGTGTTTTCTTTCTGTATTTTGGACTTTTCTCATAAAAATATATTAGGCACTTTTCATATTTGTACATTTTTAGGCAGATGATATGTTTTTAAATACTTCTAGCTACAGGCAGAGATGATAATCAGATGAAGGGTGTACTTTGTGTTGAGAAATTATGAACAAAGTGTATAGCCTACTAGTAGTTGGTTTCAGAGCAGGAGCTCACTTGGGAATGAATCTGCTGCCCTCCACCACGTTATCTTTCTGTGTCTCACACTGCAGAGCAGCTGGGGACATGCAATCTTGGCTGCTCATGGATGAAACAAAACAATCTCACAGCAAATTTAAGTTAAGCTCACAGGACCAGAGCAGAGCTACTCCAAAGTAAAAACCTCATCAGCGTGGGCATTGGGCACTCCCTGTAAACCCAGTCTTTCAAAAATACAGACAGTAACTGAAACTTTCAGGCAGAGTAATTAAAATCTACTCATTTTAAGGTCTCTTTCACTGCTCCCCAGTCTATTTCTTATTTAAACATCTTTATTTGGTAACTTCAATATTTGAGCCAACATTTCTTCCTTTCTCATCTTGGTTGCTGAACTAGCAGAGTGGAACTGCAACATTTTCAATATCTTATTTTCTGTGGGACATTTTAGAGGCATTGGCATTTTGACTTTATTTTTATTCTATTAATATTTTCATGTATATTGACTTTGGGGTTTGGGGAAGAAAAGGTAGGGACAGTATGTAAATGTAACATTTGAATGCTTACTGCAGTTCAAATGTAGGGAGCTTTTAGTCCCTGCGTGCTCTAAAACAAAATACTGTTGTTTTTTTTTCCTCTTTTGGCCTCCCTGTTTAGAAGTAGATATGCTTCTTTTATAAAATTTAGTGAGAGCACTGTCAATAAAATACTCATTTAATTCTCTTACTAGATGTTTGGAGGCAGGACTGTGAGAAGCAGGTGCACTCCCAAATGTCCTGGTGAGCCCTTCCTGAGCTCCTGACAGCTCTGTCCTCCCAGCAGTGGAGGTCTGGGCAGGGAGCTGGGACTGTGCCAGGTGGCAGCTTGGGTGAGCACTGGTTATACTGGTGCTTCTTGGAGACAGGGAACAGCTGCCAACAGCATTCATTAGAGGGCTGACAGCTTCCTCCCAACTTCATAGGGACTCCTGAGTGCAGCCCTGGATGCACCACTGCAAAGTGACTTTCAGCTGCTGTTTTTACTTTACTAAACTGTTGAGTGCTGTCTCTCCTGGTGGGGTTACCAGAGAAGTGCCCTAACTTAGGTGGTGGCACTGTGCTGGAGACAGGCTCAGGCTGCCTGGCTTGGGACTGCTCTTGGCTGAGCTGCCTTGTTTGTGGGCTGGCAGAGTGACACAGATCAGCCTGGCTCAGCAGCTAGGGTAGGGCTAACCTCCCACTGGGACACGCAGCTCTCATGACTGTCTTTGGAAAACATGAGAACATGAGGTTAAGATTAAATCAGGAGTGAGGACAGGTTCTTAGCTATGGATGATTTCCCTACATGTGTTTTTCCCAAGTGGAGCAGCCTCCCCAGGACAAATAAGAATGTACAGAAAAACCATCTCCATAAACAGCATGATATCCCTAAAAAATTAGAATATTAATAAATTTGATTTGAATTCTGAAACATGACCTGTTCCAGAGCTTCATATAATTTGGCACTTCAAAGGTGCTCAATTATAATAATCTGCTACAAACTGCTTGATCAATGGTGAAAAGGCTTAGCCATCCAATTCAGACAAGTTACAGCACCTGAGGACTGGGATCAAGGTGTTTTACTGCTGCCTACCACCTTTAGTGATGCCAACTCTGTGAGCAAGTTCCTGGAGGCCTATAGATAAACAAGCCTTAAGAGCTAAGAAATTAAGTGGAGAAGTTGATTGCCAAAGAGCAAAACACTTTCTGGCATCATTAAAGCAGAGGATGGTTTGACAAACAATTTCTCTGGGGTGGTCCCATGCTACAATGACTGCAAGAGCAGGAAATATGTAAAAAGACATGAGTACTCACAAAAAGTGGATAATTATGCAATAATCATAATAGCATAAAATGGTAATTCAATAAAGACAATGGGCTTATTCAGAAAACTCAGTTCCTTATTTTGTATTGAATTTAGTTGCTGGAGATACAAGAGGGTCACCCTGCAGGAGAGAATTATTTTGTCCAATTAGGTAATTACAGAAGCAGCATGACACTTTGTTTCCAACCTCCTTGCACCCTCTTCTTTGCTCTTCAGCTAAGTTTAGAAAAAAGCTTTTAATTTGTCTCTGTTCCAAATATCCACTTTTTCTTTCACTCCTTTTTTGCTTATTTCATGGTCTTGACATGCAGAACCAAGAGTGACTTCTGCCTCGACCCCACATATTTCACAGGGGTAGGAAATGGGGTTAGCTCTCAGACCCTGACTGAGACCCAGGAGCAAGAGAAGACAGAAATCAGGGTGCCTTCTCCCTGAAGACCACAGCCCCTGTGTAAGAGGGCACAGGCAGCAGGGATTTCTATGCAATGTTTTGTAAGGGTCCCTGTCCCCCATGAAGTGGCACAGAATAACTCTGGCTTGCCCTGTAAGCAAGTTGGTGGCAGTGATGTGCCCCAAGAGCAGTGCCCCAAGGCAGTTCTCTGGCAGATGTAATTTGTACCAACATCTGGGCTGGTAGAGTGTTGGAATCTGTGGTATTGATGATTCCGAGATTGTAGAAAGTCTCTGTCTTTCAGCCCCGCTGCCAAAGAAGAAGTCGTAATTCATCTGTGCTGGTTTTCAAGGTTGTTTATTCTTGCTTATCTAGAACATGTTCTGCTGCTCTGCCACAGGTCTGTTCTGCAGGGCAGCGTGTGGGGCTCTGCCCCTCAGTGGGATGTTACAAACATTATATACCAGAAACTACGTGTGCTATATTTCCAATAATGTGCCAATATCTATCATCTACGTTGAACAGAGTGTCCCAAGCCTAAACCAACAGAAAAATGCCAACACTATAGGCATGGAGGGCATGAAGAAGAAGGACAAGACACACCCAGTTTCCTCCATCTTGTCCCCTTTGGACTCCTTATCTAGAATCCTAAAATTTTACTTTTGCACGCATGCCACACTTAATTATTACTTATATCAAACACTCAGAGCTGGTAATTCATCCTGTAAGACTGAAAACTCTTTTCCATGGACAGAGATCACAGACAGTGTCTCTCGGGGCTCTGTACAGGGGGGTTCCTGACCCCCTGCCAGGGTCCCAGACCTTCCAGGGCAGCCAGAGGGATGCCCTAGACTCCCACAGTAGAGGAGCTAACGACTCACTGCTGTGCACACCCATCCCTGCTTGCCAGGCAGGAATCGCCAGCAGCAGCTCGTGCATCTGCAAAACCTGTGCTGAACTCAAAGGAGGCTTTGGTTTAAAAAAAAAAAAAAAACAAAAAACAAAAAAAAAAACCACAAATCCTATATATTCCCTTTTCTCAGCACAGGATGCTCCCCTGAACAGCTCTGTCAATATTTTACTAATCCTGTCACTGGGGTTTTTTTTCTATTTTAAAAGTTTGTTTCTAAATTCAGGCTTCTCAGCAATTAATTTTCAAAGCCTGTAACTAAAGGTTATTGCTTAGAGAGTTTTGAAATCAGTGGCTAAGTAAGAAGGGGAGCATCTTCCATCTTGAAAAGAATTTTTAAATTTGCCTGATAAGGATTTTTTCCTTGAAAAATTCAACAGCATAAAAAATATCTATCTCAGTCTTATATTTTTCCTTTTGTTTTTGGGGTATTTTGGGTTGGTGGGTTGGTTTTTCTTGTTTTATTTGTGGGGTTGGCTTTATTTTGAGGAATAATTTCTTCTGAAAATATCAGTGTTCATTTTGTCCTGGAGGCAGGCATGTCTCTGCAGATACCACTCAGATTCAGTCAAATGAGAGAGGAAAATGTTCAAGTCCACATAGAATAAATAAAGGAAACCAAAAGGAGCAACAAGTGAGTAAGGGAACTGATGAAGTTATCCACTGTTTCGTATTGTTCAATCATAATCTTTAAACATAGATGAATGAACTTTCTGTAAAATGTTCTTGGCCTCATTCCCAAAATTTTGCAAATCCACATTTATTTGTTTTGGCAAGAAAATTTCATATTCATTCTGTTTGGTTAAATCTTTCATCATATTCTCATTTCTCAGATTTCTAAGAGTGTAAGACAGCCAAGAACATTGCTGCTACACCACTGCAGCCACCTTGCCCTTTCTTTTGTGAAAGGTGCAACAAAACAACTGGGCTTCATTTCCCCACTTGTGCAACCCAGTCCAAAAGCAAGAGAACTGCAAATCAAGAATTCATTACTGTAAATAGGAAGAGAGTCAGGTTTTTCATGCTCTCCTAGAGCTCATAATAAATATGTGCATTAACTCTTATATTTTTAGTGTTTGGAAGGTCTGGTTTTGGTAGGTTGTTGGTGTAATTTCAGCTAATTCCGGTCTCTGCAAGGCATTGGTGGGTGTCAGTAAAATCTTGTCTTGCAACATTCCGTCCTTGCTTTCCATTTCTGTCAAGAGCCCACAGTGATGTTGAGTCAAAACTACTTCCCTCTCTTCCTTCTCTTTTGGTGGTACGGACATGCATTTGGATGTGTGCACTTCACAAATTTTTAGGGTGTCTGCTACTTTAGCTTGATTTCTGTAGGAAGTGAGAAATCCTCTCACTCATGCAGAGGTACGTGAGTGTTTCACATTTATGTGTGTTCCTCCATCATTTTTTTACTGATGATTTCAAACAAATATACCTGAAGGGCAGAGTGCTTTTTTCTTCTCATGTTGCATGAAAGAGGGGAACTGAAGACCCCACAGAAGAGTCCTGAAAACTTAAAGACTATAATGTGACTGTATACATTTGAAATACCTAAAATCCACTAGAAGAAATGTTATAGGAGTCATCTCCTGTGATTAGAAACAGTTTCAATCAGTGCCTGTAATCAGCCAAGAAACACAAACCCCTAGGAAGCCAGGCTTCATTATTTCTAGTGTTATTTCTCTGTGAGATACAGCTACTTGTTACTGTCTCTAAATGGCAGATAAAAGATGCTCAAGAAAATTGCTTCACAGTGAAGGAACACATCAGGAGGAATCCAAGAGGTGCCTCTCCATGCCTGGTGGATCTTCAAGCATGGCTTTCAAGGCCTCAGAACATCTCCTGGGCCAGCTGGGATAAACCCAGTGCCCCTGCACTGTAGGCAGGTCTCTCTCTCCCCCACCCTTGCTCACCTTTATGTGTTTTAAGAAATATTTTCATTCTTCTTGTGGTTGAAGAGGCCAGATTAAAGATTAATACCTCCAAACCTCAGAATAGAACAACAGCCCTGAAGAGAATGAGGAATTTACACAAGTTATAGCTGTGTATTGTGTGTTTATGGGAGCATCTGGAGGTGGTGAGATTTCCAGTCCTCTCAGTATTTTGCTATGATTTAGACAACATTAAGCACAACTATTTAGGACTATATTTCATCTGTTTGAAGAGCCTCCAGGCAGTTTTAGTGTACTCCTGATAAAAAGTGAAGATGTGGGAAATGCAATGTCCTCCATAGGAGGATTTATTGTCTCAAAAAAATATTTTTTATCAGCTTTGTCAAAACTTGGAGCCCAGGATTTTCTGCTGAGAAGAACAGCAGATATTCATTTGCTTGAAAGAAAATTAATGTATAATTTGTTGTAATAGGTTTGTTGGAGCTATTCTGCTGTTTTCTTGATGTGCTTAAGTACTGGATTAATCATGAGACAGTAGTTTAGCCACATGCCTTTTAGTTTTAGGTGTATCAAGAAACAGAAAATGCAATTTGTATTTTAGGGCAGATTTGGTTTGACAGATGTTATCTTGTAAGAAACAGTATTTGTTCTAGAGTGTCTTCTTTTTCTCTCTGTGGGAATAGTAAAATGAAATTTTAAGTTAATGGGATCGCCTCAGAGTACTGTACCTGTCTTTCTGAGGAGAATTTCTAAATCTCATTTCACCTGTTTTCCACATTACAACAGGATTACTGTATATTAAGCATGTGTGAAATATTTCATAAACTATTCCAAAGATGAAGTACCACTTATGCATGAAATAATAATTTCTCTCTTTTTGTATTCTAATTAATGGTCTACTATGTGTAATTTTACTGTATTAGGGCATTTTTATCTAATATACACCCTTTGATCATAAATTGCAAGACAAAGCAGGAGTCTTATTTACAAAAAAAAAACATGCAGTTGGGGATGACTTCTGCTTGCCAGTACTTGCAATAAACATTTAAGACAACTATGAGAATTACCTCTATTTGAGAAATAAAGTTTAACTTTGGAGAACTTGACAGTATGGGAAACTAAGAATTATCAGAGAAAAGAAGTATAAATCCAAATACATATATGTACACATTTACTTATTTGTTTCAAGTTCACCATGCCCACCCACGGGTATGTAGTATTTAAAGAGAAACAAAGAAATAAACAAAGAGAAACAATTTAATGAGAAACAAAGGCCTGATATTAAAAATAAAATAAAATAATAAAATAAAATAAAATATAAAATATAAAATAAAATAAAATAAAATAAAATAAAATATAAAATAAAATAAAATAAAATAAAATAAAATAAAATAAAATAAAATAAAATAAAATAAAATAAAATAAAATAAAATAATAAAATAATAAAATATAATCCTGGCCATGTCCACTGCCTTTGGCACCTTTGGTCATAGGCAGTGCTCTTTGTTGCCACCAGCATAAGTACATGCCATTGGGATGGTTTCAAAGCACCGTGTTTATCAGGAGTGCTCAAGCATGATTGAGAAGGATGTATGTTTGTCAGGTAGGGAGGGATTAGGGGTACAAGGAGGCATTAGGAAGCAAAACTCACTGAACCTGCTTGGTCTGTTCAAAGAGGCATGAGGAAGGTGTGCAGGACATGAGACAAGTCTTTATTTTCACCATTTCAACATTAAATGCCAACTCATGATCAGCTCACATTAGCCCAGCAGAATTGAAATAAATAATTACATCAGGTCCAACAGTACTCAGGACATACTCCCTGTAGTGGTGGTGGGAACCTCTTCTCAAAATGTTTTGGAAGACAATGCTCTGAACCTCTGTTGTTGAAATGAGCTGTCATGTGCTCAGTCCTGCCCAAGTGGTTCAAACTATGTAAACATAGTTTGACATATGACATACATCCTGAATCCATGTAAGAAGCAGTTAAATCCTTCATGTTAAAAGAGCAGTGTGGTTAAAATGAGAGCACAGTCTGAACCCAAACTGCTTGTTCCAGATGCCCACTGTTCAAGAACAGTTAAACATTGCAGGTTAGTGAACCCAAGCGAAGAATTAACTTCTCCACGTATCAAGGTGCTGATAGAGTTCATCTGTGCAATAAACTCAATTTAATAAGCTCCCAACTGTCAATCCAAGTGTCTCTTCATCATTTTAGAAGAATAACCCTTTTCAAATATGAAAAACAAGGTTTTCATGGAGAGGTGAACCTAGAAAACAGATTTTATATCCAAAGTCTACTACAAAAAGTCACTGGAATATGCACTCAATACTGTTGTCATGACTTCTGCATAACCATATATGAATTCACACATATGAATCTACACTCTGCATGCTATATAATGAGCAAAATGTATTAAGTCAGAACTTTTATTTGCCTCCAGAATGCTCTACTAGAGCAATGGCAAGCTGATCCTGAAGGCCACTCCATCCCCAACACTCTCTATTACTTGCACAGAGTTACAGAATCCTTGCTGTTTTTTACATGGAAATAGTAGTAAGAATAATTCGTTTACAAAAAAAGAAGGCCTTTGACCCATCATTTTTGCAGTTAAAATCACATAACATTTGTTGTGTATATAATCCTTATGTCCACCTTTGGGATTAAGATTCTTACAATGAGCTTAAAAAAAATAAAAGAGAGAGAGAGAAACATAAATGGACCAATGTTGTAAATCCTGTCACTAGTTCCTACAGTAGACAGCACCATGACCTACCATAACCTACTTATAAACCTTTCTTTTACATGTCAACAGGTCAAATTTCTTTGGCCTTTTCTCTTCTAATAGTACTTATATCCTGTTTTGTCTTCTAAAATTTTGCCCTGAATCGAGAGATAAAATAATATAATCCAAATAAAAGATAGTGGAAAAAGAGGGGAAAATACAGAGCTGTCACAGCTTGGAGCAACCACAGACAACAAAGAAACATCAAGTGCTCAAAAATGGATTGTTCCCACAGCAGAATAGCAAGCAGAGTACACTAGATGCTGAAGGTGAGGAGGTGATGTTACATGGGAAGTACAATTTGAGAAGAAAATTAGGTCAGGAGATTGGCACCTGCTTAAATAAGCTGTTAAAAGCAGAGACATAAAGATTGCAATGCCGTGCAAGGTCTGCCATAAGAGAGCCTCGTGGCTGGAGCTATCAGTTCTTCAAAACATCAAATTCAAACACACAAGCAGACATGGACAAGCATGTGGACAAGCAGAGAACTGTGTCAATATGTTGGTATAATTTGAAAAGCCACAGCACAAAAAGATATATAAAAAGTTTCTTGTAAAAGCATAAACTGTTAAAGAAAAATCAAGGAGAGCATTGATCCACCACTCAGCTGAGGGGAACTATTGGCTAATGACTCCGAGAAAGCCAATTGTGTAATGGCTATTTTGCTTTTGTTCACTGGAAGAGTCAACCATGACAGAAGGGTTTACATCAGTAGTGAAAAGCTGGAAATACTTGTTAAATAATAGAAGAATGACATTAGGCCATGCTTATGTGAGTTAAAGGACCTGAGATCAGCAAGGCTGATGGAATTCATCTCACACCATTTAGGTGATAACTGAAGCATTTCCACGGTTGTAAATACTGTCTTTAAGAATTGTGTGGAAGTGGTAAAGTTTTGAAAGACTGGAAAAGTAATAACAGCTATTTTTAAATGTAAGACAAAAGAGGAGATGCAGAATTATGGCCCTTTTAAATAATCAATTTAAATACAATTCTCAAATAAACAGAGGAAGCAAATAGAAAATAAGAAAGAAAGAGATGATAGGCTATGGATTAATCAAAAATAAGTAGTTCCAAACCAACCCCATTATTTCGTATAAAATGATAACAGGCCTTGTGAATCACAGAAGTGACACAACTTGACATGAGCAAATTTTTTTGGTATAGTAAATGTTAGAAAAAATGTCAAAAGCAAACTACAAAAATGCAGTTTAGATTAAACTAATACAAGGTAGGGTTCTGTGGAACTAGCAAAAGAAAAATTTTTCAATCTTTCAGTTAACCATTGTCAAAATAGAAGACTGCATCTACTGCAGATATATAAGGGGTTTCTCCTGGCAAAACTCCTATTCCTTTCATTCAAATGGCATGGATGCTGGAATAGACACTCTACTTATTAAAGCTGACAATCTGACAAAGTTGAAAAGGGCTGCAAGCAAGTTAAAGGACAGCCTGGAAATCAGAATGATCTTGACAAATTGAAGCTACAGTTTGAAAAAAATATGGTACTATTCAACAGGGACAAGTGCATGATACAGCTCTGAAAACAGTACAGAAATCAAGGATGGAGCAAGTGGCGTGGGAGAAGTATAATTAAAGGACTGGGTGTAAGAGGATGCATTTGCATTGGTGTTTCAGTTCTGCTCAGATGTAGAAGCACATCATCACTTTCAAGCTTTGCTTTACACTACAGAGTTATCTTGGAACATAGGAAACGAGATTCCTTACCACAAAAGGTGTGCCAGAAGACATTTTGGGTGGACCCAAATGCATTCAGCTGCCAGTGGGTACACAGGCTGTAGTGCTAGACTAAGGTTAGTCCAAGGTGGAAATCTGACACGTGGATGGTGTGCAAATCATGAGCTCAGCACCAGGTGTTGCACTCCACATCTTGGTCTCTGTTGCCACACCCCCTTGTTAAAGCACTCATCACCTTAATGTGACTATTGAATTGTCTGTGCTGTGAGTGAGACAAATGTGACAGCAGGATTACGTGTGGACTGTGAGGCAACTAAAGCAATCCTTTTCTATCTGCTATATCCGTGAGAGTGCTGCAGTCAGCACCACACTTTAATTAACACTTGGAGCAGTTTAGCCTAGAAACCTCAGAAGAAAGCCATGAGAAAAATCACCACTCTCAGAAACAAAAGTTGCAGGAAAGATGTGGGACTGTTTTATTTCTAGAAGAAAAGTGTAAAATGATAAGAGTTTTCATGTCCAACAAAGGCTGCTGCAAAGAGAAAGGAGATAAACTGACACCTTTGACAGCTGTGTCACCATGGGGGAGGCAATATAGATTGCTCATACAAAAATTTGCCTAATAAATGGCTGAGAAAACAGTAAGCAAGGAGCTTCAGCATCCACAACACAGAAAGATCTCACAAACAGGTGAGACAAGCATCTTGTCAGACCTGTTTTAAACACAGTTCATTCTGCTGTAGAAAGGACTTCTTAAGACCACAACAAGAGCAATTTTTTTTGTTCCTTTTTAAAGGGATATTTCATCTGCATTTCATATTACATTTTTCTGATATTTCCATTATCCATCGAATCTCCACTTTTCCATTTTTGGCATGGTACTTCATCTGTGGTATTGCTTCTTCTAGACTATCTCTCCTTTTTCCCGTGTGCAAAGCAATCTACTATCTTAATTTAATTTCCTCCATAATCAAATATTAACTACTTAACTAAACATTGTACCTTACCCTTCCCCACTGTTCACTTCCCATTAGTTTTTTATGCAATGGGGAAGAATTACAGTGTTGCAGGTAACTTCTTTTTTTTTTTCAGCATCTCCTTTTATCTTTACTGACCAAGAATACTGAGAGATTACCATTATTTTCCTTAAAATAGGGTAATTCAGTGCACAAGAATACAACAACAATGCAGAGGAGAAAGGCCACAGCTAATCATTGCAGAAGTTTACATATATCATCTTTTAAATAACAAAAGGCTTTACTAGTGGTCTAATGTTATGGGAATGGATATAAGGAAAAATATTATGTATGCATACAAATCTCCATGGCTTTTTCTCAGATAATATACAGCTACATATGTAAAAAAAAAATAGATAATGCATGTTTCTTTGCTGGTATTTCTGCTTTCCTCTGGTGCTTTGAGAGCACCCAGCATAACCCATGGGCATGGAGCAGAGCTCCACTGCCACCGGCTGCTGAGTGACACCCCAGTGTCAGCCTTTGGCCTGAGCTCCCAGTTACCAAAAAAACCTTGTGTCCCTTGTGATATATTTCTGCTTCCCTTCTGTCATGCTGATACACCACAATAAAATATCTCATTCTACAGAAAATTACTACCTTCTTAGATTCCAGTTACTGTTCTCATGAATCTGTGAGTCCAATTTCCTTCTTTTGGTTTTACAACATGGTTGCCATGAGATGCTGCATTTTCTTCAAACACAGGCAGTAATGCCAGGATGTGCCTTTACATTCTCTATATGCTCACATCCTACTGCCTGAATTAACCTCCAGACATTCACTGCCAAGCCTACAACCTTTTTTTGGTTCAGTTAGAGCCAGCTGACACAAAGACATGTCAAAAGCAAGAAAAAGAAGGATTCTATGGAGAAAATTAACTTAATTACTATATTTTTTAGAAGAAGGCATGGTCCAGAAGACCTGGAATTTAAAAGTAGACTTGCTTTGTCTTACATGTGACTTTTAGAAATAACTTTTAGATACACTATCAGTTTTACAGTATAATCCATTTGTTTAAAATTTAATTGTTGAGTAGTTTATTTCTAATATCTAATTTGTGCTTTCATAACAGCTATAGGCATCCTTATTATATCTTACAATGAAAAGGTGAATTCTTCTCACTTTATTCAAGTAAATTGTCTCTCTTGTTAAAAATGGTATTAATCTTACAATGAAAAGGTGAATTCTTCTCAGTTTATTCAAGCAAATTGTCTCTCTTGTTAAAAATGATATTAAGCTACATTAGACCACAAGTGCTAAAGAAAACATTAACTCTCTTCATCTTTCTATGCCTTTTATACTCCCTTTATATCTTAGATAACACTTCAAAAAAACATATTTTGGAAAAAAAAACAAACCTATTTCTTCCATTATTTTTTCTTTTCATCTCCCTCTTTTTTTCTTCTCAAAAGAAGAAGATGAGGCAAAACAAGCTCAATGTTTACTAGTCAATGAAGTGTTTAGCATAAGTGAACAATGGAAGCACTTTATAGACGTATTTCTTGCTGGTGGATCCATTTCTATGTTAAATATGTTTATAAGCCCAAACAAAACATAACTCTAATATCTACCAAATATAATACCTGATATAATCCATCCGAGTTTTGTTTTTTCCATCCTTCGTTTGAAGAGGAGAATGAACTGCACAGTTCACTCAGCAATATCTTGGGATGCCTTCAACTGGATCACTGCATGTTACAAATAAATTTTACTTTTCATTTTAGATATGAGACTACTTTGCTAAAAACTAAAATTAAGAGAGTTGAGTCTTATTAGGTACTGAGTTGGACCACTTATTAGTATTACACAAGCAATCCTTCTGTTCTTTTTGAAATAGACTACCCCCGGAAAGGAATTTCATAGCTTTAGTCACATTAGAGCCTCATGGGACATTAATAAAGCCCTCAGAGAATGATTTTCAAATATGTCAAAGGGCCTTGCAATTTTATGCATGTGGCAGAATACACAAATATGCAAGACACATTCAGATGGGTCCCTTTGAGGATCTATTTTCATGCTCAGTGTACTACTTGTCAAAGTACATGGAATCCAGCTGCAGAGAGCCAGGGTTAACCCCTTGTGCTGCACTGCAAAGCCTCCACACAGATCCTTCAGCTCACAGCTCAGCCCTTCTCTGCCTGAATCCTCACCCTCCCTGATGACTAGAAGCCTTGGCACCTCTCTAAACCAGGGCTCCCACAGCTCAGTGCAAGAATGCAGCTGGGCAGGCACTGATACCAGCTGAGGGTTACATAGCTGCATACAGAAGTAGTCCAAGACAAAGTTGTCACATGTGATTCTCAGAATAAGAATTTATGTGTCTATCTTGCTAGCAAAGCTTGCACCCTACAGCATAGGCCACAGCTGTTTGCATCCTTGACTCACAGCTCTTATCCCTAAGTCATGGCAAGTAGGGGAAAGCTGAGGCTTAGATTTTTTTCATTCACCAAACAAATGAAAGTTTTGGGTCAAATAATTTAAAATCTTGTCAGATTTTTAAAAAGCAAAAACTGTTCTAGCTAGAGAAAAATATAAAATGAAGTGAAGAACATAATCTCAGTGGTTTAAAAGGCAGTATGTATAAATTGCAGCATTCTGAATGGTGCTTCATAGAAGAATGTAAGCAAGGGGTCATAAACAACAGGAGCAAAGAAGTTGTTTTGGTTCCAGCTAAATATTTCATGCATTTCTTTCTGTTACAATTTCACCTGCAAACTATAAAACCTCTTGGTCCCACAGCTCTAATTAGGACAGTTAGATATGAGACAGCAAAATAATTGAACTGAGGCTCCCACAAATTAAATTGATGCTCTACGTACCAAATGGATGGACAGTCCAAGAGACAGGTCAGACAGGTCTGTTTGATGGACAGACCCTGAGACCAGGGTCTCCTGTGGGATGTCTTATGTGCTCTGCTCTGAGTCCACCTTTTGTTAAGGGAGAACAGCATGTGGACCTACTGCAAGACCTATGGAACAGACCTTTGTGATTCTGTGTTTTTATCATGGGTCTCACTCTGCAAGTACTGAGTGAGCACACTGCTATTGCATGGATAATACATTAAAGACTTTGAAGTTTCCAAGTACAGTGATAAAGGAAGAGAGATAAAACCTCAAAGAGAATTTTACTATGTGTTATATATAAATATCAAAAATCTATTTTCAACATGAAATATTCAAGTCCACTGTCCAAATGCTTCTTGGAATATTCTTCAGGAAATTGAAGAACAATAATAAAACAAACTCGCACTGACTACTTGCATTAAGGAAATACTGAGAACAACAGATAGGTTTATAGCTACCTTTTATAATAACCCTTCATAAAGTATTTTGAAAAAGACCTTCCAGGTTCTAATCTGATTAGAAACAGACTCCACATCAATGCTTTTCTATAGCATAAATAAGCAGCAATTGCTCTGAAAAGTGTGGTACTCTTGCTCTCTGTGCTCCAGTGTCTTTTCCTCCTATTTTCTCTTTGAAAGAGCAAAACTGAAACAGTTCAGATGGATGTTAAAATTCATAAAATGGATGGAGAGTGCTGTAAGACATGGAGGACTGAATATTCAGAATGTTTTTTTTAAAATCTACATAAATCTTCTGAGAGTGTGTATTCAGAAGTGTGTGCAGGAATCGTATTAAAGGACAAGAAGAGGCTAAGATGTCTATTTTGTACATCCACAGCGATACAAATCTTTTAGTTTCAAGAGACTGATGTTTTTCTTAGTTTGTTCCAATTACTTGGTTTTTCTTTAATAGATGAATAAAAATTCTTCCAACACGATGGCTTTGGCTCCTAACACTTCTAACAAAAGAGAGACAGTCTGCATATTTGGAACTGGAGATTTTGGACGAGCTTTGGGGCATAAGATGATTCAGTCTGGCTACCCAGTGGTGTATGGAAGCCGAAGCACCCAGATATCCAACCTGATTCCCAAGGATGCAGAGGTGCTGGGCCACGCAGAGGCAGCGCAGAAAGCTGCCATCATCATCATAGCAATCCCGAGGCAGCATTACAACTTTCTTACACCACTAGCAGAGGTTCTCCGTGGAAAAGTCTTGGTGGATATAAGCAACAACTTGAAATTAAACCAGTATGCTGAGTCGAACGCAGAGCACCTGGCTCAGCTGCTGCCTGGCAGTAAGGTTGTGAAAGCCTTTAACACCGTGTCAGCCTGGGCCTTGCAGGCGGGCACGCTGGACGCAAGCCGGCAGGTAAGGCTGAGCACGGGGATTTCCTCTGTCACAGAGTCACCCATCGCATGGCTTCTTCTCAGCTACACACAACACACCTGGGACAGCAGAATTAGGCAGAGTTGAGATGGTATTTTCATGATAATCTCTCATTTCAAATGAAATGTGAGCTAAAATTTACTTAGGATTTTTAATGTGGCATGACAGGGATCATAAATAGCTTGCCTCTGAACTCAGAAAGGTGTTTAGAGATACTAGAGAAGCAAGAGAAAAAAGATAGCAGAGCTACATGAGAGACAAAAGATCAGGACTGTTACATCATTTGGTCACCAGAATTGTAAAGTTAAACAGAAATTAGATAAGAGGAATTTTCACAGCAAGGATAAAATGAAGAAAGCAAAACAAGAGAGGCAAAGGATGTGATAGGTCAATGAGTATTGGCAAAAGAAGTATGCTGAAAGGTGAATAAATTACTAAAGTTCTTTGAATCATTGCCATCTAAATTTAACACAACGGTTGTGTGTGCAAACTGCTTTAACCAGCTCCTCAACCACAGGCCAGCAGGCACAGAGCTGGCCAAAGGAAGCAACACAGCAGATTACTTGAAAGCAAATAATTTTTTATGTTTATTATGTTATGTTTTCTGTTGCTTCAAAGGACAGTGCTCTTGTACAGCACATGAAATCATCCAGCTACTGAAACCATTGCTAACTGTACTCCCCACTGCCAGATAAATGTTTTTTTGCTAGAGACCAAGGGCTTCCAAGCCTACGTTCTATAAAACTTCACCATCTCAACAAAGACAGAAATTGCCCCCTTCCTCCCAGTTCCAAAAGGACTATTGTCTTACACACTCACATAAAAGATGATTTCTTCACTATTTTACTAGACCTGGAAAGAACTATTATTTACTTTTGTGACAGGTAAAATGTGTTTTAAAGATTTCTGTCCTCACCTCCCTGGAGTATTTATGGACCTCTATAGCAGCAACTGAAAATTTTGCTCTTATTTACTGCTATTGAAAATTTTGCTTCAATTTCATCCGATAAAATCTTGTGCTTACAAACTACTTGCAGATCTTCAGAAATGTATGTCAAGTCTTCTACTCAAAGACATACAATAAGCCTGTTATATATTGTTCTTTCCAGATATAAAATTTTGCCACTTGAAACAATCTTCTTCCCTAAAGTAAAGAATCATATTCAAAGTTCTTTGTCTTGCTTGCCAAAAGTACTAACCTACAGGGTACTTTTTGCCTGTATTAAGATCAGGAGTAAGCCAAGGAAGCAAAGAAGCAGCCTAGGAAGCTTGTGCTTGCTGTCCATATATAGCCAGGCAGGATAGCAATAGAGAAAATCACAAAAATCTGTAAAAAATAAACTTCTGTTTCATTTTGTCTGCAGGTATTTGTCTGTGGAGATGATGTGGAAGCTAAACAAATGGTCATGAATATTGTTCGTGCACTTGGTCTCACTCCACTAGATAAGGGATCCCTCTTGGCTGCTCAGGAAATAGAAAATTACCCTCTGCAACTCTTTCCAATGTGGAAGTTTCCCATCTTTTTGTCCCTTGTCTTAACTGTGTTCTTCTTCTTCTACTGTGTAGTTCTTGATATAATTTACACTTACATTTACGAAAAGAATAACTTTTCTTTTTTTATTGCAATTACCATTCCAAATCGGGTCTGCCCTGTAATGGCACTCATCCTTCTTGCCTTGGTGTACCTGCCTGGTATATTTGCTGCAATTATTCAGTTATACAGAGGTACCAAGTACCGCCGTTTTCCAGACTGGCTGGACAAATGGATGCTGTGTAGGAAACAGCTTGGCCTAATAGCCTTGGCATTTGCTTCCCTGCATGTTTTGTTCACTCTTGTTACTCCATTGCGCACCTTCGTAAGTTGGAGAACCAGCAAAAGAATCATCTCCCAGGTAAGATTTGTTCCCTGCTCTAAGTCTTCTGGCCCTGTTAAAATCATACCAAGTACCTGGAGCTTCAGAAATCCATTTGGACACGTTCTTTAAAATAGAGTAATATTCCTAGCTTTTGTATCTTTTAGACATTGATATATCTACATCTTGTTGATACTGTGTTGAGCTGAGGGGATTTCTGGCCTCAGTCGTCCTCCTAGATAGCTGATACATTCATAAAATAATTAGGGAAAATGTAAACACTCTTTCTTCATATATCTTCAAGAATATAATATACTATGACTTTCTGATCTTACTTAACATAGGATCACATATCTCTCTTCAACAGGTCCACAAAACAGTAAAATATGTACCTCAATTACAGTTAAATGGAATCTATATGTAATATAATTCCTCTCCTGATTTTTGAGCAGGCATTCAAAGGAAATCTCTGATGATCACTGAGTTAATGTATAACATTTATCTCCTACTTACCTGTAAGGAAACTTTTTCTCCTTATTGGTGCTAAAACTGCTATCACTGAAACACACCTTGTCTTCTTTTCTTCAGGTAATGAACAATAAAACAGAACCACTCAACCACACTAATGCCTGGCTTAGTGACTCTTATTTGGCTTTGGGAATTTTAGGATTTTTTTTATTTGTTCTTCTGGGAATAACTTCCTTGCCTTCAGTCAGCAACAACGTCAACTGGCGAGAATTTCGATTTGTCCAGGTAAGAAGAGCATCTTAAAAAATACCTTCCCCTAAAAAGCCTCCTTCCCTTATCAACCATGGCCATGGGCAGGTTCACTAGAGACTTACTGCTTTCCTCATTATTATCTTCAAATGTGATCTGTGCCTTATCCATTATCACACACTGAAAAAAACATCTACATGGCCAAACAGCTTTAAAAACCCACAATTGCTCTGATGGCAGCTTATGGTACAACTGGGATTATTGCATTAACAAGAGAAAGCTGGGAAGATGTGAGCTCCTAAATGAAAAACAGAAAGCTGGCTTTGACATCAAATTCCATAATTGTACGAAGTCACAAAATAATTTAGCCATTTTATTGGGTTAATTTTTTTGCTTCACAAGATAATTCAGTTAAAATGGATCTGAAAATTACTTTATAATTCAAATCTTCTCAATGCCAAGCATCTAAAGAGAATCTGCAATTTCTGCAGACTGTAAAAACTGCTGTGACTATAAACAGGCTGCCCTTGGTAACACATAATCTCAGCTCTCCATTTGGAGGAAGTTTAATGCAAGCTGCCGTGCCTCTGCAGGAGCTGGGCTGGAGGGGAGGGGAGGCAAGAGAAGGGGAAATTACTATCAATGAATGTTTTATCAAGGAAAAAACTTGCACAGTATGATACTTCTGGATGGATTAGCACTAGAGCATAAAAAAAAAATCTTGCATTTCTCTACTGAATGTCAGCATTTTCTCAGCTTTTTCACAAATATGACAGCCATTAGGCAGTACATGTCA
Source organism: Chloebia gouldiae (assembly GCA_003676055.1). Taxonomy (NCBI): domain Eukaryota; kingdom Metazoa; phylum Chordata; class Aves; order Passeriformes; family Passeridae; genus Chloebia; species Chloebia gouldiae. The sequence goes on along the minus strand of QUSF01000003.1, from coordinate 19,925,214 downwards.
GCTAGGAAAAAATGTAAGTGTTATTGATGGTGAAAAAACCAAACTATTTAATCTATAACCATTTTAATTGATTTTTTTAAAAATAATAAGATCTTTTATGCTATATAAAATAGTTTCATTTCACCAGTCCCCAAGTTGGCACATGCCACAAATCTTACTGTGTCCTTAAATTTGCATTTGTTCTGGTTTATTTTACTGTTTTAACCTACATTTTTTTCCTTCTTTCTCCTTTAGTCCAAACTGGGATACCTGACACTGATTTTGTCCACTGCACACACACTGGTTTATGGTGGAAAATGGTTCCTGAGCCCATCAGCATACAAGTGGTATCTTCCAAACATCTATATCCTCTCCCTCATTGTTCCATGTGCTGTACTGGTTGTCAAATTTCTGCTGATATTTCCTTGTGTAGACAAACCTCTCACACAAATTCGGCAGGGCTGGGAGAGAAATCCCAAATACTCAGAACAGTCAAATTACATTATCAACAAGTCTGCTGTATAATTAGCCTACACTGTGTTATTAAAAAAAATATTATGAGGGCATATCAAAATGAAGTCTTAAGCCTACTCTATCTGGAAAGGGAGAGAAAATGTGAAAACTTGGCCAGGCTCTGTATAAAACAAAGCCACCCCAATGACAAGCTTTAAATACAAATGAGGCCAGTGAGTTTCTGCACCCCAGGCATGTTTTCACACAGGTGCAGACCTTCTATTTTGCTTTGTTTATTTCTCCTTGCCTATTTACCTTCCATCCTAAGAAGGGTATGTGAGAAGTAGGTGATGTTCCATGTCCCTCTTCTGCTGTCTTGAGCTCCTCCAGTGCTGAGCAGAACCACAGAAACCTTTGGTGTTAGACAGTGTTTGCTCCTCTTTCCTATCCTGCCCATCAGGACTCAGCTCTACATGCACCTACACATATCCACAGAGATCCATGTGCACACCTGCATGAGTTTCCACACATTTCCCTGTTTCTAACCCCAGAATCCACCAGCACCAACAGAAAAGTTGCATGATGGATGCTAGCTCAGGAACAGAGCTTCACCTCCCAGCATTGTTTATCCTCCATTAATATCCGATCCAAGGAGAGAGCTATGTTGATGCCTTAGAGATAGCTGAGTAAGATTTGTTTGGTTTGTGTACAGGAACCCTGATGTTCAAAGTGCGTGGGTCAAGGACTGCTGAATCTTTGCTTGTACTGCTCTACCAGAAATTCAGGGGCAAGGGTAAGGAGTAGAGATCAAAATGGCAGAGATGTGAGAAGTGCTTACAAGCCTCAGCTTTTAAAGTATAGGTAAAAAATGATCTGTGATATTTTTTTGTGTAAGCAGTGAGTTGTAAGAGAAGAAACTGAAGGAAAATCCTCTTATTTGAGGGATTGTATGTCATAGTCATATCTCATGAAGATAATACTGTTGATTTTTCAAAAAATAAATAATTAGATGTGATATTACAGAAATTCTATTAAAATATCCATGTTTTAAAGACAATAAAGATTTTCTTTTTACACCGTTGAGCTCTGTTATCATTTTGGGAACCTGTTCTGCTAAGATGCAGCTGCTGGTGTGCTCAAAGGTGGTGGGAAGCCTTGGAACAAATAATAAAATGGGATCCTGTCTTCAGCCAGCTGCCTGGACTTGTCTTCCCCCATGTTTGTTTGCTTTTTGGATGATCACATAAGCAGATCTTTGCTTAGTCATCCAAGTAGGCTGAGGATGTTGGGGAAACACAGGTTCCAAATGGGATAATGACTTCCTGTTAAATTGCAAACAGAAGATCCAACAGTCTCCTTTGGACTGGAGAATGAAGAAAATAAAAAAAAATGTGCTGATTTTATAGAAAGAAAATTGCTTATTATTTTCTTACGTCTCTGCTGTTCTCTCTGTCCATACAAACACTCACATACATTAAAATATAAGCATGCTAGCTGTGCTTTAAAACTAGCATTATCAAGCAGCTTTAAAAAAACAATATAAAATAAAACTCAAAATAACTATCTGAACAACAGTTCTGAAAACATTTGACAACAATGGAGGTTTTTTTAATTCTGGGCAATATAACCTCTCTTCATGTCATCTTCTGTCCCATAATCTGTTCTTTATGCCCAAAAAATGGTAGAATAGTCTGGGATATCAGCAACTGACAGAGCCAGATTTCTTAGAAAGAATTCTGGCACTAAGTACTCTTACTAACCAGCACACTGGTGCATATGTTATACTTGTCCTAAACTGATATGCATTTGTTGATGTAAGTCTTTACAGAAGTTTTTCTGACCTGTGCCATGATGGAGTAGTACTACACTTCAAGTTTCCGTCAATGATTTTCCACAGAATCATTTATTGCAGAAGGGATCAGGTATAGGCTCAACAGGCCCAAGTGACAACACTGTTGTGAAGATGTCTGTAAAAACATCTTCACAGCTCCCTGGAGGAGAGATGGAAGCAGCAGAAAGAGGAGGAAAACAAGACAGAATGAGAGAGAGAGAGGTTGTGTTCGCATGAGTACAAAGGGACAGACAAGAGCAGAAAATAAGTAGCAGCAGTCTGAATGAATATCCTCTAGATTTGCCATTTTGGTGGTAGAGTCTTGTCTCAGTGACAGGTACTCCAGATTTATGTTATTACCAGTAGCAAGAGTTCCAAAGCACTGATACATACTGGGTTTTGATATTACTCTATAAAGGATTTATTCTCAGGGTTTCTGCCTCTCCCAGTACAGATTTAAAACCTGCCCTGCCTCTCTCACAGCTGAGCCCGTGGGTTGAAGTTTAAACTCCAACAGCCATGGCAAGTCCCATTTAAAAGCTGTGCTTTATGAAATACAAACAGTGCAAGTGCTCTGCATCTTTTCCTCCAAGCATATAGGCTCCTTTGTGTTTTCTGAGGGCCTTGTGTTAAAAGAGGCTAAGCCAAGTCTCCTTTACCCTCACCGGGAACTAGCACAAAGTTACCACGGCCAGACTGAATGCTGCTTTGTACACTCACTCACAGCTAATCCATAGTCTCAAACACCCACAGGACTGTCCTTCTGCAGAAAAGACAAAGGAACTTCTTTGGGGATGGATATCACGTTGTTTTGTCAAAGGAAAACAGACCAAGATGTACTGGAAATGCAAAGCAGCTGGGTACGATTTGCAATTTGCTTTTTACTCCAAGGATAAAGTGCCAATATTGGCTGTGTACAAACTGAGGAGGTGATGCTGTTTGCTGCGAGGGGGGTGTACAGAAGGCCTCAGGGGCAGATCCAGAGCCCTTGCATCTGAACTCGGCAGCAGGTGCTTTGTTGACTTCAGTAGGTAATAGGTCAAATCATCATCACTCTCATCTGAGTGAGGGATTTCATGTCCTCTTCATATCCTCTTGTACTTGAGCAGCTGAGGAGGATTTGATTGACAAATTTACACATTTTCTTCCTGAACATGGTAGAGAAAACAAATTCAGTAATCATACTGGTAGTGAAAGTATTAGGTGGTAGTATTTTGAAAACAATAGCCATGCCAGGAAACTTGTTGGTAGCTTGTATGTGTTACTCATGGCTGATTCTATTTTTTTTTTTGCTTTTATGTACTGACAAAGCCTGGTGAAAAAGGAGATCAGAAGGATTATGAAAGGAATTTTGGAAAGGGTGTTTTTTATATGGTTCCCAGAAGCCAAGAAAAGCTTTTATGTGCATATATACATAATGCCATTCTAAGAACTCCTGCAGGAATAAAGCATTGATTCTTAGATATACTTCTAAATCAGAGTCAACACTTAGAAAATACAAATTACAGCATTTAAAATAAATGGTCACATGGATATTGTCACAGTAACAACTAAATTTGGGATTTATTATCTAAGGAAGTTTTATTCTGATGCACTACAGCATAGTGGGATAGATAGCATAGTGTGGGTAGACCTCTACATCCTTCATGATAGGGTAAATTTAACTCTTTGCCGTTTTGTTATACCTGGGGAGTATCTATTTTAACCAAAAAATATACTTATTAGTGAAAATAAAGGATTTTAATTAATTAGAGTTCCTTGAAACAGAATGAGATTTCAGACACATACTGGCCCCAGGGGATGCAACTGACACCACATATTGCTGGATCCTGAACCATGGAGATCTGAGCAATTCCCTTCAGTTCCATCACACTATGCACTGAGGTCCTGAGATCTTCAACTTATCTTTGTTTTGCAGCACAGCCTTCTGTCAGGCTTCTCTTCTTAATCTAGCAGTCACCTTTCACTCTAAGACATGACACTTTGTGACCCACTCTAAAAAAGCCCCTTTATTCCTGTATGTCAGGCTTTTGTAGCTTCACTCTTGTTAACTCCTACCAGACACAAGATTTTGCAAGAGTGTCTTTTGTTTCAACTGCTGTTGAGCATGTTGGATTCACTGGCCCAGATCAAGAACTAGTGAATATTGTGAATACTCACAGTAGCTATGTAACTCATCTTTGCCTGTTCGTACTTATTATGATTAGAATATTTAATAAGCATTCAGTGTACCAATAATAGCCTAAATATGCTCTCTCTCCCACATTTCATAAGCTTTTCTCTCCTACAAAGAATATTTTTTTCATCTTCATTATACAGATTTTTGTTGTGGATCTCCATTTGTATCAATAATTCCTGACTAACACGAATGATTTTCTCCCTCAAGGAAGTTGACATTCCTCAAGATAAAATTTTTATCAATCACCATGGAAAACTACACATCTCTTATTCTTGCATATTGCCTTAATGTTTTTGACTCTGGGAACCCAGAATTGACATAAATACTAGCTCTGACAAGACTAGACCCCTACATATTCCTTTCTTATAAGCAACCTCTGTGCTACAAGGAAAGTACACTACATAATCTTTACAGGACAAGCACAGACCTCAGAGAACTGTGTGAAACTTAGCTAACATCTCCAAATGTTGCAAGCCAGAAGTGGTAAATTTTGTTCATATGTCTTCACAAACATGCTCTATTCCTGTCTCTCTTTTTGTTTCCACATCCAGATTTGCTTGTTATTTGAGATACAATCCCTTCACTGTGCTTCTCGTCACATGTGCTCAGATTTAAACTAGGAATAGCTTAACTGCAGTCAGTAGACTCAAGATAGTAGCAACAGTCGTAGTTATAGTGCAGAGGCCTTTCCTGGTTTCCTAGCTAGCTAATTAAAATTTTGCTCCAGTTTTATGGGAGATGGGAAAATGTAGTCTTTACAAACCTTTCTTTAAGACCCTTCAGAAAATAGGTAAATGAAAGTGGAAAAAAATATAAGTTATTGTAATATGCTAACCATTACAGGACACAGATGTTCAATTACAGGTAGTTGAACACCACTAGACCAAACTAGAATATCCCAAAAAAGGCAGCTTTGGGGTACATTATCTAAGACAGAGTGTTGGCATCAAAAGGGGGAGGTATTTTTAAAGAAACATACTGGAGAAAAGTATATGGAACAAAATTTAAAAGCTATTAGAATGACTGAAAGAGAGAGAAGGAAAGAAGGACAAGGAAGAAAAAGCTGTTTATCTTCTTTCCTACTGACTTCATGGCAGAAAACATCACACATTTTTCACTGCAATTATAAATCAAATTACCAATTATCTCAGCACTTTGTAACTAATTAAATGAAGAATTTTACTTTGGCTGCCCTGGAGTTCAAACTACCCCTTAGGATCCCACCACAGCCTTCTTTCCCCAGTCCAAACAGGTACAAATATGCATATTTTCTCATTCTTTACAACAACTATTCAAAAGGTAGCTGCCACTCCACACCACACTGCTCACGGCTGAGCAGCAGCAGTAGCAAACCTCACTGTGGATCAGGCACAGGGCTTGCATGTCTTGGCATTAAATATAGTTGGAAGAACTCTTTCTTTGGGATAAAAAAAACATAAAATGTGCCATAGCCCAACTGTACAGGATGAGGACAGATTGCTTAATGGACTGCTTTGTTTCAAAGCAAGACACTATCATCTTCATTTTATAGTTAAAGAAGCAAAATCAAACAGAGAATCTCACTGAAGAAAGAGTAAATCATTCACACAGCATGAAAAGTGGAACTAAAAGAAATCCTACAGTAGCTGGTGAAGAAGACAAGTGAGAGCTGGGCAGGGTGAGCAGGACCTGAAGAGGTGACTGGAAGGGCAGTCCTTTCCTCTTCCCACTTGCCTAGTGATGACCCAGAGCTCTGGGAGCACTGGAACAGGGCAGATGCAGTGTCATTGTCATTTAGAACCAGCCCAGGCAATCAGAGGGGATGGGTGTAGAAGCAATTGCAGGGAATTATGTTAAATACATACAGGATTATAGTTTGTTTGTTTTTCTAGTAGCTTCTGTTCTCCAATCCCATAAGTAAAAACTGGAAACCAAATCCCATCTTTAATTGGATTGATCTAAAGGTTAAACCTCAGGTCACACTTCAGAAACTCCATTCTGTTCTTACTGGCAAGCCTGCCAAGCACTGTTGAGAGAAATAAACCCAAGAATTTAGGATACCCAATCTTGCCTGAGGGATGCCTTCTGTCCAGTTACAGAAGTCTGGGAAGGATAAAAGGCCTAACTTGGAACAATACCAAATACTACTGAATAACTTCTAGCTCCTCTTCAAACACCCATGTTTCCTGGCAAAGCTGTCTTCCTTGTCTTTCACAAAGAAGCTGACACTTAGATTCACACTTACTGTCTTCACAGACATATCCCAAGTTTCTTTAATGATCCCTGTGTCAGTGACTCATATGACATCATGCAGGAAGTCAGAGGCAAAGAGAGGAATTGGATGTCCTGAAGCTAAGGATAGTTCTCTAATTACGAGGAGCTTTACAGATTAGAAAGCCAGAAGGCAACCTTGTGATTAGCTATTCTCTCTTCCTGCAGAACACAAGCTGTAGACACTGCCTAAATTAATTCTGTTCTGAATTATCAGGAGTTGTCATATTTTTTGGTTCACAAACCCGCTGCAAATTTTCCAACAGTAATACAGATCGCTGTAAAGTTTAAGCTTCCTGACAAAATGCAGTTTTATCCTAGCTAGCATTTGTTATTGCTGGCAAGTAATCCATTAAAACAGACTGCATTAAAGATATTCTGAAGGAACAGCTGAACTTGATTTAAACCTTAGAGAGCTCACCACAACTTCTGGCAAATTATTTTGACAGCTGATTACCCTCACTTGAATACATAGCCTTGATTTTTTTTTAACTGTAGTATACAGTAAACATAATTTATGATTTCCAAGATTTATCTGAATTGTCCAAAATGGTGGCTATATATAGACCACATATATTACTCCAGAGAAGAAGCTCAGATATAGGAAGAAAGTGTGATTTATACATACATACATACATACATACATATATATATATATATGGAGAAATATAAATTCTAGTTCTCCTACTGTATATGTGGAAATTCAAACACACACTGAAGCTTCATGGTGATGAAAGTGAAGGATTCAATGTCTTTCCAATAATTTTTTTTAAACCTAGTAAAGTAAAAAATTAAAATATTAACCATCAATGTGTAAAGTCTCTAACTTCACTATAATTTCACAAAAAAAAAATCCCAGACTGTTGGAAAAGATGAAAATTTGCCAAAAATGTTTCACAGATATGTATGTTTGGCAGAAAGCTCTCTGAATGTAGAACATAAGAACAGAATAGAGATGGAAGCAAGTTCTGCTATCGAAGAACAATAGCTGTCTAAATTGACAATTGCTGAGCCAGTCATTACTAGATAATTAAGAAAGCAAAGGTTAAGTCGAGTTGGAAGGAGGTTTTATGAAAAGGGTATGTTGACCACAAACAAAAAAGATGCTTTTACCAAGCAGAAATAGGTCTTAAGAAAAACAGAAAGACACTGTAGGCAAACAAGCATGCCAATGTGGCAAGTAGAAAAAAGGTCTAAGAATTTTCCACTGCAAGAAAACTGAAAAACAACTTTAAGCTTAAACTGTAACAGACATGTGATTGGATAGTATTGACCATAATATGGTAATGATAGTAGTTGTGATAGGCTATAGGTAATAGTAAAGGTGTTGTATATGGTGCTGAAAGGTTGTTATGTATTAAAATGCTCAGCAAAGAAAAGTATATAATGCATTGCAACCAGAACTAAAGGGTCTTCAGGCTTGTCTATAGCTGTAGCTGACAGCTGTAGGCGTGGCTCTCCCACCTATGACCCAAGACTGCTGTAAAATCTTCTACACATTTTGAAGAGCCACCTGGAATTCCACGTCTCTCATCTCAGGCTCTTACACCATCCTAATAAATATTTATTAATAACAGTGTGAAAACAGCAAGGATATTACCTGCAGGTTTACAGTTTTTGTAACCTACTCTGTTAAACGCACACAAAGAATAGCTACCACATAAGCAGGTTCCTAGAGGGTGTCTCAGGAATTAGTTGCATACCCAACATAACACATAACAATTCTCAACAAGCATAAAATCACTGCTGAAGAAATATGCAAACCGTAGTACCCTGGAAATCCACAATGAGGACAGAAACAGATGGAAGCCATTCAGTGGCTGGTGCATTTTCAGCCACAACCCCATTGAATCCAGCTCTCCAGAAGGTGACTGTAGAGGAACAAAGACTTGTCACAATTCCAGCCCAAGGAGATGTAGCCTGGAAAGCACAAGCTGAAAACCACAGAGGGCCTACTAGAAAGGGTTATGAACCTTGCTCAAAAATGCTGAGGAGGTAGGAAAAAGAGGGCAGGACAAAGATCTATCATGGTTTTGTGATTTGCAGATGAATAGAGAAGAGAACTCCACTGCTGCAGGGAGCAGTGGCTGCATATTATTTCAGACTGTGAAAGGGACAATGAACTCTCTGGAATGATCTCCATTAACACCAAAAATGTTGGAGTGAGAATGTTGTTGGAAGAATATGGAAAAATTTCTTACATGCACAGATCATAGTAATTTAATTTATTCATTAAAAAAAAAAAGTTAGAGTTGAATGCAATAAAAAGTACCCAGGTCACTATTCCACTAGTGATGGAATGTCATAATCCAGTAACTGGAAAAGTGAGAAAAAGCAGTTTGTCTTTTCTATGAGACAGCAGAAAAAAAACATAATCTGTACAAATATATGCAACTCTGGGATTGTTTAACAGAGCACCAGGTGTGAGAAAAGCATACAGAGCGTATATCATATAAGCTTCAGATAAAACCACAAGTGTACTTAGGCAGCTTTGGCTAGGTTTAAAGGTGAAATTCTACTTAAATCACTCTACCTAGAGGCTGAGAGTAAAGAAACTTGTTCATTTCTTTACAAGTTTAGGTATTTGACATCTGGTGTTGTTGCACTTATTTTCAAAGAATGCACATAAGGAAATATATGGCTCAATTTACAACTTCTCTTTCTAAAGAAAAGAACATAAAGACTAATAAGCTGTAAATGCTTGGGTTAGGAGAAGTATTACAACCATTTGAGAGACAAAACACCAATACCAAATATCATTATCCCAACACGAGAAGGAGACAACAAAAAAGCTTAGAGTTAAAACTATTCAAATGAGATTAAAAACCTTCTGGGTGTGCCTTGAAGACAAAACCAGTGAAAATAATTATCCTTGTTGGTCAGGTGACTATTTTTTAGTATGGGCGGATTCACTCTTGCAAACACCAGGTCAAGCACGGATGTTTTAGTCAAGCTTAAATCACTGAGTTTAGCATAGGGACACCAGCATTAGATTGAATGTTAATTGCCTGTGTAATACAGAAGGTTATATATACTGCATTGCAAAGTCCTTGTTTATTCTTCTGAACAGGGGAAGGACTGTGTGAATACACACCTGCATACCTTTTGTTTATCTGTCTGAGATTTTATAAGAACAGACAATTGAAAAACCAATCATGTTGTTTCATCTTCTCTTTCTTTCTCTGCACAGTTATGAGAGAAAAAAGTGAAGACTTTCTTAAGTAGGTCACTCTAGCACAAGCACAGAGTATGTGTAAATAAAGAGCCATGGATTTTCCCCTTAGCTATCTGGAGAGAAATTTCAATGATCAGTCCAAACACTGTTTTGTCAGAGATGTGCCAGGAAAAACAATAAAAATAAATTTAGCAGAAAATACAATAGCAACAACTTCCTAAGTAGGGTTGTTAAGTTTTTAGAAAACATGTAGTAATAAAATAGACTAATTCAATTCAATATGTTACACACAACAGAAGGAGCAAGCTAAGAAATGATCACAGTGCTAGAACTAGGTGTAGTGCTAATGTACTCTGGGAATGTGCCATAAATCCCAACCTTGGACTTAATAAAGGCTTAAACAAGATTACTTCTGCTGAATATTCATGCTGTAACTAGTTAAATTATAGAAGTACTACCTAAAGATTTTACAAATGAAATAAATGGAAAGACACAGGAAAAAAACACCAGCTCTGTCTACAGGGAGGTAAAGAGGTACTGTTCAAAGGCAGACAGAACTAGAAGAATCTGACCACTCCTGACACCCTCAGCTCTAACTACTGCAGCAGAAGAAAATCAAGCACCTCTCTCTGGTGCAACACACTTATACCTAATGTATATAGTATACAGTAAAGACAACTTTTAAAAAGAGATTTTTCAGCCAAGATAATGACACCCCTTAACATGCCTCCATGTTATGTTCCAGAGAGGAAAGGGCAAGATTTGCAGATAATTTTTTTCTGACTGGTTTTATTAATAGAGTCCATGAGGGAAAAGTTCCATGAGGGAAAATAAAGCACTTAAAACTTATTCATTTTCCACCCTTGTCTCCTGGCACTCACAAACCTTCAGAGCAAGCAGCCTAATTTAGATAAAAAAAGCCTGGCCACTTCAACAAGCATGAAGATACATACCTGTGACCTCTGATCCTAGCTAGGTTTTCAGCAGAAACCTTCACAAGTCTGACTCCTGTGCAAAATAGGACTCTAGTATAATTCACTGTACCCACTACCAGTGAATAACTGGGGCCCCTTAAGTCCAAGATAATGGTGATCATGAGCTATCATAAAACCATTCTACAGGTCAAAACAACTGTGGCTCTGCCCTGAGCATATCTGTGGCTTTTTCAGATCATGTCTTTTAGGGCTTTTTCCCTAAAAAGTCTTCAATGTTTTGTTAGCCTCCATGCCAAAACATGATGAGAACAGTAGCTGTGACCAATTTTTTTAAGTGTGTATTTGAAATACATGTGTGGAAGCCTGCAAATGCTTTGAAGTGTTAGATGTGAAGGTATTGTACTTAAGCTAAACTATTTGAAAGACATTATTAGATATTAGCCAATACAAAAGGTGATGAAAATCATCTCACAAATGAACAAAGACAAAAAACCTGTAGATGAAAGCAGAAAGAGAAGAGGATGGTGCGGTAAGCACATGGGAACATCATCAGAGTTATATAAAAGCTCTAATCCAGAAGAGTGTGGTGATGACTGTGCTGAAATAAACTGAGCTGCCACATTTGAGAGCAATTCCAAAATTCAGAGCCTTGTTTTTATGTTTATTGCCACCAACCAACTGTTCTAACTTTTGTTTAAATAAATTTCAAATGAAATCAGAAAGCTTTTCTGTTAACTTGTGGAGTGCTCTTAGACAGTTCAAGGCCAATTCATTCCTGTCTGTAACACGTTAAGCGTACACAACACAAATGGAAACAACCAAGTGATTATTAGCATCTGCAAAGACTCCGGAACAGGTCAATTATATAAAAATAAGTATCAACTGGAAAGCTCTAAACTTTTTGGAGCACAGAGTACAACAACTGAAAGCCTACATGGCCTATTTACCCCTTCTTTTTCCATAAGTCCTGTGCATGATTTTATAAACAACTGTGGATGTTCTTACTTGGAGGTGATGGAGAACCTTTCATTTTCTTCATGAAAATTCTAATCATTTTACTGAAAGAATAAGAAATAATCGGCTATAATGTACATATTAACAATATATGAAAGAATCCGGCTGCAAAAGTACTGAGCAAGAAAGAAGCATCAATATGACAACAACAGAAAAACCTGTACCAGACATCCTGCAAACATGAAGTAAGAACAAACTACATCATCAGCTCTCCTACCAGCCATAGTACCATGTACTGAATTAAATATTATTATGTTTTGACACATTATTATCCATAACTGGCTAATGATTTCTGACTTGACTTTACTAATTATGACCTTATTTGTACATCATGCTCTCTCTTTCTAGGTGGACAAAAAGATTGTTATGCTCAACAAAGGGAGAAGAAATGTTCCCTGTGATACAGTTCACATAAAATATGGCAAACTGGAATGCTTTCAGTGACAGATTTACGGCTAATTTTAGAAATTATGCTTCTCAACAAATTTAGTTATTTAGAACTCTCATACTCAAACATTTAAATATTATCCATAATCTTCTGAATTGATTCTCAAACATACATGCATGCATCCATGTAAATTTTTTTTCCAATAGAAAAACCTATATAAACTCCTAAACAACTCTTAGACATTTTAAAAGGGACTTTTGGCACAAATTTCTTCAGGCTCAGGAATACTACAGCTCCTACTAGAGAGGAGTGCTGGGACCCAAGGAGCTGCTCCCACAGCTGCTACCAGAGGCCTGACTAGGTAGTCCTGTTTCTACCTTTGGCAGAACTTATATTTGGATATTGTAAAAAACAGGTATAGGTTAGACAGACAACAAGCAAGAGCTGATGTGCCTGAATTCGAAGTAACAGTGTGACATCTAGTGGGCTCTTTTTGGGACAGCAATAGGCTTATTCCTTTTTAGCAACTCATAAAAGCTCACTGATCACAGAACATTCTGAGTTGAAAGGGACCCACAAGGACCATCAATTCGAACACTTAAGTGAATGGCCTGTACAGGGATTGAATTCATGACCCTGGCGTTATTAGCACCATGCTCTACCGAGATAATAGGTTTCAAGAAATTGAACAAAAAGAGCAAAGAAGCTAATACAAGGAACAAAGAAAACAGCCAGAGAAAATACAGGTGAGGAACAAATATTTACAAAAGCCAGAGGTGGATCAAGAAGTTTTGTGTTCACTGGTATTGCTTCAGTGTACTCAAGTATAACTGTATGGTTATTTTCCTGCAGTAGGAGGGCAGAGAAACATAAAATTCTATTTTCTTATTGGATTTTTTTTTTCTCTTCCTGGGGGATACTCTCTACCTTTGGAAGGAATAGAAAATGCATCTCATGTTGGCCACTTGGGGATATATGTTGCAATATTTGCGGCATTTTCAACACACACCCCATGCTGCAGCAGAAGCATTAACCAAAACAAGCATCAAGAAGAGACATCACGATTAGGAAAGTGACTTTTCTCCACAGAGTGTGACACACCTTTCACTTCCAGTATGCTGAAACTTGGGAATCCCCCAAATGCTAAAAACTCCATTGCATCATAGGTGGTAGTTGGACACTTACAAATGAGTCAATAAAACCTAAACTTTATTTTCCTGGAGTTGTTTATTTTCGTCTCCCTTCTGCTACATGAGTCACATGCAAACCAGCACAAGACATTTCCTCAGTAATTTGGCCAGTGTCATTGATTATGGAAATTATGGATCAGCAAATGAAAATGAATTCTGGTTGTACTGCACTGGTGTCAACTCAGTTCAAGCACTAGGCATGGAGAAAATAAACGCCATCTGCCTAGGAGCATTTGGAGCTAAGAATGAAAGCCCTAATGGACATCAGGCACCTAATGGGTGACAATCGTAGAATCCAAACACCTGAAGCATCACTTCTATGCTCTGTACACTGTTTTTGTGCCCTGAAGCACTGTCCCTGAACTAACTAACTAACTAACTAACTAACTAACTAACTAACTAACTAACTTACCAGCTATGAGCTCCTTTCTCACCTATCACCAGTGGCGGTGCTGCACAGCACAATGCCTAAATCGTCAGGAATATCCCTTTTGTAGCTGGATACCCATGTCACTGCTTCAGAAGAATAAAGCTTTACAGCAATTCCTTTCCATCTGCACCTGAGAGTTTTCCAAGCCTTTGCTTACCATCCAGCTGGTACAGCAGAATCCTAGCTGTTCAGAAGGTGAAGTAGCATAATAAATACTCTGATTTATACGAGACCATATATGCTGACACATAGAATTGCAAAAACTATTGTACAGAAAGAATCAGATGCCTTATTGCTGAACTTGTTCTGTGCTTCAATCCTTTATACACAGTTCATTTTTATATTCTGGCTTCTGTCCAGCGAAAACAGAGACCTGAATCCTGACCCCATGTTATTCAACAAAATAATTAAAAGAGCTTGCATGACTTGCTTTGGTTGTCATCAATCTGTTTTAAATTCTCCAAGCTCTTAGTATTGAAGGTTTTCAAATAAGGTATGTAGATGCTAAAGGAATAAAGATCAGTTGAAAAGTGACATGCAAAATAAGCAGCACTGTAAATGTATTTTTCAAGTCATAGGCATGTATCACTGTTATCATCAGATATCTTTATATATCTAATTATATCTTTAGTTAAAGACCATCTTGGGATCCATCTGACTGCAACATACCAGATCTAAGAAATTAATGTCTTTACTGAAAAGGTGCATTTCAGCTTTTGTTCTGTAAAGAACTCATACCTGGGGAATGCACAAACAGTTGTGTTTATAATTAAATGGAATGCTAAATTGTGTTATTGTATAGCATTGAGTAAAAGCTGAGTGTTAGCCTCAAAAAAATATCAATATTAAAATCTCACTAGCTGTACCATCCACAATTATCTTGTTTTAGGCCTTCAGTGATACTCTTGCTGATGCCCAGGGAGTGATGAACAATTTCCACAACTCTGAACACAGACAAAACAAATAAGGGAATGAGTATGAAGCAAGGGAGTTGGTCACCTCTGAACCATCTATTAAGGAAGTTGAAGCTAAGAGGGAAAAGTCTGGAAGACAGATAAAGTTGCAAAAAAAAAAAACTGAGGTAGCTCAAATTGGACGACTAAAATCTATAGAATATTTTGTTCTCTATATTCTCTGTATCTATAAAGTGACATAAATGCATTCCCCATGCCCCCTATCCTTTCAAGTATATTATGTGATGAATCCAGCATAAAACTTGGTTATTAAAGGAAATCCTGCACAAAATACTTGGCTGCAGAACTGAGTATAAATAATGTGCAGTAAATAAAAAATGAAAGGGTGGCATCAGAGACAAAAAAAAAGTAGAAGAACACAAAAGCACCATTCCTTTGGGCACCAAGTCAGGCATTATATTAGAGACATCTAGTCTGTACTATATTTATTTTTCCACTGTTTAAAATTATGCCTCCTCTCAACTATTGCAATTAAAAAGGCGAGGAGATTATTTCATGGCCTTCCTTAAGTCATATACTTATACTGAAGTTTTTATCCCCTCAGCTGTGCTAAGTAAAAACCTCAAGAAAACTGAACTTTACACTTTAATTCCTGTTCTCCTCCCTAGCTTTATTGCAGTTGTCAGGCAAGTGTGACACCTCAGCACAGCAGCACCAAGCTCCCAGCCACGACACCAGATGGGAATGTAACTGGCAGCACGATCCAGCTCAAGGCTTTCAGTTCAGGATGACCAAATTCCCACATCATGTGTGAGCTCATGTCAGGGTTAAATGTACCCAGACTTAGAAGGAACAGAAGTAGAGCAGATGGGCAAGCAGAAAGGCTGTGATTTTGTCTTGGATTTATGCTAGCCTTGGTTCTCTGTGAGGAAGCATTGAAGCATTGCACACATAATGAATGTGAATTGTGGCCAGGGTTTAAGGCAGTAACACTATTACTGTAGCTGTGTTCTGAATTCTTTCTTAAAATCCTACTAAAAAGAATCCAGAAAAAGCTATGGAATGCAAACTGTGCACATAATTTTCCCTTTGTAAACAAAATTATTTTACCTAGGCCTTTTTTTATAAAAATACAGTGAATTATTAAAAAAAAAAAAAAAAGGCAATAGTACTAGCATCCTGTGTTGCTTGACTTCGATTTTCCCACTAGAGGGATCACACACTCTTTGAGATTTGGAAAATCAGAACCTATTTATTCCACACGGATTTCGTACTGGTGTGTTTGTAATATGATGAACTTAAGGAAACTTAAAAGGTTACCAAAGCTCAGTCACCCTTCAGAAGGCAGATGTGTACTCATTAATCTCCTCGACTATCCTCCCTTTGCAGCCTTCAATTTCCTCAGATAAGGAATAAGCAAATACACCAGTGCAAACAAAATGCCTACCCAACAATCCATTTAAAATACATCCCTTGGTTCCATCTGTCTCCTAGCTCTTTTGCTCATGTATGCTTAAATAGAAATGATCTTGCAAATGCTAACTGCTGAGTGCAGTGCATTTGGGCCCCTCACTACAAACAGGACACTGAGGTGGTGGGGCGAGATCAGAGAAGGGCAACAGAGCTGATGAAGAGTCTGGAACACAAGTCTGATGAAGAGCAGCTGAGGGACCTAGGGTGATTAGCCTAGGAAAAAGGAGGCTGAACGGGGATAGCAGAACTCTCTACAACTGCCTGAAAAACAAAAAAAGGTTGTACTGAGGTGGGGGTCAGTTTCTACTTGCAAGTAACAAAAGAGTAAATGGACTCAAGTTGTGCCAGGGGAGATTTTTGGATATTTGGAGAAATGTCTTTATTGAAAGCATTGTTGAGCTTTGGAACAGACTGGCCAAAGAAGTGGCAGAATTACAATCCCTGGGGAAATTAAAAGACCTGTAGATGTGGTGGGCCTGGCAGTGCTGGATTAACAGGTGGTCTCAATGTTCTAAGACATCTTTTCCAGCCTAAACACTATGATTTGATGCGTGCCAGGAGTCTCAGCGGAAGTACTGAAAATGGAGAATGGCCAGCTAGTTACACTGAGTTAAAGTACAGAAAATCCCTACCCCAAATTATGAAACATCTTCCTTTTCTATACAACTATAGCTGTACAGTTTAGTGTCTTTATTTACCAACTGGTACAAATCATACCTGTTTTTTTCTCACTGAACTAATTAAAAATTCATTCCTATTAAGTTACTGGCAATATATATATATACCATTTGAAATTTTGTCTATCAGTGTATAACTCTTCAAATCATATCACTTATATTCTTTGCCACTTATTTTCAATCTTTCCAGCCTTTAATATTTGTATCACTGTTCCTAGGTCCTATTTTAATTAGGAGGGCTTTTTGACTAGATTTTAATATATGTAGTTTAACAAAGTTCAGCACAGTGCCTGCAATAACCTGCACTGCACATGATTAAGTTTGGTCAAAACAATTATCTGACAACCACACAGCTTGATATCAACACTCTTAGTTAAATACCCGTGTGAGATAGGTATTTCTTAAGACAAGAAATTATACAGGGTCACTACTTTGTTTCTCAGTTGCTTCATAACTTCATATATGGTATTTTGTGTGATGAAGGCATTAAATAATTATTTGTCTCATTTGGCAACTCTATTGGTTATTAAATTACACAGAACACCAGTTTTGTTTTCATGCCATTGGCAATTGTTAGCAGTTTTAAGGTGCAAATAATGCTAAAATAATAAAATATATTCCACGTAGAAAATGTCTGAAAGTCCTGTTTACTGGATGACTTAGAAGCTGAGAAGAGTGACTCACTTTAAATTCAAAGTTTACTATAAATCAGCATACTTTAATTAATTAAGGTCCTATTCAAATTTATAACGTTCTTCAGAAATTATGTCAATAAACAAAAAAACAGAAAAAAAAAAAAGTTGTGCTTCCAGATTTCTGACAGCAGGCCATTTGCCCTGCAAGGTCTCTATGAGGAGATCTGTTTCAGTCACACAGACTCCAGTAACTGATTTCTCATCGTCTTGCGTCTGAAGTAAATAGCGCTCACTAGGAGAGGGAGGGAATTCTAAGTTTTGCAAGTCGCAAGCCCAGCTCAGAGCAAGCCGCGGCCGTTCCGGCTGATGCTGCTCCCCGGGGTATCGGGCGGTCAGCGGGGAAAACCGCGGGCTGTACCGGGGAGCGCCGCCAGCCGGGAGGAGGCTCTTGGATCAAAGCCGGCGCTCTGCAGATAATCCCCAAACCCGAGCGGCCCCACTGAACGCAACAGGGCTCCCTCGCTCCACTGGACACGGGCATTGCCCCAGCTCCTACTCCAGAATTTGGACCTACAGACCCAAAAGAAATTATACAGCTTGTTCTGTGTCTTTGGGAGCAGGGACGGGTGGTCCGATTCTGAAGAAAAACCAACGGTGCCAACAGAGAACACGTAAGGATGCGTTTTGGGATACACAACACGGATGCACCGACTGCCGAGTCTATGAGTCTTGCGGTCTTTTGGAGTCGGTGGTTCTGAAATAATCAACCGATTCAGCGATGAACATGTCGGGAGCTTTCCTGTCACCTCAGTGGGCGACAGCCGCCACACAGCACTCCTCCTCCTCAGCGGAGCGGTTCCGTCCACGGAGCCTCCCGCGGGTGTCCGAGAGCTGCTGGCCGGGAGCGGCCGGCGAGCGGAGCCCGCAGCCCTCGGCCGGCAGCCCCGCGCTCCCTCAGCGCTCCCGCACGGACAGAGCCGCGGCCCCCGCATCCCGCACGGACACAGCCGCGTCCCCCCGCATCCCGCAC
>QUSF01000003.1:19514421-19906651 GCA_003676055.1 Chloebia gouldiae | reverse complement strand
CACGGACACAGCCGCGTCCCCCCGCATCCCGCACGGACACAGCCGCGGCCCCCCGCAGCCCGCACGGACACAGCCGCGTCCCCCCGCAGCCCGCACGGACACAGCCGCGTCCCCCCGCAGCCCGCACGGACACAGCCGCGTCCCCCCGCAGCCAGCACGGACAGAGCCGCGTCCGCCCCGCCCGGCCCCAGGCAGCGCCGCGCCCCGCCCCGCTGCGCCGGGAAATGCCGCCGCGGGGCCACGGGCCTGTACCACCGTGCGGGAGGGGGAACTCGGCGGGGAGGAGATCGGAGGCGGTGGTCCCTCACCCCCCGACGGCACCGCCCGGCACCGCCCGCTGCCCTGCTGAGGGAAGGTCGCCGCTTGCCCCGCCCGGGCGGCGGCGGGGCGCGGGCTCCGGGGCGGGC
Source organism: Chloebia gouldiae (assembly GCA_003676055.1). Taxonomy (NCBI): domain Eukaryota; kingdom Metazoa; phylum Chordata; class Aves; order Passeriformes; family Passeridae; genus Chloebia; species Chloebia gouldiae. Next base: position 19,906,244 of record QUSF01000003.1, on the reverse strand, counting down.
CGGCGCTGGAAGTCGCCGCCCTCCCTCCTAAGCGGTGGTTGCTCCCGGGCGCGGCCGCGCCGCCGGGGCCGGTGCCAGGCGAAGATGGCGTACCCGGGGCAGCCGGCGGCCGGCGGGCTCTACCCGGGCGGGGTGAGCGGCGCCGCGGCGGGGGAGGCCGGCGGCGGCCCGGGGCAGCGGCGGGAGCCGGGCCAGGCGGGGTCTGCCCGGGCTCCGGCCGGCAGCGCGGGGCTGCGCCCGCGGGAGAAGGGAGGGAGGAGGCACGGGGGAGAACGTCAGTGCTGAGGGTGTCCTTCCGTGATTTTCACTTAGGAATCGGTTCTGTTTAAGGGTTTTCACAATTAATACGTATTCTTCCATGTATTTGCCCTAAACATCTGTTTTGCTCAACTTTTCTGGAGTGGAAAAATAAATTTGTAGTGCCGTAGTATTTCTTCAGCACGCCGTTTCCTGCTGGGGGTGGAATAAAACGAAACCTTGGTGAGATAGACCAGGCTGTGTCTAGATCAGTCGATTGCTCCTGTGCAAGGTTTTAACTGATCTGCTTACATTACAATACATTATGTATTCATTATGTCAGTACTGAAATTCAAAGTTGGTTTGGGGATTTTTTTCATGAGGAGTTTTGTTTTTGGTTGGTTTGATTTTTATTTTTTTAAAGGCATGTACATAAAAACAGATACTTATGTTAAGTACAGATCCTTAACAGAATTATTGTTTTAAAATTAATTTTCTTTTTGTTTCCAAAGTATGGAGGAGCTCCAGGAGGACCAGCATTCCCTGGACAAGCTCAGGATCCTTTGTATGGTTATTTTGCTGCAGTAGGAGGGCAGGTAAACTTATAAAATGTTATTTACTTATGCGATTTTTTTTGTCTTCCTGGGGGATACTCTCTACCTTTGGAAGGAGAAATGCCTAGTATTTGCAGCCCCAATACCCCAGGGAGAAAAACTGATGTTTCTAGTTTAAAAAAAATCCATAATTGTTTTACTTAGCCTATTTGCTATATATATATATATGTATGTATTTGTCTATGCTATAGCTGTATACATACAGGAACTATATAATTTGATTAATGCTGTTAGTTTCTGTATTGTATGTGCAAATACATACATACATACACAAACATAGGCATGTATGCCTCTGTTTCCTATATAGGTATATGCAGGGGATATATAGATGCATGAAGTTTTGTAACTGAATTGTGACTCAGTTCTGGGCTGGTGAATGCTGCCAGTTGAGGAGAAAGAAAAGAGAAAGAGTGGAAAGTGTGGGCTGTGGAGATGGCCTGGCTAAGAGCAGGAAATGATAACAGGAAAGAGGTCATTACATGATTTTAATAGACTCACAAATGGAAAAGCACTCATGGATTGTGCCAACCTTTGGGTTTACTGTTAACACAGAGTGATTATTCTTCTAGAGGAAAGGCTTTCACGACTTTTTTTTCCTTTCCCTGTCATTCTGCATTGCATTTTTAATTTCTTTCCTGTATATTGTTTTTGTATGATCATGTATGTTGCTCTTTGAACTGTGTTACAAAGTTTAGGAGCATTTAAGTTAGGTTTATTGAGCTGAAGTTCCGTGTTTGTTTGCCATATTATAGCTATTTATTGCACACTTGTAGGGTGTGTGCAAATCTAAAATTCTGCTCTTGAATCTGCTATCCTCAGGTAGATGCAACCACAACATGAAAATTTAAATTCAGCAATATTAGCTAATGTTCAGATTCCCACCATAACTTAGATTAGTTTTGTTCTCTCTGTTACTCTTTTGAATTAATAATGCATCCTACAGTCTATATCTTACTTCCTTCTAACTGCTTATGGAAATATTTAGACAGTGTGTTTTTGTAGTAAAGTAGAACACTGGAATGACCTCTGTGTAATGAGGCCTTTCTGAGAAGGTGGAGTCCAGAATTGAGTTGTTGAGTTCTGCTAAATGTGCTGACAATTACTCTGCCAGCTGAGACACCCAGGAGGTGCCTCCTGGATGTGTGCCAGGAATCAGCAGCAGAGCCAGTAGCTGAGGCTGGACAAATGAATAAGCTCCTGTTGTAAAGAGAAAGGGAGGTAGCAGCAAGCAGGATACAGCACTGTGGAGAAGAGGTGGCAGGAGCTGGATTTCAGCAAAACACAGACCATGCCCACCTTTCTCAAGTGAGGCATGGATACTGGAAGCTGGGGAACCAGTGGGTTGATGGATATGATCAAGTTAGTACTTAAGAATACTTAAGTTAACACTCTGAAATGCTTTCTATTTGTAAAAATCATTCCTTACTGGAATGAACTCAGTAGCTTTTTAAGTTATCCTTGGAATCTGAGGTGCCTGTTTCTGGTACCAGTGGCTGTGCAGAAGTAAAAACCCTGTAAGGAGACAGTGAAATATAACAGATAAATGTTCAGTTGCTTTTATGGCCATCCATGCAACTCTGTAAAAAGCCACATCTCAATTTTCCATCTGTACTTACTTTAGAATTAGTATGTTTTTGTTGTGGTGTGCTGCTGTGTTGTTTATCGGCCTATATAATAGTTAATGTTTTATCTGAGCTTTCTTTGAAGTAGTTTACAATAGGGATCTTGTCTTTGACTTGATGAATTAGTTTTCTTTGTTTACAGAAGAAAGTCCAAAGTATTGTTTCAAATTTTTATTCAGTTGAGTCTGAATTTGTAGGAAGTAATAATTTGTTTTTTAGCCTGTTTGCAAAGCTCATATGCATTGTCTAGTTTAACCTGCTTATGTTCTACTAAAAAAACCCAAAAAAGACAAGCATATTTTTGGTAATGTTAATCTTGATTAGTCATGCTTTTCTATCTTCCTCTATTTTAAAGCTATGCAGTTCCTATCTTTATTTCAGAAGGTACAAAGCCTTTGAAGAGATTAGTTGCTTATTAATGTCTGTTTCAAATCTCTCCCCCCCCCTCTGTGAACATAAACTATTAAATACATCTGTATAATTAGACTGATGGAGTAGATAGGAAGCAAATTTGGGTTTATCTGTCAGTAACTTTACATAGAATCAAAACATTGTTGCCAGACTCTATCAAATATCATTGAACATATATTTACTATTTGTCTTATAAACAATGATACTTAATTTCTGAAAGTTATCAGGCTGTGCTGTTCCCATTATATCATTCAGTAGCATAGCTCTATGGTTGAAAAAAAGAGCTTTCAAAAGTGAGTTTAAAAAATTAGGAAGATGCTGTAGCAAACAGAATCACAGAATATGGTGAGTTGGAAGGGACCCCCAAGGATCATTGAGCCCAGCTGCTGGCCCTGCTAAAGACACCCCAAGAGTCAAACCAAGTGCTCAAGTGTGTTGTCCAAATACTTCTTGAACTCTGTCAGGCTTGGTGCTGTGATCACTGGGAGGCCCATTCCAGTGCTCAGCAACTCTCTGGGTGAAAAACCTTTTCTTGATAGCCAGCCTAAACCTCCTCTGACTTGGCTTCTCATCTTCTAATGCCTTACAGAAGTGTCACCATTTTTTTATGTCTACAGATGTAATGTTCCATTCCTTAATCAAATTAAACTCTCTGTGAACCAAACTTCATGTTGGGGATGAGAGGAATAAAATTTAGAATTCCACCTCCACTTCTGGCAGCTCGCTGCTTTCCATTAATTGGCAGTTGTTTTCTCTATTTGGCCCTGAGCAGGATTTGTGAGAAGTGAGGCCTTTTCCAAGCCATGTTGGATAGGTATCTTTTCTGAGTATGTTATGTTTTTCTTTCGAAGTTCTTTGCTTTCTACATTTGCTTGTTCTGCTAGCAACTTAATATTTAAGAAAACAGTAATTTTTATATTTGTGAGTTGTGAGGATGTCTTGAGAAGGATAAGTAATTGAATGTCACTGGAAAGGGAGTGGGTACTGGGAATAAGCAGCCTGGGAGAGGGTATTAATAGCTGATACATCTTCTGTTATCGAAAGGATGGACAAATAGATGCTGATGAGCTACAGAGATGTCTCACCCAGTCAGGGATTGCAGGAGCATATAAACGTAAGTTAATGATTTGAATAAACAAGCAAATCTAAAGCACACTAATTTTTCTTCCCTAGAAAACGTGTAGTTGTGCCTTCTGCAGAGCTGGGGTTTTTTCTTTGCATGGCAAATGCGTTTCCCTTCCATACCTTGGACTTGTAAATTCTCTGTATTCAGTTTTGTGTGCCAAGGATTTGCCTTCTCTGCTTCCTTAGTTCCCCACTCTGCTGGGCTGTGCAGTTGAAGTGGTTTGTTTTGTAATGGGCAGACAGTTCTTAAAAAGATGCTTTGCTTTGGTTTGACTGAGCTTTGATATTGACCAAAGTCTGCGCAGGACTCCTCTGCTGGGATACCTCCTGTTCAGTTTACAGCTTCTGTGAGTAAAACTGGCTTGCTCAAGTGGTGTCTATTGCGGGGGGAGTATCAATGACCACTTTGAAACCCAAAACTGTTATGGATTAAGATAAGAGCAAGTTAGTTTTAAATACAACTTGAATTGCCTCCAAATTGTCTGCTGTCAGTTTTTCTAACAAGTAATGGCTCTTACTTGGATGAAAAATATGGTATGGCTGTATACAGGAGAACCAATTAGATAATAGTTCATACATTTATAATATATAATCAGTATATAATTTAAATTTATAATCTGAAATTTTATTTTTAGGTAAAACTGAAGAATATGCTCTTAACATAATTTATTTTTCCTTTTTCTGATTTTAACAGCTTTCAACTTAGAGACTTGCAGACTTATGATCTCAATGCTGGATGTATCCTTTAGTATGAAATGTAAACATTTTTGCATTATGTGAGCAAAGATGGGAGAGAGTACCAAAACATTTGGGAAATGCTTTGTAGTTTCCATTCAGCCTTTAAGTCTTGTGATCATTGTGATTGCTAAGCTACAAAACTCCATTCTCACTAATTCTAACAAATGAAGTAATAGTAAATAAATGATGCTCTCAGTGACCAATCATTTTACAGCAAGTGGTATCCCTCTAAGTCTGGGGAACTGTTTCTCCATTGAATGTATGAACAGTCAGGTCTGGTGGCCCAAAATAAAGTATTGTGCAAATCACTTGTGCTTTTCAAATAGGACAACTTTCCAATTTCTCATCCTTCCTAATGAATTTTAAGCATTTGTAGTTCATAGCCTGAGTACAATCTAAGTTCCCCTAAATCCTGTTCCACTAATGAATGAGGTTTGAATATCTAATGGAACAGTATATGGCATTCAGCAGTAGGACCTGTGGAAGACAGATATACTGTGTAAGGCTGGAATCTTTGGAGGTTTGTTAGCCAAAACTTTAATTGAAAGTTTTGCTGCTTAAAAAGAAAAAAGTAGAAATTAAACTGGAAAGGATCTTAGTTCATCTTGAACAAACAGCTTAGGATATGACAGAATATGGTGAATACTAATAACAATTTATTCTTTGGCATCTGTTTTTATTTCAGCTATGTGTTTAATTGGTTAAAATTATGTATCAGCAGGTTAAAGAAAAGTGTGTAAACTAAAGTAGAATTCAAAAAGAGTAAAAAGGCTTTAACCTTCTTCCAAGGTTTCACTTGGAAGAAGTGGAGAGAGCAGGTTCTCTGAGGTTCTCTGACCTTAGGTTTTGGGTATTATTATCTCCATCTGTGCCTGGGGGATAATTTAGTTACTTTTCTACAAGAGAAATTAATAATAGTAAATTTGTATTAATATTGGCCTTCAAGTAAGTGTTTCTGACTACAGAAAGTAGATGCCTTCTTGTTTGTTTTTTGGTCACTTTTTGTTGGTAGTTTTTTTTAGTTAAGAAATGTTTTTCTTAGCTTTGAAATCAGAGGGATATGTCTGGCACACTGGGATTTAATGAGTTTAAAGAACTCTGGGCAGTGGTCAATGGCTGGAAGCAACACTTTGTAAGTTTTGACAGTGATGGAAGTGGCACAGTGGATCGTCAGGAACTGGAGAAAGCTTTGATGGCTATGGGTAAGTTGTGAAATGTTCTTGCTTCTGACATTGACTTACACCATTTCCCAGTTATCATCCTGCAGTAACTAACACATGATATTTCCAATGAAAACATGTTGGATTCTATTAAGTTGCCTGGCTTTTCAAAACAGGACTTTTTATTTTCAAATAGGATTTAGACTGAGCCCACAGGCTGTGACTGCAATCACAAAGCGATACAGCACTCAAGGAAAGATTGCATTTGATGATTACATTGCCTGCTGTGTGAAACTCCGAGCTCTCACTGGTATGCTGGATTATAGCCTTGCTACTGTAATCCCCATAATATATTTTATTAAATAAAACCTGTTTGTTCACTTACCTCAAGGTCAACTTCGGTATACTACAAAAGGGATTTCTGTCAATAGTCTACCAACAATTATAGATCAGGGTTTTTAGAATTCCCATTAAAAAAAGGACCTTATACTAATGCAGGGTTTACTCCAGAGAATGGAAGAGTAATGTTACCAAAACTGGGAAACTTTGTTTATTCACAGAACATAAAGGCTTGTATATGATAAACAGAAAAATTTAGAATGGGAAATTAAGTCTTGGAATGAATTGCAATATTGTTCATCATGTTCTCCTTCATGTGATTTTGGAAATTTTAGGAAAGTACTATACACTTTAAAAAATTGTTTATTTGTAATTCTTCTTACTTGGTTTCTGTTTTCTTAATGAATTTTTGCAGAATGTTTTAGAAGAAGGGATGCAACTCAGCAGGGTTTTGTGAACTTCCACTATGATGATGTAAGTACATTTTAAAGAACCTATTAAAATTCCAGGGTAAAACAAAAGAAAAACTTAAGACATCAGTAATGATTTGAGTTTGTGCTTATCTTCCCTACACCACCAGTGAGAACCCAGAAGTTCCGGGGCTTGTTGAGAATTGTCTCAAAATGCTTTCATGTATTTTACAGATTTCTGTAAAGTGTTGTGTACTTTTTTTCTGAACTTCTAACCAGTGTGGTTCAAGAAGATCTAAGAAGCTATATCACCTGCTAGCATCATTTTTCTTTTTTCCTTTTCTATTTTAAAGCTTGGTAGGCATTTTCCAGGAAAAGGTTGGTGGAGGTCTGATGGGTGAATTACAGTCAGTCAGACTTCTGGGTCTTGGCTTCCTACCCACATTTGTGCAGCAAAAAGAGATTCAAGTCATCCTGGATTTGGATGTTTAGGGGATTGGGGTTTTTTTTGAAACAGGGGAGGGGAGGACCATGTGTGCTAGTTTTTGTTATTGTTGTTATCATTAAGAAGATGCTTTGCTTTATTAACTATTTGCTTATTTTCACATGTATTTTAAAGCTTTACTATTCGTGGGCTGAATTTCTTTACAGAAAAGTGTAGTAACAATGAGTATTGTAGGAGAAAAAGTAAAAACTTGTTCTCTGTCATACATCTAATAAGTGGTTATTCTCTTTTCAGTTCATACAGTGTGTTATGAGCATCTAAATCAAAAGGAAGCAAGCTGTGGATGATCATGATTTAACATTCCAGTATGTGTTTTGCTTTGCCAAGTTCTCCAATGATCGTGTATCTCAATATTGGAATTTGCATATTTTATGAAGGCATTCCTTTTCACACATTTTTTAGTCTTGATAATGAACATAAACTACTCATGTACTGTTGTCTTCAACTTCCAGTCTGTGATAATTAAAGTTGCTTTTATTTTCATAAACTTGCAATTCACTATGTATAGCTCAGATCACAAAAATGGTAAGATTTCTCATGTTTTTTCCCATGTTTCACTAAAATCAGTTTCTGGAATGCACCTTAACATTTTCCGACTTAAACAGTAACATGTGTATGACTTAAGAGGATACATATTTTCTTGTCTTTGACAATGTAAGACAAATGTACAAACTAAAAGGGATTTTGAAGTGGTCATTTTGCACTGGTCTGTTAAAACACCAGTAAGTTTTGGTTACTTAGTCAGCTCTTTTGAAGATGAAGGCTGTGACACCATACACTCAGTGTAAGACTACCTGCTAGAACTTCTAAGCAGGGATGCAACAAAACATAGCAGAAAACTCTTCTAGCCTTGTGCCCTGGTACAGGGGGCTTTGTTTTTGTAAGTTCTTGCTTTGTTTGTGTCACTACATAAAACACTTTTAAACATAAAAAAGCTGTGCTGTGTCACTTTGTGCATCAACTCTCCCTTCACAGGCAGACAGACAGACTTCACTTATGTGTAAATAAATGTTTCTATCTCCTCCACTTTAACCCCTAGCAAGTGGTCTTCATGCTTCAATATGCCAACTAATACTTAAGGGCCAAAACCCACTTGGAAAAAAATTCTTGCCATGCTACTCTTTCAGCTCACAGGAGTAGTTACCAATGAAAGCAGATACAGACAAGCAACGCTTACTCACCTAAGGCTCTTCAGGGGGAAAAAGTGGGATTTTTGTTTGGTGGAGGTTTTTTGGTTGCTTTTGTTATAGGGATTTTTGAGGGGAAGATGGATACTTTATGGAAAGAGGGAACAGCACAACTGTACAGAGGTAGTGCAAACTTTTTTCCGATAAAAAGAGTTAATGAAACATTTGTTAATTTTGGTCACTTCTGCCTACCACAGAGGAGTGATATAAATTGTTTTGTTGTTTGTGAATACAATGCCAGAAGAATGTTAAAAGAAGTATATTTCTTAAATAAGAAGTTTAGGGCAGGTTTGGGGAGGAACCTTTGTATTAAGGAATGAAAGCAAAACTACACGTATGAGCATATATATAAACACATATAAATATACATAATTGAAGAAACAAGAGCTCCTCAGAGCAGGAATCTCACTCAAAGATACTGTCTTGTACCCTGCTTTGTGGAGGTGTCTATTAAATCCAGCACTTTAGTTTCTGGGCTGTAAATTCAAAGCAGGCTCATCTTCCCTGAAGAAGCAACTTGTACTTACTGCTGAAATTCAGAATTCTTTGCATATTGCTTGTGGTTTCATTACAGAAGCTAGTTCTCTTTCTATTCTCATAATGAATTTCAAAGGCACAGACAGCATTATAGATCTACATTCTGATAGTACATGTCCTGTTGCACATAAAGTTGGGAAATAGATGAATATTACTTCAAGTATTTATAATGGAATGACCAAAATCCATAAAGGTTTGTCTGAGTGCAGCAGCCAACATCAGTTCTGCTGCAGTTCAAACCTTTGACAGCTAATGAGGTTAGTAAGAGTGTGAAAAAAAGGCTGTTCTTCCTGTATGGATTTGAATAGACTATTTTGTCTGTTTGTTACTGTTTTGTAAGCTCATGCTTACACTTCATTTTACCCTAAGAGATCTTTACCAAAATGTTCACTTCCCACACATCTTTACTTCTGCTTAGTTGTGTTTCTGGTCTTGTAGTGGCTTTGCTGGGATAGAATTAATTTTCTTTATAGCAGCCCAAAGTTTCAGGTTTATAACTAATCAGCATCAGTAACAGAGCAGTGTTTCAGCTGTTGCTGGGCAGTGCTTGCACAGCATGCAGATCTTCTCAGTTTTTCACTGTGCAATCACAGTGAGTAGGCTGAGTGTAGGCAAGAGGCTGAGTGGGAATTCAGTGAGGACAGCTGACTCAAAACACCCAAGGACCCAAAATTCAAGTCTTGCTCAGTTTATTTCCCCAGGCTGAATCAGTATTTTGGCACCAGCCAGTTACTGGGCAGTGAAATGCTGCAAGCAGTGTGAAACAATAGAGTTTTCTTCAGTGATCTTGTAAACATAAACCAGAGAAAACTGGGAAAAACAATGTTCCAAAACTAGGAGAAAATTCTGGCTTTCTCAAGAAAAAATAGCTTCTTGTTTTACATCAGCATTTCAAAATTCCAGCATATTCACAAGGACTGATGAGATACATCATCTTTCAAGTTTAAAGAGAATCTAAGCTAATACACAGAGATGCTGAGGAGTTACAGAGAATTTGCTGTCATAGCTAAAAAATCCACCTGAAACCTTTGCAAATATTGCTTCCCCATTAAGAGTGGATTCAGTGGACAGACTGAATATACAAGTTACCTGCTAGAGAAACAGTTATTCTCAGAACTGGTAATTTCTCTTTCCCACAAGGCATACTGGGAAGGATACTCACATGACACCAAGTGGGGTGATTGCTCTCAACCTTTGAGCCAACCACTGGACATAGTTTCAAACAGGTATTTTTCCTAGGTTGCCCTCAAACACACAAACTAAGGAATAGTACTTTTAGATTTGCTTTGAGAACAGTAGGCCCCTTCTCAAATCTTTGAGAAGGTCACTGAGTAATTTTCAATCTCAGAATTTGAAAAATAACATCTATATTCTTCTATTAGCCTTTTCCCATGCATGCAGCATCTTTATTTTATAGAGATCTATAAAACAGAAAGTGCTAAATACAGTGACTTAGAAGAACAAAATACACACAACAGTCTTGTCATTGAAAGTCACTTTACTGATGTTACAATATGTCAGTAACATTGAAAAACACAGGCATTTGTATTAAATACTCTTGTAGAAGTGGATACTGTGACGCTGTTATTATTAAAAGTGAGCAGGAATTTAGAACCCCAAATTACAATGTTTTGATTTTATAAAAAGCAACGTTTTGTTTAGCTACATGAAAGCCAGATTCATTCAACAGCCCCATGCCTGTAATGTTTATGACAAAAATATCACACTCAAAGCTAGAAAGTTGTAAACTGCAGTGATTAATTTTGATGTTTCTCAAAATCTTGCGCTTTTATTACATCAAGTATGATTTTTAAGGAATTTTAAATACCAAAGACAATTATATGATGCAAGTCATTGTTTTTGCCAATACTAGCCCAGCCACAGTGGTGAAACATGATTCTTCTTGCCTCTTTCAATAATGGCTAGTATGAGTGAAAAAATAGCTTTTTTTTTTTTTACAGCAATGCCCAAGTTGAACATCAGCACAAAATGAAGCTGGCAGAGCCAGTTGATATATACCACCCCAAAAGCTTTGCTGAAAGAACTGGTCATACAGTAAATAGTGTTTTGTCCAGCAGATTAAAAATTCTGTAATGCTTTGCTATTCTGAAAAAAATATTTTGCATTTATGCAACAATAAAAATAAGTACTGTATTCTATATAAAACATTACCTATTTTAATATATTTTTTTATCCTTAAGAAAAGAAAAATTAGGTTATATATTCACAGTTTGAGTATGTTCTGGACTGTATTTCCAAGCATAAAGTATGCAGAGTCTACACAGGCAGTGAGCAGGAGTTCTTGTAACAATAATCAAACTAAATGAGCATTTGCTGTTCTACAGAGCCTTACAATATTGCATGATTAGCTGCTCGCACCACTCCACTTACAAGGTCAGTCAGGCCTATATACACAATTTCTAACATGGTTGTAAAAATAGATTCTTCATGCTAAAGTTAGAGTATATAAGGTCTTAAGGCCTCATGTTCGTATTTTTTAAAACAAAAGCTTTATCTTTTTATTTGGAGGAATACAGAAACAGAAAAATAAAAGATTGTTGCTTTGACATTTTATGCTCTAGCAATTAAAAATTGTATTGACACCTTTACTTCTCCCCTAGATAACATATTTCTTTTTAACTGCTCTGTGCTTATTTTCCCAAATTTTCCTCATCTCATTCTGAGTTATATGGCAATTATGGCCCGTCTTAAGTAGCAGAAGTTTTTAAACAGTTTAAAGCTGGTTTAGTTGAAGTGATTTTGAAACTGGTATAGACTGGATTTTAAAGAGCTAGAACTGCCAGACCTGGCTAGGTGTCCCAAGTTTGAAGACAGGAACATTATCTCAAGTGTGAGCAGTATTTGTGTTTTTATTTGTATTTTTATTTTTACTGCTTGCTTTTCTTACTTGTCTGAGATAACATAGGAATGTTGACTGTTGTAGTGCTTTTCTCTAAATACTTGCAGAAAACTGTTGTGGAATGACAAGATACCATGTGCACAGGATGCCGTTTCCAAAGCTGCAATTTACATCAGCATCCATACTTGAGACACCAGAAATGGTTTTCATAAGCTGACTTAGAAACTACTCGTGTCAAGGAGATTTTAGCATAGATCATAGAAACTATTACTTCCTTTCTTGTTTCTGACAAAATCACACTTAAAAGAGTCCTGTCTGTATTGCAGCTATGTTTACACAATTAGTTTCACTGTTTTATTTTTTTCTTGCCTTAGTAGGATAATAGTTACGTGCACACAGGAACCTCACTCCACTGTCCAGTCATGAGATCACAACCTGCACATATTTTTGCAGTTTATTCAAATTTGTCCTCAGGAAGCACAGAATCTTCCAGGGAAGGGACCCACAAGGATAAGGCAGTCTAACTCTTTAAGTGAATGACCCATAGGGGGATTGAACCTCTGACCCTGGCATTATTAACACCAAGCTCTGACCAACTCAGCACATCAAATGTGATCCAAGTCAAATCCCATATTGCTGATATATAAGATTTGGAAGCCATGCAAATAGTGGCATCAGCTCATCCATTCTTGGTATTCAGTGGAGACTGAAATGCTCAAGCTCTTCAAAAATAAGGCAAATAACATCATATTGTGGTTAAAAACAGTGGTCCATACAGTCCACTGTTATCCCATGACACAGATACTCAATTTAGAGAAAGAAACATGGGATTTTTAGATTTGGAGCAAGAGAAATGGGAAACAGCTCCACTGTTAGGTTCACTGACTTAGTGATTTAAGAGGCTTACCCTTCAAAAATGCTAGCAGGTGAGAGACACAGGATGGCTGAGTCATCAAGTGGTTTTACCAGTAGTATTCTGGTTTAATCACAAGTAATTAAGCCCAAAAACAGCCGCTTGCTCAGTCCCCACCCCCAGTGGGATGGCAAGAGAATTGTAAAGGTAGAAGTTAAAAAACTTACAGGTTGATATAAGAACAGTTAAATAATTAAAATTAAATAACTGTAGTAATAATAAAAAAAAATAATGAACAGGGAATTAACAGAGAGAGAGCTAAAACCCAAAAAAGACAAGTGATGCAAATGAAAACAATTGCTCACGATCAATAGACCACTGCTCAGCCAGTCCCTGAGCTGCAGTTCTTCACTGCCAGCTTTCCCCCTGCATTGCTGCTGAGCATGGCATCATATGGTTTAGAATATCCCTTGGGTCTGCTCTCCAGGCTGTGTCCTCTTCCAACTCCTTGTGCACCCCAAGCCCAATTGCTGATGGGGCATGTGAAGAGCAGGAAAGGCCTTGGCTCACTGCAAACACTGCTCAGCAATAACTGGAAAAATCCTTGCATTATCTACAGTGTTTTCAGCACAAACCCAAACTACAGCCTCATACCAGCTATGATGAAGAAAACTAACTCATCCCCAAGCAAAACCAGTGCAAAATCCACAGGACATGAGGCATCATCACCTGATTATAGCACAAGCAAAAGATCAGAGGATAATTAAATGGTCTGGGTTGGAAGGGACAATAAAGATCATCTTGTTCCAACCCCCGTGCCATGGGCAGGACTTTCCACTAGACCAGGCTGTTCAGAACCCCAACCTGGTCTTGAACACTTCCAGGGATGAGGCATCCACAGCTCCTCTGAGCAACCTGTGCCAGTGTCCCACCACCCTTAAAGAATTTCTTCCTAATACCTCATTTAACCTACTATTATTAACAGTATTAAAAAGACCCTATCCATAGTGTGGAAAGGTGACCAACTTAGCAGCTGTCTGATGTCAGCCAACTCACAGAGGCTGTTAGTGGATGAATGTTTCATGAAAATTCTTTTCAATAGACGTGAAAAGGGGATGGAGAGAACAGGAGCTCACTGAGTTTTACACTGGAGTGTGATAACTTTGCTTACAACTAGCTATGGGATTCGATGTCAAAGCAAGTCCTAAGGGCTAACTGAAGAGTATATCCTTTATTATTATGGAGTCTCATCCTTCTTTCACATTACATTCTATCCATTAATCAATTCACTAATGAAGTTACAGCAAATTTGGTCAGAATTTGTAGTATATGTATGTCTATAAAAGTGTACGTAGCCATTCTTACCTCTGGTTTTCAGTTGTTGCATTAGCATTGGCAAGACCTCTCAGTCCAAAGCAGCAATAGGGATTTGAGTAAGAGGATTTCAGTACACTAACTATTGACACAATTTCTTTCTGATTTTAATTCAGGCTATACCTCAAAGGTTCACTTGTTCAATAGCACAATCAAAATTATTTCATGAGCACATGAGCTCAGCAGGTTCAACATATCATAGATCAGGAACTCTTTAAATCATTTGGAAGGAGCCATCTTCCAAGTCAAGTCACACTTCAGGTGACTGGCAAGTTGTTACTTTAGTCACAATTTAAGCAAAGATAGGCTCTATAAAATTAACAATATTCTTGAATCTACTTAATTAAATATAACAAAACTATATGTAAATTATCAGTCACAACCATCTCTGGTATATTGCCTGATATTACTAAAGTTCTTAAGTCAACAAATCCAGAATTAGTAGGTAAATCTTTACTTGTTAAATTGTGGCATCATTGTGCAGCATTATTTTTAGATATAATCTCAATTTTCCAGTCTCCATCAGTTAGTCACATTAATTTTATTATAAATTACACAAGATTCTTCTCCCACATTGAAATATATAAAGGTAACTTAAGTATATCTCACCCTGATGGTCCTATGTTCATATAAACAATTACTTCTAGTTGAGAACTGATGGCTTCCTCACTTCAACAGTCATCTACAGCATAGTTTGCAATAACTAGTTCATTTATTAAAATAAAACCAAAATAAAAGCATGAGTCTCAATGAGTCAAAATGACTGAGCTATATTAGTGACAAGTACTCTATTTTAGTCTGAATGAGGTATTATGCAGCAGTTTATATTGCTATTGCCAGCGTAACTAACTACAGTGGATAAAAATATTTGCAATCTTCAAGGTTATTAATCTGGCAGCTTTCCAACATACTACATTTTAAAAGTAAGAAATGACAGCTTTGTAAGCAAACGACTTCTCTGTCCAACCTCCACTGGCTTGGGAGGCTCACACAGCCCTGCCAGTTCAGGTCTCCCAAGTGACCAACCTGATGCAAAGTTCTCTGCAGAAGAATTTTGCAAGAACACAAGTCCTGTGATATTCTCACGCTAGACCACCAAAGTGAAAGTCAACATTTATTTAACTTAAACTGAGTGCCCAGAACTAGACTTCCAGTCACTACATATCTCCAAATGTGAGGGTGACTGTTAAAGGTACACTACACACGTAAGTGTATCATCATACACAACAAATGAATTATACCAAAACAAAAGAAGCTGGAAGTACATACTACATTGAAAATACAGTCAGGAGGGCCATTTGTTTGCAAAACAAGAAGCTATGAACATAGCAGAAAGAGCCTGTATGTTATGTCCAGTTCTGTCTGCCAAATCTTGCTGCTTCTTGGTAAGGCAAAATGGAAAGGAAAGAGTAACAGTGGTAAACATAAGATATGCACAGAAATCTAATGGAATCATTCAAAACTGCATGCCAGTTTGTATCCAAAACAATACCATAAAAGGCACATGATGAACAGTCCAGTTACTAAAGACAAAATATGAATATGGGAGGGAAAACCACCTTCCAGGTGACGGAGTAATACAGCGATGATCGAGTTATCATAATTTCCTAATGTGGGTGAACCTCTTAAGGGTCCTGCTCAAAGTCCAGTGAAATCAACAAAAGACATATTGATTTCAAGTTATGGCTCAGACCCTAATTTCATAAACTACACGCTATCAACTATCTTTAATCCAGATAGCTACACTCAAAGTAATTCTTTGCAAAAAATATTCTTCAGTGCTGATTGATATATTTACCTTTCACAAAAATGCAGAATCTTTCCCTAAAGCAGTTACAAGTGACTGTCTCTTTCCAGATGGTCAGTCTGCACCCACTTGTGCTCACTGATATTTGTCTTTTTCCAAATACTTACCAGAACCTGTTGACTGTGAGAAAATCATTTGAATGCCAAGGCCAATATTTTGTCATAATCCAACATACAGCCTAATCATAAATATAGTGCTTCTAAAAATCTTACATATTTTACAGCTGCCGACATCTTTAAACATTTCTTAATTTATTCTTACATATATCTGACTTTATTGAGAGACATAAAAGTTAAAAAAATACATTAAAAGGCTGCAAGTGTTGGATTCACTTACTAAAGGAAATACATGAAAGAGGTAGAAGATTCAGAAACACCATAGATGTTCCCATTCCAATAATATCTAATTAATCATACAGTTGTTGGGTAGGGTATTCAACTGCACCACAGAGTCGGTTTTGGAAAACTAGAGAATTATAAACTGATTTAATATGGTCCAGTTTCTCACTTACTGAAAATTCCCAACCAGAAGGCATTTGCTTTACAACAACCTTTAGAAGTCTTGGGTGTTAGAAATACAACCATCAGCTAACAGACAAGATTAACACGGTAAAGAGTTGTTCCCCCCCACCCCATTCTTTTTAAGCTAAATTCATTTGTGCTCAGTTTAATGCCCCAAAAAATTGTCATGGGGGCTTCAGGGCAGCAAGCATAGCATTCAAGTGCATGGTAAATGAGATTCCAGTAACAAATAAAAGTTGAAAGACAGCAATGAAACTGGCCACTTGCCCAGCACTGTTATTATCTAGTGCAGTGAAATTGTTATGCTTCTCATAAGCCTATGCCTTGCCATCTAAAACAGTGTCTGAAATTCTCTATCAAAAATACACAGCAACTCTCATAGACAGACTTCACATCACCACATCCTGAACTGACTACTTAGAAGTATTCCCAAATGTCCAGTAAGTTTGAGCTGCACATGACTTAAAGACTGTTGTCTGCTGAATCATTCTGGATTACACCTGTGAGAGGATACAGTGGTTATCTTACTAAACAAGGGATTTTGGCTGGTTCCTTATATGACAATTTAAGACAAAGTGCTGCTGTACTGGTTTCCACAGTCTGCTGTACAATTGAGATTGTCAAGACAGTATAAGATGCTGAAAAAGTTGTATAGATTTTGGTCAAACACCAGTTTCTGAGAGACACAGTTTTACAGTACTGTACTTTCTGTATTTCCAAGGATGTCTGCTTATAACATTAGAAAATCTGAAGTGTGATGATGTTAGTCATGACTGTTTCTTTAGGCATTTGGCAAAATACACATACATATAACAGCTATTTTTGACATTATTGAATGTTTACATATATACAATCTGTATACTGAGATTATAAACATGTAAGGTAAAAAAAAAAGATATAATCTTTGTTTGTTTGCTGTTTGTGTCAAATAGTTGCCTTTCAAAGCTTGAAATCCTGTCACAAAAAAAATCCTATATATCTTACTCCTGCATGCTAATCTCTATTACAGTATGTTGTTTTCCCCTTACATGTGGAAAGTAAAGAACACAAGGTTCATGCATACAGCATACAAGTTTACATCAGCTGGGCTCTCCATGAGGCACGTTCCCAGTTCCACTCTGGTCTGACTCAGGAGTGCAATAAACCAGAGAAACACCTCTCTTACACAGGACTGGCAAATGGACTGCAGTTGGGATTCTAAGTCACCATGTGGAACAGCCTTGTCACATCTGGGCTAATTATTCTCTGTCAAATGCTATGATTTTGGTTGTTCATTAAATCCATAAAATACAAGTCAACAAAAAAAGAAAGAAAAAAAAAAAGACTGTTTTTTTCCTTTCCACATGACAGGAGGTTATCACTGCGATATCACGGGCACCTCTGTTGATCTTTCAAATTGTCTGAAGAGCAGATGAATGTGCAGTGACTCAGTGATGCTGAGTTTCTGAAAAATCCAAAGTAAACAGTTCTGATGTGACTCCAGGAAAACACTGCAGCTAGATGGATGTCTCCCATAGCTGGAGAGGGGGAAAAGGAACACAAATACACATTGAACACCAAGATAAAACAGGCTGTCCTCCAAACAGGGCAAGGAGCTTGTTTGGGGAACTGCATTTACATCACTTGGGTCATCAAATCTCCTCCCAGGCTCTGGTGGGTATGTGTTCACCAAGTGACCAGACAGACTTGAGCATTTCAGCACGACTTGCAGTCAGCATAGTAAATGCCCATGGCTGGGAGTTCAGTTTTCTTTTTGAAAGAGAAATGTCAGTGTAGCATCAAACTTATAGTAGATAGCTTTTACCTTGGAGTTACACTAATATTAGTGGAGAGAAAACTTCCCATTTTTATCTGCCTAACTCTGCTCAGAGCAGCATGATTTCCTGCTGTGGGTTTGAGCTGCTGCCAAAGCAGCTCCAGGGCTGAGACATATCAGTACAGCCCAGGCTCCAAGCTGCCTTGGGAGACCCTGTGCTGCACCTCACACAATCTTCTGCCCTAAGCAGCACTGGGGGATCAGCTGGCAGGTTCCCTCAGCAGCACTCCATTCCTTTTTTCTCGGAAAAAAAAAGGACAGAGAACAGTGATGAGAATCTCATCAGCATCAGCAACATGAACAAAGGGTATTGCAAATAAAGCTCCTAAATGTCAGGACTTTTTTGCTTATTCAAATACCTGCTATGTCTGAATTGACACAAAGGAAATAAAAGCCTTTTGGAGCAGCTGAAAATCTCTGTATGAGGTGTTACTATCCACCACAAATTCCAGGAGCTCCTGGTCACTCTAGGGAGACCAGGGTGGGCTCAGGTCACAGAGCAGTGAAGTCCCTCCAGCCCTGCAAGCACTCCACATGCTGCATAACTGGAAATTTTTACATTTCCATAAAGCTGGGAAGTAGCTATCCCCACCGCCCGAATGAGAGCTGCTGGGAGAAGGGGTAAGAAAGGAGAGCCAAATATACCACTTGCTCCAGGGCTGCCTGTACTCTGCAGACCAAACTGTCCAGGGCACATTTTCAGCTTGAAATAAGAAAAGTAGTGAAATCTGGGCTTCAGGGCAGCTTTATGAGCAACCTGACAAGCTGCCTGTAAACACAGCTGTCAAGGCCTTCATCGCTGCCAGCAGCTCAGCAGCTTCAGAACTTCAGGGTGCAAAGGAAATGCCATTCCAGCTCTCCTTGTTGGTCAAAGGTGTAGATCTGCCACAATTTCCTTTTGAAAAACTACCAGTAAATCAAGACACTGGTGAAATGCAGAGAGAAGAGGGACACATACCCTGGCACTTTGCCTGTTGACTTTTTTCTCTTCATCAGGAAGTGGTGGCATTGGGTAAGGGTATTTTCTGCTGGAAGCAATAGATCCAGTGGATGAAGATGGAGACTTTGCAGGAGACAGTGTCCTGAGATGTTGGAACACATAAAATAAATGTGATGTCTTTGCATTCTAGTACTGCAACAGCAACTGCCATTACTCTGAAGCTTGGTTCAGAGCCAAGAATATAGCTTATTATTAGCTCAATATCAGGGGGATAAAATTGCTTGATCAATAGTCTTATAATTTCATTATATGAATAAAGGTATTTAGAGAGTTCAGGAACACTGGAAGAAAAAAAATTTGCTACTTCTTATTAGAATTGCATAACAAAAATTATTTCTTAAACTGTTTTATATGGTAATGTAATTAATCATTATAAAATTATTAAAAACCAAATCTGCAACTGAATAAATACAGAACTAAAAGATAAACATGGCATTATAAAGCCTAAATAGAAACAGTAATTGTATAAATACAAGCTGAATAAATGTCTTCTCCCAGTGACTAAATGGCAATTATGTGTCTTTATGCATATCTTACATATCTCCTAAATTGATACAAACATAGCAAATAAATCTATTATTGTTGTAACATTAATTTACACAAATGCATGCATTTGGAGGCCAAACTGTTAGTTGTGAAGTAACAAAGGCATATACAAAGTGCTAATAACAAATTGTTATACATGCAAGCATCATACAGTGCATATTGTTCCAGCCAAAGAAAGAGTCAGATGAGAATATACAAAAATGGACTGATTAGTCAATGGCAATCAGCATTTCTGTACAAGGTGAGTAGAGTAAGCAGGAGCAAGTAAATGTTTGTATCACATGAAAGGCATTCTTTTCATGTCAATAAGGCAGCAGCACATTATTGACTGAAATTTTATACCCAAGAAAAACTCTTATGCTTCTGTTTTAAGATTCTGCACTTTTCCCACTTGAGAGGTTCCTATCAGACTCTAAATCTGGGCAGAGTAAAATGAAAAAAAAGGCCCCAAAGTAGAAAAATTGAGCTATTCTGGCCACCTTGTTCTCTTGTGCAGACCAAGGGCATTCACCACAGGAGGCCTCTTAATACTGCAAGCACATCACTCAGCCCTCCCTGAGCACTGCAATCTAGTGTCTTCTGAGTTAAGGTGTCCCTGAAGATGGTAAGTTTCCATAATAATAAGTGAAATTTATTTACCTTTAAATAACTGTACTTTTATTTTGGATTATTGTATAATTTTGTGTTGTGTCTGTGTATTGCTCCCTACAATAGCAGATTCTTTTGCCCCCCATACAAACAATGACTGATGGTAGCCACAAGCAACAAGGTGTCAATGGAAATTATATGATGAGAGCTCTCCACTCTGGCTCATGATCCTCTAATGCCTCATGTGGTAGCCTCTAAGTTCAACAGCACTTAAGAGATCTACATTGATACAATTATCCAAACATGGAAGCATACATCTTCAGTACTTGCACACTGATCACCCATTAAGATGAACTGGACATACACCAATGTTTTCAGGAAGAAAAACCCTGAAACAATTAGTGCAGTATAAAACAAGGTTTCTGTATGTCCAGTATCATAGATCTGGGCACCAAACTGTGCATGCACGAAAACAGGCTAATTTAAAAAAAAAAATTCCAGTGAAAGATTGTCAACAGTGCCCTGCTGTTCACTGTCTATACAGGTCCTCTCATCTCTGCCCCCACTTGGACTATCACTAATAAACTATTTGTGGATCAAGAATGAAGAATATAAGGAAAAGAGGGAAGGAGGGAAATAAGGAGAGCAGATTTTACATATTATTAGTAATCCAATTATTCACAAATTTTACCCCACTGCTGCAGTAGAATTTTAAATTTTCATTTTAAAATTTGTAACAATGCACTTGGAGATCAGAAACAAAGAACTGGGCTAGTGACTTGGCAAGCCCTATCAGAAAGCCATTTATAAGGTAGCACAGCCTGGGGGGGTGGCACAGAATGAAGGCATCTCCCATCTCTTTCACCACACCAGGCACAACACTTCCAACATAGCACAGGCTCTTCACATTTTAGATACTCTAAGAGAAGGCCACAGTGAGAGGAAAAGGCACAACCAATTTTCCTGTCCATCCATCTGAGCAGATGACCCTGGAAGGAGTAATAATCCCCTGAAGGATGGGGCACCTTGAATATTTTCCCCGCACATGCAGGTCTTCTGACCAGGATCTCTAACTGAGCCTTTCAGCCAGGAAGCTTTGCACCATAACTCAAACACAATGCTGCCTTTTCCAAAGATTTTGAAGCCAAGCCTCCAGTGTAGCTGCCTACATATCCTTCTCCTCAAACGCCCTTTGCACTGCCTGCTCCCCTGCAGTTTGCACACCTAACTGATGTGAGCTCTGCTGCTCAGCTGCACCTGCAACACTGCAGCCAGTACATCGAGAATGCAGTTGCACACTTAGAGAAATGACCTTGCCCTCCCCTCACAGGGCCTCACCACTTATTTTTGTTGTAGTTAAGTGCTGGTTTTTGTCATCTTTAGTGCCAGCTACTGACACTGTGAGCATACACAACTCGGCATATGCTCACAGATCTTACAGTGCGTCTTCTGTGATAAACAACATTGTTTGAGGTGGTTTCGATCACCTTTCAGGTTGTGCCCTGCAATTGTGTATGTGCTGTGTATCCCAGATTTATATATACTTTAAATGAGAAAGGTCATGTCTGGCTCTTTCTCATTTACAGGATGGAGAGACAGCATTCAGGGACACTTGCAGGTAATGCTGGGGTTAAAGGTAGGAAAACTTGGCAGTTTTGGTCAAGGGTGGGATCCACTTAGCTTTCACTAGGGTTTCAGTTCTCCTACAATCAAATCCATTAGCTTTTATGCCAAATGTTGCTTCCAGCTGAAACAAGAAACCAGTACACACCAGGACAGAGATTCAGAGGTTTTACTGCCAACCCCAAATGAAGCCATGCACCTCGCCTGCAAAAATTCTTATTTTTGAACAGAAAGCAAGATAGAGCAACCACTTTGTGTCTTTCTGCCCTGAAAGCTAAAACTAAGAGTGTGTGGAGACCATTTTGTTATTAACAACAAACACTGTGGCAGCAAGAAGACATCTGGAAGCAGTCCCTGCAGCCTTGGGCCTACCTGCTTGGCCTCTTGTCCCTAAACAGCGATGTTGGCCCACAAGAAACTGTGCAAAATGTGGCACCTGCTCACACAACTAAACATCTTGCAATTTTGAGTGTCATTTGAACTGAACTCAAGGCAGGTGGCCCTGACAGTTCATGAACTGTGAGTGATTCTCTTTTGCAGACTGAAATAACGCAATGAAATTCAATTAACATTGAACTTGATAAAAGCATTGAAAGCCCAAATATAGACCCTATCAGCATAATCTGACCTTTGCTGCTGTGGATTCAGCTCTTTGTATGACATCATCAGCCTAGATCCTACATAAGGAAGTTAGGATCTTCTAAAACACTGGTGTGGCTAAACATTTTAAAGTTCCTTTAAAAAGCCACAGATGTGCACACCTGTCCTCAGAAAGAGCAGCATCAGAGGGGAGAGGAGCTCATTGAGAGGCTGCAGAAGAGACAATTATGGCTTGGGGTGTCACTTGGAGCAGTGAGCTGTGCCTCAGAAGCAGGCACTCACATGCTTCAATGAACCCTTCTCCCTAACTCTTGAAACAAAATCCTGATTCTACGTACAACAGTAGGCATTTTTTCTTTGCCTGTTAACAAAAACAGTATTTTGCTTTGGTTGTAATAGGGAAAAGGCTTATTTGTTTGCTTTTTTACTTTAAGCACAGCCTAGAGCTGCCTCAGCAAGAGCAGCTTGCCTAGGGCTGGTCATGGCTCTGCTTCAGCTAACAAAAGAAGGTAATGGAGATGGTCAGCTGAAGAGGAACTGAGAGAAAAATCAAGGTCACAAAATTACATTAGAAATAGGAGGGAAATGGCAGCCTACTGCATCCTCCTTCCATGCCCCTTCTCAATGCCCTTCTGATATGGGACAGCCATTTTCCTTCTGGGAAAAGTGCTCTGGGTCTCCATCTAAAAAAACCCTTTGTTTGTAAACCACTTTTGTGTTTAAATAACCCATAAAATTTAACTTATTGTAAATACTTGTATTAAATCAAACATAGGTGGCTCAATGCTTTAGAAGGTGCTTTTCTAGTATTTTTTGTTTATAATTATCTCCAGAAATGTCATGTTTGGGATTTCTGGCAGTTTGTTTTCTGATTCCATCATGGCTCCATCAAGTCTTTCAGATTCAGTGAGAATTCTGAGTATTTTTTAACAATATATCAGAAGGTCAGCCTGTGCAGTGGACATTGTAATTGGCAGTAACAATAAAACAGTAGTAGCACATTCATAAAATAATGTTCCATACAGCAAAGCTAAAATCAAGGTGAGGTTACCTGCCTGATTTTATTGCTGAGGTTATGTGGTTATTACCTGGCACACAAAATTAAAATCTAGACTCTGAGCTCTAGATTTTGAGCAATAAAATTAGAGTTCTCTTCACAGGTCTTATTTTCTTACAGATAGGAATCCCACACTAGGGATGTTTCTGGTGCCAGAGACACCAGCTACAATTATTACTATCACAATAAAAAGTAATTTTATAGAAATACCCATCAGACTCGTAGACTAGAAAAAAATTTACTAGTAAGTCAGATATTAGAGAGATAAATTATGATTTATACAAGGTTTTTTTAAGTAGATGGAAAAAATCTTGGTGATGACTAATATCCCTATATTCTGAAAATTTTCAACTTTCCTGGAAAGTGTTATTTGTCATTTTTCCTTATTCTATTTCAACTCTTCCTACAACATCACCAGTCATCAGCATATTATTCCTAAAACTACAGGGAAACAAGCAAAACAGCAGTATTACTTTAAGGGCATGTTTAAAAGAACAGAAAAATCAAAGACAGCGACATGAAAACTACTCAGCTAAATATCTGGTGTAAATGTCTTATCCTGGGACTCAGACTCATAAAATAAAGTACCAGGTGGACAGTCTGACTTCTGCCTGATGTTCTAGTTTATCAAGGAGGATCTGTTTCGTTCTGTTTGTGAATCACTTCACAGGCCCAGGCTCGAAACCCAGCCACAAGATGTTCTGACACACCATTCTTAAGAACAGTCTTTTCCTGTCCATGCTATCATCATTAAGCAAAATTGCATCTGATTTTTGTGGAGAAACTGTTAATTCAACCTCTTGTCAGCCCACAGCAACTCATCTCAGGAGATCTGGTCTTTTCCCTTCTATAATGTATCTGCAGAATACTTCTCCATGATTGCCTCATTTAATTAGGACAATACAGATTTCTAAATTTATTCTAGTTGCTCTCTGATTTCTAAGGGTAACTGCTGCAGGCAGTGATTAGTAGGCTTCTCTGGTGCAAAAAATTTGATTTATGTTTCATCTCTGCTGATATAGCCTTTAAAACTCACATGGGTCAGCTTAATCCTCATCTACATGCCAAAAATGCTTGGTTTATCTCAAATACAATTAGAAATGTGACTCATTCAGTGTAACAGCTGAATACCCTCAGGGGCAGGGCACACTCCCATCAATTTAATCTAGTTACTAAATAAAAATATACTGACACTAAAGAATGAAAACCAAATTATGAGTAAGAAAACAGATTTTTAACCCTGTTTAACTAAACCATTTCAAGTAACCTGTAGTTACTTAATACAAAATAGTGCTATCTCCATATCCCATCTATGTCTTTGTTTATGGCTACCACAGGGCTTCTGATACAAAAACCCTAAAAGACAGCTATGGGGTTATGTTATGGTGGGCAGCTCTTGACCTTGCCTGAACAATAAAGGTCAAGAGGCTATATTTAGAAAAGGTTTTGGAAATAACACACACCTCAATTCTTATGTGAGTTTGCCTAATTTCAGTTTCCAGTGACCTTTGGTCATTATCAGTCTCAGTTTGCAAATCTAAAGGAACCCCCACACACAGAGATTTTGCTCCATATGCAGTGATGTGGACTTCATAATCAGGTAAGTGTTCAGCTGCTTCCTAAACTGAACAGCCTGAGGCCCTCCAGTCCTTTCTATGGTTTTTCTGGGCTTAGATCTCCCCAGGTCTAGAACGTGCTTGCTGAACTGCAGACGCCACATCTGGACCCTGTATCTCAGTGCTGAAACAACCAGACTCACAATACTCGCTGCTGGAATGTCCAAGTGCTGAGACCTGTCTGATACCAATGGCACAATCAAAACAACCTCCTGTAAGCCTTGGATTCTTGCTCAGGGATTTCTTCTCCCTTTTCAGGACTGAGATCAGGGCTAACAGGCTAAAGTTCACTCATTTTTCCTAACCATTCACTGGAAACCTTTCCTGCAGCTTACTCTGTCTGTGATTTATGAGGTGTTGAAAACAAACAGAAATGGTTTTTAAAAGTAACAATTTTAAGGTGTTTTAAGACTTTGGCACATTTTTAGTTCTAGAAATGACACAATTCCTACCCTGCATTTAATGTCTGCCGGTGTTACTGTTGAAATAAAAGTTTTTCATTAACACCCCGAGATACAACTCCAATCACATTTTTTCCCAAATGCACACTGCACACATTTAGTATGTTTCTGCCCTGTTGCACCAGTATTAGATCTACTTGTGTAGCAAAATTATTAAGATTCTATTTACTTGTTCTTACCATCCTTCACTGTTTTAGCTGAAGATTTTGCTTATTAATATTTTGATTTGTGTTTCTGTTACTATCTTAATTTTTGATAAGTGAAGTAACAGCTTCATGGATTTTGTTCATACTTTACGTTGTCATAAATTGTCTTCCATTCTCTCCTATGCTAGTTCATTTCTTCAGCTGATGAAGAGATTGTCTCAGCTGTGGTACTGTATCTTTTGGGAATATACTGCAACATTCTCAGTCTTTTGACTCCTGTCCAACAGGGGCCCAGCCTCATGCATGGTTTTTCTCTGTAACTTGGAACGT
This sequence comes from Chloebia gouldiae, assembly GCA_003676055.1. Classification (NCBI taxonomy): domain Eukaryota; kingdom Metazoa; phylum Chordata; class Aves; order Passeriformes; family Passeridae; genus Chloebia; species Chloebia gouldiae. The sequence continues at coordinate 19,880,161 of QUSF01000003.1, read as the reverse complement.
ACCAGATAATGCACACTTTTCCCTTTCAAAAAAAACCTTATATTTTTGGTTGAACCCTACCTCACTTGTAATAGATTAATTAGCAGTTTGACAATTAGAGCAGAGAGTATATTCTCATACATTTAGTTTTCCAATGACAATATATAAACTATTTCATTGCAGGCTGAGGGTAAAATACCACTACTTTTTAGACTTTTTTCATTTAAATTTTAGTATGCACTATATAAGACAGTAGGTAGAGTCAACGTGTTATGAAACCACTTGCTTCAGTAAATTAACATTCTATTTAAGTTAATACTATTTTATTAGTGATAAATATGTCTCATGCCCATAAAACACTATTTGGCATAAAATGATGAGAAAGCTACTACAAGCTATAGATGATGGTGGGAACGCATGCACTACACACACCCTTTTCAATGGCTTCATTAAAACATTCAGAAAAAGAACTGTAAATTGCACATGAAGCCAAAAACAGACATCAAAATGCAGCAAAAGAAGAGGGGCCCTTTGCACCTAAGTAACTTGTATTGATTTATACAAGATAGGAGTCCAAATATATTTGTATATGCTGGAACAGCTCTAAAAAATGAGAATTATAGAATTAATTTACAAAATACCTAAAGTATGGTCCTTCTGTGTTTTTATTCACATCTTCTACCCACTTAGCTACATTATATTCTCTTTTGAACCATGGGTTTAAATACCTGCAGAAAGCAATGGAAGGAACAGAGAAAGCAGAAGAACAAGAATAGAAAATCTGAGAACACACAGCACAAGCTTAGCAAGGATGTCTTCATCCCCAAAATGCAAGTGAATATGGCAAATAAATCAGTATGGATTTGGGTGAGGACTAGGTAATGTGTACAACTGCATGAAAATCTGACCTACAACAAGACTCATGATTGATTAATCTGGAATTCTTTGGGATACATCATTTATTTAATGTCTTAAGGGTAAAATTCACTCCTATGCAGAGGGCCAGCATTAAGCTCATGGTTTGAACTCCCTCATGATCTCAAAATAAGGATGAAGGGGCATTTTGACTTTAGTCATGACGTTTGCTTGCCAAAGACACACTTTTGCGCCCATCTAGATAATGAAAATTGAATTGACAGATAATGGCTAAAAGACCACAGAATTTTGGGCTTGACCCTTTTTACAGGAATGAATTTCAGCCTCATCGTGTTAAAAGATTTGAATTTTTTGCCTTTATAGTGACAATTTTTACACTTACAGGCAAACAACCCTCTGATTTTTCAATTTTCATTTAGTTTGGCTTTAATGGAGGTAGGCTGCAGAGTTATCTCACATTTTACAGAAGCAATATTGACACCAAAACCACATTTTTTAGAAAGAAAAGTCTGAATTGTATACTCATATTAGTTACATGAAAAATTATGAAATAAAGATGATGTTTAATTATCTGACAACAAATTACCAAGGAAGAATAAAACTTTTTTGTAACAAAATTTTCCCAAAAGCAAGATAAACAAATTCCTCCCCCTCTGTCATGTCAACAAAAAAGGGAGATGCAGAAAATAGTAGTCTGCCTGGACCAATTTAAAGTTTGTTCTTGTTACATATGAATGGCAACAATCAAATGATTATTTACGATCACCATCTTTATACAATAGAAATTAGCACAATGAAATAGGAAACGAATTTTAGCCAAGGAAAATGGAAATAAAATTCCTCTTTAAGTTATTTTTGCTACTTCTGGTCCAGTTCTTGCCACTCTTATTTATGGGAGTGACTCCAATGACCTCACACATGGGAACAGGCCTTGCAAGTTATTGCTCAGATGAATAAAAGTTGGGCCAAATCATGTCATTCAACCCCCTCCATATTTCAAATAACAATGACAACAAAAGCAGCAGCACTTTTTCAACTTCTTTTGCTCCTTTTTTGCTCTGGAACATCTCCTCCCCGCCCCACGCAAGCGCAGCCACAGCTCTCAGAAAGTACTCGCCCTCAGCCACAAGTGCTTCTAAGTAGCTTCCTCAGCTCGCTTATCTCTCAGGAAACGGGAGTGCTTTATGCTTTCCAGCTTGGGGTCTTAGAGAAAGAAAACGTCAAAAGCGGTAGCGCAGCAAAACAGATGAACCACAAGTGAAGCAACAGGCTGATGCCAGCATCACCAGGAGCTACTAAAGTTCTGCTTTAGCTTTAATCGTACATTTTCTTGTACTTGCTGCAATACTTTAAACTTGCAGTTTTTCATTTGAAAGGGTCTTTTGGTAACCATGAAACACTCCCAGTCTGGCTTCTTGCATTAGAAAACAGTGTAAGGTGCTATCAAAGCATGCAATTGTTGCACAACCATGTTGCAGGGATTCCTGGGTCAGGGTGTATTACAGACCATCATTCACCACCTCAATCCATCTGTTACAAAAAGGTTAAACTCAAGTTACTGCAGACCACTACATGATACCATTGGAAAGCCCTCAGGCTGATCTTTCTGGCCACATGTTCATTAGTAATGGCCAGAACCCACATATTCTTTGGGTGAGAAATTCTGCTTTGAAACAAGGTGTCCTTACGCATAAGCCTAGAGCTAGACCGACAGCTCGATTTGGCTCGTAGCGCAACATGCAACAAGGCAAAAGACCTGGGCTCAAGAGTACTCGTACTCCTCAGGCTGGCGAGGAGGAAGGGGAGCTAGCGCTGCATCAGCAGGAGCACCTCCAAGCAGTCACGGTGTTTTGCCACAGTGAAACTATCGGATACTAGGGAAGGGACTTTTCACGGGACAAAATGGCAGCCCAGAATGCAGGGGCAGGTGAGACTGACCTGTGATCCCGACTCCCTGTTTGGGGGTGGTCAGAACCCCCTGGGCTTATGCCTTGGGCAGAGATTTGGTGGGCGAGAGAAAGCCCAGGCTCAGATGCATGGGTTACCCGGCTGCAAAAAGACAATATATAATAGAAAGTCTAAACCAAAGATGTTCGTATCAGTTACAACAATGAGGAAGACAAATGCTTATAGGAAAAGCAGTGCAAATTAACAAAGGTCTGAATTGCTATCTGTTCCTGGGATCTGTTTTAACACAAGATCCCAATTAAACCATCAACTTACTCAGAAAACTCTCATCATTCCTGGATAAATCTAATTGATTTTAACAGAGAACTATTTATTGGGCCATTTCATCAGCCATGTTTCTGAAAAAGCATTTGGCCTGTTGGCATTCCTTCCACATATAATGAACCATCTGCCTTTAGTAAAGAATAATTATTTTGTTATCAAACATCCAAAAACAATTTAAAATGTCCCAAAATATCTTTAGTAGTCTCCTCAGAGCTCTATGCATAGCACAAGTCTTGTTCACGTTTGCCAGGTCCAAGGGTCACGGAAAGGTGTGAGCAGGATATTTTTCAGGAAATGCTCAAAGTGTTCGCAACTCCCTGCTCAGTGTTGCTCATGAGGGCTGTAGGCTTCAAACCTTGCTCAGTCCTTAAGAAATTTTGTTTAAATGATTAATGGCACAATTCTATTTGATTCTTGGCTGTATAGAAAAAAAACCAAAAACCTGTGCATAATGTTTGCAGTTACTGCAGACCCATGCTTACAAGTATCTTTGTAGGCAACAACACCAGTGTGCTCCTGCTTAAAAAAAAAAAAATGAATTCTGCACAAGGTATGGCATTAATAAACCAAATTTTATAATGGTTAACTACAGTCTGCTAATTACAAGAGACCAACACTGTTAACCTTTTTCTTCCATATCAACAAGTATGCTTTACTGGACTCCTATGGGCCACACAAGCTGACTTTCTAAATACCGCTTCAGAACAGATTTCAATATTACGCTGTATTTCCCAGACAAGGTAGAGAGGTAAAAAGGGAAAAGCCTCCATGTATTCTGCAGCATCCTCAAAGCAGCTAGTGTCGCTTTTTTTTTTTCCTAAATGACTAGATGCTGGTCACCGTTAGATCATTTTCGGTCCATTTTCTCTCCTTGCAAAACAAGCTGTCCCTCTAACCAGAGAGATAATTGCTCTCTAACAGCCCTGGCAGTTCTCTCCATTGCCCACTGAACTGACACAGCATGAGGATCATTCCGTGGGAGCTCTCTCTCCAGCTGGTGACAGGACTGCCAAGGAGACTCAGACAAGCCATTCAGGCCTCGGCAGGCCTGATCAGGAGAAAGAATATTTTCCTGCCTGGCAGGCCTCTCCCAGGAACACACACACACTGTGCTTCATCCCCAAAAGGTTGCTGCATGGCCCTTGGGAAGTACAAGCCTCCAACCTGTAGCATCATGGCTGCTGGATTGAGAGACCACCGTAACAAGCAGCAAGAAGGAATGCAGAGAATTAGGTGGAAATTCAAGGGCACCTTTAAAAGAGGAACAAATATACAGGGAAAAATATTTCCAACTCACAATATCTCTGTCTGGCAGCTTATTTAGTGCTCCAAAGTTCTCAGAGCAAATCTCATTTGTGTTTTTGGCAGTTCGGCCAGACTAAATTTGATTTGATCAAAATATTTCATGCAAGGAGAAAAGAAAATAAGCAAAATAACATTTCAGAGTTTATCAGCACAAAGGCAAAGAGCACAGAGACTCTTGAGATAAACTCCAAGAGCTAAAACTTCTGATTCTATGATGCCATTTTGGCCATGCAATGTTATAATTGCAATGTGCATCGAAGTATTCTTTCTGTAACATAGGGTTTTCTCTAGGAATCCTTTTTGAGCCTACTCACCTCAAGACAGTCCACTGCAGGTTTCAGAGCTAACTCAAAATCCCCAAACCAAAGAAAAGGGGGCCCAGAGAGCAGTTAGCATTATCAGTTTCCAGCAGGGTTGGTATCAAGCCCATTTGCCCATCAAGGTGCAGAGTTAATAGTCATGACATGGGGAATGACATTGTCACTGCCATCATGGTCAAAGAAGGGGCCATTCATGTGGGGTGGAAGTGCTGTAAGGGCAGGTCAGTGCTTTTGATAAGCCCAGAGGTTTCCAGCCATTCCCCACTCATTCAAAAGAGGGGCCTGAACCAAGAGTACATAAGAAAGGCTCTTTCTGTGTGGAGAGCACTGCACACATGGGCTCTTCAGGAAATGCAACCAATAAATCAATAAGCCAACAACTCTAAGCTGTAGTGGAAAAGTCTGGGGATCAGTCACTTTGTAGAGACTTTAATTACCCATTTTTTGCAGGGCTTAGTCAAGACTGGCTGTTTCAGGCTTGCAATGGCAAACTTCAAGGTACTCTCAAAGCAGACAGATACCTCTCCTAAAACCTCCAGAAAAGTATGCAGAGATATAAATCTCCAACTCTGCAATGGCCCAACCCAAGGAGAAGACAAGGGTAGGAAACAGTCAGGTTATCAGAAACTCAGTATTGAACCAGGATACACTCAGCAATGGCAGTTTACTGTAGACAAAACCTGCAGCGATGGTGCAGGCTGCCACCATCATTGGGAATTGCTATGGGAATGACTGTGAGGAAGCCTACATAAAAAAAGAAAATTAATAGTTAATTTTTAAAAAATACATAAAAAGAGGTTGAAATACATTAGCCAAGCCATTTACCAGATTATCAGTCAGCAATCAGAATGGGCCACAGAGCAAAAATGCAGCTGTCTGCTTTTAAGTAGTTTTAATTTCCATCTACAAAACACAAATATGAAAACTACTTTTTGTCTTTGCTTTTTTAAATTCAGACTTACTCAGTTGAATTAGACCGTGGCCTAAATCTTTTGCCTCTGACTTTCTTTCTGTTTCCTCCTATATTACCTGAAAGAAATCAAAGGACAAAGACAGTAAAACAACTTGAAACTCACCTGCCCCATGCCAAACCGTATATTCTTTTTGCATCCATAGCAAAATACTTGCTATCTTTAACTTTAAACCATTTAACCTTTAGCCATTTCAATCTCACAGGTCTGTTCCTCTTGAATTACCTCAGACACTTCAGTTACCTTTCTCTACTTTTTGCTACAACTGTACAGAGAAAAAAAACTCCTTTATTTCAGCTGTTATTTGACAAAATCACTACACTTCAAGAAAAACACTTAACACTGCCTGATAAAATCACAAAAGCTGGCAACAGTGAATAGATTTATTTCTCTTTTTCATGCTAGCTCACACTGGAGGGAGAAATTAAGTGTAATTTCTTTGTGACAAAGAACTATGCAAAAAAGGCACTTATGTAGGGTGCTGCTAAATTCTAATTCCAAGTTAATAACAATTGGCACAATTTTAAGGAATCATGCTGCTGTCCTAAGATCAGCTAAACTTTCAGCAGAGCAGCAGTGGTCCAGAGGCTGGTTTCCACCATGGCCAGCACAGTGGTTCACACTTACCTTGCCAAGAATTACTCCTAGGCCTCCCATTTTCACAAATGTCTGAAATATGTTTTGTGTCTGGGATCCTTTCACTCCAGGAATGAGATAATCCATTTGACCTGGAATAGGAGGGCTCAGATGCGGTTATTGTTAAGGGTATTATCTCACAGCAATGTTAGCTCAGTGGTTTGGTCACATTCCCGAGGCCGGTGACAAAACACAGCCTAAGGTCTGTCTGAACTAGCAGAGCATCGAGGATTTCTGATTAAACTCTGCAGTTACACCTTGCAGCTGTCCCTGCAGTGGTTCCATGTGCCCACATTCAAGAGCCAGGCATCCGCACTGCTTTCTCACTTGTCTGCTGTGGAATGCACAAACACCGGCGCACACCAGATTTCCTTTGGATTTGCAGCTCTGCCTCAGTTCCTAGATGGAAGATGCTCTTACTACTGTGCTCATTTCAAGGCTTTTTCATCTCACAGTCAAGCACATCCTGCCTGCAGGCTGCCCACTCCCTCCTTATGCTGCTGCAGGAAAGCTAGGACAGCTTCCCTCAACCCACTGCTACCAGTCTCAGGGGCACAGGAATTGGTGACGAGCATCCTCCCACCCAGAGCTGGTAGTGCCGGGGAGAGGTAACTCTGCCTCATTTTTGCTAATTTTCAACGTTTATATTTTATCAGCCAATTGCTGCAATATATACTTCTAGTGCTAAACTCAAAGCCAAAGATAGTCTTTTTATCTAGGTGGTTGCTGCAAACTATTTTTTCTTTCCTCTTGCATTCCTTTTAAGAGCCAGAGATGTATGTGGTGATATCCAATATCCAATGTGGGGTTTTGCAACAGGCTGCCTCTTGTTGAACTAGAGCTGCTGCTCAGCAGTTTGCCATGAGATCTACAATTATTTCCAAAAAAGAAGAGGAAGTTGAAAAATCCACAATAGATGGCTTACGTATTACAAACTCTTGCTTAAGTGAACTATTTTTGTAATTTTTAAGTCTGGATACTTGCATTTTTCAGTCTCTACTTTCCTTGGGGGCATCTGAGAGATGCTCTTCAGTTTTCAGAAGCTCAGGCTAATCACAGCCACACTGAGGTGAGCCCAGGGTTTCATTAATTCAAACTTAATCACATCATGAAAGATCTGACAAACAACAGATCCACTGACAGATTTTCAAACACTTCCTACTCCTCCTCAAGGTCTCTTTCAGGTTCAGGAACGTCTTGATATATAATGGTTTTGGTGTTTGCTATTTCATAATAGCAAGAGTTACCATGAAGTTATGTCTTAATCCTTGAACATCCTCTGAGTACCAGCTAATATTCCATAGTGCTATCCAGCATGGAGAAGCCCAGGCAGATGATGGCCCAGTCACCCTAACATCTCCCAAGAGATGCCATCCATACCAGCACACAGAGCAAATCAAAACCCGCTTGGAAGGTAGGAGATAGCACTCTGGGAATTCAAATGGACGACTATGTCAGCTGTATCACAACGTTAATGGAATATTTGTCAGACTTACTTTTCCAGACTTGACAGTGGCACAACATACCTGAACTGGTGGTGGGAACAACAAAACTCTCTAGTACAGACAGACCTTAGAAACCAGTAGCTTTTTGGAACAAATAATAAAGAGAGACACATGAAATAAATGAAGTATGAAAAGAAACACAGATACTGTATGAAAGAAGAAACACATTAAATTACAGTATTTAAAAATAACTTCTTTTTTAACTGGTATTTAAACCTGATAAGACAAAGCTATGAAAATTTGCTTTCCCAAGACTTTATTTCAAAATTTTAACCAAATTAAAAAAGATTCTCTAACACAAACATGCATAATTAAAGATTAATGCTTGCTTCTTAAAAAAAAAAAAACCCAACACATTCATCTAAAAAGCTGAATTTAAAAATTAGAGATAATTAAGTAATCACCACTGGAGTTTCCCTAACAACATAATCATTAGAACAAACTAAATGAAGTTACCTATAAGATTAAGCTGCTATACCAAAAGAGAAAATGTCACTACATATGTGCCCTTTCCATACCTTTTCTTAATTTTCATTGAAATAATAGCAAAAAAAAAATGGCTTCATCAACTGCACAGTTGTAGGCTGCTTAGTGGGACAAGAATTAAGAATTGCAGTTTTCCTGTGAAACAGTTCATGACTGTCAATTCCTCTAGGTCACAGTGCTCCTCATAAATTCTTTTACAGTGTTAGCTTAAGATTTTCATATAAAGAATCTTTAACTGCAGAGGAACAGTGAGCATCATGAGCTTAGCAACTGCAAATGGCTCCTAATGCTTTTAAATGAACCTTCCCTTTTAAAATGTTGAATTTTTTAGGCAACTGGAACAATAAAGGAATTAGTGAAATCTGATCAAGGGCAAAAGCTAATTCTCTCTAATCTAATGACAGCAAGCAGAAAACTGCAGAAAGTCTTTGTAGAATTATTTTGTAAGATAACACTTGGTGACCATTTAGTAGACTAGTCTAGTAAGTAGAATAAAATGCAATCACTATCTTCTTTAATATGAGACAGCAGAAGTCTAAGTCAACACACTGGATTAATGACACTGACAAATAAAGATATAAAAATAACATTTATATTTAACATTTTATGTTTATAACTATTATTGAAGAAAGACAATGTTCCTTTTCTTTGATTACATGACATTGATTTAAAAAGCTGTTGGTGTTTTATTTAATTTTTTTTCAGCCAGCAATTATTATTAGAGTATACTTGAAATCAATTTTCAAGCAGGGATATTATGAAAATTTTATTAAACAATAATTGGTTTACAATGCAAATTTTTTTTATTCTGGCCTAATCATACTAATTAGCAACTAGGACACAGGAGAAAAATCAGTAATCAAAGCAAAAAGGATACTATTTCAAACATTCCACAAAGAAAGAAGAAAGAGTCAAACCTGCTGCAAAACAATGAAATGTTCTGACTAATGGAATAATGGGTGATGGAACAGGTAGAAATCTGAAAATGCGACAGAAAAGCAGACCTCTTCTTAGAACTAGATGCAGAGTTTGTGCTGACTCCAGGAGGCATGTCGCTATAAAAAGAGTCGGCCTCTCCCGGCTTTTTTACATAATCTCCCTGGGGTATTTGTCTGAAGTGTAATAAACATTGAAGAGTCAGAAAACATGACAGGAACTAGAATGCACACAAACATGCATGAACGTTAGTTTAAAAGAAAGAGGCAAGGATAACAATCCTTGAGAAAACCTGTTAACCACACACCATAAAGCTATTAAATAATTCAACCATCTGAGAGAAAACTCCCACACGCTCCTGTTATGTGCAGAAGAGTGGATTATGTGGTTTTGGAAAGAGAAAACAAGGAAAAACGTTAACTCTGACCACAACTTTCAAAGTGAACAGTTAGTGATTCTTTAGACACTGGATAACCAGTCCAGACATTTCAAACAGCTCATCATGCTGGTTGCAAAAAACAATAGTACTGAGCCTAAGCTGAATACATGCCTGCATCAAAGAGGAGCTCAGGAATAGTGAATGCTTTTTTCTTCTGAGGCAGATGCTTACCATTTAACTTTTGTGACCATGATAGAATTCAAGAGTAGCAATCTGTTGAGCTGTTTAAATCTCAGGAGGACAAAAGCCTCCAGTTTTTTAACTGAATTCTTGTATAAGATAACTAACACCAGTGAGATTCTCAGCTACTCATGATTACCACAGTAGTAGACTCAATCTGCCAAGACACACAACAGTAATGTAATAGGTTATCCTTTTCCAGAACTAGAAGCTCAGTTATGGTAAAAAAAAAATAAAAAATCTGTGCATTAGAAAGTTCTAATCAAGTTATGCAAAGTTTTTTGCAGATGTTGAATTCATTGCCAGCAGAGAATATCTGCCATGCAAATATTCCAGTTATAGTTCCACCAGGTTTAAAAATCCTCCCAAGTACAGGTAATTACTTTTACAGTTGACCATTTTATAATATCAGCATCAGGATTTATTCAATCTCACACTTTCCAAGACATTTTTGCTACAGTCTGCTCCAGGCTGATTCATATTCAGATTGTGTCCAACTACAGACCTAAATTGGGACCTCTCCATTCCGTATCTGGATTTCTACTGCTTCTGAAGTATGTAAAGTATACAACTATATAAATAAATCATTAGTGCAATGCAGTACTTCAATTCTTCATCTTCTAATACCTCTGGAGTTTCAGTTCTTGTCCCATTCCTCAGCTGGCACATGGGTGTGTTCAGAGCTGGCTCAGTGTGGGCAGCTTTGCTCCCCAGGGTTCCTCTAGCAAACTGCTCTCTTGCTACTCCATCAGATATAACCTCTCCCATGTAGCTGCGCCCTTTAAAGCCACACTATTCCAGCTGGCAGAATCCTTGCTAATTGGCTCTACTTACCACTTTCAGTTTACTTGTTGCAACTTACTTAGTGCCAAGTTGTTGCAACTTGCTTAGTGCCAATAATCCTTATGTCATGTTCAAAAATATTATAATGGCTTGTCTTGTTTTCATTGTTATTTAAGGAGTAATCTTTTTTTTTCTTTTTTTTTTTTAAGGGACTGTCTGGACAATCTGGTGGGTATGTTTTTTCATATATGGAGCACTCCTTGTACTAATCCACAAGTATTCTATTTGGAAGTCATCCTACAGAACTTCATTTTATGCATGAAGGAGATTTAGTTACTAAATATCTTCTTCATCTTTAAAATGATGGAGTCCTGCATTACCTTCAGAAGCCTCAGATTATGCTGGTTCCCACTCTGCCTGTGCTCTCACATACAGCTGCAGACTGGCTGCACACTCACAGCTCTCTGGCCATAAAGAAATTTCTGGAGATGAAGATATCTGAAGAAGTTATATTCTCTAATATTCCAATACAAACATACATGGGGGTAGACTCTGTCTCTGTTTTGAGGTTTTTTCTGCTCTGTCCTCAGCCAATACTGAAACATCCACAGCAGAATGAATGGATAGCCATGTTAGTCTCCATTTATAGATACATCAGTTTCCACTAAGCAGCACCAAACCCTTAAATTATGCCTTCCTTGAGTTGGGTGGCATTCCCTACCCACCAGCCACTGCATAAGGCTTGACTTTTACTTGTTACTGTACCTGTGGCCTATCTCACCCTGTAGCACACAACCAGCACTTGACAGGGCTTTTGCACTTTTTACAAATATTTTGAGCCTGGCAGAGAAAGCGCTACACAAAGGGAAATGGAGAACAAGCACAACGGGTAGCAGCAACAAACAAAGCAGCAGCTTGGAGCAGAAGGCAACGATACAGGCAGAAAACAGGGGAATTTGAGAAATCCTCTTATGTCTTGGGGACTGGGAGAGGAAGGAGCCAGTTCCTTCCCACAGGACCCATCTGCCAGGCAGATGCCTGATCAAAGGGAGGTGCTCTTCCAGGAGCCAAACATAAGTCACTAGGAAAACGGTTTATTTTTGGCCACAAGCTTGAAATGATGAAAGCTCAGCTCTGTGCTGAAGCCAGTACTGTGCTTTAGCTATGAATCAATGGAACAGGGTGACAGGAAAGAATGGGCTCTTTGTCCACATAGCAATTTAATTGCATTGTATTTTTAACTGCAAAGAAGCTCCAGGAATTAATTTGTCTCAAAAGGCTCCTGAACATCATGTTAATATTAATTATTCAGTTCTTAGCCTCCCAAGAACACTTTCATCTCTAATAGCTGATTTTCAGTGTCTCTTACTGGAAATATTCTCCTGTTTTCCTAAATGAAACAGTCTATTGCAGAAGTATAAAAAACATTGGTTTTGCTACTGAATCCAGTGAAATCAGGATTTCAAGCAATGCATTATAGAATACTGATTTCACATATTATTTAAAATATGATAACCCATCTCAATATTTTCTTTGTAGCATGTAAATGAGCGAAAGAGAAGAAAAGCTATTTTCAGAGACTTCTAAGATACATTCCACTACTTTTATCACATACCTCTGTCTTCTGTAGTTTCTTTCCATATAAACAGAAGAGAAAGGAAGAAGAATGAGTTTTTAGTATGCAGGTACACATGGTCAGTAAGACCAAAAAATGTAAAAAGAAAAGCACTCTATACAGAATGAAATTTTTTCTCAAAATATTTCTACAAAATCACTTCTGAAATAAGCATATTCACAAATATACTATATCAGAAGTATTATATATTAGAATAAAATAGAAAAATATATTCATGTTGACGGTTCATCAGCGCTGAGTGTAAGGTGCAGTTCATGCTGGGTTTAAGCCTGTTCACTGTGAAGCTGTTAGTGAGACGTGCACTCTCATCCTGAGCCTCCAAAAATTAATCCCATTGGCTAGACATGATCTCAAAATGAGCCCTTAACTTTTAGAGTCCAGATTTTCAGAAACTGCCAGAAGTTGAGCGTGATATACCAAGACAGTATATCCTGTTTTTCTACTATCCTCATCTTCATGGTTTTTATTCCAAATGCTTCTTTCCTTACGTATTTCTGAGCTGCCCTCAGCCTGCCTCAGTCTGGCAAACCAGCAGGGGCTGAGCCGCTTTGTTATGCCAAACCACTGGGGCTGTGCCCCAGCCTCAGCACTGCCTGAAGCTGAGCCTGCAGCTGAGCCTGCCCTGCCCTCCAAGCACAACAAGGACCTAGGGACAAATGACGTCAAGAGACAGTCTCATCCAAACACAGATGATAAAGTCAATACGTTGAATATTTTTTTACTACAAGCAAAAAACAAAAATACCTCTGTTTTTATAAGAAATTCATAAAAGAATTAAAACTGAAAAAACCAATCAGGCTAATATAATTAATTTTGCCTCTCAGTGAGCGGTGACATCTCTACACCAGGAGAGAATTTGAGCCTTATTTGCAAATTGCAGATCTTTCCTACAAAAATATGTGCTTGAATTAATTTCAGGTTAAGCCGACTAAATATAATCATCTATTTAATGAATCCTATGGTTAAATGCTTTGCTGGCTGACTGAGAGCTAATCTTGCTATATTTACTTCATCATGAGGAAAAATTTTTAATTTAATCAGATCATATTCTTGTATTTCCTTTGTCACATACAGCAAAATCATAATCTGATCATCTAAAACAAGAGAAGAAATTACTAAGTGAGAAATGAATTTTAAATTTGGATCAAGCTCTCTAAAACCACATACAAATGTAAGAATTGCTTGTAAAATGTTAATACAACAAAAATGTTACTGTATAAATATTGCTGAATTTGGATTTTTTAGATTTTTTGAATTGTTATTCTCAAAATGTAATCAGCTATCACATGAAATACACATATTTTGAAACTCAATTAAGAAGAACAAAATGTACTTACTTGTAACCCCAACCAGTTATTCCTAAAACGAGAGCCAACACTAAAATGGTGCCAGCAATAGCCCCTATTATTATATTTGTGCTAACCACACCTGGAAACACAAGAAAGACGAAAAATATACATGGTTTTAGGAGAAAAATATACATGGTTTTAGGAGAAAAATACACAAAACCAGTAAATGCACTATCTTTCAAAAATCACCTGGAACAACTTTCACTAGGACTGATTAATTGTAACCCATTATACACTCCTGAAGCATAGCAAGGACATAAAAAGATCACTTTACACGTTATTTACAAGATCACTTGTAAATCAAGCTTTGACTTCTGTGTCTGTTTCCATTAACTGAATGCTTGTTACATGGAAAATGTGTGCCAGGTATGCCAAAAAAGTATTATCAATATTAAACTGCCAAAAAAGTATTATCAATATTCAACTGCTGTACATTACATCCTTACAAATACATGCTTACCATGGAATAATAGTGACTACTTGTTTGGTTTTGCTCAGATACCTTCCATAGCTGAATAAATTAATCAAATTAAGGATTCTGGAAGATGTCCCCCCACAAGGATTTCTAATGACCAACATTTACAATCTTATTTCCCCACAATATATCTTTCTTTTATATGCAAGACTAAAGAGGAATTAAAACTTCCACTCCAAAAATATAAAAGTCAGGCATTCGCTTTCTGTCTAGATATGGAATGTCCCAGTAACCTTTTGCTTGTCCTAATCTATCAGTATGCCTAATAAGGCCACTCAGAGGACTGGGACAAGCATGGGGAACTGGACCCACTGATAGCAGCTCCCAAAGATGCACAGGCTGAGGCTTCATCTACAGACACTGAATGCTTCTGCTGTGGGAGGAGAGAGGGGAATGAGGCTCCTGGTGCTGCAGCATGTTATGTACTAACTGAAGGAGCAGGAGATCTAGTTTTGCTTAATGAACTTTCTTCAAATCCAAGAATTTTCAGTTGTTGGTAAAAATTTTAACAACATACCTTTATTGATGGCATCCTTATCAAAAAATAGATGGTCTTTGATGTGAGAACTGCAGTCATCTCCTCCCCAGAATCGGTCACAGACACACTTTATTTCATTGCTACAAACCTGCAGTCAAAAGTGTAGCTCAGAAAAAAATCAGATATTCATTCATTCCCGTAATTATTACCTCAAGTATAGGTACAGTGATAAAGCCATGATTTTACTGCTCACAAAATTTTGCAAAATAACTTTTAATATATAGCAATTTTTAATTTATATTAGGTATAAATGCATTAAATGTGCTATTCTATTTTATATAAATAGATGTAATGTTTATTCAGTACATAGTTTAACATAATCTGTATTTAATAGAAGCATTTATAATTGCTTTGGAAGACTGAGCTTAACGACTTTTTTTTCTTCAAAATATGAAGAAGTGCATGATTTCAGATAAATAAGGAAGTTTTAATGCAGTGTACAAGACAAAAGACATTAGGAGAGAACAACTTCCTTGATCCCAGCTCAGTCACAGCGCCTTGGATGTTGTGTCAAACTATGTCAGGGACAAGGGGGCTCGCCAGGGCCACAGTAAAGCCACAGACTGCACATCGAGCAGAGAAACAAGCCAAGGGCCAGCTCTCTGCCCTCTTTTCCAGAGTAAAGGAACTCTCAGCCCACAAAATGCAACATCATCAACAACTTCATGAATCTTCTTGGCTATTTATGTAATAAAGAGGGAATTGGAAAAAAAAACAGATCTCTGGAAGAACAGAGACCCAAGTTTCTCAGTTCATAAAACCTCTGTATTTATTTTCCAGTGCGTTGCTGAAGAAAATACCAATCAAGTTAGTAAAAGTGAGCACAATCATTGATTGATAAAACTCTGTAAAACTAACACTAACTATGATTCATTGTTTAAGATGCCCGGGCTGGAATGCGTTATATTTACTTATGTGCCTCTTTTCCTTTTCCTTTTCAAAAACTTCTCCAGTTTTATGACTTCTAGTCAAAGTGCTTGCTTCCTGAAAGGTCCAGCTGGTAGACTACACAAGGCCAGGTACTCAGCAAAACCAGCAGAAAGCATTAAAGAGTGCGAGAACACACCCCGTGTCCTGAGCAGATCTGGCTGTCGGTCGTGCCTGGGCAGGTGCTGAAGTTGAAAGCCTCGGTGGGGAGGCAGCGATGGTCGAGGCACACCATGTCCGGCCCGCACGGCGTCCCGTTCTCCACGTAGCCCAGGTCCGTGTCCTCATCCAGCTTCACGTGGCCACCACTGCAAGACAGTCAAGAGGACCTTGGGGACTGGCGCTGTGATTAGATGGGACTGCTTGAGAAACTGGGCCCAGGGCTGCTGCCCGTATTTCGGTGCTACACAATGCCCAGGACACGTAAGAGTAAGCATTGCCTCAGTGAGCTCACTGGGCCTAACATGAAACAAACCAAAACAGTGTATCTACATCAAACAAATGAAATCATGAACACAAGGACCATTTTTCCTGTGAAACAGCTTGAGTTAGACAAAATTCAGTTTACTTGTTCAGGACATCATTTCATCTTACGCTTGTGTGAAGCTATCAAGACATACCACATCTATAATTAGAATTCAGCTACAATATAACAATGAATTAGGCTACCAGTTAACTTTGGCAGTGCAGGCATATGTCTCAAGTATTCTGGGTACATGAAGTACTTCACAAATATTAAAGAATGTAAAATCACAGAGCCTGAGAAGAGCATTACGTCTCTATAGGCAAAATTAACTACTGAGGGGACTGCGAAACTGCCCCACAGGCTGTTAATTTTCTGAAGCTTAACAAAGGTTGAAGTGAACTAATGATTATGTGTTAATAGGAAAAAAAATTAATGGAAACACTTTTTCTCCACTTAGAAATGAGAAAGCTGCTTTTTTGTGCAAGATGGATATTAATTGTTCTGTTTTCAGGATTTCCAATTACCTGCAATTGTAGACTTTTCCATAGTGCAAGACTGATGTTGTGATTTCACCATCAAGTTCTCCAAGTCTGGGCACGCTGGATATATTGGAGCACAGAAGGTATCCACAAAGCACGTCCCTGCATTGAAAGAATAAACAGATGCTCATAAAAAATAAAATTCAATGAAAATGAACAATCAAAAATACGATCACTTGCTTGGTAACCAATTTGTTATTCCCTGCTTTTCTCCCACTGACAGTAACTCCCATAAATTATGCTGTTTCCCAAGAAAATTCTTCCCTTGGAAGTTAGATTGGGAAAACCCTTTTTATAACATATAATCAAAAGTGCCCTGAGTAATAACAAGCAGGGAGCTGTCAAGAACAAACCACACCAAACTGATTTAATCATCTATTAAGATACAGTAACTGGTCCATAGAGGATCAATAGATACTAGTTCTAAATACACTCTCACAGGACACATGTGTAAGGGAACTATGGACACCAAGTTTAATTCAACTGCTGAAGGGACTTCACTACTCATGTGTGGAGACTTTTGCACTGACATAATAGTAGGGTCTAATATCTCCCATATTACTGAATATTTTTTATTATGAATTTGTAATGGAGCAGAAGTAAGGTTAGCAAATCTGCGTTAAAAAAAAAGGTGGGAAAGGGCATTAGTTCAGCTGTAAGCAGAACTAGAAATCAAATGTCATGGACAGAATGGAGAAATCCAAAAAAAGTTTCATAAGGTCTGGTAAAAGGTTGAGAAATTGGCAGAAATAATCAACTGCATATATGCACAATGTGAAAAAATGCTTTAGGCAACGACTTGCAGGAATGTATGTGGAAAGTCACAATACCATGAAAAGTGAACAAAACATAGCAGTGCAATGGCACAGCATAAAAAGTGAACACCACACTAAGATGTGAATCCAGAGGCTTCTGTCCTCTGCACTGCTACCTCTCACTGAGACCACTTTTGGTCCAAGCTCTCCCAAGCTCAGATGGTGCTGCCTTGTCAGGGATCATCTCCTCTTGGCACCCTACTCCCTCCAGGGCTTCTTGCACAAAGGTCTGCAGAAATCTGATCTATAGAGGGGCTTTTTGAGTCTCTTCATGACAACTTAAGAACTGGATCAGGGGTAAGAACATCATTCTAGTAGCTTTCTAAATGGATCAACTTACTGTTTATTGCACTGTATCCAAGAGTCCTTGTCTCTTCCACAGTTTCCTTTCTCAGTCCCCTCAATATTCAGCTTCTCATAGCAGTACCTGTCAGCAGCCGTCACTTCTAAAAAACAGAAACAAATCTCTTTTAAGATGATGACTTTGAAAAGCCATGTCATGAGAAATGGGGATACACAATCAAAGCAAGCAGAGCTTCCCAGTTTGTGAACTGACACACTATGATCTGCACAGTGCTCTTCTCAGTTAAAAGCTTTATGATGCCAGCACTGGACTTTTGTTAAATTTTGTTCAGACTGATGACAGTTTTTTGGTCAAAAATGTCCCCACTGAAATAAACTAATGAACATGAGTACAGGCTTCCTAGATGGTTATTAATGAGAACTAACTTTTTTAAAGTTTCAGATTTCAGAACAAACACCAGTAAGTTAACCAATGCTAGAAAAAGAGCTGGAAAAGAGGATGGAAAGACAAAATGATGGGTGAAAGAAAGGGAGAGACATACTGTTCTAGATGTTTTCAATGGTTCTCAGTATGTCTCTTCCATAATTTTTCTTAGGTAAGATAGTCTTTCAAGTCACATGTATTTCAACCAACTTAGAAACAGAAACATTCACTTACTTTCACCCCAGATATATTTACATTGCCGGTCCCTGGTTTTACATCTTCCTCCAAAGCAAATACCCTAGAGAGAAAGAAAAAAACCACAGAAAATTATTTCAAATTACTTGATTTTCCAAAATATGTATTTCTATAATAGAAAGACTAGTCACATGCTTTATATTGAGGCAAAGAATATGTGATTCTATCTTCTTTTCATTAAAAATATGACTAGCATCCAAAAGTCATGAATGTTAGCAGAACTGTCCCAGGTGACTTCCAAAGATCTTAAAACAAAATCCATACAAAGCAATCTATAATAGCAGAAAGAATGTAAAACAAACTGAAGTCCTAGTTACCTGTCTGTTATCACATGAATATCCATCCATTTTATGGATATTAGGAGAACACTATGGAAAGAGAAAATAATTAATAGATCAGACAAACATGAAAGCAAAGTATACAACAAAAGTCATACGAAAAATCATTTCAGTATCATTCTGGTTTTTTTCAGCATCAACACATTTAACACAATTTTTATACACCATACTATACAAAACATTCATAGTGATTTTGAGATTACAAGTGGGGTTCTTTTGTTTCATGAATAGAAGACATAAAAATCACCTGGCTGGAATTTCCTGTGCAGTTCTCTGCAATATCACAATCATTCACTGCTTCTCGACACAAAACTCCTTTAGGTTCAAACTGGAAAAAGAAAGCATAGAAAATTAGTGTTTTAGTTTCTCCACATCTTGTTAAGACAAGATATGAATGCAATGCTTCCTCACAGTTCTATCTAAAATAAAAAATGGGAAATATTCACATACTGACTGAAGTGGGAAGATTCTCTTTCCCTGGTGTGTATGCTGCACCACTCAAGCCATTTACTGGTGCAAGTGGTACCACTCACTCTGTGAGGCACACCCTCCCAAGGGAGTAGATTGTGGGGCCAAGTAGGAGAAATCTCTCCTGGGACAGAGGACCCCTGGGGGTGTCCAAACCAATACTGCAGTGGCTGGCAGCATAATTCATTTTTCCACTTTTCTCCAAGGAAGTATTTTTCCTGAACCAGCTGGGGGAGGGGCTGATTTAATCTGCTTTCTAGAGGAACCCCTTCAGAGGTTCTCTCCCAAATTTGCCCTAAACCAGGACAATTATCCTACTAGGTCACTGTGCCTTTTTTGACTATTTTACTCTTCCTTACAGAACAGAAAAAGTCATCTTGATCTTCTTCTCTCTACGGATGAAGAACACCAGAGAGCTCTACGTATAAACACTTTGATTATTTTAATCCCCCATTGTGGTTGCAGAACAGGAACTATTAATAAATGCACTGAATTCTGTACAGTTTGACACCATTTTCTAAGGGACTGGATATTTAACAATGAAAAGTGTACCAGTAACCTAATACAGACATTTTGGCTAAAGAATTACGTGCTAAGTCTCAAGACCTGGAAAAGAAGGAAGACATCTCATTTCTCATTTGAGGCAATGGTTAATGTTTCTGGTCATAGACATATTAACTCCTTATTTTTCCTCAAAAGTTTTCTTAAGACTGTGAAACCAAGTTCATTTTGCAGGCCTGTGATTCTTTTTTTTTTTTTTTCTTTTTTGGATCTGCATGCACATACATTTTTGGGGGACAACTGCTAACTCCAAGCTGGTGTGAACAGGCACACATCAGTGGAAGAGCTAGACCACAGTACTTTCTCAGTCCTTAGCTTCTTTTTTCTACCAGTCACTGGAAAAATGCAGACAGACACAAATGCTGTCAGAGACACTACAGGATTCTGGAATGTGTAATCACCATGTATTGCTTGCAACCCCTCCTTCACTCCTGCTTTCAGACAGGATATTACAGGGGAAAGTAACCCCAAGTTTGGGAGCTATTACATAGAGTCTTTTGAGTTGTTCTGATAAACACAGTAGTAAAATTCTACTTTTCTGTTCATTCACTCACCCTTGCCACTCTGAAAGGAGATAAATCCTTCTCTCATTTGCAAAAAAATAAGAGAGGTATACAAAAGCTTTGTTAAAGTTCTGATAGTCTTTAATGTGGTGCCTATGTGACTTGGATTCTTGAGCAAAATTCACCCACACTGGTAATCTGCTGATTTTTTACATTATTATTACATTTAAAAAGGGAATGTGCTTAGGGAGATGTGATGTGTTCCAGCATAATCTGTGCTTTTTCTTTTTTTAACATTAGGATGAGCACAAAGTCAAGAATGTGATCCACAGTTATTATTAATGATCCTCCTAAGGGAATGAAACCCTCAAATGTGCAGAGACAAAGATAAAAATATCACACATAGTACACCACAGTTTTAACTACATTAATACTTATTATCTTTATTACTAAACGAGTACAAACTATTTGCAGTCATATTTAACAGGGCTCCCTTACAGCCATGATCTGGTTAAATCTCCTTTTACTATTTACTGATGTATCAAGAAGAATAACTTACAGTTTACACAGGGCTTGAGTCCCTTTACTCAATGGGATTTCAGTCAGCCCAAACATAAGGAGACACAGGCAGACCAAACTGAAACTGAAGTCAGGTGTCTTTTAGATGAACCTTTCTGAGCAATTCTGCTGGGTGCACTTTTGTGTTTTTTACTCTATCCTTCCCTCAGACACTCTGTGGTATGATTTTCCCATTCAGCCTCATGGGGCAAATCCAGAGCAACAAATATGGCACTGGGAGTTGCACCTGGATAAGAATGTGCATGTTCACAGAATGACAGAATGGTTGGGGTTAGGAGGGACCTTAAAGATCATCTAGCTCCACCACCACTGCCATGGGCAGGAACACCTTCCATTTGCTCAAAGATCCATCCAACCTGCCTTTGATCACTTCCAGGGATGGGGCATCTACAGCTTCTCAAGGCAACTTGCTCCAGTGCCTCACCATCCTCATAGTGAAAAAACAAGGACATCTAACAGAACCTTTATGGTTAATTTATTCTTTAAGCAAGGATGTCTAATGAGATCTCATAGAACTTCAACCTGATTCAAACTTGTCTGAAACTGGAAGGATTCAATTTACCTCTGCATTTGATGACAGCCCCTGCCCCAAAAAGCCAAGCCTAAAAGACAGAGTACAGCCTCAGAAAAATCAGATTTCAGCCAGTTTTAAGAGGTAAGCTTTCAGAAGACTAATCACAAGGTCTGCAAGGGAAAACACAAGTGCTGTAGTGCCTGCAGCCACCTGGATGCATTCCCACCAGGCTGCTACAGTGGAGGTCACTGCCCTTACCCGGCACTTCCGACAGCAGAGCCCGTTGCTGCACTGGGAGCCCGCGGTCAGGGTGCAGGTATTGCAGCACTCTCCTCCTTCACTGGCACACTCCTGAGGAACACACACACAGAACAGAATACACGAGAAAAGCACATGAACCCCAAGCTCTTATTACTGCTCATCTTAGCATGCTACCTGAATGGATTTTTTCATTCCTTTAGGCAGAAAAAGGCATCTACTTATGGAGCATGAAACTGCTGCTTCCTGCACAAGATAGAAAATAATTTTTCTAACTTCATATTGTCATTAAATACTAACAGCACTGAGGAGTGTTTCCATCTAGGAAAATGCTTTTTTTCATGCCTTTGAAGGTCTGATTCTGCACAGGCAGCTATTATTATGAATCCTTGGGCACACAACCTTCACCCTGCTTGTCTTCCTTCACTTATCATTAACAATGTGCAGTACCAACTCTTGGACAAATCTAGCACATTGCACTTACCGCTATTGTCCCACAGTCACATTCCTCTCCATCTTCCACAAAGCCATTGCCACATTCTGGAGGATCCAGAAGCTGCATGGAAATTCAGAAATCAAAGGGCATGTCTCTTTTAAGGGAATCATTGTCATATTTGTTCTGTACAACATGGTTTTTAAGCTAGCTCTCCAAATGCATTAACTGAAAAACAGTGCCCACGACTCAGGGACAAACAGAGTGACACAACACAAGTGAAGCATACAGAGAATGAGCACTCCTGAAAATAAAGACAGCAATGCTGCCAAGTCACATGGTATCTTCTGTGCATAGGTGTCAGCTTTACAGTAAATTCTATTTGAGCAGAAGTTACAATGAAGAAAAAAAAAGATATGAAAAAAAAAGGGAAAAAATAAAGATATGACAATTTCATTATCTTCATAGTAGTTGCAATTGCTATTTTTCCAGAGTTCAAGTGACAAGGACTGAAAGGTTAAAGCCTGCACTGTAAGTTCAGAAGTAATAGCCATAAAAAGTAGTCCTTTTATGTGTCTCAGAACTGCTTGGGAAGGAGAGATGCTCAGTTTCTTTTGTTGCAGTTGGATTCTTCTTTCCATTTTCCTCTACCACAGTTGGGAACTTTTGCAGTTTTCTGTAAGTATATATCACATATAGGAAGATGTGCACGAGAAGGATGATGAGGATTCCTTCCTTTCCTTTCAGCCTTCCCACTGGACTCTAACTTAAAAGATCAAAATCTTTATATTTGTATGCCATAACCTCTTTTAAGGGACACTGATATTCTGTTCTTTCCAGTTTAATCTTTTCTGTCTTCCTAAAACTTTTAAAGGTAGTTCTTCTAAAAGAAAATATTTTTTTTCCTTTTGGACATAAGAAAACATAATAGTAGCTTTTACAACATAAATGAGAATGCATTTAAGTGTGTCACCAGACTAAAATTTTGCAGCTCAACCTTCAAGTTCTCCAATTAAACTAGGATCATTCCAAAAATCACTCTGCTCCTGAGCCATCTGCACAAGTACATCATACATGGTGTAGAGCATTTCTCACCGGCTGCTGCCTTTCTGTCAGGAGTCCACAGGATGAAGCATCACCCCACTGGGCCACAAACCACAGCCTGGCATAGGCTGATGTGTTATTATTACATCCCCTTTTGAAATGGAAATTCGACTGCAGCATGCAATGCATACATAGAATTTAACATAAAATGTATGCAAGCCTTTAGAATTACTAAAGAGCTGTTTAAATTGCTTGTTTCCTATGTATTTTTCCAGAAAGCATAACACCTTCAAAATCTCTCGGTGTGTTGCACAGCAGAGACAAAGAGACAGCAGTAACAGAGAA
Organism: Chloebia gouldiae; assembly: GCA_003676055.1. Lineage (NCBI taxonomy): Eukaryota > Metazoa > Chordata > Aves > Passeriformes > Passeridae > Chloebia > Chloebia gouldiae. Next base: position 19,856,743 of record QUSF01000003.1, on the reverse strand, counting down.
TTCTGCCTTGAAACACTGGGCCAATTTGCTGCAGTACATAGGGACAGCTAAACACGAAATTGAAGAAAAAAACCTGAACATTAAAAGCAAATTGGATAACTTTTCCCCAAAGTCATATCATTCATCCAATCATTTGAAAAGTGCATTTGTTCAATCTGCTCCAGCAGCCATTGATATGATGTTTCAGATTGTAGCTGATCTAAGAGTGGAACACTGCCAAACACTGCACCTTGTCACATCAGCTTTCCTTTATCTCATAATGCTTGAAAAACAAAAACAAGTTTGTGTCTCACCACCCTTGCCAGGAAACACCTTTGACAGCATTGTTAATTAGACAGACATCCATTGACAAAACCTTTAAACCAATCCAAACCACAATGCATAAAAGAGACTAAATCACCCTGGCTTCCACATCTAGCTAACATTTAGGCATGCCATCAAAAAAAAACCCACAAAAAAAACCCACACTAAAGTGCTGCCAAACTAAATTGAAAGGAGAGAAATTGGTGTATTTTCCAACTGACAGATGTGTAAATGAACACAATCACTAAAATAAACCAAGTAAGACACATTACACTATATAAACAATACACTTGGCAAGTAAATAAGTTTACCAGTATTTCTCTCCACCTTTAATGAGATGGGAAAAAACAAACTTCTAAAACTCAGGTACATTTTAAATAAGAAATTTTACATCTAATTAATGAATTACAGTGCTTTCTCTCTACTTTTAATAATATACTCTTTCATCAAAAGGGACCTTTAAGCAGGCTTAGCTTGTCCATTTTTGATGTTTTCTCTTTCCTTCTTCAAGTTTTATTGAAATTCTGTGGTTATCAGAAGATGCAGTTTTTCTCATGTTCACCAGAAAGAACATGCATCACTCCTGAATTGACTTTCTTCTCTTTTACATCAGTAAGCAATTCAGTTACCAGATAAGTATTTTTTCCACATTGAACTATCTTTCTGCCTTAGCCTCTTTTCCTTTGCTAGTTGAAAGACAGACATTAAATACAGGTTAACATTAATTATGTATATAAAAGAGACAAGATCATTATCCTGCTTGCTTTACATTTTAGCACATGCTTCATTAAATGGAGCAGGAATACACCAAAACACTGGTGCAAATCCTGCATTGCAGACCTGTTGTAAATACAAAATCGTATTGTATTCACAGTATTCAGAACTAATTGTGTGAGGGATGAGTCTTGATCAGAGGCTGTGGATACTCTACTGGACATGAAACCACTTTATTAGAAATTTATTTTAAAGTAATTTCTAAACTATTATGAACTAAAATAATCTACTTACACCCCTATGTTACCAGAATAGTTAGAACTTAGAGAGAACCAGAACTATCAAAACTACAGGGTTTTTTCCCAATATTATAATTTTCATTTTTCTTAGTTTCACCAAAATCAGCAATAGTATAGAAATCATATTAAACATTAATGTAATGCTTACTTTGGTTGGTTTATTGAAAAGGCAGGCTCCACCTCCATTGTTTAAAAATTCATGATACTCTTCAATATCACACTCAGAGAACTTGCTTGGAAGATAATACCTAACAGAATAAGGTAGAAGGATTACTTTATCTGGTGCTTTTTACACTGTATTTTCTTTTTTTTTTTTTGAAACAGAAGAAATATGTTATACTTCAGAAAAAGAATGAAAACATGCTGTTCAGAATCAGAGTGACTGTTTGTAAGTCTATCTGACTATTCTATTTCTTTCTATTTGAAAATCCTTCCAGTAAATAACAAGGAAATTTCAACAATGACACAAAGCTCATGGAATGTGAGAAGTCTAGAATATTTCACTAAGTTTTTACATGCTAAACAGCACAAATCTGATTACAGTGTGTAGTTTGCACAAGTACAACTTGTTCCATTAACAGGCCTGATCTCAGAAATACATTTATTTCCTCCCATACAAAGTGCAGGAGAAAAAGACAGCTTATAGTTAGTTTCTCTCTTAGAGGAAATAGTTCTCCTGACCCACAGAATTTTTATATAATAGAGTTATGCCATTTTAAACATGCTTCTAGCAAACATCACCTAACATTTCTGCTTCCCTCTGTCATGTGTCCCACTCAGTAAATTTCAATTGAGTACAGAGTGCCCTTGAGGCACTGTGCCCCACCTGAAAATAATGTGACACAGATAATATTTGCATGGATCTTTTTCACAGGGAAATAAATTTTCCCAAGACAATTGCAGTGATCTTTATATTCAGGTTCATAGTCATGAAAGTACTTATGCTTCAAGGAGATTTTGGAGTCTCAAGGGCTTTCCTCTATCAGCTCACCACTGGATATAAAAATATTAGTCAAAGTGCTATCCTGCACTGTTGAGAGAGATAGTTTCCAAAATCTAATTGGCTTTTTCTATCTGCAATGCTCATAAATTTGTTCTAAACACTACAGAGGCTGTGGATTTCACCAAAGTTCAGCAATAAGCTAGGTAAATACAAGGCTTTTTCATGTACCAAATTATGTGAAAGGTTTGAACTTCAGATAAAGAATTTAAAGACCCTAACATAGGAATTTATAACTTTTATAAGAATCAAAAATGCCTCTCAGACTGGGTTTTTAACCTACCAAAAACCAGAAAAATCCTACCAGGTATGTTTTCAGGTATTAAGATGAAAAAGGCACATATTCATACTTTCAAAGAGGTTTGAATGACACATAACTTCTTTGGTCACAATTTTTCTGATCACAACACTATTGTGAAAATTTGTGTATCCATTCAAAATTAGTTAAAAACTGAGCCCTGTCTACATCTAAAACTAGAATACAATATAATTCATATCTAAAACTAGACTGCAGTGTAATTCATACGCATGATAAAAGACAGGCCTGTAATAAAAACTGTTAGGGTTCAGAAAGCATCAAATTTCATCCAGCAGCAAAAATTTGCTGATTCACCAGTCATTGTGTTAAAATCTCCCAGTGACACTACACATGGGTATGAACATACTCAACCTCCAGCGGGGGCAGTTTTTCTAACAATATCACACAAACTGTATGAAAAAAGTGATAGAGATAGATGAAAGATTGCAACAAAAACACTGAAAATAAGGAATGCCTCAGAAATTTGATTATAGGATTTCAATAATTAGGGTGTGTCATTGTTTTGCATCTCAATAGCAATTTGCATGAGAAAACAAGCTATGCCTGCTTCTGCTTCTCTGCAATGACCTGGCTTGACTGTTAAGCCATGTGCTTTCCAAGTTAAATCAGCATTCACCAAAAATCCTCACATGCCTGTCTCATGAACTCACTTATTCTCACATTTCTTTGAAGGTGTCTCTATATGGTATATACCTAATACTATACTTTAGTCATCAAAAATATTCTGCTGAACCACAAAAGAGAAAATTTTCACAACTTTCTGTTATGTCACTGTATGAAAACCATTACTTTTCTCTAGTGAAATGTCTTACCCCATATCTCCCATTATGCATCCAGACCACATGTCCTCACATTTACATTCACCTGCCCAAAAAAAAGATAAAATAAAAAGTTACATCTTAAGTCTTGTGAGTCCAAAATAATATAGTTCTTATAATAAAAAGCACACTGTACTCAATTCCATTTCATATTTCCAGACAAGTTGAAAAGAATAATTTGCTGGTTTATTTCATACTTTAGTTTAAGTGTATCAGTGCATCTTGCCAAAATTTTTAAAAGTCTACATGATTCTATGCAATCCTGAGCTTTAAAAATATAATAATGTTTTTCTTTTCTTCTCTTAAAGGAAAATGCAATATTTGCCTTCTGCACTTGCAAATCGTGAGTCAGCTTTCTTGTCTTCTCCTGTGTGATCATACTGATTTCCCAAATTTTCAGAGTTAAAAAAAAATAACCATTTTACTTTTCTATTTTTTTTAGTTCTCTTCTTCAACTATGGCAAACTGATTCTGAAAAATCTTCCCTTGGAAAACCCCAAACAATAATTCAGACCAAAAAAAAAAAGCATGGAATGATCAATGAACACAAAGTAGTATAGCAGGATCTATCAGCTTCTTCCTCTGCTCTTCCTCCCTCCCTTCTTCCCTCCCTTCCCCATACAACTTCCTTCTTTCCTGCCAGCTGGGATCACTTTGCTCTGGTCTCAATCCTCCTTTTTCAAAGCTGTGTCTTGCTTTAATTTCAGTAGAAATGCTTTCCACTTGTATGTTCCATAATTTCTCTTACTGTATACATGATCAGCTTATTGCTTCCATTTTAAAAGTACAATTAGAAAGTAAACAAAGCTCTGTCTAACAACTGCATTCTCCTCTCTCCCCACCAAAACAGTGTCCTGACCCTCTCAGCCATTAAGAAAGGGAGTCACCACTATTATAGTTTTCACTTTTACCCTGCCCCTACATCCACTCAAAACTATGTGGCTGGAAAATGAATACTGTGCATTTCTATATGATAGAGCATTGGTCCTACATTTCTGAGTATTTTAAAAAATAGTATTACATAATCTGGAAAAAACTATTTAAATGCAGCTGTATCTCTGCATCATACATTGTCTTTACAATGCCTGAAAAAAAATCCACTAGTCAATAGAGTAATTTATCTTTTTAAACATAGGCCACATAAGCACACACAGTCCAGTAAGTCCATATCCCAGTTCATTTTCTAAATTGTTTCAAAATTGTATTTTTATTTTAATCATATCAAGCAGGAACTTCATATAACATGGAAGGGGCAAGGCAAAGTGCATGTTGTGGGTACAGTGGTGGGGATTAAAGAATTGCAGGTAAACAGGCATAACCAAGGAGCTGAATACCAAGGTTACAGCAGAGAAGTGGAAGCAGTAGGGTAGCAAATACTGGATATTTGGGTAATCTACAAGAGGAAATCAATCAAGGAAAACAGATAAAAAGTTGTATTGTTTTAACTGTTCTATATACCAGTACTGAGGAGGTTCCTCATTATACCCTGATCTCATAATGTATATTCCCATCCTCATGTCATAAGATGGCAGCCATTTGTTCTGTGGGTGGGACACCAGTCCCCCTGAAATGAATGGAACTGGCAGGCACGTTTATGGCCTACTTTGCATTAAATGATGACAGCAGTGCCATCAGCAATTACAAGCAGGGGGACACTAGAGCATTCAAATAGAGGAAAATTAGTATGTCAGACCCTTCTCGTGTTACTGCAAGAAATAAAAATATTTCAATATTGTGAGAAACAGAAGGAAAAAGTACATATCAGAAAGACACTGATAGAACAGTGATAAGGTCCTCCACTTTTTAAGATTTTTCTCTTGAGGCAGGGTGAAAAAGCAAATAAAATTACCACTTAGAAGTTTTCTTCTGTCTGAGAAAATGCCAATGTTTTGGGCCAAGGTCTGTGCCAGGGTAACTGCCATTAAGTCTGGCTTTCCAAACTGAAAGAAACAAGCAAGGTGGGAAAAGCAATCAGTAACACACAGGTATTGAAGTGAAACTTTTCTCATATCAAGGCAAAAAAAATGCAAAATCAGATACGCAGTGTTAGAATTCTTACTTCAGGGTAGCTAGATGAAAACTAAACACTGGCTTATAGACAAGATAAGTAAGGGAAAATCTGTTTCTCTCTCGGCATTGTGGCTGGAAAGATGAATGACACGATATTGCAGAATTTGCTTAAAAGTGTATTTGACGTGTATTGACTTTATTCACTCATCACTCTTCATTGAAGTGCCCCTTCTATAGAACTGCAGTAAGAGTCTACATCAGTAAAAAACAAGCAAAATATTTTGAGGAACTGATAAATTCCCTGCAGATAAATTTCCACCACTTTTTGCTCATACCAGTATCCCCACCTACCTCATTCACACCTCCGCCTTTAAGCAAGGAGCAGATTCCACCAGTGTGGGCTACACCACTTCGACTGCTCTGAAATCGACTCCCCCTTTGACAAAAACGAAAAGGAAAAGAAGTTTACCCTGCTCAGTCCATGAGTTTTGCACCTGCCTATTCCAGTATCTATCCCTCTGATGAGAAGCTGGCATTTGCAAACGCTGGATGCCACCACTGTGCGGCAAATTATGCAAAACCAAATGGGAAAAACAGATAACCACTCACAAACCTCACATGACAACTTATCTCAAGTAAACTTATAACATCTTCCTTCCTCCTTTTCAGATTATCGAACATAAGAAGGGGACTACTTTGCCAAACCACCTGGATCTGCCCAGCCCCTTGTTTCCTGACATTCTACTGCAGCAAGTGCTTTCTGCTGGCACATGCTCCAGGTAGAGTTCAGGAGAGGCCACCATGCTCCCAATGCAGGGGACTAGTGAAACAACACGTGTCTAATTGGGCACTGCTGATGTGGTAAAACTCAAGGGGAGATGCATTAGCAGAAGATGCAGAGGTAGGTGAAAACTCCTTGGAACTACAGCCAATCTCATCCAAGGAACAGATGCACTCTGAGCCTAAATCTAATCACGTCTTTGGTGCTGACCACATCAGCATAATGACTGCCAGTTACTGGAGACAAAATATACTCTGCTCCACCTGAGAGTACCGATCCATCCGGCAAATTATTTTTCTCAGATGAGAGGAAAAAATATCAAGAAAGGTCACAGTGGGCCAACTGTGCTAAAGGTGGAAGCTCATTTGTAACCACCATACCATCACACCAGCTATCCCCACCTCCCAGCTTAGCTGCGCTTCACTCACAGACACAATTTCAGAAACTGCTGATTCTAAACAATCCATGAATGCAATACCACAATAACTATTGGTGGTGGTGATATGGATAGCACTGGAATTAGCATTACAGTGGGATCCAGAGTCCCAACCCAGGCCAAATCTGGCTCTCTTTGTCCTAGTCCATCCACACACATTCACAAAAACCAGACTTCCCCCTCAAAGACTTTACAACATCACCAGAGGAGATACACAAAGGATAGGAGAACACCTGATTCCCATTTAAGTGATGAAGATCTGAGACACAAAGAAATCTGCAAGCACCACGTGCATATCTTACTAGCTTTCTTCGAGGCAGAAATCAGTGGCAGTAATTAGGTATGTGCAAAAATTCTGAGGGTGGATACCGGACTTGGGTATCCTGGAACTCTACTGAAGTCATGTGAAGTAAGGTGTTTAGGTTAAGTTTATTCTTAAATTCTGTTTTAGACTCCTAAAACAGTCATCAGAGAGAAAAAAGGACTCCCAACAGAGATATTCATCTGGCACATCATGTGTGGACAAAAATCTCAGCATGTATCTCTCCTGTATTTTTGTAAATATATTTTATTATTTCAATCGTATTTTCAAAACAGTTAAGATACTTAGAGAAAAATAACATCTTCTCAGTTTGGTATACTTATAGCTCAAATATCTTGGGAGAACAAACTGTTTTAAGGCTCTGAAACACTTCAGCAATCCTGCAGCATGCAGGTCATTCAAAAAAGTAAAGCAGGCCATAGTGCACTTCAGCAGAAAACCTCATTGGTTTCAAAACCAGTGTTCTGCCTTTAAATAATCCATGCTCTACTGCTAAAGAAGTCAACCTCTGAGGTGGAACCATGCATGACTCTTCAGATAGCTGCACTTGTGGAGTAGGTGGTTGCACAGAATAACAAAGGATTACCGCGCATGCAGCTCAGGATTAGTATGTTAAAACTAAAATAAGAGTCAAACCTCTAGTTTCACTGGCAGGCAGTTTGTGCATTAATTTTTTTTTCCCACCTCCCCATCCAAAACATTATTTTCTGAATTATTGTGGATTACACACACAACAGAAAGGAGATGCATCAGCCACTTGTGAGAAGCAACCCCCAAGGAAAGAAAAAAGCCCAGTAATATAACATCACACAAGGTTACGTACGAAAAAAGGTGAACTGCGTCACTTTTCTCTCTGATAAAATCCCTCCTATATTTCATAAACTCACGTAGAGTCACCAAGGGGTTTTCAGATATGGTGAACTTGTTATCAGTAGCCCAGGTTTCCATGGCAACCAATACTATCCTCGTGTTAAGTTGCTCTTTATATATCTAGTACGTTAACAGAATGAAAAAATATATTATGCCAAATAGAACAAAGATGAGGTTGTAATAGTTTTTTTATTTAACTAAATATTTCACATATTCTAGCACACTTTTCATTCTTGTAGGTAATTTTATCTCCCTTTAAACCAACAAACATGAAAAACAGGTTAAACCAAACTTTTAGGCTTAATTCCTCAATCAGTTATCTTAGCCTTCTCTCAGCCTACACAGGCAGAGGTACATAGAAGAAAAATGTGATTTTTTAAAAATTACTTTGCTCCAAATAGATCAAAGATTTGAATTTAATGGGTCTTTTATAACAGCCAGCTCACCCAATGACACACAAGGGCCCTCTTACATGGAATAATGATCTATAAAGCCATAATTTTTCATTGTTGTATATGTCTACAGGACTATTTCAACTCATGCTGGCTGCATCACAAAAAAAGGGACATAATTTCAATGCTGTGTTAACACTCCACACCAAATACTTTCAAGCATTTTCTTCTTCTAGTAATACTTTTCTTTTTCTAATACTTTGCTGCAGTGAGGTGCAAGAGCCAGCAGCTCATCCAATTTAGCCTATAAATATAATCCACATAGTTCACCTGTATGTCCCTATATTCTAACTCCTTTATTCAAGTGCACTTTTTCTGGAGAAATTTAAATGCACTAGAATTTCTTTTGGGTTTAAAGTTGGGTTGTCTTTTGGGTTTAAAGTTGTCAAAACAGGGATCCTGTGCTAGAAATGGTCCTATCAAAGGTGGTCTTTAAAATGCAGACTCAATCCAGCAGGATACTTAAATGTTTAAAGCCATAAAATAAAACCCCTCTGATGCTTTATCTTAGACAAAGGCTCTATAGGTGATTGACTGTGGTTCTAGATGAAAATTTGTAATCTTCACATACATTACTATTGTTACACCATGAACTGACAGCTCCTGCATCGATCAGCAGGAGAATCTTAAGACCTATCTCAGATGTAAAAGGACATACAGTTGAGTGATACTTACCAAATCAGCCATGTTCACAACTGATTTGGCATAGCTGTTGGTATGGCCGACTGACAAGCGATGCTTTTTACACTGGGAAACAAGCACAGAGCAGTGACAGGTACAGATTTCAGAAAAACAACGTCCATTTCCAAAACACCATGAAGTAAAAAGCAATTATATCAACAATAAAGCCCCTGCACAAGGTTTTGTCTCTTGTGCTGAGTGTAATGTTAATACCAATAATAGAAAATTGGTCAGAAATGCACACTACTGATCTACTTTACAACACCTGTTGTGAGGATGTATTAATTCCTCTTTAGAAAGTAGCCTAGAATCTTTACTGGGAAATTACATAAGCACAGGAACATTCTGTTAGTCTCTTCATTATCATTATTGTTGGCAATTTTAAACTTAATCACAAAAGCCAATGAAGAAATTAGCAACAAAAATTTCCATAGCTGAGACTCCTTAAGATGTGTTTTCCCAGAAGTGCCTGCATCCGTGTTTTAATCTATCAGATTCCCTTTTTTTTTTTTCTATTTTCTCTCTTAAGCTGTTTTCTGGTTTTATTCTTGTATAGTTGCACACTCTATAAAGCCATAGTAACTGGTTCAAACCACTTCAGTAATCAGACTCCAATGGCACCTTTACTGAAATTTGTAATGCAGTGTTATAAAAATGGCACTAGAAACAGCTGTCCAGGTACTCCTATTTGCAAAAAGAAAAACAATTATGAATGAGCATCCATGGGCATGAAAGTCACAGGTATCGCAGAAGAATTTAAGACAAAGTGTACAAGATTTTCAGAAAAGTTTTGCCATCTTGTGCCCCATGATGCTTGATTTTAGAATGAAACTTGTCCATATTTTCTGGAAGTTAGGATCTTTTAGTGGGCAAGAAGTTTCACAACCAGGGCATAGGACAGGCATCCTTTCAAGCAGGAATCGGGTGAAAAAACACCAAAAACAAGGAAGTCAAGCCCACAGAAAATGGTATGTCCTTCTCACAGGAGGAAATTATTTGGCTTCTTTGATCACTGGCACTCAGAGAATAAACTCCTAACTGGACTGACTCTTGCAGTAGCTGTGATTAGAAAAAAATAGGAAACATTGTCCTTGAAGAAAATCAGCCTGAACAGATAAAAGGATCCCAAGATAAATGTTGTGGCTTCAGATCTTTATGATTAAACACAGTTACACTGATTTAAGGAATTTTCATCCAATATTATTAATTTTAATCCAAGAATTTATTCCTGTGTTCACCAAACTGAGCTGGTGAAGAAATACACTGTCTAAGGACAGTGGCACACTTTTTGTACACTTGTACACTCTCATGTCTATTTTTGCCAATTCAGGTATTGCATGAGACAATTGCTGCACATTGCAGTAGCAGTAGACAAGAATTATAGAAATATTTTGATTTTAAAGCCATAAGGGACCATAAAAACATCTAATGTCACCAGTCGGATGGGCACTACCAGGCTGAATTTTATCCAGCTACTTCAAGAGGAAATCTATTGTTTGTGTTTGAAGCTACCTTTGAAAACTGTGAGTGATGAAGACTTTGCTATTTCCTTTGATATTTCCTTCATTAGATGACTAATAAATCATTTTCACTGACATAAATCTCTGCTTTTTCCCACTGGAATGAGTCTGGCTTTTCTTCAATACACTGTTATTATGTGTCTTTCCACTATGTTAAAAACCCCCCCGCTGTATTCTCCTAGAGAAAGTATAAAAGTTTAACAAAATAACTTTCTCTACATTGATTGGGACATATAAAAAAAATCTGGTCACTGTTAATCTCCCCATTCTCAACAGCTGCTGCACAATTGAAATAACTGCACTGTGGATTACTGAATGCCTGTAACTAAGAGAAATGCTCAGGAAAGCCAGAAAGAAAATTACCAGTTTAAGTTACACTGACATTAGTTACTTTCTGACCCTTCTTTCTGATCCGCAGGCCTAGTTGTATTCTTAGTGAAATTAACTTGCCAAAATGCAAAACCAACTTCATCAATGAGACCATAATCTCTTCTATTAAGGACATACTGAATTAATTCCTTATATATGCCTTATACTGTTCTTTATTGTTATGCTGTCTGGATAAATTAAGACAATTTGATGCTAATTGTAAGATGTTGAAATGTGCCAGTCTTACCATTAGATGATCATTTACAATCATCAACTCAATGTATTTTGTTTCCTCTTCAACTTTACGTGGAATCTGATGAACCTATGGAGAGAATATAACTCTTAGAGTCTAACAATACAGAGTGTAACTGGTAACAAACATCTGCACTTAGTGGCTTCTCCATTTTAATAAACAGGAAATGAAGTCTCTGTTTAGAATATTTATTTTGAAACAAAATAAAGTGAGGTAAAGTAGCTACTTGTCACTATTACAACATAAAAAATATATAGGTTTAATTATGGGAGTTTCTGAGAAAACTAAACTCAAAATGAGCAAGATTATTTTATCTACTTTTTCATTTGCCATGTAGCAGTATTTAAAACTTTTCCAACTCTTCAGGTAGGCAATGTCCAAGAGAACCCATCAACATTTAGCTTACATTAGATACCTCTTTTTTGTATTAGCTGTATTGATATAGAGATCTCATGCCAAACCAGCAGGAGCAGCAGGACTCCATCTGGACATATTAACTCAACAGACATGAAACAAACTTGATGGCGTGTTCCTTATAAACAAGCATATTGGCACATACCTGCCTTTTCCTTCTTTTGTGTCTTGGCCTTACAACAAAAGTCTGTGATGTAGTATTCATCTGCCAGAACTCTAAGCGAAAACACAGACAAATACATGGAACATTTACAAGAATATAGCCCAGCAATTAGTGACCCTGATGCAACATGACAGTAGTATGGCACTCTTCAGCACTTCAGATACAGTGACAACTCATTTTTTCAAGTCTCCAACTAGAAGGGAGGCAAGACTACAGATGCTTCCCAGTAACAGGGCTCTTATTAAAAACCCTACTAGTGATAATCTGGGTCTCTTGAAACAGATGATCTGTGGGTGTCACGCTTCAGAAAGCACAGCAGATGTTCTGTGCCAAAACTTCACCAATACTAGGCATGAAATATTATTAGCATAGTGCTTCCATGAAGTGAATCACATTTTCGGGAATTCAGCAGACATTCACAGGGCTCTTGCAATAGCTACCAAAATTAATAAGACGAGCATGGAAGGCAGAATTAATGCTTTAAGACGATTATATTCCCAAAGCAAAATATGTCAGAGTTGGGAGAAACCTTACAAGATTTTGGCAATGCTCACTTAGCAACACAATATTCCTCCCTGCTAATCCCTCTGTGTCTTTAACTTCTTAAATCTCTAATCATAAACATCAAGTAGTTTATTCTTTTGCCAAATCCTTTTCACCAAATCTATTACTAGCCCCTCATGGAAAAGGACATATAAACTAAGCAGAAGATAACACTTGCTCAGGCCCTTTCAAATGTCCAAGAAGTAATTTTCCATCTTTAATTTTAGATTCATAGTCCCTGCCTCTCTTTTCCCTATACAAAATAAAGCTCTTTTCTTATCATGTATAAATGTGTTTGCTATTTACATAACCCCGAGAAGATCTTTTTCACTCATGCAAATAAATGTTTACCGTTTCTAAGTTTGTAATAATGTCTTTCTCCTTTCACTGCTTTTCCTCTTTTGTGCTTTCTGCAGCTTTGGACATCCTTTCAGTTTCAAGGAACTGAAAACTTCTTTCGGTGTTCCAGTGATTTTATCAGTCATGCAGAGAAGTAAATAGTTCTACAGTGCTTATACGATGCCCCTGTAGTGCTATAAGATTGATGGAGCCGTGTAAATTAAGGGGCTTCCAGTTCACATATCTTTGTGAAGATATGCTTCACAACTTCTGCTTGTTTTACAAATTCCTGACCAGTTCAGTTTTATTGGTGAGACAGGCAAGTTTCTCACAGTTTCACTTCCTTCTGTACCTTTTCCTGCTGTACATTAATTGTACAATTTCTGCATAAGGTTCAAAATATAGGATTAAAAACCATGCTGATAGGAATTTGATAGGACTTAGGGCTGCCATATCAGCAAAATCTTAAAACACAAAGCTGAGCTGCCCATCTGACAAGACATCACCAGACCTAAGTGATAATCTTAACCAGGAGTGGCAAATTACTAATAAGACAAAACAGGAAAACAAAGCATGACTAACTTGTATCGTCTTGGGTAAATGAGGGACTATACTGTCATTTTGGTATGTGAGGTTTACAGATACCTTTTCATGGAGCAATTTGGACAATTACAGCCTCTCTGCTTTAAAATGTTTTCATGGTTACACCAGTTCACTTGAGGACTTTCTTGAAAAAAAAGACCAAGGATAAATTAAATCACACCCAAGCTTCTTATGTATTGCTTAAATACTTGCAGACTTTTGAACTAGAAAAATGATGAGAAACTAAGTCTTGAAAACCTTTTTACAATGTTTTTGATTATGCTTTATGTATTTTAATTAGTTTAGGCACAATTAGTTAGACACACAACTGGATCTCAACCTATCATTTTGATTTTATAACATGCTTAATGTAACTGGTAAAAATAACACTTTCCAATCAATAGAATAATAATTTATAGTATGTATATAGGGTCTCAGATAATTTTATCAGCACATTGGATTATTTTACTCACAATCAGAAGTCTGTCATCTCTAAGGGAAATGATGCAGCCATTACCATTAACACATTAACAGTGCCTTATAACTCACAAGATGGATAAATGCACACAGGTTGCATTTCCAGCCAAGGACCCTCAGGCAAAAGAACATGACCAGCAAAATCACAGGGCATGTTGATAGTTGAGAGAGCCTAGCAGATATTTTGATGGGAATATATTACCTCAAAAATATGTAATGAAGATTCACAAAATCATAGAATCATCCTGATTGGAAAAGATTGCTAAAATCAAGTCCAACTGTAAATCTATTACTGCCAAGTCCCACTAAATCATGTTCCTAAGTGTTGTATCTACATATTTTTCATGTGATCCCAAAATAAAAGGACATCTGTTATGTATTATTTGAAAAACAGCACCTTTGATAACATATTGTTATCTAAAACCATGTCAGGGCATTGTAGATCTCAACAGAGAGTGTGAGAAAAAACACAGTCTAGTAAATACAAAGTCAAATGCTCTAAGTGTGCCAAGTCATCTGTCCAAGCTTCCTTATTTAAAATCCTCATTATTCCTCAGACCATTGCAAAGTACCGTACAATAAATTCCTTTCTGTAACAGCTTGTGGGTGTTGTTGTTTTTAATACACAGGGAGCAAAAGAATGTATAAAGTATATTGCTATTTAACCGTGATAGAATAGTGTGTGCTTTTTTTTATCACTGATACAACCTACCACTTGAATTTTTTCCCTTTCTAACACCAGCATTGAAGCTGGTGATCTATCCAGTTCATTCCTAAACCAGTGGAAAGGCTGAGTGGAAATCTTACCTTACACACACACTCTTCTAAAGATAAGAGAAAAATCTTGGCTTCACGCAAAATCTCGTTAGGCTGGTCAAACTGATAAATTATGAGAGTAGCTATGATCATATATGTCAGCACAGTGCTTGCTACTGCTAATAGTAATTTTGTTGTAGTACTTTCAAAAAAATCAATCACAACAATACTATTAGTAATTAACTGCAAATGTTAATTAAAGAAAAAAAAAGCCAAGTCAAGACAGCAGTCTGACCTCTCCAGACTGGCAGAGAAGAAGCAGAGATACTGGTGGAGCTCTTATCCTTCACTGGAGCTGTGACTCTGCATGGAGGATAACTTACAGAGAGATAAACTGAATAATCACAGACAAAGAAAAATGGTGGATGTTCGAATGAGGCTAATATTATATCTGTACTGTCATTTTCACTACAAACATCAGAAATACCTTTTCAAACAATTTTACAAAAATACATATGGGTATGTGGGAGAGTAGACTGTGAATTGAGTCTATTTCTCCATACATGGGACCCTAAACATAAAGTGATGGAAGATTAGCACCCTGTACCTCTCATCTACATTATAAACACTTGCATAACTGAGAAGATTAGCATTCTGCAAGTGAACTTCCTTTTTAACCTTTTCTACCATCCTGTGATTCTAATTCAATCTAGATGGCAACATGTCCCATTACGTCACATTTGTATAGCAAAGCCAGCAACTATTTATTTGTTATCTGTAGTAAAATCAAAACTGTACAAGCATATCTGGATTTTTGTGGGAAAACAAATAAACAAAACAAGACCATGAAACCCTAGTTTGACAGTTTTTTTAAAATCAAGACGCTTTAGCGGAGGTGAAACTGGGGCATTTACTTGCAATTAATCCCTTTTCATAATTTTAAAAGCAGAAAACAATTTTATTTAATAATCTTGAAAACATAAAATTCACTATTAGGAAATCTTATAAAACAGCTTACAGATAGTAAGTACCAACAGTAGCAGTGTCTTAACTTAACAACCTGAGATAGAAGATTTATTTTAAACTCAGCATTGGTTGCAGTATTTTCAATCTTTTGAGTTATATGTCCTCAAGAAAAGTTGATAAATGATAAATTATTTGACCCTATGTTCAATAAATTGCTCTCATTACACTATCATCTCTGCAAGCACAGGTAGTAAGCATGGCACGTGTTTAAGGAAAGTTTAGTGACACAGAAGTCAATGCCTTGCATAAAAGTCATGAGCCTTTCACGCTCATGTCCCTCCATCCCAACATTGCCTCTACCTTGCCTGGGCAATCATCATCCCAGGACAGGAGGCACCAAGCTGGGACACTGTTTTTGTCTGGATTCAGACAGAGTCCTTCTTCAGAACTGAAATTAAGGCAACCCAAGTAACAATTTTTTTTTGTCTTTTTTAATCTTTTCTCATTAGCTCCCTGAATGATTCTACTTTGCTTAACTGGCAAACCTGCACAAACCGTGCTCCAGGGATGGACCCATCTGTGTGCAGTACTCAGCACAGTAAGATCTCAGATCCAAATGTTACCATAGGACAAATAGTTTGTAACAAGATAACAAACATCTGAAACTCTCCTGAAGAAATCAGACTGGAGGTGGTTTCTACAAAAATGTCAGTGTCTGCAAAGGACAGTTAGGTTTATCTAGGATATGCATTGTAGGGCAGGAAAACACATCTGTAAAATTGGCAAATCCTCGACAGAATGGGGATATGTCACAACTGCTGCAATTTTAGCTTCAATTAACAAGCCAACCTCTCAGATGAAAACCCATTTTCTTAAAAAAACCTTTTCTCCCTCCACATACAATATGGGCATTCATCACTACAACCACTTGAAACCACTTCTGCCTCCAAATTCATCTGCACTGAAATGCACAGCCCTCATCATAACCAGTACTGTGAAAGATGCTGATGAAACTTGAGATCAGAGTCACTGAACAGAAACTACATTGGGCAGCTTCTTGTCTCCCAGACTCATGCTCACTCCATGGTACTCTGCCTGTATCTCAAAACAAGAAAAACCCATGAACCCATCAACCACCATGATGTTTATTTTCATCACCTCTAGACTACTTCAGTTCTTTCCTCTCTACAACTACCAGCACATAATCCAGCTCACAGACCACATGACCTGCTAAGAGAAACACAGATCACAACATGAAGGTCTAGAAAAGGTTTCATTCATTGGATTCAGAATTTTTTCATCATTTCAGATTCTTTTCCTGCACTTTCACTGTTTCAAAATGGGTGGTTTTTCAGTGTTTTTTTATTTATTTGGGTAAAAGAAAGTATATATAACAAAACAATAGGATCTACCAAATACAATGAACAAATTTGGCCTTAGACTAAAACACTCAAGTCATGAATACTAAAAAATCATACCAGATGGCAGGTCGACTGAAGGAAATTCAAACAACTTGGATTTGTAAACAGAGTGGAAATGGAAGTCATCCTGAAATAGTAAATAATTCCCCATATTACATCAGGAAAAATTAATCCATCTCATGAGCATTAAACAGACAATTCCAATTTTTACCCAACACATAGCCCAGAGAACATGCAAGTTGCAAGGCACCATTACTCTACATTCTCCTTTTCCCAACTGCAATGTGATGGCTAAAGCCACATTTAACCACCTTTTGTATCTGAGTACCTCAAACACAGTGGCTGAGCACACAGAGCTAGGCCTAAATTAGGCTCCCAGAGCTGCTCAGGGAGAGTCAATGAAAGTCCCAGGAGCTGCTGAACTGGAGTCAAGGAGGAACCAGGAGGATGCAATAAATGCAGAGCAGGAAGGGCCAGGAAAGGGGACTGGGCACTCACAGGCTCCAAGGAACCCTCCTCTGGTGCTGCAGTGCTCTACAGCCAAGAGCTACAGACTGCACACATATAGACACATCACTGTCTAATCTTTGCACGTCTGCTTTTGTCTGTGCAGATGGAGTCTCACATTCAAGGTAAATGAGCTGGGAATGAGAGGGTGACCCTTTGGTCCCACAGCCTTATGCCTACCCTGTACCCACGGATGACTGTACTCAAAAAATACAGCAGGACTACTTAAAGTTCTACTTACATCTGACGTGTAGTTTTCATCTGGTTCAATAAGGTAAGTATGATTTCCATCATAGAACATCCCACTGTCAAGAGCAGGAAATGTAAATACAGATTTAATATACAAACACTAGTGCAACATGGAAGTAACTTAAAGTTTATATACTCTAAAATTTTAAATATTTGAGAAAGGAAAAGTTTAAAATTGTTTCAAGAACTGAATGCAATTCTGGATCAATCTTTTTGTTTCTTCAGAAAGAAAAGATTTTCTCCTGTGGTGAAGTAGACTTCTTTCTTCCACAAACCTTCTCTACAACACATATAAACACAAATTTAAACTAATTTAACCAACTGAAAATCTAGTCCAAAGCCCCCACTCCCATGCAGGAGATATCTACCTGCAACAGATAAATAAGGGACCTGTCTTTAGGAACACATATTTGGAACATGTGCATAACTTTCCCCAAATAAAAATGGTATTGAATTGATTTTAATTATCCTTAGGTTTTAATGGGTCTTTTATTAACTCTTTCCTTAGCATTTCATTTAAAGAAAGTGTTGATACAAATATTATATATCTGTAAGAGCAGAAAAACAAATGTTATTTCTTATATCAATACATTCTGATCTCCAACCAAACCAGAATATTTTTAAGTAATTTTGCCTTTACTGCAGTGTCATACACACATGGCTGGGATTGGGCTGTATCAGCATGTCCTTTTCAAAGGGCCACTACTGAGGTGTTTAAGCTTGGCATAAATATGAGCTGTAAATTCAAATTTGGCACACAGCAAATAACAAGTGTATGAAAGCGAGATTATTTATTTACTTACCTTACTGTTAAAAACACCCAAAACAAATGGGAATTACAAGCAACAAAAACAGATCCTTTTCTTTTTTCTTATGCAACATTTTTTTATCAGCAATATTGACATTCACAGAAGTAACCTGGGTTACTGACTGTATAATATATATCAAGTATGAGCATAACGACAATGTAAAGCTGCTTCACCTTTCAAATTACATGTGCCTATTCTTTAGAAATAAATACTGTCTATATAGTTTAAGCAAAATATTCTAGCATCTGCTAGAGCTTCTTTGCTTGGCAATAAGATGAGATTGGGGAAGTAAAATCTTCCTTCCCTCTAATTGCAGCTTTAGTTAAGCAGGGTCTGCAAGCTGAAGCGCTGCCAACAGAGCTTCTCATGAGACTGCTGCTCTCAGCAGCACTGACCTCTCATCAAGTCACTCAACAGTGACAAGAATAATAGTCACAGCTGACCTACAGACCTGACTTTCACACTCAAGGCATTCATGGCTCTTTTCCCAACAGCTACCACAGACCTTGTGCGCTCTGAATAAACCACACGCTCACGGGTGTGTTAAACAGAAAGCAAAACATTCCAAAAGCCTGCATTTTGATGATGTGTATGCTTCAGGCAATCACATTTGTGCCATGATAGTGGAATCCACAGCAGCGACGGCAGTTTTTGCATTCACCACCAGCCGGCAGCAAGACCCCAGCTGTGCCCGCTGCCCGTGCCTCGCCTCCGGCCGTGCTGCGAGGCTCAGCTCACTTCCATCCCAGAATTATTACTATTATTATTGTTGTTGTTGTTGTTGTTGTTGTTGTTGTTGTTGTTATTATTATTATTATTATTATTATTATTATTATTATTATTATTATTGTTATTATTATTATTATTATTATTATTATTATTATTATTATTATTATTATTATTATTATTATTATTATTATTATTATTATTATTATTATTATTATAGAGACCGACGGCCTCTGCGCGCAAAGCCCTTCTTGGGCTAACTCACAGAGAACCCTGGTTGCTGCTTATCCCCCCGAAAACAAACTAAACAAAAATCTAAGCCAAATGGCTTGCTCCAAGTTAAGGCTGCAGAGACACATTTGTCGTAAGCCAAGTCATTAAGAAGACATCCATAATTTCAGATATTCTGTCAGCCAGATGTGATTGATTTAACTAATAAAAGGACGTGGACATTACTAAAAGAAGAACTCACAACTTATGATTAAAAATCCTCAACATTTTTTCACATGTATGAATAATTCTGCTGCAACTGGCTGAGATCTAGCGGTACTAATATGCAAAAGAGGAGATTAGCATGACCTTTAGAAATATGACCCTTGTTATTCTCTTAAAGGCATCTGTTGTACTTTGTAAAATTCATTAAAGCAAAGCTCCTGCCCCGCAGACAGAAGACAACTCTGCCCAGCTACCCTTATTCCAGCAAGATACTCCAAAATGTTTTAGCTAAGGAGCTCTGATTGCCAGTGTGAGTATTTACTTATAATTTAAAATCAGCTGCATAGGAGCTAGTTGCAATGATAGAAATGCAGTGTCAGAGAATGTGAGTTTAATACAGCTCAGGAAGCACTACTTTCTCATAGTGGATGTTTGAAATACCAGCCTGATTAGAGTAAGCTTGTGTCAAAGAACTCAGCTGAAACTTTATTATATCGGGGAAAAATGGAGGGAGGGATGGGGAGAGGAGACAGGGAGATACCTCTCAAGAGAGAGCTGAATTATACAATGAAAAAAATCCATCCTCTATCATGTAACTGTAGAAGGGACCAATTTGGATATCAGGCCATTGAAGAATACAGAGCAGCAGAACAGTCAGTTTTAAGCATAAACTCACAGAAAGAGAGCAGGGTAAGACATATACAGGCTCTCCTTTGTTCCTGCTTTTTCTCCTAGGAGTTAGCAGGGGCCAAGACCTAATGGATCACTGCTAATGGAAGCCATGCAGTGGCTCAGGATGCATTTGGAAGCTGCTATTTTTAGGCTCACTGTCCATGCTTCAAACTGGGCTCAAGTTTCTTGAGCTGCACAGCTGTAAATCAGACAAGTGCAAGGATGACAAGTCTTCTGCACGCATTCTCCCCTTCATACCAAAGAATATACAATTATAAAAGAAAGACACTACTCAAATAAAAGTACTTCTATGACTGAACTACAGAATAATTACAGATAGATTATAGGCTGAAGATTCCCATCAGCTAAACCCTGCTTCCACAGCAAAAAGTAAAGCTCACATGACCTACACACAGGCTCACTTGGTGCCATGACTTTTCAAGCTGATGTCAGTATTAGTAGTGCTGAGATTCTGTAATTCCCAGATGTGACAGCACTTGGTTGATCTGAAAACCTGACTAGCATCATTCAATAGTGCCAAAAGTAGACACGTCCAAAAGCTGTACAATCCATACACAACTTCATGTAACCTTCACTTGACAGAGGCTTTAATTCTAAGTAAAATTATGCACTTCAAATAGAAATTATTGCAGCCTCTTATACCTTTTCTTCTAGATTTTTCAAGATTTTACTATATGAAAGGTATTATTGCATACACACAGCTTAAGGCCAGAAATTCTTTTAACAAAAATGGATAATGCAAGATAAATTCTAAACTGACATTTTCTTTGCAAAGAGACTAGAAAAAAAAGTATACATCATTATAGCAACAAGAAAAGAACACAATTTCCAAATAATTCATTGGAATTGTTTTTATTCTTCTAGAATAGGATGTTTTTAGCAACTTCTACTTTGCTATCTCTATAATAAATTATCTTAAAACAATACCTAGCTACTGCCATTAGTCCTCAGCTTAAATAGCACTTATTTTACTATATACATGTATTATTTTACTATAAACAATTTGATTTTGCTTAAAAGAGTGATAAACAAAGGTCAGTAAAAAAAAACAGCAGACTTACTGTAATCCATGGCATGTTGACAAGGCAACAAATGATACAGAATTTCCTCGAATTTTTCCCTGATAATAGCAATGTTCTCCTCCCTGAAATTGGAAATTGAGACTGTAAATCCATGGGACATTCCACAGCATCACACTGTCAAAGACTGCTTTTTCATAAACACTTTGCCAAGCCATTGACATGGCACCAAGGATTGACTATCACTCATAAAGGTGTTCATCCCATCTTCTTTGAGCCTTGGTTTGGTTCTCAGATAAACACAATCATTTTGACACTGTACACCAAATGGTGCATTTCACAATTTCAGTGTGAAATCCCTGACATCCTGAGATGGATTTCAGAGACAAATTACTCCAGAAGTGCTCATCTTTCTTCATTGACTAGAAAAAGAGTTGGAAGTAGGGGGCTTAGACTCAACATCTGCTCTGCACATGACTACATCAGACAGGATGAACTCTGCTCTGAGAGTAAGGCAATTTCCTTCTTCTAAGGAGAAAGGTATGCTAACAAAATAATAACAATGCTTGATTGAAAAAAAAGACCAAAGCAGAATAGTCACTAGTGCTCCAAAGCTAAAGGAAACTCTAAAAATAACTAAGCAGTAGAGGAATACAGTGAAAATGAATATTTGCCTCTTCTACTCTGAAAATAAAATGTAAACCTTTCAAATAAAATCCAGCTGACCCTAGTCAAAAAAATCCCCCCTGGTTTCACTGATAGGACTGTAAGCCCTACTGCACATGCAATAAATTTATTCAGTATTGCACAATATCAATATTTGTATGCAAAATTAGAAAAACAATTCAAACATCCCTTAAATTCTTACTGACACCTACTCTTTAGAACAACTTACCTATTAGTGTCTCACCAAATTCAGCTGTGCTGTAATGCACTAACGTTGGTTAGAGGACTATGAAGGAGATTTTCAGTGCTTTTCTTTTTTCATAGCATTTATTTGCAAATACTTCTTCCAGCAAATGAATGAATAATCTACCTAGCCTAATGTACCGTGAATATTTATGTCCAATTACCAGAGGGAGGGAAAGGCATTACAATAAATTGTAATTACACCTTTTTCAGAAGCCAGCAGTCACTTACATGATGCATAGCACCGTCATTTTAGACATCTGATATTAAATGCTTTTGGATTTTATTTTTCAAATATGAAAAATAATTAATCAAGATCAGGCTAGAGGTAAGAAAATATGTAGGCTATGTTGGCAGTTTTGTGTTTTGAACAGGAAACTGTTCTGTTTTCTACAAGATGTGGAAACTATGGTTGAAAGCAGCTACAATGTATGGGTGCCTCTGGTTTATTTCAGAGAGACTATATCCTTCTTTGTTTTTCCTGAAACCTTGGCTCATTTTCTCCATTTTATTCTCCTTTTCTACACCTATTTAATTCCTCTATCTTAGCTACTTTAAGCTCTCTTTACTTGAGATTTTCTTTCTTTCAGTCAGGAGGGTGTTCCCCACTACAGGATCATGGAACTACTTAAGGCTTTCAGGTCCTTTTGGAATATATGAATAAGAAATAAACAAAGAGAGACTCCAAGTAGCAAATAACAAAGCTATTAATCAAACGATATGGATGATCTAAAGCCTTATAAGCAATAAAATACTCTCTAAAGAAAATTCTTGAAGTAGTATTCCTGTTAAAGATATAACTGGAGTAAGTGCATGGATATGGGAATAATACTGAAAAGACTACCAGTAGGAAGTTGTATAGACTTCTAGCTGTGGCAGGAATTTGGAGTAATTACACAAATTGGTTTGTTCTCAGAAAATGTAGTTAATATGTACCAGAAATAGAATCTCAGGCTCCATTAGTTTGCAAAACCATGTCTTTTCAACCAGGAGGAACATTTTTTCATACTAAGAATCCAGTCTGTGGCTCAAAAGTGTGTTTTGATCTTCCAAATGAGAATCAAATAAATGTCCCATGACAGTACCTCCAAATTACTTTATTCAGTAATAAATCCATGGGAAAAAAATTACGCATACAGATCTAGAAAAGAAAAATATAAGAAAAACAGCTCTAAACTCTTGTCTGGGAAAAATCCAATTGAGATACACAAATTGTACTCTATTAAGTAAAATCAATTCAACTCAACAATCTACCAGAGTTCATGGTAATTCTGGTGGAGACAGAAACACAACTATGATCTCAGTGTCAAGACCAGTTCTTATCACTACAAAACATTCCTTGCTATATGCTAACATCCAGGAGATATTTTTTAGGTATGTACTTATGTTCCTATCATTATAACATAAGTGTCTTCAAACCAGTTAATAAAATTAACTTAAGCTAAAAAAATTATTTGCACGTTATTAAATGAAGATTGTATTTTTCCAAGTACTCAATGCATGTAATTACCTGAGGTGGTTAGAGCATGTTGATAATAACACCAAGCTTCTGGGTTTGACACCTGGATGGGTACTTAAAGCTACAAATTCTGAGAACTGAAGTGCTCAGGAAACCACTGGATGTGGCATTCAGTGCCATGGTTTAATTGGCATGGCAGTGTTTGGTCAAAGGTTGGACTTAACGAATTTGGAAGTAATTTCCAACCTTAATGAGTCTATGATTCTATGGTTCTGTACTGAGAGTCAAGACATATGAAGGCACTCGACAGAGCAGGTTTTTTCAAGCATTTCTAATTTTGGGCATGAAGTTCAGTGTTGTTGCGTCACTGTAGTGCTGAGGCTGAAATTTTGCTGGGTCTGACATGCACTAAACCTATTTTATAGCAGGTGATGCCATAAAATGCACTGTATTAGAGGAGAAATCACAGTATGTGAGACCTAACATCACCAAACACTAAATATGATTATCATATCTATCTTCTTTTACTCTGCTCTTGGAAATACTCCCTGAAAGACTGGGGTTGTTGCTCTTATCTACTGGTATCTTCAGCAAAGAGACAAAAGCTGGGGGAAAAACAATCTTCATTTTTTTTCTAAAAATATTCTGGTCCCATCTGATAATTAAGACTTCCCTTAAAAGCTGAAATTAGCACTAACTACAGTTCAGTCCAGAACATCAAGGGTCTTTCGTGAAGAGCCTTGGCTTCCTATAGCTAACAGAGCCTCTCTCTTTTCTCTCAAAAGCAAAAATTGCCCATCTCAGCAAATCAAACCTCCACACTGGCCTTTTCCAGCTACTGGGGAATGGTTCAGTGTAAGATGAGAGGAAATCAGACTGCTCTTCAATATATGCCAGTCATAAGTCTGAGCAGCACATTTATCCACATCTGATCTAAAACTGAATCTGGTCACTCTAGAGTCTGGGAAAAAAAATTAGGCTAAATGTCATCTCCTATGACGCAAGGTCAGCCTGGTGACAATGGCTGTGACACAAACCTGCAATACACACAGGCAGACCTTATGCCATATCTAATGGTAGGCTAATGCTACAGCAGAGAGAAGTTCAACATTTTTGCCTCCACAAGGCACATTGCCACCGTTCATGCTGTAGTTTGCACCATGCAAGGCACATTTTCTGCCAATGCCCATAGCACTATGTTGTCCATTTCCTTGGACCAGTAAGTTATCCCTCCTGCATGAACCTCCTCAGTGTGAGGGACAACCTACTGGTGATGTCTGAGGGCAGTACAGAAAATAGAGATTTTTAACAAGAAGTTGATTAATTTAGAGAAATAAAAATGTAATAACATCCTACAAAAAAATTTAAAAACCCAGAATGACCCCAGGGTCAATTAAAACAAGTTAATCATTATAATAGTTGTCAATTCATAAGGTAGCCTTCATCTTGATGCTTAAGTTGGATAATTATAGCAAAATCCTGAATTAGGGCTATTTACCTGCTACAGTTCATATCTAACCAGAGGCAGCCCTTTTGCCCATGTCAGTACAAGTCTTCTTGCAACCTGATGGGTACATAGCATGGCAAAGACACTAAAAAATGGTAAGACACAGGTGTCAGCGACGCAAATAAAATCTGTTCCCATTTTATCCTTTAAGATAGTTTGTCCCTGCATTGAGAGGCATCAGGTGCTGAACAGATTCAAAAGAGATGAAAAGCACATTAAAAAGTACTCATAATAAAGGGTGAAATAAGTAAAGAGAAAGAACAGCCCCGACAGTCATTAATGGCAGCAGTTCACTCTTCACTGCAGCCACAGTGCACAAACCATCTGCTGACCATACACTGGCAGGGCTTGTTATTCACTTCAGAGACACTATGACCTTCCCAGGGGAGGAAAATAAAGATGCACATTCATCTGCTTCCTACATCGGATATCCAACTAAGCTATTTTCTGCAATTAAGAGAGGTGCTGGCCAGTAAAACAAATGCAACAGTCAGGCACTGACCTTAAAATTAATGTTAAAAATAGGTTAGAAAGTGTTGTAAAATAGTTGATAATTGTTTAGCATGTACTGTTAGTTTGGTTATGATAAAAGGGGTTTAAAGGGGTAGTTGTCAGATAGACTACATACTCTACATACCATAATACACCTAAGTAAAGTGCACTACCGCCCAGGTGAAACCAGCCATCCTGGACAGAACTGTAATGGGCCAATCAAGCTCCTTAAACCTTCGTGCAAATGAAAAGATCCAAAAAGAAACCAATCCAAAGGGACAAAAAACAGGATAAAAAAGGGCATCTGACCCACTGGATTTGTGCCACTCCACCTGGAACACCGGGGACATCACTGCTCAGAAGACCCAGCAAAGGCACTGCTGCATCCTCAACGGGAATGCTCCTGCTCAGCCCACGGACCTCCTTGCTTTAGACCTTTTTATTTTATTAAAATAAATGCTGAAATCACTTAGTACTGGGAGCATGATACCATTTTTAACAATTAATACCTTCCTTCTCCTACATATTCCTATTTTAATACTCTTTAATCCAAAGGAAAGAGATTGCTAGTTTAATTCAAATCCTAGTAGCATATCTCCCTCTTTCCTTGCAGCAGAAAGTTCCCAAAAGGCCTGCTAAGGCTCAAGGCACCATTCTGTGAATGCTAGAAAATGATGAGCTGCCAGATAACGATTAGATATTTAAAGAGCTACCCATTGTGGGGCTACCAGTTACAAAAATACATAACTAAGGCTGCACGATCAACAGCAAAAGGAAAAGAAAATGCACCCTCACTCGCTGACTTCTATGGCAGAAAACAACTTGTTATGAATGGGTTCCTATTAGTAAATAGAGGAGTCAAAATGGCACTTTAACCTGTGTAACTGCAATGAGAGAAAACATCTTTTAATTGACACGTGTTTCAGCAATTGGCAAGGGGCCCTGCTGTGGGGCTGTGCTGAGCCCTGAGTTCAGCTCTTACTCAGCTCAGTAACAACGCCAGGGACCTGGCACCACCTCTTTGCAGAGTAGTTTCTGGACTGCAGTCTCCTTAAAGCCAAATGTTCTGAAATTGCAAACGGTGCCCTCCCTCCGTAGGAGGACGGCTATCACTGTGCTCATACAGCTCAGAGCCGACATGCTGTGGTGACATTAGATTACAACGCTGTTTCAGATTCCGAAATCAGAGATATGATTTCCAAAATTAGGATGAGGCACAGCCGCTTCTAAGCCTTCTCCACCAAACGCCCATGTTTAAAGACTGTTGGCAGCACTCTTAACAAACAGAGACACACGTGTATGTGACAGGATCCTGCATGCAGGGACTCGCTCCAACTGCCATCAGCGACTCGCAGCAGGAGCCTTCAGCAGATGGCACAAGATATCAGCCCAGCTTCCCAGTTCAGAGGCCAAATGAGGGCTGTGTTTACTGCCCAGTAGCTATGAGAGAAGATGCTCCACAAAACACCGCAGGGTGTGGACAGAGAGCTCATGCCAACGCAACACCATCTGCTCTGAAGCTGCCTTGGCATCTGCTTGGGAAAAAGACTCCTAACTTGCCTTGATTTACCTTGGTGTTAGGGGAAATAATTTTTTATTATCAGCTGCCAGGCAAAGATGAGGCAGAAAAGGTTACCTCTTCCTGCCTACTCTTTTGCTGTCTTTAAGACAGCTCTTGTAGCAGTGGCTAGTGTCTCTTAGTCGTGGCATACAAGCCATTTAAATGACAGTCATTTTGCCCTTCTCCTGCATTCCCATTACACGGAAATGGAAGCAAATATTTTAAGGGACAGTATAAAAATTCCTTGTAATCTATGCATTCTAATCTGCCACATGAGCTCGAGCATGAACGTGCAAGAATGTGATCCACAAGATTACTATAAACACAACACAACACCTACATGGATACCAATCAGTCAGGAGGACATAAAGTTCTGAGGAAAACATAAAACAATAAAACTGTGATATCCTTATTGGCTCATTATTTCTGAATGACGGAAATTTCTCTCTAAGTGAAAATTCACAGAGCTTAAGGCTGTGTCTAGAAACATTAACCTACTGTTTATAATACAGTGCTAGTTTGGTATCCATAGGGAACAACAGACAAGTCTATGCAAAGCTACTTACAGAAGTCAAGATGAAGAAAGTAAAGATGTCAAGCTATAGCACAGTGAAGCCTTGCTTCCATAAGCACTCCTTCAGAAGCAGCTTCTGTTTGCTTAGCTTAATTCCCCCTCAAAGGGATTAAGTTAAATCCAAAAATATACTTTAATTTTTTAATAAGGGCATCTATAAAGTGATTTGATGTTTTTTAATGTTATAGCAGTAATTAATTTATCTTAGACACACCCAGTCCTTGTATGGTCTGAGATTACAGAACACTTGGTTGCTGCCACTCTGGCTATGCTGTATGTTGTTTTAACATAATTATAACAAAAGTTCGTGGAAAATAACTCATGATGTGCACAAAGTCAGACAAGATTTTTCTGCAAGTTCAAGCTGTCCTCCTTCTGGAACAAGAGAAAACTGCAGCAGAGTACTCAAGAGGTGACTCCTGATGGTCACACAGTTACTGGACTTGTCACTTCAGCAGAACCACCCACCATCACAGGGGTCCACATCCGCAGTGAAATGTACTTTTTAAGCTCTGGAAGACTTCTACTTTCTGACATTCTTCCCCTGCAGGACTAGTTAAACCCACAGGATTTTTTTTTTTTATGTCACAAAGAAAAGGGAGACAAGATAATTAAACCTGCAAAATCCTACACGAATCATGATCTGGGATTCATTCTAGTGTAGTCTATTCAAAACCATGACCTGGGAATGACTCCTAATATGGAAAGCTGTTACTTTTAATTTTCTTCTCCTCAGTAGCAGGACATATGTAAAAAATAAGCTAGTAATAACAGGGAGATAAGCAGATACAAAGAAAAGCTACTGTAAATGTACATTAAAAGTGCCAGACTGCAGGATCATTAGGTCAGGCAAGTGCACTATATATGAGGGCTGATTATCTTGCCCTGGTATCCTATAGAGGACTCTACATTTTCTAAATCCCAAAGGGCATGCTTCCAGAATTCAAACAATGCTACTACAGGAAAGTGCGATATTCCTCAATGCCTATCTACTTAGTGTGACAGCATGACACTACTGAAAAGAAAAGATGTCCAGAATAACTGAAAACACATAGAAATTTAAAAAAAAAATTGTCAACTCTTCATCAAGACACATTAATTCCCATCAAAACCTAGAGGAAGCAATTTGACCAGCATACTCTGGGATCACTTTGCTTTCATCCTGCCATTCCGTTCCACTACTACACTTAATCTTCCCCTTCTTGTGGAACTTTCAATTTATGAACTTTCATTGTGCAGTACAAACACCTATGATTAGTTCCTAAGTGTAAGAAGTTGCCATTTCTTCAATTTGGATTTTTTTTAATTCATTGGTCAAAAGATAGTCAGTTTTCCAGCTAATCCTTCTCTGAACTGTAATGCTTCTCAGTTTTGCACTGTTGGCAAATTTCATTAATATACACATACTTTTTTTTACATAAGTCATTAATGAAAATATTTGATGAGAGCACTCTGAAGATCAGCCTTGCAAGAACCCCCTGCTAAACTGTGTCAGACTCAAAGACTCCCTGTCAGCTCTTCTTCAGTTAGTTTACTGCTACCACTAAAAAGTAGATTATGGCCTAGATTTGTTAGTATTTTGCCATAAGGCCAAGAGAGCTTTGTTAAGGGCACAAGAGAGAAGAGATCTGACAACATTACAGGAGCCCTTATTCAAAGTCTTCTCTCAAACAAAATAGAGAGTGATTTTTCTGATAATAACAGCTTCTCTAGTCTCTGGACACAGCCAAAAAAGCTCTGCCAGGAACAGGCATATATAATTCCTGCATTATTTATGATTATTCCTTTTCAGTTTTCATCAGCAGGTTGTGCAAGTTTCAGGTAGATGCACACAGAGCTCCCCACCAGCCCCAGGCTCCAGCCTCCCAGGGCTGAGTCTTCCTGCACTCCCATCCCATCCTTTGGCAGCCCAGCTGGCACTCCAGCATTCAGGAGACAATGCAATCCCTTACAGAATATCCTGTTTAGCATACAGGCTTCCCTGGCTACTGAAATACCTTCCCCTTTGGTTAAAAAATGGTGAGTTACCAAAACCTGAAGAACAATAAGGAATTCTTTTCAGGCAGTGAGTGCCCTAACTGGAAGATGATGGTAAGAAGCACCTTGCTATAAGACTGGAAACATAGCAGTCAATTATTAAAATGACCTGCTCACTGGTTAAGTGTTTCATCTGGCTGCACCACAAATTATTGTAGACTTATGATCAGTTTGTACCTGCGGAGATAACAATGAAATGGTGGAATGCTACTTGGATAAGGTCTCATCAAGAACAGGCATAGGTGTGCACAGACCCACACTGCCTTTGGTTAAGGGACTGTACCTTAATTGCTCGAGCAGACCAGATTTGAAGGAGAAAGTTTAACAGAAAAAGCAATATTGACCATATTAAGGGTATTCAGATTCCTCTGGTCTTTCAAGATTTCAATATTTTTCTCCCTTATGCATGATATTTCCTTAAAAAGAGCATTTAAAGGGCCCTTCAAATAGACATCATGGCAAACACAAGCCAAGACTTTAAGCATAGCAAGGCAATGAAGAACAGTAATTTTTCCCCCTTGTACAGAAGCATTAAAATCGCTGTAAGCTACAATAACAGTCATCTTGCTCCTAGTCAAACAATGCACACAACATAATGACTGTTTTTGCAAGCTAACAGCTCTGCTTGCTGTACAGCATTAAAATGCATTTTCCCCAAACCCCCCATTGGCCAAACTACAATGATGGCCCCTCTGCTGGGACCGCCACAGAGCAGGAGGCCCCCCAGCTGGACAGGACAGCTGTGGGTGCTTTGAAGAAAGCTCAGTGGGCACAGTCTGAGCTCTGCAGGGCCCAGCAGAGAGCCTCAGCACAGCTTGGGACACGCAGCCACGTGGCAGACCTAACCCACAGGACAAGCCTGGCCAAAGCTCCTCTGTTAATGCTACAACAGAGAAAAACACTACCTAGTCTTTGATATGTCTCCATTCGTGCTGCTCAGTGCTATCATATGAACGTGCTGTGAGGCTGAAGCAAAAAGCAGCAGCTTATGCTGTAAGCGTTCTCGCTGTAATTTTGTGCCCATAATACACATGCTGTATTTACACCACCATATTCAAGAATTTCAGACTTTAAGGACTGCCTATGAAATATAGTTCCTTCTAAAGTCATATTTAAACATCAACATTTTCTGGTATTTATCTACCACATCTCTACCTGTGTAAGTTTTCTGACTGAATTATTTTCATGGCTTAATCTTTTTCATAAAGCAATTTCATAAGAACTTGCAGAAGTGTCCATTGTTTTGGGGGAATACAAACAGAAACATTTATTTCTACACACTCTGAAGAGGAAAACAAACAGTTTATTGAGAAAATATCACTGAATAGATATCAGTTGTTCTTTCTGAGGCTGAAAAATCCAGCAATGTGAATTACTCAGCACTATAGCAGTTTTTCGCCTTTCATCTCACTGACAGCATCAGTGACACAATGACAACCAAAAAAGAGGGAGAAAGAGAGATAAAAGGACACACAAATATATTGCAACAACATTAGGTCTACACAGGTTGAGTATTGATGTGCTATGAACATAGGATGGTCTGGAATGACACAATCAGGAAAAGGCAATGCCAAGAAGAGTTTTTCTCTTTCTTATTAACTGGTTATTCTCTTTGCTACCAGAGGGAATTTAGGCCAACACTCCTGCTTTCCTAGTAGAGACATGATGTACAGTAAAGGAGGGTGTGGGGGGAAACACTGAAATAATTCAAACATCTAGCTCCTGTTGTTTTTGTTAGGCACTGCACACTGCTGCTGGTTTAATAAGAATGTCTTAGGTGCTGCCTAACTGTGCCAAATTAACAAGTAGCCTCCCCTCTGCAGCAGCTAAATGCTGGCACCCTGCAAAAACATGTGCAATATGTTTCACCTTCACAATGGTGAAATGTATTAATAATTATGCAGAAATCAAATGTAATGTAACATCTTCTTATGATAAAAAGGTATGTTAAACTGAGGACTCTTCTCACAGTAAAAATCCCTTTGCTACTAAAAAGTGGTATTTTTTTATGGTATAAACATTTTTCCCTTCCCCTGCCCCCCTCTCCTCTGTGAAGAATCCTCAGTAATAGCAGAAGATCCATATGCACTTTACAGCACAGGAAGTTCTACTGGGAGGGAAGGAGAGGGGGAGGAGTGGCAAAAGTAGTTATCAGCTCCACATCGCATATGAGCCAAGGCAGGATCCGCTTTCCAGACACATTCCCAAACTGCTGCGTGCACCTACAGCTGCCTTCACCCCACGGCTCAAAGCTCCTGTCTCCTCCCACACTGCTGATGGCACAACAGCAGCACTGATGCTTTGTGTGTCTGGGCAGCCTTCTTGTACAGAGAAATGCAAGGGGGAATATGTACAGATTTTAAAATACACCTCTCTGGTAAGAAGGCCAAGAGCAGAGGAGGCCATTTCGCTGTATGAGCAGCCTTGCTCAAAGCCTGCAGCTGGCAGTGGATGGCAGATGGACATTTTCTTTCTGTCACCATTACTCCCACCAAAGCAGCAAGAGAGATGTTGCCAGGCCGCCTCTGTCTCTGCCTACAGCCCAAGATAAACTGCACAGAGGTGGGTGAAGAGCTGCATGTTGAAGCAACTGATAGAAACCTGTCTCCTTTCTGAAATACCTCTTCAGCTTCTGCTTTGGAATATGCTGCATAGTGGAGTGCTTATTTTGTGATTTATCCTTAAGTGGCACCCTTTTACTAGCTATTTTTAAATAAGTATCTAAGCAATCTGCACAATCCCTAAAATCCAGTGTAATAATTATGTTATCAGTTATGGTAAACAATTCCTACAGTAATCAACGGTAATAAATCACCATCATGGACATTTCTTATAGTTGCAATAAGATTTTCAAAACATTTGATGTAAAACCAAAGCAAACAGATACTGCCAGTCTTTTCAGAAATTGTTCAACAGACAAACAAAGCTCTCAAATGAACTTACAGGTACTCTGGAAAATACTGACTGGTGAGAGGGAACCAGATTTATTTTTAAACAGCTATTGAGTACTGAAATCAGCCTCACTCAGTGTCTGGGATTAAAGTGCACTCGGTAGCCTGCACTTTTCCAAAAATCTTCTGGTATCTGAACTTTTATGAAAATGTTCCCATGACTATGGCCACCAGGCTCTTCTGACATTTTGTCACAGCAGCTGCCTCCCTACCTGCCAATCCCACACACTCAGATGCAACAAAACAAGCAAAAACCTTACATCCCCTCTCCCAGCATGCTTCCATAGGACTGCTGCCTGCAGAACTCCAGGAGCAGTGGAGCAGAAGGGGCAGAGGAGCCCACCTCTACTGCCTGGCCACCCCTGCACCCCTGCCCATGGTACAGGGCAGCATGGGGAGGGAAACCCACCACTTGAGCAGCAAGCCCCCTCCTCTGTAGTACAGCCTCTGCAGCCCCTTTCACTCCCAATTCAGCTCACCTCAAGTATCAAGTTCAATGCAGCAATGACAGTTCTCTACTTCAAGCAGATTTGAGAATACTGAGCAAGGCACTGATAGCCATCCCTGAAGGTACACCCTGACCCTGGCTCAGCATCTAAATCAAGGGGAAATAATCTCTGTGACCCTTGAGGCTCGCAGCTGCTTTACCCAGAACATTTTCTGACCCTTCCTCTGAAAGGCCTGATCCTCCCATCACTTTCCCATTCAATTAAACAGTGTTTAAATATGAAGAGCTGCTGATTTCAAACATTGCCTTGCTTGATTAAGGCTTGCTCACCAAGAACAATTCAGTGACGGGGCTTGGATGGATTAACTTAGCTAACTTGCATGTATATCTTAATGCAGACAAATGGGTTTTCTCTTATTAATATCAGCTATTATCTTTATTTCTGCTTTGAGTCATATTCTGAACCTCAGTAAGCAAGATTTCTTGACTGCTGACTGAGGAATTAATCTTTACAATTTAATGGAACACGTATGTGTTTGCCTCAG
Organism: Chloebia gouldiae; assembly: GCA_003676055.1. Classification (NCBI taxonomy): domain Eukaryota; kingdom Metazoa; phylum Chordata; class Aves; order Passeriformes; family Passeridae; genus Chloebia; species Chloebia gouldiae. The sequence goes on along the minus strand of QUSF01000003.1, from coordinate 19,823,014 downwards.
TCTGATAATGTATGCAGACTATTATCTTGATAATAGTGGGAGAGCAGACTTCCTATTTGCAAATGACAGAAGGGAATAAACCAAAGGAAACTTGCATCTTCAGCTATCCAGTGGATAGAGGACTGCTTTGCCCATTTCCATTTCCACTCTCACTCTGCAGAGATTAATGTATTTGTTTTGAAGAATTTAGATTATCTCAGACTTAGTAAAACAATTTGGGAGATTTCTTTTAATCTAATGTAAACTTTGCACAAAACTTTACCTGATATTTACCTGATAGGCAAATATAGAGTTTGCATTTTGTACCATAAATAATACATTTTTGAACACTCTTTGTAATCTACAGTAATTGATACAAAAACTATAGCTGACATCTACAAAGTAAGTCCTAACAAACTGGGGGTCCTGAAGAAAAATCTCCTATGTTGCATGCAAACAACAGAACACTTCTGCAAAGGCTATGGGACATTTCATATAAGACAACAGCAACAAATAGCATCTTGTAGTCGCCATGCCAACAAACACACAGAGAAAGAAACACACAACTGGTGACTAAATATTTGGAAATATTATACAATAAATATTCCTATTCTCAAATTTACAAAGAAGTTCATAACAAACCAACAAACTTGGGATTTAATACAATGAGAAAATGCTAAAATGCTACATACCAAAACAAAAAATATTTTCTTCAATAAGAATCAAAAGTGAAGTATACTTACCAGCAAAAAGAACTACTATGAATACATTTTTCATGGATACCATTTTGATATAAGCATTGATGTACCAAATTTGACAATGGAGTGTATTTGCCTTGTTTAAAGCTGAAAGTTAGAAAACGTGAAACATGCTTCCCTCAGAGTAGTAAAACAAATCGCTTGAAAAATCCCTCCTTTCATAAAAATATGTGAGTTTTTGTGAACATCAAAACCCAAGAACATTAAAAAAGAAAAACATAAAAAGGAAATGCTTACTTTAACTTCCACTGTCTTCCCATCTTGCTCGATATGCCTCTCAAGATATTCAGATGACAGCAGGTCACTGCAAGAAGACAAAAAAAAAGAACCATAAACCTTGTGCACGTGTTCTTGTACTCCCTCTCAGCAAGCACTGATTAAACATTTACGTTTGAAAAGGGCAAAACCTGCAGGATACTTTTCCTAAAATGTTCATAAAAATCACTGAAACAGCCATCTCCAATGGAGTTACACAGTGAATGGGATACACTGATTTTTAACAGCAGAAGGTGGGACAAGGAAAACTGAGGGGAGTTTCTTCAGGGAAGGTCCAAAACTAACCACTGACAATACTGTAATTCAAGAGACTCTTCTATTTGCTGCTAAAAGCGAACAGCACAGAAGTTAGGTGAACTTCAAAAAAAGAAAAAATCAGAAGGATGGGAAGCCAGCTGGAATCTGAGGGAAAACAGCAGCTGTGTTGGCAGGTTTCAAAGGACACAATGGCACAACAATGACATCACCTTCTAAGACCAAGATGGTGGGCTCAGGTCCACACTGCACAGGCAGGCAAAGCCATGGGCCCCAGGAGCTGCAGCCCAGGCAGGCTCACAGCACAGCTGGAGACACTCCTGCAGCTTTAGCAACGCCAGAGGAAAAGGCTCTGGGCAATAGCAATCCCAGCCTCCAAGTACACAAGGACTTGGAACAAACACCAAGGAGAAAAAACAATCAGACCTGAGGCAAACATATATAAATTAAATGCAGTCTGTATTTACTAAGCCATTCAAATGCTAAACCAGTCAAATTATATTTCTCATAGTTATTTTCTAGTCAGGCAAACCACAGAATCACAGAACTGATAAGATTGGAAGAGACCACATTATCTACATCATAAATTTCACTAAGCAGGTTCACAGACTACAAAACTTTACTGAGATTAAATCAGGATAAAGTCTTGCTATTGTTCCACCTCAGTGACAGTTAAGCTGGAAGAGATGATGCATTGGTAAAGAAAACCTGACATGAGGCAGGTTGGCCACTGGGGCAGGAGGCAGTGAGCACAAACCTGCTCAGCAGAAGAGGCAAAAATTTAGTATTTCTCCTTCAAATAGCAAAACACTTGAGATTAGACATGAACTGACCCGATGAGGGAGGGCAGGAGTAGCAAAGCAGCCCCAGGGCAGTGGCTGCTCAGCTTTCCAGGGCTTCGCCCTGGCCAAACAGGCAGCAGGACCACGGACATTTTTGCTCACAGAGACATTGGTGACTGCCCTGAGTGAGCCCCAAGCAGGACAAAGTTGGAAGTATGGATCCTCCAATAGCATCCCTAAAAATTGCCAGCTTGATATTTGCATTAATTACCTAGGCACAAAATCCACGGGCATTCCAATGAAATATGCTGATAATGTTAAATTGGAAAGCATGGAAAATAAAAAAGATTGGAAAAAATCTCCCATAGGAAAGACCTGGATGATCTTCAGGACTGGTTATTAGAAATAGGATCAAATTCAATTGTACAAACAGCAAATTTATGCACTTAAGGGCTGGAGGGAATTTCTATTACATTTTTTTTGGAGGGCCTGATTTATAAGGAAGAAAGACAATCTGGCAAAATGATTTGCAGATCAATAGAATGTCTTCCTGGAAAACACAACTGTCATCCCAGAATACATCAAAGATGTATTTCCAGTCAAACTGAGGTATGATTAATATCACTGCCCAAAGGAGACCTCTTTTCAAATACTGCAGACAGGTACTGGACAGCTTTGCTTACGAAGTTCCATTACCTGGAAACACAGGGCTCCTTAAGTCTAGCAAAAAATTGAGTTATGAGGGAATGTGAATGCACCTCAATTTACACACCATAATGCAGGACCAACTAATTAGGCTGCAGGAGATACTGGCAGAATCTCAAAGGCAAAAGGACTTTGAGCCAATGGAAACTGTATGTTAAAAAAATACTTTGTATCAAAATGTAAGGGACAGAGGCAACAAAATGAGGGATGCTACCAAATTTCTGAATGGAAGCATCCATGGGACACTTGTCCATGGAGGTGGGGTTTCATCTGACTCTGTGAGCTCCCAGCTGGTCGCTGCTGAAAGCAGGAAGTCTCAATGTCCCCTCAGGAGCAAGCACTGAACCTACCTTGTGTCAGCACAAACACTCATCAAAACACTCTCAGAGCCAGAGCTAACACTCATCAAAATACTCTTGGTGTCAGCACTGGCACTCATCAAGTACAGTTGGCAGGGTTCAACAAAACCATGGTTTTGCTGCATTAGGTACTGAAATCCCTTGAAAAGAGGTACAATCAGCTCCAGAGCTGATGCAAAGGAGGGAATGAGCAGCGCTCAATAAGGGTGAAAGAAAGAATGAGTGACTCCCTTGGCCACTGCAGAACCAGCGTGAACCCTTTAATTCTGGCCAGTCCCAATACCTATATTGATGCCTGGCACACTGCCTGCAGATGACCCATTACTGAGGAGCACCTAAAAGAGATGCTGTTGAGTTCCTGATTACAATACTCTGATTCCTCTTAGAAACAACTATTAAATATTTAGGATACTCATGTCCTGAGGGAAGCTCAAAGACTTCTATAAGGTCTTGTGTGCATTTTCCAGATTCAGTAATTTTGACAGATGTTCTCTCAAAATGTATTTTGTTTAGCTTGCTGAAGTTAGTGATATAGTTTCCTGGCACTGACTACACTCTTTCAGCAGAAGTTTATTGTCGCCCTGATTTTTTAAGATTTTCTAAAGCCTTCTGAATTTACATTCTTGTAGCAAACTTTCTCACACAACTTTCTGTAAATAACTTATTGTTTTTGCATTCCTTCGTAGAGGAATTAAAATTTGATGGACTGGTAGATTGTCCAGTGTCATTGGAGAGGTGGCACTTTCACCCTCCAATCCACTGTCACCTTTGGAAAACTATAAATGTTAGAGTCAAAAATAAACTTCTCTCTTTTACCGTCACAAGAGCAGAAGAGTACATCATGTTTTCTCATGTCCTATAGTGACAGTTTATGCTTCCATAACTTCAATAAAGATTCATTTATAGCTTAAGGCTCTACCTTTACTCTTCATTATTTCAAGGGGACTCAGTTAAACTAATATCATCCTCCTATTGGAGGGACACAAAGGTTTTCATGCCAAGAAAGTTGCAAGAGATTATAAAATGTAAGATAGTAAAGTAAGTATATAGTACAAAGACTGAGATCAAACAGAATGGCTCAACTGAGGAAGACCTTAGAGATGTATTTGGAGGGATGACAAGGAGAAACAGGTTCTTCTCATGTGGGTCTAGCAAAATTACTTCTTTTTAAAAGACACTGCTGTTAATATTTTAATGTTCTGGAAGATCATATGTTATGTTCTCAAAAATCGTGAAATTGTGTCTGGCATGCGAAAATAAAGACATTGATCATTGTCTGCCTTGTACAACACAAGAATTAGAAGGTAACAAAAGAGGTCATTAAGCTCAAAACTATGTAAAAAGAGCTTTTTCTGGCACAGCTGCTGATTACAATGTTCAACATAGTGCAGGAAAGCACTATGCTAGAGGTTTGTACTGGTTCAAGCCAGGAATGGACAAGTTAGTGGACAAAACTGGGAGCTGCCAAACACACAGACACTGTACCTGACTCAAAGTGCTGGAGTCCTGGAAAAGAGCTCTGGAGAAGCCTCAAACATGCTTGTTCAGCTCTCCCACTTTTCCCTCACCACCAGCCCTGTGCCACTGGGACTGGGCAGTGGCCAAGCATCCCTCTGACCTGGCCTGGGCTCTGCCTGCACCTTGGAAGGGTCCTGCTTCTCCTCAGGGTTACACAGTGCCCCGTGTCATCCAGCTCCAGGGCTGCTGATGGTCAGGCAGCTGCTCTTCTCCCACCCACCACCCCAGTGATGGACATCCTCAGGCTGCTCAAGTTGTATTATTTACTTTCAAAGTAGCCCAAAGAACAATTTCTAAACAGGCCCATACACGTTTTCCTCCTGTTCACTCCTTACTTTGAGGACAAAAGGGCTGGAAACAGTTGGGGAGCTGCTGCCATTCCCACCCCTCTCAAGATCTGTCACAAGTGCCTTGATTCCCAAAATGAGCCTGTCTGGAATGGAAAACACCACAAGGTCACCTGCCTGCACAGCTCCTGGGGACTGGGTCCACAGCTTGCAAACAGACCACAGACCTGAAATGTAGAGACATTTTAAAAGCCTATCCTAAGTAACATGGCACTATATGTCTGAGAATATTTTATCAGTAGAAAAACCCATAAATTAAGTCATGTTATGCTTTTTTATTATGATTCACAGCACTGAAAATATCATAAAAACCACAACACTCTTGTAGATCCAATAATGCAACCAATGCTATTAAAAAATAAGCTACAAACTAACCATTATACACAATTTTATAAACTCAAGCCAGAAAGTATCACCACCTAGGTGGAGTCATGTTTTGTCTGCAGCAGTACAGGCACAGAACTGCATCATTTTAATAAAAGGCCTTCCTTTACAACAAACAAGAATCTAGATTAAAATACTCGTGAAACATTATTAAAATTATTTAATCAAGATAAGACAACAAGCATTAAAATAATATGCATTTCAACATAAATAAATACACACTTTCCTATGGTAGAAATGAAACAGGAATAATTTAGCTTGCCTACCAATCTATCCTAGAAACTGCCAGCTTTAGTGGTAGTTTTAGTATTAATTATAAAATAAAAAGGACATATTAAAAAATGAAATTTAAAAAAAGCAGATTGTGAAAAAAAATTTTGGAAACACAAGGGATGGAAAAATTACAGAGAAAAAACAACAACACTATAATTGACAATATTGCAGAACGAGATTTCCAGAAACAGAAGTTTTGAAAAGGCATGGAAAAAAACTGCATATGTTAACACCTAAAAAGAAAATATTTCACAGGAAAAAAAAGCACGTGTGATCTGTTGCTTTTACAAGGAAAAACACTGCTATGCTAATAATGGCAATTCTGTTGTCAGAGGTTTGTTATTTCAGTGTACACAAATTAAGTAGTGTCATTTTGTTTACAGCAGCAGCATTTTTTAAGCATTATCTAATGTTCATATGAGCCTATCCCATACAGATTCAATAGCATAAGGTCCAGGAAAAAAAATGAGCAAGCTCCTCTGTGCTCTTCCAACCTTCCCAGTCACAAGAGCACACAAGAGGCACAAGCTGGGTGAATTTTATTACAGAATAGGCCCCCAGCTAAGGAAATTATCCTGATCCAAGGTGATGCAGATACAGGCACTTAAATTCTACCTTGAATCAACAGTTTACCAAAACAAAGCTGGGATTGGGAACCCATGAAAACAGATTAGCTTTGGATACAGATGAGTTCCCCAGTAGGAAGAGGCTGCTCTAGGAAGAAAATAGGTTAAAAAATGTGGTGGCAAGACAAAAGAGGACAGAACAGGTCAAGTGTTAAAAGAAACAGAAAGAAAAAACAAGAGATTACAAAGCCTAAAGTCAAAACGAGAAAAAAAAAACAGTGATTAAAGATGTGTTAAAAAGGAAGATACTTGCATTTGAATGTGAAATGGAGAAAAACTTGGGAATTATCCCTGTAAATGTAATACAAACTTTCAAACCAAGAAGGAAAATGCTTATCACCAGCTTCTGAACAAAAATTAACTCTCCATATTTAAGAGTCTGAAGAACCTAACAGTTATAGAACAAAAAGAGCAGAACTTACAGGGTTCTCTTTAGAGTCCATAGGAAGAATTAAAAAGTTAAGAAAGGTAGAAATAATGGGAGTTCATAAACATAGTGCTATAAAGTATCCTTATCAGCATCAGTGTTAACAAATAAATTACTGGCTTCATGATAATATAATATCATTGCTGTGTCTCTTTGAACACTGTAGAAATTCTTTATCATTTATTCACCCTCACTTATCTCCACAACTCTTCATTATGTACACCTGAAATTTCAGATTAAATATGATGCCAGCAAAGAACATCTAGTGAGAGATCTGAGGGAAGATGCATTACTGAAGACAAGTTTTAGCTGAAATCAGCAGAAAGGTCTGGATGGGTCGATTGCCAGCAGGAAATTATCAACAGACATATGGAGACCTTCAAGAGAAAAGAACAGGCTCAAGGAAATGATGGAGACACTGATAAGAGATAGATGCCATATCAACTGCACAACTAAGGCTAGCCCCTGGGGCAGAGCCAGCTGTGAGAAGGAAACCTCCTGCAACATCATGCTTGAGAGGGCTGCAGTAAGAGGAGTGGGCACTGTCAGGGTACCAGGCACATGAAGATGAGGAAGCTTCCCATAAAATGAAATATTTTCCCCCCATGGTGTACATCCTCTAACAACTATTAACAGAAATATTAGCTATGGACGGAGTGACTATAAGAGGACATTTTTAGTGCAGCTCATCTTGTACAGCAAGAAATATGACAGGTTGATTGTCATACAACAAAGAGCAAAAAGTGGAAAACTGGATGAGGGGGAACAGAATGGATGTTTCTATCTGGCAGTCAGTAAGAGTACAAAGGACAATTTTTATTATCTTGCATTACACTCTTGTCCTGGAACATTTTCAGTATCAGCCATGAGCTAACTAAAACATACAGCAAGATAAACTCAGAAAAGCCACTTAGCTGGCAGATTTCTGTATCTCACTACATGGGACACTTTAATTCTCCTTTATCCTCATGCCTACCCAGAAACCTCCTCTCTGCTCATACATGATTTTCCTTTCACTTCAGGGGGGGATTAGTGATCTCCATACTCCATGAACCAATCTGCTTTAATAGCCACAGCTCTGAAACTTTCATCTCCTCCTTCCCATCAAAAGAATTGCTGAATTTCTTTTTATGTGGATGGTTAATTTAATTAATGACTGTATCTGTTAAATTAGCCAAATGGACTAATCAATCAGAATTAGATAACTTCTCATAGATACAGCAACAATTTTCAGTGTCTACTCAAAGGAAGGAAAAAACAATTGAGAAAAACAGCCAGTTCTTGTATACCCAAATTCAAGTTTCACTCCTTTCTAAACTCTTATGGTACTTTTCTGTCCTTGTTGCAGTTAATATGAAAGAGAGAATGAAGTAAGAAATTTCTTCGTTTTTCTACTCCTACTAACTATTTAAGGCTTTCTTCAAAAAGAAATTAGGGACTTAAGAATGGGTTAAATTCTCAAAGGATTATACCCAACTGCTGAATAGTACCAACTCTAAGGCCCTTCCTGGAGCTCAATTTCACATTTCACAAAATTACACAGCTTGAATCTCTGATGATGTTTCTTCTAAATACTAAGATTTGCCCACTTTTTTTGTCCTCTTCAGGACTTCTCACTTAGATCCCTAATGCCATCTAACTTGAAAATGCACTTCGTCCTTTTTCCCTTAATAGCTACTTTGCCTGCAGGACAGGACAGTGACTGCCCTGCACCCTTGCACAGACAGCAAACTGCAGAGCAGCTCTGCAGCCCTGAGCAGGGCCTCCACCTCTGGCTTTAAAGAAGAAGTCTTACAGTTCTGGCTTATAAACAGCATGTGTTTCATTTCTGAACTGGCTTCATTTTGTGATGGGAGAGGTTTAAGCAGGTTGAAGACATTCTTCCTTAGTTTTGCCAGATTTTTATTGCACACATGGTTCCTATTAGTACCATAAAAAAGAAGAGAGTACACAAGAGTTGCAAGGAAAACCTGTGAAGCAACAGTGGTGGCTGGAAGGCTCAGGCTGCTATGACCATATCCTGCTGGACACACCTTGTGCACGTGAACTGGACCTGAAGTACATCCAGTGCCATTCTCCATCTGCCATTACCACACCATGAACTTTTTGGCCTGCCCTTTACAATGGCTGCAATTCAGTTTGAACTCCTCTATCTAAATGACTGTACAGGCAATTTTGTGAGAATGTAATGATTCTGCTTGCATTTTCAAGGGGAAAAAAACTTAAAAGCTTGTATTTCATTTCTGCAGCTAGGAAGAGACATACTTAGAAACTAACCATTTACTCATATCACCACAAGTTTCTTACCACTATGTTTTAAGGAAATCTGAATAAAGCTCCTTACCACACCAAACTAAGAGCAAAACATACCTAGAGTAGCTCTGAAGTCATAATTTCAGGTTCTGTTTTTTATGGAAACTTAAGTATTAACAATATTTTAATTCTACTTCTTGAATTTATATTAGAATATAGAAATTGGAAAATAGCATCTGATATGATATATAATGAATGGGTTTTTGTTTTTTTTTTAAATAAAGCATAATAAAATATTATGTGGTACAAGCACTGCAAAGGGCACAAATTCAACATGGCAGTTAATTCATGATGGAGGGATGGTGATTAGTCTTCTCTTTCAGACAGCAGAGAGATTTAATCTAGTGTACCAACAAGGAATCTGCACACACACATACCACACACACACACAGAGCCTTCCCAGTATCCATGGGAAGACACTGCTACTCAAGATACCCTAGTGCTAAATTAGAGACATTAACAAGCAGAAAGAGCAAACAGGTGGTGTTTGCAAGATTCTTGTTAGGCAGAAAGGTGAAACAGTATTTTTCTAGCTCTAAACTTCTGTTTTCACAGGCAGAGTTGAGAGCAGTCTGGGCAAGGTTCACTTTGGTACTTATCCAGGAGCTTTCCTGACAGTAATGATGGCACTGCAAGTGTCCAAACCTCACTTTTTTTTTCTTTTTTTGATGAATATTTTACACCAGTATTTCTTCAAGCAATTACTTCTTTTTTTCTTACAGAAATTTCAGAAATCCTATTAAAATGAGCAGGTATTTTTAGACCATGTTCATACCCCTACTACAAAGCAGTTTCCTCAATGTTCCTCAATGCCTTTCTGCTCATGCTCATGTTACTTAAAAGTCAGGATGAAAACAGTTAATTTTAGTATTTGAAAGGATGTTAAATCATTAAGAAAGGGAAGAGGAATGCACACAAGAAGCACAGGCTATAAATTTCCCTGCACAAAGGTACTAGTGGGGTCTAATCCTGGTTTTTAATATGCCCCTTCACATAGTTAAGCTGTTTTATACTACATGGAAAATCATTTACAAGTAAACTCACTTGTGATTTCAACCACATTTCAATCCAACCCTCTGTGTATTGTCCATAAATGCTATATTGAAAGAGAAAAACTGAAAAATTGAATGTGTACGTAACATACATGGCCCCAGCATGGCTATTAAAAATAAGTGCACACATTTTGTACAGGACACCTGCTATCATTTAGTGAAAGAACTTTATTAAATATTTTTATTTGGTAGCTAACTTCAAGATTTACCCTCACATTCTAGTTACTGTATACATAGTCTTGCCCTGGAGCGAATTTACAAATTATTCCTGCACTCACTAACATTTCCATTATGCTCTCTCAAAGTATTTGCACAACGCAAATACTGAGTCCTCCACATACAGCTCCTCAGGAGAGTTGGCACTTCCCTCACTACTAAATGCTGTGAAGTATTTGTTTGGTTTGGGTGCCCAGTCCGAAACTTGACAGCACATATATTGCAGAAATCTTTTTCATCTGAATGCATTTCAGATGTGTCCTGCCCTGTGTTGCAGTCTGGACAGCTCTGGAGCTCTTGAAGCTATTCAGAGCTGATCCCAAGTGTCCTTCTCATGGTACCTGAGAACAAGGAACTGTCACCACAGCAAAGGGTGAAGGCCTCAATGTGGGGGATGCTTGTCCAGAGCCATGCAAACAACCCCAGTCAAAGTGGCCAGGCATCACCACTTGCTTTGCATATACACGATGTGCAACCCAGTACCAGGCAAACTGGCTGTGCAGCAAACTGCCTCATTGCCAGCACAGCCTTGCTTCACTCCCAGACTACCTTACACTGACAACAAACAGTGCATAATTGCAGAATTAAAATTTTAAAAATTAAAATGCAGAAAATAGGAATACAAAGGGGCCGAATTATGCTCTGCCTCAGCTTCTGCCTTTCATCACCTTCTTTCATACCCACCTCCCTCTCCCTCGTCATATTCCTACATCTCCTTTACCCCCCAGTCCATCCATGCCACTACTTCCTATATCTGCATGATGCCAAGAAAGACCAGAAAAGGAGTCAGTATCTCTTCACGAGAGATACAGTTTGGCACTAACATGGAACATACGCATCTTAACATGTGCACCCTTAATGACAGCACAGCTTTCCCCCACTGTGCCATCATTTCTTTTATAAGCACTTAGGACAATCATCTCCTTAACATTCATGGTTATCTGCTGCTTGAACTTTGCATTTTGTTCTGAATATTTGAAAGGTTGCATGCCCCAATAATCTTTTATGCAGTAGTCACCAAGAATCATTTCTTTTAAACAGTGTGGGTTTTATATATGGAGTACTCATATAAACAGATTGAAAAATTATAGAGATATTTGGTGTTTTTGCTAATCTAGTGATTGCATCAACTGTTGAAGTACCTGAGATGTTTCAGTGAAAAAAAGACCAGAAATAAAGGTTACCACTACCTTTGTTTGCTCACAAAAGATGTTAACTATAGAAAAGGGTATACCTGAAAATAGTTTTGATTTAGAACATTGGAAGCATTAAATCTAGGAACTAGATTTGTTTCCAGAAACTACTCTGAAGAAGAAAATATGTTAGAATTTCAAAAAGACAGAAATGAGCTTGAAACTCTAAGACATTGAAAAAGCCTCTTCTTGGTAGAGGGGCTAAAAAAATGAGTCATGACATGAAAAACATCTTCAGTGACAGGCAATTTCAAGAGTAAGAAGCTGAAACTACCTCCTGTACCACTATAATGTCTCTATTTTGATAAAGAAGGTCAATTTTAATAGCATGGGTCATTGTATGGGTCAGAAGGCGAAGGTCTCACACTTCACTTGAGGGTGAATCAGGATTTTAGCCTGAAACTAAGCAAAAAAATTAAATCACACAGAGAAACAAGGAAAGAAGTCTCTTGAAGAAGCAGGCTGCCTTACTGGGAAAATATCCCAAAATATCCGCACATGACAAATGACACAAAAGCTTGTGAAATAAAATTCATGGCACATCTTAAAAATGAATGAAGAGTGGGAAGACGAGAGTCCCTTAACCACTGAATCCTCAGGAGCCCAATTCTGAGACAACACTAATCACTTAACCCCAGTCCAAGGAATTATCACAGCTCCCTCAAATTTACAATCATCAATCTTCATTTAGGATACACAACTACAAGAATGCAGCTAGCTTCAGAGAAGCAAAAAAATCCATTTCTTAATGCTGTTCCATTGTCTGGCTTGCCAGATGGCTCTGGCATTGCTGATGACCCAGCAGGTTACTTTGCCTCCCTTTGTGTTACCTACCAGTAAATCATCCTCTCTAAACACAAAAGGCTCTTCAGTTTGAAGAGACGATGGGGTGAGAATGGGGGGGATATGATAGAGGTTTACACTATCATGTGAGCCATAAATAAATGCAAAGCTGTTATTCTCCTAATTCCACATTAGTAAAATAGGGAAGTACTTGAAGAAATTAGAAGACCAATTTAAAACAGATCAAAGAAAGCACTATGTCACACAAGTTGTGAATCTCTGCTCCACTTTGCCACTGGAGGCTGCACAGGCTGACAGTGTCAGAAGGTATCTCTGAAAGGGGCTGAAGTCATCGACAACGAGTTCATAAACATGTGCTTTATAAAAGGCACACACAGGGATGGGCCTTCTGGCATCTCCAATCAAACAGCCATGCGTGTTATGGGGGTGAGTGGAATGGAGCCTGAAAGTGGCCCAGCACATGTGCTCTTCCACAGCACTTCCTATTTCCAATGCCAGGACAGATGGACCATTGGTATGATGAAGTATTATTTCTTTTGTGTTTAATCACTGCCACTGTTTCTTAGGGTGAAATAAACACAGTAATTTGGTATTTTAAATTTACTTTCTATCCAAAGTCATTTTCTGAAACTGAGAAAAAATACATTTGTGCTTACAGGATGTAAATTATTTTTCCTACTAGCACAGGGTTGATTTTAAATACAGAAATAAAATTCTAGAGTTTGCAGCTGGTTCAGTCACACAGCATTGGCAGAAGTTCTCATTTTACTGATGCTCTGCTGCTACCATCAATTTCTTCTACACACACATGCATTTGAAAAAATATATATATGTCCTAAATACATACACACACAGAGCTCCTCTATATGCTACACATTCATTTAAATTTATATAGGCTAGAGTTTACATCCCTAGGAGGCATCTGTCAACAATACACTATGCATGAGATATCCAATCTGCTTATTTGTTTTCTCTTGCTCCTTCATCACAGCTTTTTCCTATCCCTTTATCCGCACCTCTCATGTCATCTTCTCTTAAATCAGGACCAGCCCATAGTCCCACAGAACTGTCTGTTAGGAGAATTCTAGCTCAAAATTCTAATGATTAGAAAACCACATGTTCACTTTCCTGACTCAAACACAAACTAAATTATTTTATCCTGCACACCAACCACTGTGTCTAATGTGCTAAACAGACATTTTCAGCATTTGACATGATTTATTCAGTCATGCTCAAAAATAAACCACCTCTAACTTCTCATGCTGCCACCTAAGCCATGGTTGAAATTTCAGAATACATATCCCAGGATGGAAAAACTGGCAGGGTCAGAGCAGATTAAAGTATACTGAATACTTCATACTGAGTTTTAAATCTGAATAACCACCTCCTTACATCTCCAGAATGCTTGCAACAATGAAGCAGGCTTATGATTCCAGCAGAGACTCAAAATTTTCTTTTTTGTGATAATGTAAATCCTTACCACTATTTTGTCTTTTCCTGTACCCTCTCATGTTCCAGCTATGGTATGACTATAGACAGAAAGATTATACACCCATATATAATGAGAATAGAGTTCTAAGAAATATCTTGTTTATAATTATCTATTAATCTTATCTATTTTTATCATGAAGTATTCTCTTCAGGATGAAAAGGGATCTTCATACTTGAGTGTGCCAGTTCCAATCACTATTTTCAAAGAAATAACTTCAGTTAGAGGTTACTTATGTATTCCTTTTTCTGTTCCAGGACTGTCATATTTTCTGTAGTTCAGGCTGTGCATCTGACTTTTCAGACCTGGGCATTCTTTGCAATCTGGCAACTATCTGGCATCAAACAGTTACATTTTGAAGGTGGCACAGCAAAGCACTACAGTGATGGTGTAAAGTGCATCCTACAGGAGCAGATGAAGTGTGCAATCAGTTCCAGCAGATGCAGAAGTGAGAAGGAACATATTCTGCCATACTGGTATATGTCTTTTTTTTTTCTTTCAAAGGGCTCCAAGTTAATGTCCTTCCAAATAGCTGAAAAAAATCAAGATGAAAACTTAAGTCTGTTTAGAAAGGGTTAATTTTTACAAAGCAACTGCATAGCCAGTTTGTCCAGGAAAAAAAGAAATCTAAAGGTGCAGAACAGCTGCAGACCCTTTTAAATGCTACGCACCAGTGTGACAGAAAGCCTTGAAAGAACACAAAACTGCCCTGAAGAACACAGAAGAATTTATTCCCCCTCAGATCCCTTGACTCTAATCCTGAATGACCCCTTCCATGCAGCACCTCATCACAAGGCCTCTAACAGCCTCCTCAGCAAAGAGGGGATAGAGACCTCAGTGTCACTTCTGAAAGCCACCATTCCTCTTTGCAGTCCTGTCCTTTTGCTCATCCAAGGCTCCACTGGAAAATCCAGAAGTGGGGTGTGAAACACAGCTGGCTGCTGGGGTCAGGCTGGGAGCACACCCAGCATCTGCAGAGCCATCCCCTCAGCCAGGACATGGTCACGTGCAGATGGCTCGAGCTGTCATCTGCCTCTGCACGTAGAGCTGCCTCTAATTAAAATTTTAATTCAGGGAATGACGAGTCTGAATTTGACCAAGCATTTTTAAAATAAACCTACTTTCAAATCTCCTGTCATCTTTGCTTGGCAATCTCAGTGATGTGCTCACACTGCTCTAACAAAGGAACTGCTCCAGCTCCACACTTGTCCTCATCCTGAGGTAACCCAGTGTCCTGAAGGAACCGCTGCAGCAGAACAAAAATATAGAAGGACCTTTCTAAAAAGACAAGGAAGCCATCCTCCCCTTTCTTCACTTGGCTGAACAATGGGGGAACAGGGCAACCAGCTGGGAGGTTGGTCCCTCTGGGATGCCCCACTCCACAGTCAGCAGAGAGAGAGACAGAAGTTGTTCACAAAGGCAAGACATCACCCTCCCACCAGCCTCCTGCCCTGACACCCTCTGCAGGAGCTTATGCTCTCCCTGCTGGCTACAAATACCCTGGGAGATTCGCTTCCTAATTTAGGCACCTCTGAAAATCAAGCAGGGGAATACTCTGAGAATACAATCCAGCACCTCAGTGGAGAGATCAAGAGCCTCTAACAGTGCTCATCAGTTCTTAGGGAACCTCATGACAACAATAGGGAACCTTTTGACAACAATAATTTAGATAAAGGGCACCACAGGTTATACCTACAGCTCACACTGACAAGCACACATTCAAAACTGTACTCTCTTTTTCAGTACAAAAATGTACAAGGATATCCTTATTATCAGCCTTACTACATATTTATAGAATCTTGCTCAGTACTTTAAATTATTTATGTTTCTAAAAATAATTCTCCTAACATGTCATGTGTTGCTTATAATAAAAGCTGGATTTAAGACTCAAGTTCTAGAGTGCAATGAATTTGATAAGCAATCATCAGGGACACAAATGTGGCTTACAGAACAAGAAAAACCTTCCAAAAGCCCCACATATTACT
This sequence comes from Chloebia gouldiae, assembly GCA_003676055.1. Lineage (NCBI taxonomy): Eukaryota > Metazoa > Chordata > Aves > Passeriformes > Passeridae > Chloebia > Chloebia gouldiae. Next base: position 19,807,273 of record QUSF01000003.1, on the reverse strand, counting down.
GTAGAATTTAATTCTGAGCCAAAATATAAATTAGAGGTAACCAACCTCCACAAATTCTAATGGTTTTTAAGTTAGAAAACATACAGGGTTATGCATATTTCTATACATCCAGACTTCTTTTTCCCCCATAAAAAAAAACAGAGCCAGATATATTTACAATTCTACTACCAATTAATCATTTCTGTATGCTTTTTCATGGAAATATTTTCAGTACATCTGGTAACACTGCTAGTGCAACTGAAATCTGAGCACTCATCTTAATATCTGGAGATGAGCATTAAACTGCAATTCACAAAAATACATATAGCTGTTTCTTAAATCACAAAAACTTATGCATGGATGAATACTTTCTTCCAAGCTTATTGAACATAGCTATCAGTGTTGGGGGGAGGGGTGATCTAATCTCAAACACTGATTGCCATAATCAGAAACATACAAAAAAGAGAATTCAGAAGTGACTAAGTTTAAGCAATGCTTTCACAGGAATAAATGCATTTACCCTTTACATTTGTTTTCCTTATGAACCAGCAATGTGTGAAGGTGGAATCAACTATGCTGTACAGCAGGTAGAGAAATAAGAGTGTAAGGACAGATAGCAAGATGTCTGAGAAACCTCAGATGCTCTGAAAACATATCTTTCAAAAAGTGCTGGCCAGGAATTTCCAACAAATGGTTTTACACAAAAAAAAAGTTCCTCCAACTTTTCCAGTGTGAACCCAATATGTAACATTAAAGGTTAAAAATAATTTTTCCCCCCAGAAAGTACTTCCATATAGCCAAAGAACCAACTCTGTACACTCACATTCAAAGCCCTGATTTGCTTGATTAGGATCAAGGAGTATCTCTAAAAAGATGTGTAATCTAGTAATTGCTTTTCAGACTACACTTGGATTGTAATCAATTCCATCATTTCTACTCTGTGCCATGCAAGTGATTCACTGGACCACAGGAAGGAAAAACAAGACTAACTGGAAAATGTTGGCATGTCTGAGATACAACAGGCTTTGCTTTAAATCTCCTGGACTTACTGTCAGTTCTCTTCCCTCTTGATTCCCAAATTGACATTTTCTCTCAAGAACTTACACAGGAAATATTTTGAGCTGCTGCATTCATTATATCCATTAATAAAGCACTTTTGAAAACAGCACTTTTGAAAATCAGTTCATTATCCAAAACAAGAATAGTGCATTTCAGGTTGATATTTTTGGCCAAGAATACGTAAGTGTTGAAACACTCAGAAGAAGAATATGAATGTGTAGGGGAACCCTAAAGATACACCCAAGTTTAAAGGAAAGTTATTTTGTGGGAAAACATGGTTACACCAGTGGCAGATGGGTGATGCACTGCAGAACAGGCAGATTCCAGCTCTTCCAACATCTGTATCATCACTTACTGAGTTCAGACTTCACACAACAGTTTGTATTTTGGTTAGAGTGCACAGCAAAGACCTGCTACACCTTCTGCATTACAAGAAGTGCCTGTCATCACTGAAATCTACTGATATTACACTTTCTTATGTAATTATTTTAAGGGAGACAAATCTTAACAGAGCAGAACCCTTTTCTAAATACAACAGGCTTTCTCTTAATTGCGTTTCACAGTCTCTGGGGTATAGACAAATTTCTCACTGAGAATTCCACCATTTCCACAGCTTATTTTATTTTGGTATAATAAACCCTAAGCTTTTCATTGTGGAAGACATGAAAAATAACACAGAATCCATCCAAATATATAAGGGTTTGTTTTTTGTATTGAACTTCAGTTTAAAATCTCCTCAAATAAAACTCAATTTAACACCAGAAACACAAGCAAACTCCTGAAATACAATATTATCAATATTATCTAATAAGTCTTAAGCCATATATACAAATAGTATGAAATTAACATTATTTAAACAAATTTAAAGTAAAGTAGATGTGTTCTCCCTTAACTCAAACATCCATTTCGCTTTTTAACAGTTTGCAGCCTAAAATGCTCTCTGAAGTTCAATAATGCATTTGCAGAATTAATATATATTAATATTAATATATAATATCAGCAGGAAGCGCACATTAAGGACAAAGTGAAGAGAGGAAACATTTTCATCTTAGAAAGAGGTAACTGAGAAGCAGGAGATGAAGTAGTGCTATTCAAGGAAATGTAAGCTGTTTGAGAAATTTTCTGAATACACAGGATGATGATATTGTTCTGAGACATGAAGTTCATATTCCAGTCCATTTAATTTGAGCATGCACAAGGTGAAGCTGCCCAATTCCCAATTAAATGAGTGGGAATGAAGGGCACTCAGGCCTGAAAGTCCTAAGCCCTCTGAGATCAGGCAACACTCACGCCATCTTAACTTCAGATCACAGTGATTGCCTCTATGCCAAGCATGCTTGGGTATGCCTGCCTGAACCCATGTATGTGCTTTAGCTTCATTCACAGAAAATGAAATAGAAGGTGACACTTATTCATAAAATGTAGAATTAGAGTTGCTCCTCAAAAGCACTGGTGTGCAGTAGAGCACAGGAGTTTCTCCTTCCAGCAAGGCAGAACCCCAGCCTCATACTCAACAGAAACGACAGTGAAAGAACAATTATTTATACTGTACAGCTACTCTCTATATTTATTCATGCTTATATATTCACTACTATATTATTAATAGTCCAGTTGTACCATAATAAAGCAGAATTATTTATACTAACACACCATCACCTCAGAAAGGTGACGAGACGTGTAGAACTGCAAATAAGCTAAAATGCAAAATACAGGAGCAGAGAACAAACCCCTCCAGTGTACCAGGGGTGAAGGAAGGCCTAGGAAGCCCCCTAAGCTATCTGACTAGCATTCTTTCTCCCCACTATCTAAACACAACTCAAGTATTTAAAGGCCTTTCCCCACAGTATGTTGATACAGTTCTGTGCAGTATCATAATTTTGTATCCAAAATCCTTTCATTTCATTTTCCAGTGTATCTTAAAACACAGAAAGTACCATACAGTAAAAGTTCAGAAAGCTCTACTTTGTTACCATCTTTGCTATGCCCTAAATGGACCATAAATGGCACACAAGTTTTACACTTCTATCAGTTCAATCAGGAGTTTCCGTTCTCTAGTGGTAATTCAACATACAAATAGCAGACTCCTTTGTCTAGTGAGAAAGAGCATATGAACATTTTTTCCAAATCAGTTTTCCTCCCTCAAGCAATTCCTTTTTCAATCTTCAAAGATACTTAAATAAGAGAAAAACACCAAAATAGAATCTTATTCATCTTTTCTAAATGAGCAACTTGTTGTAATGAATTGGAAAACAATTTAAAATAAGCAATTATTATTTTCTACTTGGCCACTTGAGCCCCAGTAATTTATTCAGGATACAAATGCATATTTTAGCAGTACCATTTATATTGGTTTATAAAAGGACATGGAAAAAAAATCATGAGTTACTATCCCAGACTTGCACAGTATCATTTCCAAAAGCACAATAACACTCTTGTCTTAAACTCAATTTTTTCAGAGTTGTACAGCATAGAACCAGACACTACAACCGAAGAGAAGGCAATGACTGGGTAACAACATAGTAATCAGTGAATGAAACACAGAATGCAGTACTTCTTCCAGGGAGAAAAAAAGAAAGCTTGCAGAAGTAGAATACAACCAAAAGAATAATAAGCACAATAGTAAACTAGTTTGTTAAGTCAAAGTTGGTGAAAGTGCTAAAATATTGTATACTTTTTTGATGTAAGTCAAGACTTGAAAAGCATTTGAAAGATTTTTAAAGAATGTTTTTTTTGCCTTTTCTCCTACTGTTGCTGTTTCTCACACATCAAGAAGAAAAAGAAACTATTGCCCAAAGAAAGCCCAAGTTCCATTATTGTTGTTGGTTTTGTTGAAAAAACTGATAAATTGCATGGTATATGGGCAAACATGCACATTGTTTTTCTAATAGAAAATATTCTCTTTACTGCAATTATTTATTAAAGTTTTGATAAGAAAACCTGTAATCACTGGCAAGACTCCTGTAGAATTTCACAACATAGTTCACACAACTCCAAAAACTAATTGGACAGATTTTCAAATGAAATTGCTGAGACTTTGAAACATTTGTCTTACAGATGGAACATTTCTACCATGACAAGTTCAGAACTGGCCAGAACTGGGAGGTGGATTTGTACCTCTCAGATCTTCAAGGACCAGAAGGCTTTCCATTTAACAAAAATAAAGACATTAACAGTAGTTTTATTTTAGTCTAAATAATAATAATAAACTTTTCAATCCATCTGTCATATAAAAGAAATGGCGATGTGTGTGACCATCTATGTCTATATAGAAAGGGTGTGTGAGAGAAATCCCCCCAGCTCCCAGAGTCATTGCAGGGCAGCAGCACTGAAGATGCCAAAAGCACAAGGTGTGAGGTGCCACACAAAGCCTTTCCTAGGAGGATAACCAGAGCTGGAGCACGGGCTCAGGCACAGGCATAGGATCATCCACCGCATGACCTGTGGTGGTGTTCCATGTGTCACGCCCTGAGAGAGACGCTTCCCGAAAACAGACTCTGCTGCCAGGAGGCTGCAAGGTTTTAAAGCCTTGGAAGTGGGAACAGAGTGAAGACAGCCCTCCCAAGGATGCTGCAGATAGTTTTCTTTTTTGGGAACATCTCCAGAGACAAAGACATCTCCAAGCATGAAGGCATTCATGTTCTTGTGGCTTTTGTGCATAGTCCCAGGATGAGAGAACGAGGACAAGGATTTCTCCTCAATATAAACTGGGACTTTCATCTAAAGCATCTTCCTAGGTCTGAGAATTATTAAAATATTACAAATAACACACAGTCTGAAGACACAGTTCACCTGAACAATTTTTAGTGCTCCACTTGAAGCCTGGCAATCTGGAAAAGCCAAAGTGGAGTGTCAATTCTTTATACAGGCCACAGGACGGAGGCCACAAGACTGTTGTGTGTCACTTCACCTGTAGCAACAAGCTTGAAGAGAGAGGAAACAACAGTGCAAGTCTCTGAAAGAATCCAATGTGAGACAAAAAGAGGCAGGAAAAGGGGGAGGAAAAGTAGTTGTTCTGGGAACAGCTGCAGACCAGCTGGGCATTCTAAAATACAGCCAAAGCTGGATGGGGAACACTCACCAGCTTCTGTGTCCTAGGCCTTCAGTGTGAGGAAAGACAAGGAAGGTCTCCGTGAGACTGTGAAAGGCAAAACCCACCTATGCCAACTGTTTGAAGCTCCCAGTTGTGTATCTGGGTAAATACTCAAAGGAATTCATACATGCAAAGCTACAAAAACACTACAACATATTTTGCAAGACAGAGTCAAATTGACCCCTTCTTTCTAACCTGTACAAAATTATTTGTACATAATTGACACATGGATTTTTAACTAGAGTCCTCATTCCTTACTGTTACTACATAAATGAAAGAATATTTTCTCCAACTCTCCACTCAAATTCATCCTGAAACACTTAAGAGTTCTCCCCTTGACACTAAACTATGAGCAACAGCCTGAAATTCTACATGTACTACACCCACCACTTTATGCTGGTGGGTGTAGTACATATAATTTTTCTAAATTAAACAGATATCACAGATTGTCACTCCTGTCAATGACACAAAAGGAAATTACAAATATTCTTAAAAGAATTTGCTGTGCTGGTATAAGGTTGATGATTATTTTTATCTTTTACATCAATTACTGGACTATAACTAACATACTGGTAATACTTTTATTTCTTTAATAATAATCCATTAGTGTCTTAAAAACAGACATTTATTAGTAAGCCTTCTCTACTGAATGCAATCAATAGTAAAATCTTCTATATACAGATTCTTAAAAATTAAGGAAAGAGACAAAAAAAGAATTCTTGCAGTGAAAGAGTTCCAAATCACTAACCATTTCACCCAAAATATCTCACAAAGCATTAAAATAATGTATTTGAAAACCAGCAAAGAACTGTAATTTTTCAGACAACCAAAGTACAAATTATTTCCAAATGTACTTGGGGAAAAAAAAAAAGAAGTGCTATCTTTCCACCCACATGAATATTTATTACTGTCTACAAGATAATATAAAAGCATTTGACAAAAGTGAAAAGGGAATAAAATTACATGATTGATACTGGATCCCTAAATACTCTACTTCTCCCTCTTTTCCCTTTAAGATCATTAGAGTTCACTTTTTAGGAAAAAAAAAGGCAAAGAAGGATTACTGGAAACTGACATTATCCCTTTCCTTCAGTTAGAGGTCTCATTAGCAAAACTAGATCTGGATGACGTGAAAAATGCAGCAGACCCAAATCCCTCGGGATCGCTCTTAATTTCACAGTCCGGCTCCATCTCTGGGTTCGCTGCCTGAGCCCTGCTGGGCAGAGCAGAGCAGCTGCAAGCCTCCAGCTCAGCCCCAGCAGCTCCCGGGGGCTGCGGCAGGAGGGCCCAGAAGCAGCAGTGCAGTCCCTGCCTGGCAGGGCTCACAACTCTCCGAGCTGCCAGGATAATTCATCTGCCCGGCGGCTCAGGCCCTGCAACCCCTTTTTTCTCAGAGCCATCAGGGCCAGATAAATTGGTCTGGTGGTGACAATGTTCCCAGCCACCACTTTCCCTTGATTCTTTTCCATGGATGCTTGCCAGCTACAGAAACCACTGTGTGACCACTGTGTGACCACTGCAAAAGCCGTGTGGATGTAACCACCCTGATGGCCACCTTTCCTAGGCTTTCCTTTTCCACAAGCAGCCATTTAGTGCTTCAGGTTTATGGAGATATGAGCTGTGCTGCTTTGGCTGCCTGTGCCATGGAGCACACACACCACAGATCTGGTGTTGCTTGGAAAAAGAAGAGCAGCTGCATTCGCACAGCTCAGCTGAACCACCCATGCTATTCCCAGGAGAAAAGGCTTTTCCCTGCACTACCCCTGACATACAAGGGTGCCAAGGTACTTTCACAGTCAGACTGGGCTGTGCTGTGCCAAAATATAAGGCCCACAAAGTGACGTACCTCTCTCAGCAGAGGGTTTATTTAGTTGTTTTGACTGGGAAGGCACTTTGCAAATGAAAAATCTCAGTTCAAAGACAGATTTGCTCTAAGAAAGGAATTTTGCAAAAGAAGTCTGGAAATTGAAGAGACAAGCATGCTCTGTTCCTCCCAGAGACCCTTATGGAAGCAGTCTGGGTAGGATTTTCTGGGGTTTTTTAAGCTCACTTGTGTGGTTTTTTCCAGCACTATAAGTCTCTATTGTTAACTTATGCATTATTTAAAAGATACTGAGTTTAAAAATAGCTCTAACCCACCAAGGGAAAATGGAAAAAGCAGTGAGCTGAAAGCCACTGTGTTTCTCTCGCCGATTGTTTCAGCATGCAAGACATCACAGTTTTCTCCAATTTTAATTTCAGTTTAGTAGCTGTTTTTGACATATGCCCACCCATTTTCACCATCTAAGTATCAGAGGATAGCTCATTCCTGAGGGTGCATATTACAAGTCTCTGTACACCACTCAGACAGCAAATTACTACCACACTAGATCCTGGAACATATAGAGAGAAATATAGACATATACAGATATAGAGATAGGTAGGTAGATGATAGATAGATAGATAGATAGATAGATAGATAGATAGATAGATAGATAGATAGATGATAGACAGACAGACAGATAGACAGATAGATAGATAGGCAGACAGACAGATAGATAATTTCAGTTAAAGCCTTCATGTCTGGAAGCTCTGCATTCAACCCCCATGTTTTGAGTCCATCTATTAGGTGAGCAGCTTACACTCTTTAACATATTAAAACCCACAACACCCTCTCAAATTACAGATTGTCTATTCCCCTGCTGGACAGACATGGATGGAGCTGAGTGAAGTGATTTCCCAAGACTGTGGGTGAAGCAGGGGTAGATCTGGGGACTGCCCACTCCAGGGGTCTTTCTGGCTACCTGGATCACTCTTGCTCTCGCTGTAACTGCAAATAATCACTAGACATGCAGGATGAGGGGGCTTCCAAGGCAGCTCAAACACAGAAGCTCTTGCACACATTAACTGTACACTATGCAAACAGCTGCCTGAGGGAGGCACCAATCCTTCCTCAGAGACCTGAGACAAAAAACATAAGTGGGACCAGAATATGAACATTCTGGGGCATCAGGAAGCCATTAGAAGTATCTGAGACTGATCTAAAATTAACAATGATCCTCTCTATTTCATTTGTAAATCGAAATCCAGAATAATACAGGTCTGGAAGTACTTAATAATCGTCTGTTTATAAAAGTAGCAGCACTGAGCTCCACAACAAGAGCAATCTTCATAAAAACTATGTAACATCAGAACTAGAAGACTGTTCCACACTGCAAGAGAAACATACATATGTTGATTTTAGTCCAAAACATTTCTCTGGAGTTTAGCTGCATACTGATCTTATACACTACATTAAATGGTATTTGTGAACATTTACTCCCAAAGAAAGGAGAAAAAGGAGAAAAGGAGAGAGGGGGTAGGCAGGATGGGCTACCTTGTTTAACATAGCAGGTTGTTCAAATACCTCAAATTTCATCGTGTGATAGGTATTCCTTCCTTTAAGTATAATAGTTTGAAACCTGTATGGGCAAAATCTACATGACAAAGGTACAAGAAAACAAAAAAAGCCCATGGATAACAAGAGTGTTCTAACAGTTTAAGCCATAAAAATAACCCCAAATGAACCTAAGACTTCTGAGGAAAAAAACCCCACCATCATTATCAAGCTCCTGACACATATCTTGGGACAATTCCAGAGAGGTAGTGAAGATTAAAGCACTGGGGCTGCTGCTAAGAAAATGACTTGATACTCACTCAGGAGAGTCTTAGAGAGCCCTTTCCTCACACAAGTTTGCAAGCTTGGAGACTGTTACCTTGAAGTAATAGGTGATTTATTTTATAAGTCACTCCTTGTTATAGAGGCAACCCCCCAGATTACAAGGGATAGCAGAAGTACTGAGCATGCAGTGAAAACACCATGAGGCTTCTAAACATAACAGTAACTAAGGACAAAAGAGAACAGAAAAAACGTTTGTGTATAAATACGCCTGTATTGTCACCTTGAAATCTCCCTCTTTTGAACCCAGAAATATGCTCTGCAGTATTTTGTCAGAATTGGTACAGGACTAAGATCCATACAGAGCACAGTAGCCCCACAGTTTAGTAGCTACCACATGGTACCTGAAAATTTAAAAATCAAGAGAATCACATTAAAACTTAAAGCAAACATTGAGGGCAGTATAAAAAACTCCTTTGATAACTTAGATCCTTATGTCTCTACCATGGAGACAGTTCATTCTTTCCAACTACAAACACAATTTGAAATTAATGTGGAATAAAGTTAAGGGACACAAATGTCCTGGACCTGATGTCCTTTGCAAAAATAACTATATGTGAGAAGAGAATCCAGCATGCAAGCTAAGAAGACAGGCAAAGTCCCAAGGGAAAGAGGAGGAGAGAGATTGCTGAAAAAAGTCACTTGTGGGACTGCAAGAGCAATGTCATGCTGCTCTTGATGTCAAGCCAAGTAACTGCAGCATTCACACTGGAAGGATACAAAGGGGCATTTGATAAAGGGTGTACTTTCCTGCATCAAGTATTCTCACGACAGTTGGAAAGTGTCTAACTCCACAGACCCTTCACAATCAATATCATGGAGTAGAAGAAAAATTTATCACAGAGAATGCACTGAAAAATAACGCATTTCCAGGTGTACAGCTCAAAGAGTCGCAAAGTGTTGACTGTTGACAAGCAGAAAACAGTGCCTGGGTTAACAAAAAACAGCCAGACTCAGTGTGATACCATAAGAGTATGTATGTATGTATGCATTGTCTCTCTCTAAAAAAAAATCATAACAAATGACTAATTCAGTCAATGGGAGCACCACAGGTATAGAAAGGATGCAATGGAAAATGGAACAGTGGTGACTAGTTAATGCTTGCACCAAGTTACAACAAGGACAGAAAAAGCAATCAGCCATTTCCTAAACTTTTTGAGATCAAGCAATACCAGAGTGAGAAGGCAGATGACAGTATCAATAAGGCAGCACCAGCTGCCTCCTATGCAGCACAAATGCACTGATGCTGAAAGAGATAAAAAACTGGGATATTTTGGCACATGATGACATTTTCAAAAGTTGTTAAGCCTCTCCTCGTTTCTTATCAGACATTTAGCTTGAGATTTTGGGGGTGTTGGTATTATTTTAATGCTGTTTTTTCATATCTGTATTATGTGTTGAACATTTTTTTTATTTAAAAAAATTATTGTAAAAAATCTTTTATAAAATGTATTGCAGTTAAAACCTTCAATAACCCCGAAGACATTAAGTTTGTTCTAAGGTAGAAAACTACCTTTATAGAAAGGGGACTAGACAGGACTACTCAATCTTGAACTTCTGCACACAACTAAAGCCAGCTGTGGAATTATATTAACATAATCTCATTACTCATTTATTACACAAACTGGGAATATGACCATTTATTTGCAAGTAACTAAACAGTTATTTCACATTTTGAATAAAAACAATTATTTCAAGGCATAGCTGTTGTATCAGTAAGGAAAAGCAAAGCAAGAAAAAATATAAATATAAACATTAACAGTTTATCTGTTCACACCCTCCAATTTAATGCAACTTTTGTTAGTCACTAAAGCAGCAAATTCTTGCTGTTCTTCAGACTGGTGCTAACATCAGCTTAATCATTAAACAGCTTCCAAAGATTCCTGAAGCATTTCTCCATCTCAGTTCAGCACCTATCCACTGTCAATTCTCACACAGTAACACACAGCTAAGGAAACAAGACAGCTAGCAGACCTGTTTTAAAAGTCCCTATTTGGGCTGATTCGCTGAAAAAACCCTCAAATCGGGTTTCTCACATCCCAGGTAGAAATTCTAAAGACTGGGTAGTTGAACAGCTTTTGATTTCTATTAATGCTCAACAGCCACGGAGCCCAAAAGGCAAATTCTGCAGCCAACAACTCTGGTCCCCCAATCAGGATGGCAAACTTGGTCCAAGTTCCACATCAGACACTGGGAATTCTCCTTCCCATTAATGAAGAAACTTGTAGAAACACAGAAGTGTTTGTTACTCCAGCTTCAGTTTACTGACAGCTGTGTCCCCAGTTTACAAGCAAGCAGGCAATCCCACTATACCCATTTAAAACAGCATAAAAATACCATCAGAATCTGCTGCACAATACCTAACACAGCTTCAGCCTTTTAACTTCGTCAGGGGATTATTCCTAGCTCTGGCTTAGTCTTTCACTGGCAATTTGAATTCTTTTATCCTATGGCTCCTTTGTAATGAACTGGAAGTTTTTGGTTGCCATATGGTCTAAGTGGAGGGGAAAGGATTCTTGATTTCTAAAATGCTCCTCTGCCAGCCTCACTGCTGACAGTGGCGAGGTGCCTCCCACAGATTGGTCTTCTGCCCCTTCCTGAAGTAACAACAATCAGTCAGAGCAGAGGCTGCCAGATACATTCAGAAACCCCAGGGAAAACTTGACTGCACAGTTACAATACAGTAACAATAAAAATAACCATTTACAGTGTCCCAGTAAGCATATCCACAGCAGTTTCCACAGACAGCTGGTGTTTAAGACCACTGTGCTCTGGTTAGAGTGTTAATTGTCCACACAGACTTACAAAATCATAAATGCTTTGGTAAGGTGGCAGTGGATTTCAGGGCCTGGGATCTCAAAGGTGCTCAAACATTGGCCTCTTATTTCCACAGTATTTAGCTCCTTCTCTTTGGCTTTCCAAAGAGACTTGTTAACAATTCCTGTACTTCCATACTTTGAAAGCAGGGAGATGCACATTCCTGGAATATGCAATGCATCAAAAGACGATTTAGGTCTAAAGTAAAATTCTTTTATTAGGATGTTTGCTTGCACCTCCTGCTGAAGTCAACCACAACTACTAATGTCCACCCAAGGGCAAAATTTCAAATATAACATTATTTTAAGTTATACACAAGTCTAAATAGAGATAATATGAAATGCATAACTGAAAACCAGCAACTAGATTTGGATAAAGCAAAGCTGAAATGCAGCAGTTGCTCAAGTGCAGGAGCATCAGTTGTTCAAGTGTGGGAGCATGGCAGTTTGCCATAGCCTTTGTGCAATTTCATTGCCATTCTCTTTTTCTGCTTGGTGACACAGCTGAAACAAGATTATTAAAACATCTTTCAGTGTATTTTTTTCTTGAATAACACACAAGATTAGAAATATTGAAGGAGTAGTGGGCCAGCAGTACAGAGAACAACTCATGATTTGTTCATTCCCCAGCCATTCCCCTAAGAACTACAGCAGCATGATGGTCTCTGTTCTCCCTGTGTGTGTAGGAAGGAGCTTATGCTATCAGCAACATGAGGTGAAAGGATTATGTCCTCAGTGATTTACCTGCACACTATTCTGAAAACAGTCTAAAGCTGCTTCCCATATAACAGAAATATCAAAAATGTCCATATAGTTTCCTTGCTGAATGTCAGCTTGAATACTTTTCTTATTCTTGCTGGCACAGTAAAGCATCAGCATGTTGCTGCTTTCACTTCTCCATAACAGAAAGAGGTGCAGAGAGAATAAAAAATAAATCTCAATCATATTGTGCTAAACTATTGTACTTAAAGGCAAGGACAAACCCTTTCTTATGACAGGCTTTGCAAGGACCAAGCCATAATAGTCTTCTTTTCCTCATGTTAATTTAGTGAAAAAGTAGAGCTGCTCTCAGGAATTGTCTGCATGATTATCAAGGTCCAAAAACTGAAACCAAAATGAAAGCATAGTATTTAATTTTAAAAACTCCCTTTAGAATTCATCTGCAAAAGTAACGAAAGTTGTAAAGATCTTACTCCTCCAAAGTGCCAAAGTGCCTCTTGTTCAATCTGGTGGGGAGTGGGACAGAAATGGAAAGCAGAAAATTTGAAAGAATCCGACTAGAAGGTAAGTGTTCATCTCCTATATGAGAAGCCAAGTCCTGAATTTGCATTACCTACCTTGCTCTGCTGTCTGCATGCTCAGACAATGTCTAGACAATTCTATTGTAAGAATCAGCCTTTCTATGCTGCTAATAGGAATGGGAGCCATGCATTAATTACTTAAAGCCTTAAATGCATTCCTACCTGTGGAGAGAGGGAGAGAGGGCAGAAATACCCCTCTGTGTTTATGTGTGTGTGTAAATGTACCTGTATATGTGTGTGTGTGTGTGTGTGTGTGTGTGCGTGCACATATTTATTAAAACAAAGCACAGAGGGAGTTACTACAGATACTGATAAAATTCACTGTGCTCTTGGTGAAGAACTGTCAAATCATAGATGCTTCTTTGGGCTTTCTAACAGCTTCTAGCCATTTCAACTGAATTATACCATTAGCTAATAGTGGAACTGTACTGGTGTAATCCTGTAATCCATGGGCATTACACCATGGATCATCATGAAGGCCATCACAACAATTCCAGTATATGTGTGTGTGTGTATATATAAACACACACTATCTAAATTTTGCTTTTTCTCTTTGATTGAAGATAATTTCTGTACAAAGTCCAAAAAGTCAACAGAAGCAGCAAGTGCTCTGTATCCCTGAAATTTAACTTAGAGGTCAGTTTAAGGGGACATTAAGTGGAGTTTTCTCCTTTGTTTGTACTTACATGAAAACCATGTTTTAGTGGGTATTTATATGAGATTTTAAGGAAGGAGAAAAAGAAAATAAACTTGTCAAACATTTACTGTCAAACACCTATTGCTATATTTCAGCAATGAGTTCACCCAGGAATAAGAGTTAAAAAAAAAGTTTGCAAAAAAAAAAATTAATTTACCAGGCCATTTGGGAAGAAATGCAACAGGATGCCAGTGAAATCTGGATTTAAAAGGCAGAAGTGGCATCAAACAGGAGACTTATATGCCTGGGTCTAAAATTCTGTGTTTCTGTTGTGCAGACAGAGCAGGACGAGGATTAAGGTGAACTCAGATGAGCTTCACAGCTGAAAAGCCCTAAAAACACATGCAAGAACCTGGTCTCCAAGGGAAAGGCAGAAATTCAGAAGTATCAGCTCCTAGTCTTTGAGATTCCCAGCTGCAAAATTGTATCACTCATACCAACAAATGTGGAAAACAGATTCCAAAAGAAGTGATGATTTGCATTCTTAAATTCCCACAGTCTAGCTAAGAGACAGGCAAAGGGGAAAGCAAATTATGATTACAGCATAGCTGCCTAAATCAAGAAGCAGTACATTACATATTTACAGGCCATTGGAATATAATTCTATCTGGCTATTGCAAAAATTCTAGCACACCAGAAATCCATTAGCAGTGATGTTCTGGCAAACCACCAAAGAGAAATACATCCTCTTATAACAAAAAAGAAATTAAGATCAAAGAATGATTATGGATAAGTAGAGGCTAAAGATCAGCAAGCAGGCTCAGAAAATACATTGTAATGCAGGATTTAACTACTCTTCCAAAAAGAAAAAGACAAGAGAAACCATCTCATTCTGTACCAAAGCAAAGGCTATGCACATATAAATTAAAAGTACCAGCCATCATTTTTCATTAACACTGGGAATGTATTTATATTAATCGCTTTAGCTGGACTTGGCAGCTTCGTTACAGTATTATATTCAGCTTGATCTTGCTATTTCTCTACAGCTTCACATTTCATTATTGCTACTTAACTGATGAGCAGCTTTCTGGAGTGAAGTACAATATACTAAATTTATTCCTTGGTTAATTTCTACGAAATTTCCTCTGTAATCAAACTGGCCACCCAACATAGGCAGAAATGCATTGATAACCTGATGCCTTTGGATGGACGACAGTCTCTCAAGTTACTGGGAGAATTCCCCTGCTTCTAAAGTTAAGCAAAAATAGAGGTGATGTTAAAACACATGGCTACAAAACAAAAAGCTTTTTGTCCCTTCAATGATACGTGGAAATAGCTGTTCCTTTAGGAAGCAGAACTACATCACAATTTCCGTACTTCTTTCCTCTGAAAACATGCATAATTCTATTACAGAAATCTTACATCAAGCTCATTTTTTCTCCTTTCTCTCATCAAAACTTCATTGAATACTATCTAAATTTGACAGGCCAAATGGAAAGTGTGATTCATTACAAGAGCAATAATAAGCAGTGAGGCAATTGTAACTTCGCTGTCGCCACCACGGCTGTCCCTGTGAAAGGAAGGCTGAATGGCTGCCACACGGAATTACCACATTTACAGTCAGAAAGAGCACAGTTGTGCTCTAACTGAACTGCTTTGTAGAGAGAAAATCTTTAAGATGAGGTATTTAGTTATGTCTACCATGATTTAGTCTCAGAACCCTCACTATGGTTTACCTGATAACAAGCAACCACGAGCCAAAAATCTGTCATGCCTTTTGGACATGAATGCTTTAATGTTGTTCTTTTGAAGCAAATTTCATATCTTTGATTTTTAGGCCAACCATTAGTATGTCATCAGGAGGGGTTTTCTTTAGGAGATGGGTACAGTCCACAAGCTTGCAATTCTTCCTGTATGTTTATACCCTCCCCAATAGATTCTCCAGCAAGAACAAGGAGATTTGATATGAGGTAAACAACCCTGGGTAAAAATAAATTCAGCTATTTTAAAAGCTAGATTTTACGTGAGTCTGTTTCTCTGGAGAAAGAAGTGAAGAAGATCAAGAGAAAAAAAAAAAGATTTCTCTTTTCAAATGACCTTTTACATCTCAAAAAAGGGCAGAAGTCCAATTTAGAAGAAATATGTCTTTGCAGGTCATCTTTAATAAAAATACAAGATGATTCTTCTTCATCATCTCACTGTATATCACACTAGATGACAGCATTTTATTTCCTTTGGGATGCTAGAAATAAAGTAAATGGAACAGAAAAAGGACAAAGATAAATACTCTTTTAACATTGTTTTGTCATTTATTTTTTTAAAGAAATAAAGCTATTATCATATAACCAGTACTTTAGTCAATTGATAAAGGGGTTATTTTTGGCTGACATTAATTTATTTTTATTTCACAGTAATACAAGCAGAATCCATAATCCTTCATTAAAACACTTGAAAAGAAAGAGAAAAGCTAAAATGGAGCTCTTTTGATAAGTTGTACTAGTAAGGTATCTCTCACTGCTTTATTCATCTACTACTATTTCATCATACAACTTGGGCAATAAAGAACTAAAATCAAACAGGAAGCAATTAGATACTTGAAGAATTTTAGAGACAGAGAATTATTTAAGAGGGAAATTTGAATTTAATATAATTGAAAAAAACAGAGAAATAGATGGGCCCTTATGGAAGGATCACAATAACAATGAATCACAAACTCTTAAGTACAAAGACCTCAAGTATCAAGACTCCAGGGTTCTGAATTGTGAGAGTATCAGGCTGTCAAGCAAACTCTCACCTACAGTATGTAAACAGAGTAGCTTTTGGTCATACTGAAGAAATAAGAGGTTTACCAGTAGAATATTTGTCTACCACAAGCCAGTCTACAATTCCAGGGCATCCTCCAGGGTGAAACCCCTGTGACCAAAGCCATGCCCCTGCTCAGCCCAGCAAGCTGCTGGGAGTAGTGGTACCAGTGGGACAGGACCCAGCCCCAGTGGGTGAGGGGAGCTTCTGCCTTCCTCAGCCACAGCATCCCTGGGAAACAGGGCAATGAGCAGGATCAGTATTTCCTGCCAGATTTGCATTTGATAATTGGTGCTTTGGGGCTCTGAAAACCTCATTTTTGTGCATATTTTGGAAGAGGAAAGTAGTCTGCCCTCATAGAGGGGTTATTATGCTGGGGTTATTACCTGCTGTTTCTCATGCTAATACAGCCAAGGAGAAAATTGCAGCACTGCCTTTCAAACTGAAGTGCAGAATTTGATTTGCTTGTGGTTTTCTTCAAGGAAACTCTTTCTGCACTAAGGTGACACAATTGTCTGCAAATGCAGTTTTACCCACTAGCAGGTCCCAGCCAAATGCAAACAATTACATTAAAGACCACGCCATACAGAACATCTGGCCTGTTCCAGCCAATGAGTGAGGAAACATGGGAACACCCATCTTGCATCTTACTAGCAAAACACATTAAAAAACGCTATATAAAATTCACACAACCACAGAAAAAAATAGCTGTGGGCTTCAAAGATGCCACATCTCTAACAGATACAGCAAACAAACCAAACAAGTCCCATGCTTAGGTACAGCAGAGCTTGTGTGTGCAAGCTGAGCACTGCTATTTGCTAGCTAAGATGTTCCATATGTTAACAACACATTGTTTTAATACCACTTGTTGATTCAGTTTCTGGATTAAAAGCACATTTAAGAAGAACCACTATCCTGACTAGAAAAGGTATGCATAAGCTATTCCTCATATAATCTTACAGAATTAAAGACCAAGAGTCTGTATGCAGATGATTTTTCAAGACATCCATTAGGTCCTCCAATTCCCCAGCAGAAACTGCAATCATTTTTACTATTTTTATTCTTCATATCTTCATTCCTATCTCCATGCATCCCTTGACTCCTTCTCTAGAAAAGTAAATTTCAATTCATTTCACTGTTTAGCTGAGGAAAGTATTTAAGCCCCAAGCTAAAAGTCCTTCAGCACTTCCTCTGCCTCTGTAGGTGCTATTTTTACCGAAGGTCATGATGCCAAAGGAGTTCTCAAGGAGAAAGTAAAAAAACAGGGCAGAGTGGCTGGACAGCACCAGAAGAGGCCCATGAAGGAAATTCTATCAGCAGGGAGGCTGCTGACTCAGGGAAGAGATGCCCTATAAATGATAGTAGAGAAAATACCTGCTATTCACATTCCACTTCATGCATTTTCCTCTTTACTAGCCTCCTCCTGTGTTTTACTCTGCCTGCTATTTATAAGTACCAATTCACAGGGCCATAGTAGTGGTATAGCCATGGTGGCCTGAGAATCTAAGTGGCAGAAAGGAAGTAAGAAAAAATAATTGCTCCTATTAGACCAACTTGTATGGATACCACTTGCTTTTGTAAACACGAATTGTATTCTAGCTGCTAAATAATAACCAAATAAAGAAATAGTTGGAAAGGTCAAGGGTTTGTTTTGTATTATTTATGGATGTGGCAGTAATCTAAATACAAACCAAACATTCAAGTCAAAACTCTGGTGCTTAAACTGACATTAGTATATAAAGACATAACTGCATTTCAGAGGAACTGTAAATCCAGAAATTACACTTTGACTATCACAGCCCCTTTTACAGGCTAAATCAAAAATACAATTTTTCTTGTGAAATCTCTCAAATGGCTAAAGGTTATTTGACAGTTAAAGTTACAGTCACTTGGAGATACTTGACACTTAGAAGACAAATTCTTAGGTGTTGAAACATTACTTGATTCTTTCCCTAGTTTGAGCCATTTTACTTAAAACAGACTAAATATTGCACTGATACATGACTGATCTGTAGTTATGAGGTATCTCTGTATATGTGTGTGTGAAAATATATTTCTCCTAAATGACCTGGTAATCTAAGGTCATCAAGAAAGGAAAACATTATGCTAATAGAATGATAATATCTCTTCAGGACAATTAATGTCTTTTTTCCCTACACAAACACACACTCACAAATATAAACTAATACATTCTCTATAATTATTTTTGTGTCAGAGGAATTCAGACTATGGAAAAGCAATTTACTTAGTGCTGATAATTCCATATGTTTTAATCACTCTATACCAACAAACATTGCTTCCAGTAAATGCAATTGTCTAAACACAGTAAAATACTTTTTATGACATCCATTGAGGGGAAAACAAAGGAATGACCTTTCAGAAAAATTTTTAATGGGTCAGGGAAGTATCTTATGAGGGGATGCACAGAGACATAATTGGAAATAACAGGTAAATTAAATTTTGTTCTCACTTTAACCAGGATGTCAATAAAGCACTCACTGTAATTTCACAGACATGACTTAAACTTTTCATATCCAACTGAAGTCAGCAGCAAACCTGTGCCAATTTCAATGGTGTTTACCAGTAGTTTGTACTAAATCAACAAATCTGTTGTCAATAATACAGAAATAATAGGTAACAGAAATTTTTTAACCTAAAACTAAATTATAATATAAGAAATGCAATTGGAGTTATCAAAAGCAATTTACCTTTTCAAGAGATGTTTTAAGCATAATAGAACTGTGTACAAAACAAACTGAAGGAAGGTAATAAACTTACAGATAATTGACATACATTTATTGAAAAATCTATGATGAGAAAAAGGAAGTTGAAAAAATAAAAAATTTAAGTCCTGGGCAAATTTTGGGAACAATAGAAAGAAGAATTTCAATAAGAAATGCAAAAGCTATTCTACCTTTATACATGACACAGAAAAAAGGCAGTAGCAAATGTACAATTCAGCAAAGATACTGATACCCTGAGAAGGTCATTAAAAAGGCAAAGAAATTATTAAAGGTCCTAAAAGGTGCCATTTTGTCAGACATCCAGGAGGTCAAACTTTTAATATAACAAAAAGAACTGATATGCTGTACATACCAAGGTGGGAGGAGAACTCCATGCTACACAGTTTTTTCAGACTGAAACTATGGTTCAAATGTTTATTAGTTAGGTTCATTAGCAATCAAAACAACTTATATTTTAACAAATTCTTAAGTCTCATACTTCTTAAACACAAAAATGAAAAAGAAAACAAACAAGCAAACAAACTCAAAAGGCAGGAGCCCTGAGTGATGATGCTACAAATAGGTCTAACCGCATAACTCCAGGCAACTTCCCCAGTCTCAGGATGTTGAGTGATACACTAGTAAAACCCTGAATTTTTTCCTTACCCTTCTTTGTCTTTCAGCCCAAACAGAATCAGCTGTCAGAAATCTCTGCAGAATCAACATTTTTCATTAAGCATTAAAAAAAGTAAGTCATTCAAAACAGTTTATACAAAATATGTGTTAACAACAAACAGAATAATTGCCTCCCAGACAACAAAATAAACATTTGAAATTAAGCAACAGTATCAGCAAGAAAGTGTTTCTCAAGTCTGCATAACTTTGCACTTATGACCATAGTAGCTTTTACATCACAGTGTGGGATGGGAAATGACTTCAAAATGAGAAAGAACAGTCCTGTTGGGTCAGCTGGGGTCCTGGTCACAGAGCACATGACAAACATTACTTAATAAATAATTCAAAGATAGTGCAGAAGATCATTCAGTACCTCAATTAGAAGACCTGAGCCCAGTCTATATTGTGCTACACATAAATTGACACTAAATATAATAATTAAAGTTTCAGAGCACTCTCATATAGTGAAAAGGCCACTATTTTAGGACTCAATTACTGAAATGTGATCATACCCAAGTGGGGCTCCACAGCCTGAGCACAGCATGAACAAGGAAAGTGAACAGAGCTTGAATTCCTTTGACCCCAGTAAATTGTAGCCACTAATGAGAAAAGTTGGGACTGTGTGCAATCAAGACTGAAGTAACTAATAAGGGATCAAGTTGGACCATAGGGAGCCCAAAAAGGCTCAGAAGAAGAGCTGTTCCTCCACAGGTTTGATGTGACCATCACTTACCACACAAAGTTACCCAAATAGTTACCAGGCATCACTACAACAGTGACAGAGACCAGAAGGCACAGAGCACTTTTAGAGGAGCAAAGGCAGATGGGTTCTCTCACTCCCCTCCTGCAGGTGACCAGGAGAAGCACGAGACTCACAGGGGCAGCACAGGAGAACAACTCACCAAAATCTACAGTAGTTACAAACAGTGCAACTGCATTTTTTAAACCACTTGGGGAAATTAATCCATTTGAATTCCACAGAATCAAATGTTTACAATTTAAAGCAAATTCAGGAATATGTTTTTCATTAACAGCTTACATGACACATTGATATTAGTGCTGGAGACCATTTGCCAAGAGAAATTACAGGCAAAGTTTCTCTGATGAAAAAGCTGACACTTGTCTGTCAAGATGCCTTTTGTTTTGCTTCTCTTTTCAGAATTTTTTGATGAAGTTTACAATTTGATCCTGTAAGGCTTGCAAAACCCTAGTTAAAAGACATTCCTAATAAACATTCCCCACAAGGCATGAGGACTGTCTGTATCCTTCTCAGCAGTAGCTGCAAAACACATTTAGTGGTAAAGCAAAACAATTCAATTTCCGAGCTGCCAGGAATATTGCAATATCACTACCCAGAAATAATTTAAATTAAGACTGACATATACAAAAAATTGATTAGTATTTTCTGAGAGTTTTTAAAAATTGCCTCATATACAACCTTTCAGCCTTCTGAAAGTAGCTGATCATGACAACCATCAATTTATACAGTGTGCTGGTCCTCCTTCAGGACGCACAGTTGGAACAGATGATGTATGAGCTTCATGAAGTGGCAGTTTCTGATCACATCTCACCCAGCCTACTCCTTCTGTATAGATTAACTTCCACTAAAACATGGACCAAATGAATTAAAATTGTGTTGCAGGAAGAGAAAGCAGCTGCTGGTTTTGCTCCATCCTAGTGAGTGACTGTCACCAGGAAGGACACAGTGCAGTCCTGAAGCACTGAATATAAGCTTGAAATCTTTATTTATGCTTGTGACCCTTTAGAACACTTCCCCACCACCTGAAGATCCCAGGCTACCAATGTGTTCACTCTCACAAAAAAAAGGACATGATCAGAGAGGGCTCTTCTTGTTACAACATGAGAAGCCAAGTCACACACAGGTGGTCAGATGCTTCAGGGACCTTTCTGCAGGCCAAGGAACTCCACAGTGCACCTCAGAAGTGACCACAAACTCAAACTCACACTCAAGAAACACTCTCTGCTTGTCTCCATGATGGAGACACCACAGCCTTTATACGAAGGGTGATGCTGCAGCATCATCTTTCTTGCCCATCGTGGTTTCCACTAAGTGAACCTGGGGTGATCCCCCCATGTCAGAGCCCATCCAGCCTCCAGACAAGCACAAAAACTACAGTTTCTCCAACTACCCATCCAGCAGCACATTCCTTCCAAACCCAACTCACAACCACAGCTTGCTCTGGGCCATCACGACATCAGGTCTCAGCTGCTTCACCCATGAGTAAACACGCCCTGGCTCAGGTGCTCTAAGACAGATAAATGTGAGCAAAAAGGATTCAGGGAGGCTTTCAGAAGTGCATCCCATGGCCTGCTGAGCTCTGCTGTTTAATCACATAGTTGATTACATACAAGATGAGAGTATAAATGATTGTGTGACCATTTATCAAGAAGAAATTTTCCGCCTGAAGATTTAAGAAGAAATATTCTGTATGAAAAAAGAAGCAGCCATTTGCTGAGCCACAGATGCCACCATGGCATTAAAAACTTCAAGAAGAAGGAATTAAAATAAGGAAATGAGGAAGCACTCTTCATTGCTGCAGGACTCCTGCATAGGTCTGGGTCAGTGGCTGGAGCTGGACACCTCTGGAGGGTGGGAAGGCTGGAGCAGCACCTGGCTGTGCTGTTGGCCAACCCTGGCTCTCCCATTGATGGAGGCAGCACTAATCAGGATAGCCAGAGAAAACAGCTCCATTAGACACAGCCCAGAACAGATACTGAGGCAACAGACTCATAAACACACTGCAGCCACTAATGCATCCCTAACCTCTGCCTAAGGCATTGAACCTCTTAAAAATACAGCTGATTTGATCTGAAAGCTCCTTTTAAATGCTACAGGCAGTTGAACAGGCAAGAAAAGTTAAAAAGAAACACTGTATCTTAGAAAAAAAGCTCATTGTAGAAACACTATGGCAACTCAGGGGAAAAAAGGAGGGAGAAAGAATGCTGATGTATATGGAGCAAATACCACCACCACTAAGGAAAACTAAAAAAGGGACACTACACTATAATTTTAACAGCTTATTATTACCTTCTATTATCATTACAGGATATTTTACATCTGCATTTAATGTGAACAAATGTGCACTCACAACTGGTTGAGATCCAAAACAAGAAAGAAGAAAGCACACTGATTTCAGTGTTAAACTGCCACACTTTAATGCCAATTGAAAATTTTTTCATTTCTTTCCTCTCATTTGCATCCAGGACTTACAGAATGCTCCTGTCCCAGGCCTGTTTTCCTGATGTGTGAAATGCTGATGTAAGGTTCACTTCTTTATTTTCCTGCCCAGCTCCTGTATCTTCGCTGCTTGTTTCACTGCAGAAATCAGCCTTTGGTTGCAGGCCACTGTTCTGGGAGGTGGCAGAAGAAGGGAAAGTTGCTTCAACTAACACCCCAAATAAATAGCAGCAAGGGAAGTGGTAAAATCAGGCAATGGGGGAAGAGAGAAAAGTAGGACACTGTGAACATTTCTGTGAGACTCAACTGCGAGTGTACAGAAAGTTGGCAAGGAAATAGTAAAAGAAAAATAAGAAATTTGTGCAGTACCTATGGTGGTGGCTAAATGGACAACTATTCCTGATGGAAAAAGATGACAAAGAAATGTGTGACTCTAGAGAACTGAATAAGAACAGAGATGGAAAATACACAAACAGAACAGAATCTAAAATAAAATAGGGTACACAACAGGAGTATGTATAAAACAGCACAGGCAAATGCAGCAGAGGGAACAGAGAATCTGACAGATAAAAATATGGATTTGAAAAGAATAGAGAAAAAAATACCCAAATGGAAAGCAGCAAAAGAAGAAAAAATATCTGTGAAAAAAACATCTGGAGTCAGGAGCATATTTTAATTTCTGATTTTTTTAGTTCCCTGTTTGCTACTCTCATTTTGAACTTTTTTTCTTTCATAAATTGGGAAACATATAGGAGAATTAACACTTTCACTGTGACTGACCTTCCACTGATATTGTAACTACAGATGATGCTCATGTATATTCAGGTACAGTAAGCTGTAAACAACATGAAGACTGAAAGAAAGGGGGCTGACATAGGCAAGGAGTGGTCCTTCTTTCTGATAAGCTATGTATTTTTAATTATTTCTCCTCCTGTGTCCTCCATACCTCCTTTAACATTTCTCAAATGGATATTACACATAAGAGCTAAATTTACTACAGGGGCCTGTTTCAGCATGCTTTAGACATCAGCAGAGGTTCAGTTATGAATACTAAACTGATATTTTTTCCAGAGGAAACTAAAATCTTGAACCTTACTGCTTACAAGAATTTAACAACTTTTCAACTATAGGCTACTATGGTCTAACTATACAAACAGAATATAATATGGAGAGTAAGAACTGCAAAAAAAAAAAATTTACAACCTTCTGAATGAAAGATTTTTTCACAGGAATGATAATTAAAAATATGTTTTAAATGTTGCTCTGGTATAACTGGCCCTCTTTTTCTTTGATGATCTGCAAATGATATTTCAGAGGTAGTTTAAAAGTGATTTACATATCATGATAGCAGCCAAACATCTTGATTTCCTTGCGGCCTTCTTCCTTTCATTTTGCACAATTTGTGACAGAACACCTTTCATATTATAAAAAGTGAAGCTCTTCAAGAAAAGTTAATACTAAGTTGGATTCTGGCACTCCTAAGAACAATAAGAAAGCATTTTGACAGTCTCACCATACACATACTTGTGAATTATCATCCAAGACAATAAAGGAATAAAAATGGCACTCAGCTCAAAACAGATAAAATGTTAAACATATGTTTCTGTGTCTATGTACATATACAAAAATTCTACCTACAAGTTTCCTTACACATACAAAGCTGCAGTTCATAAAATCAAAGCCTTAACTTCGCTTTTCATAGTAAATGTATTTACTTTTTTTAAGATGACCTGAAATTTATACTCTAAAGACAATGCTGATGTTTTAGAAACTAACTGTGACCACATCATTAACCTGCCAAATTAAAACAGGTTTGTGCAGCCCACTTTCAGTAAGGTATAAATATGTACACAAAATTTCTACTTCCAAAAAACATTTCAGTGTCATGAATTTGGTGCTTTTCAGCAGGAAATTCTTCCTCTATAACTGTTTTAAAATACAGTTTTTATAAAATCATACTTCTAAAGCAGCCTCTTGCCTTCTCCTTCCAGCAGCACAGTGTCTCCAGCTGTAACCACCAGAGATTCACCTGTGCTTTTTAACTAATGTCAGTGCATGTAAAGAAGTTGCCACTGTTTCAAGTTTATCTACAAGTGAAATTTTAGTGGGTGTCACTGCAACCTGAACAGTTCATCTTTACAGCAGAAAAACTTGCAAACTCTTACACCAAACCACAAAACATTATGTTCAATTATTAGGAGCTGAATTACTTAACAAAACACTTGTGTTTATTATTTATTCTCGTTTCACTTCAGGACAGAAAAGCAAAGCACCTCCTGTGTTAAAACAGCTATGCTAAAAGACTACTTCAAAAACTCATTAGTGAAAGCCACACAGTGTAAGTTTACTATTATTCAGTATTTCCTCATGGACAGAAGTTCACAGTGCTACTGCCTTACAATGCTTCTCTGTTCCAAAAGGCTGTAAACACATCTGGAGAAACTCATTCCCAAGTACTCATTGTTTTTTGAGGATTAGCTGTTGTGCAATTGATGTATCTTCAGTACTTTATGCTTGGTTATTAAAATGCTCAGAGCTACCAGTTATTGGGAAATCCACCTTTTAATATCCAAGGATGCTCTGTGTGAAGTTTGTCATTTGCCCTTACAGTAAACTGGCAGAAGGAAGGCCATACCTGGAGTGCTGTGTCCAGTTCTAGGCTCCTGAGGACAAGAGAGACATGGAGCTCCTGAAGCAAGTCCAGCAGAAGGCAACAAAGATGATTTAAGGACAGGAGCATTTCGCTTTGGAGGAAAAGCTGAGAGAGCTGGGCCAGCTCAGCCTTGAGAAGAGACAACTGAGAGGGGACCTCACCAGTGTCTCCAAGTATCTGAAGGGAGGGTGCCCAGAGGATGGACCAGCCTCTTGTCAGAAGTTCCAAGCAACAGGACAAGAGGCAACTGGGAGAAACGGATGCACAGAAGTTCCGCCTGAACATGAGGAAGAACTTCTTTACTGTGCAGCTGACCACGCACTGGAACAGACTGTCCAGAGAGGTTGTGAAGTCTCTCACTGGAGATATTCAAGAACCACCTGGACACAATCCTGTGCCATGTGCTCTAGGATAACCCTGCATTGGTAGGGTGGCTGGACGAGATGACCCACTGTGGTCCCTTTCAACCTGAACCATTCTGTGATTCTGTGAAGTGAAATTATGCTACTAAAATGTTATACCAGAATAGGTACCAAGTAGTAACAATGGCAATGTCAAAGTCTACAATTCTACTCAAGAAAGTAACAGAAGAACCTAAAATATTCCACTACAAATTAACTCAATACCTAAAATAATATTTTTGCTATAATACATCCTCTTAAAAACTCCACTGGAAAATTCCATTTCACAGGCACCATATCTTGGACAAATGTAGTTTAAGGTGCAGTCATTACTTACTGGTTTAGTGTCACATCTAAGATGAAAGATGATCCAAAAGCATCAACCTGGAAGCTGGCTCGAGCAATGTGGGTAGACTGCAATATGGAAAAGATTGGAATTATTATTAAGTCATGGCAAAACCTTTTGTACTGGTTTGAGAATGCAGAAACAAAATATATACAGTAAGTAAAAATATGTCATCAATCAAATAAAATTGCATTGAAACAGACAAAGCAGTCTATGATAATGAATAAAAGATCTGTTTTCTGAATCTATGAATTAACAACAACACAATCTGTGACCCCATCTTAACCCATCTATGCCATAGGAAACAGCTCTTCAAATTCCCATTCTGGGGAAAACCCAGCAAGGGAAGTGAGACCTGCCCTGACTCTGGACACAGACCAGAGAGAACAGCTGAGACATTATTGGCTTGGACAGACCACTGTACTCTAATGGATCTCACCAACACTGCCTGAAAGGAACTGTTCATTCACACAGACTCTTATACAGGGGATAGCAATGGGCTAAAATATAATTAGCTGCATTTTCTGTAAAGCGCTGACTCACAGCCCTCTAAAAGGTTCCCAAAATTCCAAACTCTTGAGCAGTTACTAAAACCAAAGAAAAATGGGTGGTAGAGAAACAGCTTGCTTGCTTGCTTTTCTTCTTTTCTTTACCATATATTCCCCCAAACTAGTTCCTTTAATTCAGTCCTATAGCAGGCAAACATGGGAACACTTCATAACTCCCAACTGCCAGAAACAAGAGGTTTTTTTCTAGTAGTAGTGGAAGAAAATACTCAGCTATCCAATAGAAAGCAACGCTTGTTTCTGGACTTGAAAACACCCAAGAAACGGAACAGCCATGTTATTTAACTAATTAATTAGACAAGCTACTTGAAGACATTTTGGAACAGTATCAACTTTGTTCCTATTTTGTTTCCATTGAAATGTGCACATTAAGATTTGAAGCATGTAGACAGAGGACCTAAGAGGAAATGCTGAAGAGCCACTTACTACTCTAAACTATACTTCTCCAAATAAATATAATACAGGATAGTACAACTGTAACAAATTATTTCTTGAGAACTCTGGGAAACACAGGACAGGATGGGATAATGTGAATCATCAAATTAACTCTTTCTAAAACTACTGGCAGGCTTTCAATAGGCATTGAATCCAGAAGAGCTGAGAATACCAGCTTCCTTGGAAAAGAACAGCAGCAATGAAAAGGAAAATTGGGGGAATCATGACATTTTTGTTTATTACATCTTTTAGTTGCTCTACAGCATAATTTTCTTGTTATCACTACATATATAAGCATAAGTATTAATAAATAAAAAAGACAACGACATGAATACATATACACAAACAGATGAATCCTTTAAAAAACTCAGAAGTCAGAACAGTTTCTCTTACTAGATGATGCTCAGGATGAGGGCTGTCTATAAAAATGCCTGGCTGTGTCACTACTGTGAAGATGCATGCAAAATTGCATGACAGGAAAATCAACACATTTACATTACACTTCAGAAGGATGCAGTAAAACTGGAAAGCTCCTTAGAAGGCACCTCAATATATCTATATAACTCAGTGTCAGATATACTTTTGTCTATCACCACTACATCTAACCTAAGCTTTGTAACACAGGCTACCAGGTCTTTGCTAAGTGGTTCTTGTAATTTCTGGATAATTTATCATCTTTTTTGAACAAATGTACTATTTTTGACCAAACGAATATATATAAATATGTATGTATGTATATGTATCTATAAAGCATAAAGAAATTAAAAAGCAAATAAACAAACAAAAAAAATACACATCTAGCTGGCATCTGCAATGACACCCACAGAATGTACAGACACCCACAGCACATATGGCACCCACATGCAGGACCATCATTTAGCTGGTTTTGGCCTGCAGTAGCTAGTGCAACCACAAATACAGCAAAAACAACCATCAACAAATTATCACATTACCATTGTTATTTCTTTTCCACCTCTCAGGCAACAGAGTCTGCTTTGAATGATTTTAAAATTTCATCTTCTCTTGCTAGATGTGAATTTTCAGGCTGCTGTTCACAGGATGTGACAGGCCAAGAATTAAGTAAGGTACAAGGGACCAATGGCAATTCTCTCATTCCCTTGTTCCACTGCAGCCCATTTGCTGACCTTAGCTAACCTTCAGTCATCCACCTGCACTGCAACAACTGCATTCTGATCAAAGGAGAAATGAGAGCCCAGTTTTTTGATTCTCACCATTACATTATTAAATGCAAAGAATATTCTACAGCATTTAATCATTCCTGCTTGTTAACAACATAGCTACATATGCCATCATTTAGATCTCAATAGAGTATAACCAAGTCTTCTATATGACCATATGCTGGTACCAGAAGAGAATTAGTGAGTAAGAAAGAATATAAAAAGCCTAGCTTGGATTCTAAATGCACGTATATCAAATGTAACATTTGTCATTAAAATATATCCACTTCAGAGACTATCAGAGCAAAAAATATTCTATTGTGTCAGTTTGGTTTGGCTTTTAACTGCTAGGTATATTGCACCATATCGATTTGGTCTGGGAGATTTCCTCTCTTGAGCACTTCTCTAAAATAAACAACTACAAGCTAATGTATTTCTAAGGTGACCCTGGACCACAGTTGCTTCCTGACAGAAACTGTTAATGTGGATTTAAGGGAGAAAATGTATATGAATAAATGAATATGAAAAACATTACACAGATGTAACCACTCCCCAAGACACATGATGCAAACAGAGAAACTTACCATTAAGTTTAAGCTCAAGTGCAATCAAGTGTATTTCAAAGCTATTTCAGGCCTACCAAGATACCAGGACATTCTAGATAAGCTGACAAACTCATCCCTTTCCCGAAATTGCATCCCTTCCTGATATATGTTTCTAAAGCACTGTCACACTGCACACTGTGGGCTGCTGCTGAAAACGAACAGTTCTGCCCCATCCTGGCCATGTGCTCTCACCAGCTCCCCCTTGTCAGCTCATGTGGCTACCCAGCAAGTCAGATCAGCAGCAGAAAAATAATCACCACTTGGAGTGGGCCTGGTTTTCATCAGACAAATAAACTGATCTAAATAAACCACAAGGTAGATGCAATAGTAACAAGTCAAAGGGGACACTCAAGAGAGAACAAAGAGAAAGACAGATTCTCCCTTTCAGCTAAAAAACTCATCCACCATGGCAAAAAACTGCACCTTAAGAATTCCAGACAATGCACTTTTTAGGTTAACAGTTCTTCCAAATATCTGGTTAAGAACCACAAAATAAAGAACTGGATTTCAACAAGTCTTGGGTCTACATTATCTTAAGCAAATCTACCTGCCTGCTCAGTGAATAGGTAAAATGTCCAGGAGCTTATGTTCATGGACATACATCAATAAAAGAACCCAAAGAGAGGAAATAAGTACTTTTCCATCTACACCACCTTAGTCAAGCAGAAACACCCGCAAAGCTTTCTTTAAATCACCAAAGCAAGACAATCAATTATGCCATTCAGTTCTCAAACCCAGGAAATCTCTCAGAAAATGTGAGGCTTTTGCAACAACCATCAGCCTGACACGTCAAGGGCTGACAACTGAGTCATGAAAGGGGAGTTCCTGGAGACCAGAAGATGCACTCAGTGCAGAACATGAACAAGAGCCAGGAAAGGAGAATTGAACACAATGGAAGAACACAATGCAATGCCTCTGACACAATCAAAAAGTTCTGAAATTTTTATGTCATGCAACTGAAGAAGAAAAATACCAATAACAGCTCTGAAATTAGCTGCTTCAGGTGCAGCATTTAGTACTTAGTGGTGCATAAATTACACTGACCTGCAAGGCCCACTACAGAAAATACTCAGCACCCCATGCACCTAATGCAACCATGCAGAGCTAACTTCTGTTAAAGACTGTGAAGTTTGAGCATGTCAGTGAATGTCTGAACAGAATCAAGAGTAAATGGAGTGGAAAAGATTATTTCATATCACTAAGCACAAAGATATTTTATCTAAAGTGAAGATTAAAAGCTTGAATTCTACAAAAACAAAAGTGGTATGCAAACCTTCCTGCCAAACCAAGAGCAACGTGATTCCAATTATTTTAAATCACCTGCTCCATGCCTCAGGGATCACTGCAGCAATAGAGGAGATGGATAATCAGTACCAAATATGGCTATTTATTACTATAAAGAAACAATAGAATAATGATGTCCCTTCAGTACTCCTGCTGGGGATCAGCTTTCTCCAGAAGCTGGCCCCAAAAAATGAGCATCTGTGAACAGAACAATTGTACATCAACTACAACACATTTCTGCAGATCAACATCAGTGCACTGCTCTAGAGGTGACCTTAAATATATTTCAGTGATTTTCATTTCAAACAGGGCAAATATCTTAACCACCAGTGAAACATTTACAAGCTATGCACTTTCTTGAATAATCAAACTAACAAGAATTTGAAATGGAAAAATTTGGACGTTTTCTTCACATTGTGTATAATTAGCTGAGTATTGAAAGCAGCACAGCAACATGATGACTAATATTTTTCCTCAAAAAATGGGGAAAAATAATTAAAAATGTGTTGTGATGCAATGTGCAATTCCTCATAACATGTTTCTTCCTTGAGAAGTAGCCCTAATAAAGCACTTGGATGCTTTTTAATAAGTTTTGCTGGAAGAGATTACAAAAATTTCTGTTAAAAACAAACAGTCTAGTAAAAAAATTGAGGAGAAAATCCTATTTATATGTTTGCCCTTTGATTAAAAAAAAATTCTATTTACCACTATGTATAGCATTGTAGTTTCTAATTAAAAGATTCTTATCAATTTTCTAGACTTGAAAGCAAGGCATCAAGAGAATCAAGAGATAAAATAATACAGGATGTTACAGGAAGAAAAAACTTTAAAAGTGTGCTTCAGACCTTGTAAGAACAATGAGATTTTATAGCAGACATTTCATGAGCCAGTCACATTTACAAAATAATAGATTCCTTAGATATTAATTTAATTTCCCCCCCCTCCATTTAATAGAATAGAAACCTCAGTTTCTTGAAAGTCAACAGGCTTAGGTGTGTATGAAATAACATAGTTATCTTCAGTAAGAACACAGATAAGCCAATGGGAAATCAAAATAGATATATTTATGAAATTAAATTAAAACTACACAAGAAAATTTATGTAGACTTACCTACAATTGCTGTTTCTAAAATAATAATTACAAATAAAGTTATGCTAGAGTAGCAAAATACAGTGTCAATTAGCACTCTATAATAGGACACATAAAATGTACACACTCTAAAAAGACAATTTTCAGCCTCAGTTTTGTTCTAACAAATCCAGAGCTATGCAGTATATTGTTGCTTAAGTAAAGTAAGAAATCTCTTCAAAAATTACTTTTTCGCATGTACTGGGAAGAAAAAAAAAAACAAAACTTTGTAACAGACAAAAATCAGAAATAAACCTAGGTCTAATATTTAAAATATGTATCCCAAGAATCTTCTTTCAAAAATATACAATAAAATACAACTGCAACACTATTTCCTCAGGTCTTCTCTATTGCCATTTGGAAATATCTAACTTTAATCAAAAGTTCAGGATCACTGAACTGGATTCACATATCATAACATATAAAACAACTGCAAAATCTCTTTTATTTTCCCTAGCATTCTCTTGATATTTATAGGCACTCATTTACTGTATTAATCATCAATATTTGACATTCTTCATGCAAGCTCTCTCATTTTATCCAATGCATAAATCTAAATATCATTGGGGCATTTGGCGGGGTAGAGTTTATTTAATGAAGAAACTGCAGAATAGGATCATGGTTTGACGAAAATGTTTTTACAACTACCTCTTTGGGACACATTTAGTAAATCAGTTATTTATTCTGAGGAAAAGCTAGAATTAAGAATATCTTTTAATAGATGCATGTCCATTTTTAAGTCCTGGATCACACATCTGCTCTTCACGCCAAATGAGGGTGGAGCACAGGGAGAGCTAAACACCATCAGCTAGAGTGTAGTGCCAAGGCCCAGTCCTTGTGGTCGTAAACATGACCTAAAATAGCTTTTATCCATATAAACATCATCGTATCAATGAACTCAAACTCAGAAGCAAGAACCATTTCTACCTCTAAAATGTTAGCAATTAGTGTTCCCAGTAGGAAAAAAAAAAATCACACAAACCCCCCCTATTTTGTTTATTTGTGTATTTGAACACATACACTGTTTGAATTTACTCAGTATATATGGGGGAAGAGCACAAGGGAAAAAAGCCCCGAGCACAAACCAATTCAAGATGTTCCACAGGTGTCACCGCTGCAGAGTCAGTGCCTGGGTACCTGCATGGATCCTTCTGAGGACCCCTGAAAGCTTATCTGCCTGCTCTCCTTCCTCACCTCCACTTCATCTTCCTTGAAAATTCACCCAAAGTTAAATGTTAAGTGGAACAATGAAGACAGGAAAACTATTGGGCTGTCACTGCCAGCAAATTTAGCACGAGCTACCATTTGATGTCACACATCTAATAGGACAAATCTGAGCAAATGAATGGGCAAGATGCAAGAGGCAATCTAACACTTGTTTCCAGCACCAGTAAAGCCCTGTGGCACCAGATCTCACACTCATTGTGCTTTTAAATGTAGAGGATAATGTTAATTTGATTCTGAAATTTTGTTTACAAGTTTTGATTTCCTTGAGACTAATTACTGTAAGTCTTCAAATCACTGTGAAAGGAAGAACTGCAGGAACTTTTGGGAAGTCTTTTTTTCCCTTTTTCTGAAAGGGAAGCAGCAAGGATTCATGTATAAAAGGTTACATCCAACTACAGTGCCAGAGGTTTTAAATGTATCACTACTGGGACAAAACCAGAAAACTGGTGACTGCTCAATCTCATGTTTTTAAAATGCACTCAAAAAGGTTCTTCATCAAATGCTAATGGTCAGGGGAAATATAATTAAATAGGTTGTTTTAGCTGTGATTAATCAAGTACAGGGTTAGATAGAGAAAACAAAGAAAAGTCATGAATGAAAATTTGAAAAGTTCAGAATCTTTTCCTGCCATAATTCATGTAAAACTTTGACGACCATTGAAGATCACACTCCTTAAACTAAGACAGGGAGCAGAGCAAACAAAGACTCACCCTGTGACCCAGAAACACCAGTTTCCATTGCTCCCCACAGTGACTGTAGTTTTCAGAAAGCCAGATCTAACAGGAAAAGCAATCTACTGGCATGCCTAGGAGTCAGAAAAAATACTATAGCAGCAGTAGTGCAACATGTTCCATCTGTATCACTCAGCAGCCCAGGACCTGGCTGCAATCAGAGGGGGAAACTACTTTGTGAAGAAACATGAGATGAGAGGGAAAGGACTCCAACAAGGACAATTTATCCTCAGTAAAATACCCGTCTCCCTGGCAGTTTCAAGCGGGCAGAACCCAAACGAGACGCGGCTCGTGCACAGCTGCAGCGCGAGAGGCAAACAACCCACGCATCGCCCGTCTGCAGGGACAGGACAAAACAAGGGCAGCAACGCACGCGCCCTGGGCAGCCCTTGAGCATGAACCCATCTGCATCTCTGTGTCATCCTTCTGGAGAAAGGACTATTGTCCAAGAATACCATTTAGGCAAGAAGGAAAACTCAACGGATCCAACAGTCAGGAGGAATGAAGGCATTTCCTTTGCTGAAGCAGATGGCGCCTTGAGGTCATTTTTAGCAGCATGTTTTCCAAGCTCTGAAAGGAATCAATAACATTTAAAGGCCCCCTTTTCAGCATCTCTTGTAGTCTTCAGAAATGAAGGAACAGAGCTCCACTATGAGAGAAATCCACAAAAACCCTCCATTAAGCTGCCTTTACATTCCAAATAAAGCATTCAGACGCAGTAAAGCCTACCAACTTGGTTCACTTCTCCCAGGAATGGACTGGGCACCGACAGAAAGTCTACCAACATCCTGTCAGTATTAGAGGCTCACAAAAGTTTGAAAAAACTTGCAGACTCTTAGGGATGCCAATACATTGCTCAATCAATTCCACAGATAATACTGTTTAAATATGACTCACCCTCTACATTCAAGTATCACAGTCCTGCTTCAAGCTGAAAAGTGCAAGAAAAGCAAATTTCAAAACTCCTTTTCCCCTTGATACAGCCTAGGAGACCAAAATGAATCAACATTCTCACTGTATATATTTTCTGAAACAACTGATGGATGGATTTTTGTTTTTCATTCCTGCAGAATTGCAGGAGTTGAAATACTCTAAGGAGACATTTCTAGAACACAGTGTATTCCTACATACTGCTGTTCTTCTGGGCAATTTTTGAGCTGTAAGTCAAGACTCTAACCTCCACATTCCTCCACATTACACTTTCATTAGAAGGCATTTACCCACACAAACTTTTATAAACTTTATATTAATACCACATTCTGGAGTACCCTTTTCTAAAGCATGTCCCTTGCTACAATTCTCTGGTCTGGTAACATTCATTTCATTTAAAAACCAGGAAGAAAGAGAGACTTAAGAATGAATTTAGCATAGAGCTGGTCAAATTACCAGATGAGTCACCAAATTTCATTGTCTGGGGACAAATGCACAGTAACAATGACGTGCTTTTAACTTACTTTAACTGTAAGATAATTTTTGTCAAAAACTGGATAAAAATCCAGTTTTCAAGGTGGACTCCTAGTGTCTCAAAAGTTAAAACAGCTCTACGTCATTTGCCACTTTTTGTGATTTCTTCATAATTCTTCAATTTCAGATGACAC
The DNA here is from genome assembly GCA_003676055.1 of Chloebia gouldiae. NCBI lineage: Eukaryota > Metazoa > Chordata > Aves > Passeriformes > Passeridae > Chloebia > Chloebia gouldiae. Next base: position 19,772,142 of record QUSF01000003.1, on the reverse strand, counting down.
TGACTTTCCACTTGAACTTATCCAACCAGCCAAACCCCATTATGGCAGTGCATGCCACAGCCTGGCAGAACACAGCCTGACCATGTGTATATGCACTTCAGCCACCTTTCTGTTCAGCTTAACAATAAAGTTTCTGGGAAAAACACATAATCCTTCCTTCACACAGTCCTCCCACTAAAGTATTAAAAGCTTGCACAGATGGAATCTTCAGTGTCTGAAGCTCTCATCTGCACAGAACATGCTTCCATCTGAGGAGAGTGATGTTGCTCCACATCCATGCTTGGCTGTGGCCCAGCACAGCTGCCATTGCACAGTTCACCCCTGCAGCAATGATTTCTCCTCTGCAGATTAATGCAACTATTGCAGTGGCTCCAGAAGAACACTACCAGGGAGCATCTGCAGCTACAAAGAGCTAAATTTAATGCGACAGATCTCTGTGATGCTGTATGTGCTCCAAAAGACATCACCACAGAACAGTGTATCCATATACTATCCAGGAGACCACTGGCAAGACAAAGGAAAATAAAGTAACCAGAGAGGCATTGAAGGATTTCTTCTCTGAAAGTTTTCTACAGACAATTATAGCATATTTGGCATTGTTTAAAATTAAATACATAAGTCAAAACTAGAGCAAAGGAAGACAGGATAGAAGCCACAGTAATTTTTGGAGATACTGAATACAGCAGTTTTGGTTAGCATGCAAGAAACAATTACACTATTTCTAGAAAAAACAATACTGAAAAAATATTATCTAGTAATGAGAACACTGAACCATGTCAGTAGACGAAGAGAAAGATAGATTGCATAGGAAGATACCAAAATCCTGTGTCCAGTCTTGATCCTCTGACAGTATTGGATTTCACCCTCTACATCCACAGTTATCCAGACTGAGAGAATATACATGGGCCTGGGTTGGAAATTAAATCATCTGACATGTGAGCTACTTCCCATGGAGCAGAAGAACAGTCTGCTTGGGAAAGGCAGCCTTGGCTGAAACCCATGGGAGTGGAAGACAAGGATCCTCGTCTTCCATCCTCTCCAGGGGAGAAACACAGCGGAAGGCAGCAACAAGTGGAAGGACTACAAACCTCCAGAGCTGATTGGAGAGAGAAAAGCACTGATCCAGTGGAAGGACCCACAATTTACTGACCTGAACCTTATCAGGCTTTTGAAGGTTTTATACAGTTTGATTGACCTTTAAGCAGTGTTTGACAGGATAACTGTGATAATGTTTTCACAAGCAGAGCCCTAAAAAAGTTGTTCATTTTGAGTCACTTAAAGACTGGTATGATTATCCGGAAAACTGCAAAAGGGACTTGGACTACCAGAAGGATGTATCTACCATGACCAATTAACATATAAGTCCATAATGCTCTTGTGGCTAACATTTCAGAGTGAATCTTGACTTCACACATAGCTCCTCCAGAATATGGATAAATCTCATCAAAGTTTATCATGACACTACTCAGGACGCAACACACTTCTACACTCTGCATGTCTTATAGCTGATCAGCCACTGCTGGAGTCCCAAAACAGGTACACAGTGAAACAGAAAGAATACTCAGTGTGATCCTGCACTCAGGGGCACCGACACAGACCAGAAGTGAACACAGATACATTCCTCAGCAGAGCTGGAAAGCACTCCTCCGTCACACTTCACAGTCACTACACTAATCATGGCAACGAGCAAACATTGGGAAAATACTTTCTATACAAATTGTTATATCTGAGCCTTTATGATCCTTTTTGGCTATATATAAGCCTGTTTTATAAGGCTAAGCCATAGCTTTAGGAATTATCTCTCTTTTCCAGTCTGCTATGGCACAAACATGAGAAGATGACACAAAACAACATGAACTCTGAAGCAGTAGCTACCAGAGATTTTTTTGGACTTATACATTTACTGTCATAATAAATCTCATTATAAAGCAGGGAAAGACTTTTCCTGATATGAGCTTGCAAAGAAGGATGAATTAGGAATTTGAAATATTCTTTGTCTATAAAATACCAAAACACACTTTGAGTACTTTATAAAGGTGTACGTGAAAATGCCTCCTACATCAGAAATCAAAGGACAACCTCAATGCCCTTAAATCATTCAACACACAATCTATAGCCAAGTTTAGCTTTCAGCAGTTTTTTCCCTCTTCAGGAAGGCAAGACCTTCAAGAATATTACTATTTTAACCATTAATATATTCACAAAATATTGCCACATTGGTGAAGTATCTTGTTGTAGAACTGCATACACTGAACATGCAGTTAAATACCACACACATTTTGCCTAATGCCTTATAAACCTTAAGAGGCAACAAGGCAGGAAGAAAATCAAATTCAGCAATAAACCAAATGCATGTTATTACTCACTATAGCCCCTTTCCCAGTTTAGCCTCCTTCCCTTTGGTTTTATGTTAGGATGATCAAAAAATGTGCCTTTTTCTTCAAGAGACAGAAGTCATTTGATTAAGTGGGCAAAAAAGAAATTTTTAATCAAGCAATTTCTCATGACACATCTCTCTTCCAGCAGCCACCATCTATCAGTCCCAAACTCTAGAGATATTTTATAAGCCACTCAACAAACAGAGCTTAAAAAAAAAAAAATAAAACTTACTATTCATTGGAACTACCCAACATAGTAACTTACAATACCAACAGAAATTGACAGCATCAGAACAGAAAGCAAGTCAGCAATTTCAGAAGCATCTGCAAAGAAGTGGGATATCCTGTTTGAAGACTAGAGTGAGATGACAAGAAATCAGAGAATCCAATAGCAAAGACTAGTCAACATTTGAATAACTAATGAAAATTTCAAATCCAAGAGCAAGCAGAGCTATGCAAACTTGGCATGACAGAGCAAAGCTTCTCTGAAACTCATTGTTAGCAATAAGAAATCATTTAAGAAATCTGCAAGCCGTGAATCCAAATAGGTGTATGCAATTGTATAATTTGGTTACAAAAAATGCAGGCTGCAGATGACAACTAAGTTCTTTACTAAAAAACTACTGACTCACTCTGGACTGCAAACAACATGCACTTCTGTCTCCAGATGCAGCTCAGTCCTGGAGCCCCTTCAGGCCAGGCTCCCTACAACCAGGTCATCCCTTTTACTCTCTTTGAAAGAATCCAGTGTATCTTCATTACAACGGGCAATGAGCAAGTGAAAAACAGCTTGAGAAACTGAAATTGCTATATCATGGATGTCCTGCATAACCAGCAGAGATGAGTGAAGCTCTGTCCACAGCAGGTCAGAACCTTGCTCCCACTGAAAATCATAGCAAATCTCACAAATTTCCATGTAACACTTAGATGTATCAAAAATGGATAATGATAATACAGGCAGTGGGGAGGGACACTTACACATTCCCACATTCTAACAAAGAACATGCCTGCACAGTACTGGCTAAAGGAAAATAATACGAAACTTGTGGTTTCTCATGTGCTTCTAACAACACTAAAATATGGCTTAAAGCACGGAGTTAAAAGGTTCCTTAAAAATGTCTAAGGTAGGAACTTTCCTTCTTTTAAACACAAAAATAATAGATTAACCTTCACTGAATGTCCCTGACATAGAGGACTCTCATCTTCTAACACACTTATTTATGCAACAGTATATTAGGTGCCCATTGCTAAGATACTGGATTGCATTAATGATAATACAATATTATTGTATTTTTAGCTGTATCTTATCTTGATTATTCTATACACTAAGTGCTGTGCAGCTACTAACAGGCGCCCTTTGAGGAACAGAGAAATTGAAATACAGGAGTGTCACTGATCAATAATGAGTCTATGCTGCAATGGAATTAAAATCAAAAACCCAAAGTCACGTGAATTCTCCAACGTCCACTATACATTGTACATTAAGACATTAATGACATGAAGACGTAATAGCCTACAACATTTGCCTTGTGCTGTGTTCTGAGCTTCAGCAATCTTGGACAGCTACAATTGTGAGCACAGTAATTATGGTTTTTAAGCAATTACATTCTTGGTTTCTAGGATAAGTATATAGACTATTTCCTTTACTATTTAATAGTAAAGCGTGCAGGTAGAGAAGTCACTCAACTCTGATGGCAATGGCCCAAAAACCCCAAAACAAACAAAACAAAGGAAGTTGCTAGAGAAAAATCTCAACAAATGCTGAAAACAAGCCATTACTTTTTAGAAATCTGCCATCCATCACATCTAAGTCACTTCTGCCTTCAAATTATCTCCTTTCACCCCCTTTACTCGTATTATCCTCTGGCTGAACTCCATCATAAGCCTGATCTGCAAAGGCCACACTTTTCTTCTACATTCCTCTACATGATCATCTTCATTTGCCTTTGTGCGGTTCTGAACTCAGGCTTGCATCCTTCTTGTTCAACTTCTGCCCTTCCTGCAGCTAAAGCTTTCATCCAGGAATTAAAGAAATCCAATCCGATTTAATGCAACTTCCTTCTCTCCAGCTTATCTCTCTCTCTCTCTCTCTCTCTCTCTTCCCCCCCCGCCCCACCACCTCTTTTATCTTTATCCAGTTCAAAACACAACTACATTGTTTTACATTAATTCAACTACAGCCTTGTTGCCTAGTCCTCTGAATGCACCTTTCCACTCAGGTATCTTTGTTTTTCTAGGCATGGTTGCTAGTCCTTGACTCACCAGGGATTCTTCTTGAATGCTTTTACCTCCTCGAAGAAGCATGCTCCCTTAACTAATCCAGAAGGCTGTTAGCTTTGGTTTGAATTCTCTATTGAAGACCAGCTTTTAAAACTCTCAACTATTCAAAGACTATTAGCAATGGATAGAATATGGAGACAGTAAGAGTGTATTTAATCATAAAACAATCAAATACATACGGAAATTGATGAGGAGGACACCTCTGTTCCCCTACTCTTTATATGCCACTGACTGTTAACTCTTCAGGGCAGGCATGCGTGTCTCTTCATGTACAAGCAGAATCCAGCATCATTATACTTCATGTGCCATTCACTAGACACCCAAAAGCAGCACAAAAGTTCATTCTGTGAAGTTAGTCCATAACTTTGATAAGCATCTTCCTAAATGCAGCTCCTACAGAACTCCAGCTAAGCAAAGTCAGCCACGCTGCTGGTCCATTACTGGCGAGCTGACTCAGATCCCTGGGCAAGGGATGCAATATCCTGCAATTAGGATGTAACCATGCTCTGTGCCAGAATCACATAAAGTCTCTTCTGCTTCACTCGGTTCGGCCTGCTTGGCATTTTTTTTTTGTCCAAAGCACTGTCAGCTACTGTATCCTTCCATGAATAACAACCATCAGATACCATGGAAGAGGTTGGGAATATTTTAAGCAGCAGCAGGGAAACTTCTTGATCAGCAAGAAAAGTTGTAGTACCTTTCACATTTACAGCAGAGCTTTTAAACATTAACATTGGTTTACTGTGGAAGGTGTTGTGAAATAAACGTATTTAACCTTTTCAAACCATCCGTGTTACTATTAACTTAAGTAGATCAGGATGACTTGAAAATTTTATGAGCATAAGATTTGGTGAATAAAAGCTGAGACATTCAGAAAAACAAAACCCATTAATTAGCAGTTTGTTCTGCGAGACCAGTATTTTAAGCCTAATATTAAAGCTAATTTTAAAACAGACATATCACAAAGTGTTTGAACTTGTGACTTTTTGAGGGTCTTCAAAGAATCCTGAAATCCTGAAACTCTGAGTTGTTTTTTCTTCTTTGAACAAAGCATTATGAACTTTGAGAATAGTATTTTACTGTACCATAAATACGGTCTTCATATCTGAAAAATCTTTATGTAGAGTAAGTTACATTCAGAGGCAAATACATATACTACAAAGAGCTTGTTTATTATTTAATGAAACAAAGAGAATGCAAGTTGTGAGTTCTTAAACTTCATGGATTATAAAAAAAGAAATATGAGACAATTTTTCACCTATTTTGTTTCTTAAACACACAGTAGTCAATTAGAAAAGGAGGAAACGGAGGCCTCCAACTCGTCTTGTATGTGAGCAGTCACCTAAAATGCTCATATTTTATGTTCTACATCTATAACAATATGGACTCAATGTTTCTTTCCTTCAGATGTAACAGCCACGTGCCACCTCAAACAAAAGGGGTAAAGATGAAAATCACTGTATTATAATACAAAATCAGATTGAAAAAAGTTATAAGGATTTGGCTTCATACAACCAAAACATGTTTTTTAACACAAACAGAGCCAGATTAATGGTCGGACTAGATGATCTTAGAGGTTTCTCCCAACATTAATGACTCTATGATTCTATGGAATTTGAAAATATACCCCGAGTTGGGTAGCAGGCAATATGTAGTGTGTTTAGCTCACATGTTACATTTCAAGTAATTCCCTTCCGATATACAATTTCTATTTTTAAAAACACATCCGAGTCCACAGAACACAAACCCACCCTGCCCACGCTGCAGCCAGAAGCCGAAATTAAGCCGCAGCCCCGCTGTCGCAAAGGCAGCGCAACTTTCATTTTGGGAGCCCCGGCCGCCGCAGGCAGCGGGCCGTGCCCGCCGGGCCCCGCTGCCGGCCGGGGAGGGCAGAGACACGCACGGGGACCACCTGAACTAATTCCAGCGCCCTTGCACGGCGCTCCTGCGGGAAACCCAGCCGCGCGTCGGGCCGAGCACCGCTGTGCACCGAGCGTCCCCTCGGCGCCGCAAACACCCTGGGCGGAGGGTGCGGGAGGCTCCGCGCCGCGGGCCCTGCTGCGGGGCCGCTCTCCCCCCGCCGGCGCTTACCTGTGCCCGCGCCGCCTCGCTCCGCACCCGCGTGCTCAGCGCCGGCCACCGCGCCCCGCCGCCGCCCTCGCCGGAGACCAGCCGCAGGGGCCTGATGCTCTCTCGCTCCGCGAAGGGGCTCTCGCCCCGCCGCCCCGCTGCCGCCGTCGCCGGCCCGGCGCCTCCTGCGCAGGGGAGAGGCACTGTCACCCGGCTGCGCCCTCGCCCCCGGCGCGCAGGCTGGAGCGGGGGCTCCGTTTCCATGGGGCTCCGCAGCAGCCTCGGCGCAGCGTCCCCCCCTCCCCGCCGCCCCCGCCGCTCACCTGCGGCCGCTGTCAGGGCGCCGAGCGCCAGGCAGAGGAGGCAGGCGGCAGCCCGCATGGCGCTGCCCGCCGCCCCGCTCGCCGCCGAGCGCCGCCGGCTCCGCGCCTGCACGGGCGGGGGGGCTGCGGGGCCGGGGCTGCCGAGCTCCGCCCCGCCGCCGCGCCGAGCCCCCTGCCAGCCAAGGAGATGGCGAGAGCCGGCGAGGCTCCCCGCAGAGCCCGCTCGGAAGAGGGAAGTGCTGGGAAATGTAGTCGCTTGCCAGGACGCGAGGGACCGGAGGGGAAGCCCCGGAGCCCTGGCAGCGCCGCAGGGATTCTGCAGTCGCCCCCGCCCCGTAGGGCCGCCCCGGTACCGCACCGCTCCGGGGCTGAGAGAGCCCCCGCCGCAAAACTTGCCGTCACTGACAGCTGCGGCTGAGGGCGGCGGCTCTCTGGGGAAGCAGCCGGGGCGTTTTCCCTCGCTCCCTGCCCATCCCGCCGTTAGCCCCGCTCTCCTCCTTTGCGTGCTCGTTTTCTGAGCAAACCTTCATTTCCTTCTCTATGACATTTTTTGTTCCCTTCTTAAATTTCTACTCTCCTCGCTCTTTTAACAACGAGAGTAGGAAAGGATCATTCTGCTACAAGGCAGGATCATTCCTTTCACGTTACAACATGCTCTCCTGGACTAAGCAAGAGGCCGAGGTGTCAAGGAGTCCCCACGATGTCCATTCCCTGAAACGCGAGAATAATTCTCCCTAAGTGGAGGGATTGGCTGCATCTGCAACCCAATTCTACACTCCCACCTACCGGGAAGCCGGGAGCAGCGGTGCTGCCTCTCAGCACGGTGTATCTCACCTTCCCTAACTACATTGCCTTAGGAAAATGGGACAAGAGTGGCGGTCGCCTGAGGCACCTCTTTGCCCACCGTTTTCGGAAGGATCCATAGCAAGGACGGCCATGCACGCAGCTGAGGTGAGCGGAGGGAGGAGGAGGGACCTCAGGGCAGCGGCAGATGCAGCTCGCTAGCGATCCAGGCAAGGGAATACGAAGTCTTAAATACCCACTGCAAGGCTTGTATCAGTTGTAAACACAGAATAAAGGAGGAGGTGGCATCACAGATAATGCCACTGAAAGCTGCTGCTCACTGTAGTCTCAAAGATTATAAGAACAAACAAACAAACAAACAACATATCTTAAAACCATGATGCAGATCCATTTTAATTGCACTGCTTGCACCGACAGCAGCCAGGACACCTGGCACCTCCATTTCTGCTCTTAGGAGCGTTTCCACCCGCCGGGCTGCCTTCTGCCTTCCAGGGCTCCCCACGGGAAGGACCGGGATCGGGGCACAGCGGCTCGGCAGGGGCTGCCTGGCTCCCCGGAGCCGCCCGACAGGGAATGCCGGCGCTCCTGGCCCGATTTCTCTGTAGGGCTTATCTTACATATACAGTCTTATTAAAGGACTCAATTAGAGGATAGATGGAGGAAGTTCAGTTTCTCAGAGTTTGTTTCTGTGATATGAAAACAGACAAAATGATAGTTCAACAAGCTGAAGATAACAGCAGAATATTGCATGTGGAAATATATAGTAACTTTGAGGAGAAAGTGTCTAGTAAGTATTGTGCTGTCCTGCTTATACTGTTGTCAGGTACTACAGGCAAGATGCAATGCTACCTCAAAGCATCCATTAAATCATGAAGCAGCTGCTGAAACAGTGCAAAATTAGCTTATAAAACTCTTGTGAGGGGTGTCAAAAAGACCATGGGCAAGTTGGGTAAAGAAAATGAGAAAGTGCTATTTATAGCAAAGGGAAAAAATCAGTGTTATAATATGATGCTTCAATCTTACAGAAGTCGTAAGTCCTTACATTTCAGGCTGCAGCCAACCTCTACAGTTATTTCAGTTAGACCAAACTTTCCCCACTGGCACAATATTTCACAGCTGCTTCTGTCAGTCTTTCTGTGAGAATTCATTACATTGGGTATTTATTACACACCAGATACACAGTACAATTATACACTCATTTCCTGGATCAGTACATCACAGAATTCATTTTTCTCTTGCTCACCAGTGTTCAGATTTAGTGTAGGTGTTACACATGGAAGGTTCACCAACCTAGTGCCAGCCAAAGCTTGGCTATGAATGCAGAGTTTAATCCAGTCTGTGTCCTCAGTGGATATGGTGAGGTATGATACATACGCTTCATAAATGCAGTCTTTTTTTTAGTATGCCAACTCTATATCAGTCAAACCCTTCACTAATTTTAAGAATAATATTTATAACTTTTTTTTTTTAGAAATACAGCCAACTAATACAAAGATAAAGGCATTTTAAAAGTGTGTTTGCTAGAATCAATTAGCCGAAACACAGCTGAAAAAGGTTTTACACTCTTCTCCTTGCAAACCTCTCTCATTTATATCTTCAACTCTTTGGCTTATTTATTTATCACTTCTGTGATAAACACTAAAGATTAATTCTAAACAGAAAACTTAAATTGCAGAAAAATTCCATATTATGTTGAAGGATCCAAATCACAAGGATATGATTTGGATCCTTCAACATAATATGGAATTATCTGCAAGTCTTATGTCTGAAATCCATTCTAATTGTACATATTGATTAGAAAGGAATGATTTGATAGGCTTAATTCTCCAGAGAAATATTTAAATTTCATTGATGATGATTTAACATTCATTTGGGAAATCAGACAGCAAACATCGAGATTCACCTCCTAGTTTTACTTTCCTGGTAGATCCTCAGAATAGCTGAGGACTGTGGCAGACTGTCCATCTCTGAGCAATGAGCTCTTTCATATCAGGGGACAGATTTTTTTCTTCTTCTAGCAACTCATGGAATATATCATGTTGGAAGAGATCTGTGAGACTCAAAGTCCAACTCCCTTCTCTTAATGGAACTACCTAAAAATGCATCCAATCATTTAACTCTTGACATGGGAACTGCTTCCCTGAGGAGCATGTTCTGGTGACTGACCACCCTCTCAACAAGGAACCTTGTCCTGATGTCCAATCTGAACTTTACCAGTTGCAGCTTCCCCCCATTTCCTTGTGTCCTATCTCTAGTTCCCAGAGAGAGAAGACCAGCACCTCCTGCTCCACTGCCTGTAGTACTGAAGGTCACAGTGATAGTCTGGGGTTTGTGGCCATACTCAACAAATATTTAACACTGAATCTTGAAGTGAGATCTCCACTCAAGAAAATCAAAATACAACAACAAAAAAACCCCAACACAAATCAAAACAAGAAACCAAAAAAACCACCCCCACCAAAACCAACCCCAAACAAAAATATTATAGACAGCCACCCAAATCTACAACTTCTTTATCCCAAATGAAATTGGACTACACCCAAACACCTGCTTTCCATCCCAAATATTTTTATAGTGCTGTATCTGGGGTGCTCAGTATTTATTTTGGATAGCTGCACTATCTAAAGCAAAGAACCAAAAAGCAGAATTCATGGTAAAAAAACCTCAAATTATTAATCTCATGTCACTTTCAGAGATGGTAAGTCGTTAATGGACTTTACTCACATTTATCTTCACCTGCTTCAGATTATCAGTGGTGACTCTGCTATTACCAACAGGATTTACTTGTTGTTGCTATTAAGAGCAAGCATCAATAATCTTTTTACAGGGTCCAGAGGACTAGCTATGCTAAGAAATAAATTTTGGTATTCATTTTCTAGTCCACCTACATATGTTCTGTGTAAGTAAGTTGTACAATTGCTCTGGATCAATTGGTTGCTAAAATTTCCCCTCATTTGTCTTCAAGAGTGGTGATTAGATGCATATAGAGGTTACAGCTAAATCTGAGTGGCAGTAAGCACTTGAAAGAAAATAGCTTATTTTCCAGAAGAATATTTACAAGAGATGAAACATAATGGAAAAAATGAGAGGGATAAAGGGGAGACCATTTCCTGCTTTGATGCAAGTAACATCCAAACTAGTCACGCAAGAAGGATATGAATGCTTGATCACATTTAATTGTAGTTTTATCTTACACTTCACTATTTCAGGAATTTCCCATAATTCTTTACACAATCTAATTGCATGTTTTAAAGTTCTCAGATTCGAAGCATCTAGAGAATGAAACTAGGGCAAGGAAGTGCGTTCTTCCTTTTGTAAGACCAGTGTAAGACCAAGTTAGGCTGTGATTTGATGCTTCTGTGGTATCAAATGTCAACATGATCAAAAAGTCCAGCATGATCAGTGTTTATCAGCCCATGGCCCAGAGGCCATGGAAAATATTCTCCAGCTGGGGAACATGGAGGGATCCATATTTTTATCCTGTGTCCACATGCCCCACTGTAATTACACTAGTTAGAGCAGCTACAATTTTTTCAACATTCCTTCACTCAGAGGCTGCCACAAGAGCTGCACAGACACCATCACCAGCTACATTAGCTGAGTGCATCAGAGCTGAGCCTCATCAGATGTGGGATGAAGGTGCACACAGGTACATCTAAGAAGCCCAAACCTCAGGTTGTAACTAACTTCCTGCAATGCCAATGGGAAAGCCAGCCCTACAGTCACGTCTTGCTTTGTGTCAAGTGTTCTGCAGCTGGACATCGTGCAAGAGCTGCCCATAGGGATGGTGCTGCAGAGCACAGGGCTTACCTGAGTGCATCAATCTCAGAAGTTCCTGCAGAACCTCCCTATGTGAGTGGTGTTGGCATTGCTAATCCCCACAGGAGTGCGTGTACGTCCACCCCCGTGCACCCATACATGGATTGGGAACGGTTTCCTCTCCTTATGGCCACACTATAGTTTACCCGAATAGACACAACATTTCTGGCCCTCAAAGTCACAGAAAGCAAGACAATTCAAAAATGAAGTGCATTAGAAAAAATCCTTATGACGAAAGTTCAAGCTGTAATTATACAGTATCTAATTATTGCAAATATAAACAGATAAAGAAAGGTTTGCCATAAGAAGTGCAGTTTTAGTGACCAAAGAGGTCGTCTTTGTCTGAACTGTTTGACATTTCTCACAATCACTACCACATATTCTGAAAGTACTCAGTTTTCTTCTCTATGAGGATATCAGAGAGACAGATGTTCTAGTAACTACCCATCCACATTTATTTTTTCAAATTGTAATATAAATACATTCAAACTGTGGTTTGGGTTTTTTTAAACAAGCTTAAAAGATAATAAATACATTAAAATAATTAAATATGCTGAGTAAATCTGTTTTGGAAATAGTTAATAGGCTTACTGTGGCTTGTAATACCAACTGAACATACCCCTGACAAAGGGGACTCTTTAACACACATTAAAGTGACCAGTAAACAAAACCTGCATCATGACTAGAACTGCTTTTTGCAACCAGTAGCAGTGACTCTCCTAATCTTGTTCTGGGTTACAATTAAAAGTCTTCATATTTTAATGACAAACCTCAGATTCTTTTTTTCCCTTTAAGATTCTAAAGCCAGATTCCAATATGCTCAAAACTTGTCTTAACAGTGCATGTTGAGCTTACATGTTCTAGGACTGCATTTAATCATATGCAAAACACGCAACAGTGTTTATCTGATTTACTAACAGTGACCTCTTCCACTGTTCACGCTTATCTTTACAGCAATCCTCATGTGTCTCAACAGTCATGCATGTACATCCCAGGTGGAGGCCACCAGGGTAGCTAAGGAGAGTGTGCCCCAGGGATGGAAGCAGGCAGAAGCAAAAGATACGAGCAGATTTTTGCAATGCTTTAGGGGAAAATGCAATTTTTCTCTAATTTTACTTTCAAGACTGAACCAAAAGCTAGAAAAAACCCACACCCAGAGAAACTCCAACCAACTAAAAAAAAACCAAAACAAAAAACCTACAAAAATCCTCCAACCCAAGAAAATTATCTCAATAGAAGAAAAACAGTCAAAACACTTGTTCCTAAAATATATTGAACTCACTGAACCAGAAAGCAATCACTAAAGTGTCATTCAAAATGAAAAACAAAGTAATTGCTTCAATCTTCTACTTCTAAGTCCCAGTCCTAGAATATTATATATTGGTAATTTGCAGGCAAAAAATAAATACAGATATGCACATTCAAGATCAACTCTTTAAAATGTTAATTTTGCTCATTTCTGTAATAGCTTTCTATATTTTGTGGATGTGAATCCAGATCAGAATTAACTATAAATCAAGCCAGAAGTGACCAGTAAGATAGAGAAGCCAAAAGCAGTCCTCACTAGACTGTACATACAATTACATTAACAGAGGAGTAAGGAATGTCACCTTTAAAGGTGACAGTAACACCCGAAGCAGCTACTTTCATCATTAAGCTTCCAATTCATACCCCTGTAAAGGAAAGTAATTTTATATTATTTTCCTCACCCATTCCTGCATTCCAAGCGGCTCTACCTACCCCTCAGAGAAAATAGCCTATAAAGGACAGATAATAGCATGCAACATAAAAGCACTTTAACTGTAAGAGCACCAAATTTAAGAATATTAAATGGGCAAGAAATAAAAATGCAAACAATTTATACAAAAATTAATAAAAGTAATACCTGTGGTTGAGATCTCTTATATGATCTTAAGGCACTCTACATTTATTAATAAAGCTGTGCCTCTTTAAATTTCATACTTGTGCCCTCTTGTGACTTACAGATACAAAAATTCTGAAAGAAATCTGCTCTGGTAAAGATCTGCATTATTAAAAATAGTCTTCCCAACTCTCACTTGTGTCTTTCACTCAGGTTCTGAGTAAAGCCAATCTGACAGGCTGGCTACTCTGAAAGAAAAATCAAACAAATGACCCAAGTCGGTCAGAAGCCTGCCGGTCCTGTTGGTTTCCTGTTTCTTTTCCCCCAATGAAAATGTGTACATCTGCTTTCTTATTAGCTGAAATACACAATAGAGGTAGTTTTAATTCAATAATAATACATCAGAGTAGTCAAAGAATGTAATACATCTTTGTTACTGTGTTCTCTATTAAAGCAGCAGAAGAAACAGAAAAGGGAAGCAACCAAGGGATGCAGGCAACGCATCAGTCAGTAATCCATGAATACTACTTATAGTGGAACATCTAGATATTTTTAATGTGGTTACTTGGAATGTATCATAGTCAATGATTTTAAAAAATTATCTAAATGCAGCACCATCATGTTTTGCCTAGCAATTAATTTAATCCAAATGTGGGGTCAGAGCCACACCCGACACAATAAAGCAGCACCTTTAAAAAAACCCCAAAACACATGACCAAAGTCAAACTTAGTTTTATTTTTCATATTTAAATATACAGAAGCTTTTGCGTTAAAAAACTTGAAATCCAAATAATCTGTACATATAATACAGCAATTTAAGTCTTCATGAATAGAATCTTAAATTTTCAAGTCAATTTAAAAATCATTATATTAAATAAACCAGTATTAAAATCCAAAAAACGGGGATGAGGATGAAGAGGAAAATAATGACCACATAACATTTGCATTCTGCCCTTCACATGTATCATTTATGCTTATTGAATATTTGTTCTCAGTGTAACCTGAAAAACCTCCAAATTCTGAGTTTCTTTCACTTGTCTGAAATAACTCCAATAGGGTCTGCACTGATGGGCTACAAGCACTTCTCCTCTCTTCAGAAACAGACAGTCCACCTGAATTCTTTACACATAACTCCATATTCTGTGTCTGGGTTTCTCTTTTATTCTTTCTCAAATTAAGCTTCACTTTTCTGTGCAGCTTTCCAGACAGTGAACTGTGGGCAGTGCTGGCAGCTGATGCATTAAGTTCTTTGTTTACAGCAGTATCAGATACCTCAGCCTCCAGAACGACATTGTGCTGCATTTGTTGATGATTATCACATAAATCGTGATGTTTCTTGACAAATGTAGGATTGGCATCTGCTTTTTTCAAACACTTTGCTGGTAGAACTACTGAAATATTTAATTTTCTTTTCTGCTGCAGTAAGTTTCTGTCTTTTTCACTAAAATCTGTAATTTGGGTATGAGAATATAAAGCATCCATTTCTTCCTGAAAACACTGCACATTCTTTTTACTTACATCTAGTTCCATTATTTCCTTACTGAAAAGCTCAGAAGCTTGAGACAAGTCCTCTGTGTACACTTTGTCAGTTTTCTGAAGGGGTGGTTGTATGGAATTTGATGATACAACAGTCTCTTGTAACTTCACAGCAGAGGAGTGATCAGTCTTAATATTTTCATTATTAATTCTGAACTTACTTTTTAGTTCTGAAGGTTGTGATGGGTGACAATAAAGAACTGAACAGAGAGATGCAGAAACAGGGGTAGGTATTGACACAGAATTTGGTTGCACTTCTGCAGGCTGGTGATCCAGTTTGAGAGCCTGCATTGCAGTATCCTTCCAGGAGTAAGTTTTCAAAGCAATGCGTTGCTTTTTCAGTTGTTCTTTCAACTCATCTGGTCTGGTTATCTTTCCAATAATAGGAGAAAAATATCCTGTGCTACATTTTGTCCTACAAGGAAATTGTTTAAAAATATTAACAAACATAAAAAGCCCCATGGAACGTAACTCTATATGCAACTGAGTCTAGAAAAGCCACTGAACTGACAAAGGAGCTTTTGTTTTGACTCCTCAAGAAAAGATATATTTAGAGTAGGAACACACTATTTCTACAGGAGCAGAGTGCCTTATAGTTTTGATGTTTTCTTACTGATTTCTACAGCTCATGACGTTTTAAAAACACACAAAGCAGGTCTAGTATTTCAGCAAATCTCAATTTACAGTGGCATTAGGAACAAAAGAAATTAATTAATATAATGCAATTACTATAAATAGTTACAAATATTCTATTATATTTACACACAAAATTAACATGATCTTCTTGACAGGATTTCAAGCCTAACAACTCTGAGTATTTTGAAACCACTAAAGCAATAAAAGCTTGCTTTCATTAGTCTATCAGTTGTTTGATTTCCATTTCCTTTGATTTCATTAAGAATATCTTTATTTCTTCATTACTTGCCGTCTTTTTAATAAATAAACCAGGAAGTTATTCCTTATCTCCTAACTCATTTGCAAAAAATCAGAGCAACTTTGAATAGTGTTACTGCTTTACATAACAAAGACCCTGGTGCCTACAGTCCACCAAACAAGCCTTTCTTGCCTTTCAAGCTCTTGAGCACAAAGAAAGGAACATTTGCTTCCTCTGTCCTGCATAGGCAGCACAGGAGCAAAGCTTAGAGTACAGGTAAAAGTTCTTCCACAGGTAAGGAGACCAGATTGACTAACCTGCTGTCCTTAGACTACTAAGTGTGACAGAAATCATTCAGAACACGATTTCCAGACATTGCTCTCTTTCTGTTAGCAATATTTCAGTGCAGTAGATTTTGTGTTATGGGAGCTGAAGATAAGTAGGACAACTTGTAGCAACTTTCAGTCTCAACTTTCTCTAATGTCATCTGCACTTTTGATTTTTTTCCCCAAGTTCTGCTTTACAGAACTGATTTGCCACATACAACCTCACAGAAATTGTCTATGATTTATTTCAGCCTTAAAAACATGAATTAATCCTGTTCTGTTCAGATCAAGAATTTCAAAACTATCTTTATGTTCAATGTCCTGACTCAGAGAGTCTTTAGAATTTACAACATGGAACTCACCTTTTTATTCTTCCTGCATCATCATCTTTGTATACAACAAACTCATAAACTAACTTTGAGATTATATCATCAACAACTTTATACTGTGTGCTTTGTGCAAAATTTTGGTGCCGCTCACTTTCGAGATGCTGCAATAAAGAAAAAGCAATAAGTAAATCTAATATTACAGATATGAACACACAAGTCAACAGTACAAGGAGCCAAGTAAATATCATTAATTTACTACCAGCATCTCTAAGACATGAATTACTAGTACCTACAGCTATCAGAGTTAGGTTTTTAATTGCTGTTTCTAGCATAGGAAAAAATACTAATTTGCTGGTTATTCAGAAAAATACTTTAAAACAAAAAAATACAGAGAAACCTCTGGTAATACCACATTAAAGAGATACAATGGTATCAAAGCATATATTTGACATGTCACATACTGCTTGCAGATCTTCATATTTCTTCCCACAACATTCACAATATCCTCTCTTTTTTTTGTCCTTCTGAGGAAACTGAGCAGGCATTCCACAATCCTTGTCACTGTTTATTTTGTTTCTGTTAAGAGAATATTAATAAGTCTTAATCATGGAACTGAGTGCTCAACTTGCTCTTCACAGTTATGTTCATTCTTACTTAAAAAAACAAACCTTTATTTCCCCTTAAACTATTTACATTATTTAAGTCAATGTTCAAAAAAAAAAACAAAACAAACAAACTGAAGAGTTATGCATAGAGTTAAAATGAAACAACAAAAACCAGAAACATTTACTGCAAGAAGACAGGCAGACCCAGTGGAATTATATGTAAGCATAGAACATCCAGGTTAGTATAGATGTACTATTATAATTGACTAAGATTAAATCATACAAAATTGCTAAACAAATAAAAATCAAAGGACATTTAGAAGTTTCTGTGCACAGCTGATAAAACCCAAACTAGAAAGAGCAAAAAAAAAATTTAACACTGTTTGTTGTACATAATTTTGAATATGCTGACCATTGTGTCCTGTTTTTCTAGGTAAAGGCTAAGTGGGAATGCAAAAAAATGAACCTAAATTCTTCCTGGACATTAAAATTTAAAGAGGTTTTCAACAGCTGCTCCACGATCTTCAGAATCCTCATCTGGGAAGAGCAACTGCTCTCTGTAATCCACTATTAAACCACCTATGGCTGATATGCCAACAGTAATGCAAAGTCATCAATCTCCACTTCCTTTTGACTTTGAAGGAATAGTTCCATCTCCTTGTTTAGCCAAAATCACTGACAGATTTTACCAAGTATCTGCACAGACGTAAGCTCAGACTTCACATCTAAAAATCTGTCTTGAAAAATCACTAACTTAAAAGCAATAGCAATGTATTGTTAACACCCTGCCCCAGCATAGGGCACTCTAACTGTGCTTTAACTGTTAAACCAGCCTTCACACCTTCCCTCTGGAAAACAGTAAACCTCACAGAGAACCAGTAAAGCGGGATAGAAGCAATAGATGGATCATCTGAAGACTGAGTAAATCGGCAGGCCTTGCCCAATGCATAAGCAAGTAGAACTAACAACTTCACTTCAACAAGTTTTTCTCCCAGTTAAAGACAAAAAAGTGAATATTTCCCTCTCTCTCTGTCCCCCAAAACTGACATTGGTCACATTCAGTTGCTGAGTATGAAACATTTTCCCACCCAAACATCTCTTTGGTATATGCCCACGTGAAATATTAATTAGGAATATGTATTCAAACATAAATCTTGACATTTTTAACATATCATTTTCCTTAATCCATCTAAACAAAAACTGCCTTTTTGTTTTTTTTAATGCTTTAAAAAGAATGGGCCTTTCCAACATCCTCTGAAGAGACACAATCATAAATTGCCTTATTAATACAGCAGTAACACCTGCAATATATGTTTTTTTTTACCTTTTCATACTGCTGCCTTCCTTGCAATTTAAAAAAAGAAAAAAAAGTATCATGCAGTATCAGCTGAAACCTCCAGCACTATTATGGTCAAGACTGTACAGAACTGTGGAGAAGCCATTCATAAAGAAAACAGGTATCACAGCTAAATAAGTCTTCAGCCTCAAAGACAGGAAAGTAGCAACTTACTAAATACAGTAAAGCAAAGCTACCCTCCACCTAAATATATTTATTCTCTCACATGAATTAGTTTTAGTAGTCAATGAAAAAAGCTAGGTAGAAAAAAAAAATTTAAAACCCCACTGATTCAAAAAAGACAGTTAATTTAGATGCTTAAATAGTTTCAAATCATGAAACTGATTTGCTGAAGTTCTAACTGCATCTGTAGTGCTCAAATCGAACCTGAATGCCAAAATGTATTACATAAACATGTGCTGTAAAGCCAGCTGCAATTCCACTGGGCAGCTGGCATCCACCTTTCATCTTTGAAGAGCTGAAGCAGTATTAGCAGTCTAATTTCTATAAATTATTAACAATATACACTCTTTATCAACAATGGTTAAGCACTGGAATTGAGTATCACTGCTTTCAAAAGTTCAACTACTTATTTCAGCATTACATGGACAAATACAAAAGAAGTCTTAAAAAACCCACTTTCTGTGAAATACTTACTGAACAGCATCCAAGATGAGGACAAAGAAGAAACCAGTGGCAGAAAGGAAAAAAATATCTTATGCTGACCCACAGTGAAAGGAGAAGGCCACATTTTTGGATGTATGCATCTGTATGCCCAAAAAAAGGACTAAAGACAGGATAAAGAGGGTATAGATAGACACCAACAGTGCAGTAGATAACATGGATGAGACATGGCTATAGTATTAAATAGCACAGAAAATTAGAAGTTGAGAAATTATTTTAGAATACAATTAGTCATGCAATAATTCAGAGACCAACTCTCTCCTCTACCCACACCTCAATAAAATAAAATTTTCAACAAACCTTTCCTTAGACTGAGTTTGCTTTTGACCGGGATACTTCTTATCCACCTCAAATGGACTATATGGCTTTGGAACACAATAGCTCAAAAATGGAAAACTTGGTAACTGCAGATAAAATGGTCGGTACTGGCTGTATTAACACAAAACAAATGCGTGAGAACCATCAAAAATGGAAAAAGGGCCTAATTGCATACATTATTCCAGGTCCAAAATCTTGAAAAAGTGTTTATCCTTTACATATGACATACACAGAATGCTAAACAGATAAATATCTTAAAATAAATCATTCATTTCTTCCTTGATACTTTCCTTCAGTTCCCATAGCTGTCTTACACATTCCTTGGGATATGACTTGTGTGCCTATTAATTGTTGTGAGCTGGGTAGCCAATAAACCCAAGAACAATTTGGACAACAGTGCATTTGTGCTCCTGAGAAGTACCTACAGCAGCTCCCAAAATCCAATGCTTTTTTAAAAAAATATTTTATCATTTTCTCAAAAAAAATACTCACTACTCAAACTATAAAAACTTTTTCATTTTTCAGAAAAACAATATTCCTGTACACCACTGGACTTTCAGAGATACCAGAACTAGCAACCACACCAGTGATCTGAATAGATTAAGAATTTCCAAAATACGACATGTCAAAAGTTCACATACTGCATAATCAGTTGACTGAAATGCTGATGGCAGAGTTCAGTCTGATTTTTTTCCCCACATTATTATTATAAGTAACCCAGCCAAGTCTGGAAAATATTATACAATAGTGAAGCATCACCTTCTGCTTCTGAACTGTTACCTTTGTTGCACAAACATTAAAAAACATTATGTTACATAAATATTTAGAAGTGTTTCAAGTGTTTTCATTACACTGTGAAATTCACATATATTTATGTATAAATTTCTTATCCTTACAACTCTGTTGTTCCAGTTCTCCCCACTATCCCCATGTCCCTTATACCTATTGCACCAACTCAGAATGTAAAACCACGTTTAGATCTCCAGTTTAAAATCAGGAAAAGTGTCAGAGATATCGGGACAAAGAATTTAGTGTTTATAAACAACACCATAACTCAGAAGTTAGTTAGGAATTTAAAGGTGCACATTATGCTGTGCAGAACCAAACTTTTTTTATGATTCACTGCTCCCTCAACATACGGCTAACTGGCATTTTCTTACACAACAAAGACTGACTGATTATAGGACCAGAAAGATGTGAAATTTTTCCAGGCTGAAAGTATCAAATCTCATGCTACACTGGATACTGAAATCAAATTAATAGCTCGTCTTTTTTCTCTGTAAAAATAAATGATTGAACAGGAAATTAAACCTAGTTTAAATTAATTATTTTAACTAACAACTTCACTTTCCTTACATCTGAAGAGTCTCAGCAGGACATGAATGTAACTGAGTTGAAACTACAGGAGTGGAATTCACTATGCAAAGTTTTGGACTACAAGATTTGGATCCAAGGAAAGATATAAGTAAAGGTTCATGATTCCCTTTCACTCTTTGGTAGAAAGTAACCCAAAGAAGCCATTCTCATGACCTACAAACTGGAGTTACCTGTTAACTTGCCACTTCCTTCACCTACTGCAAACATTCCCTACTATACTACTACTTGTTCAATTTAATTTGGTGGCTAAAGACATTTGTATGTCATTTTAAGAGGGCAGTACACTTGACATCTGAAGTCAGGAAGCTGAAAGGAATTAAGATTTAGGGACACACTTCCTCAAGTAATCCTGATTTACTCAGTTTGAGAGCCACATTACTAAATGCAGGAAGAGAACACTTACCGACTCCTATCTTCCACCCTGATAAATGGACTTTTCAGTCTACCTGCTCAAAGGGGGAGAAAAAGAAATCAACAGAAAAATACTTCCCATCAATTATCAAGTAGCTCCAGTAGCTTAATAAATAAGCAGGCTTTATTTTAGAACTCATTATGTACAGGTTTTGACAAATTCTTGATTTCCACAAATTTTCTCTACATGGTTCTCTTGCAAATACAAATTGGAGTGCACCACTACATTTGACCACAGGAGAAATGTAGCACATTTTTAAGCATTCAGAAAATAAATCAAGCCAGAAACCTCTACAGTCATTGAAGTACTTACTTTTTGACTTTTGAGCAGTAACATGTTTTCCCTATTGAAAAAAGAGAGACAGTATAAAATCCCTGTGAGTATTATTCTGCACTGTACTTGAAGATTTAGCTGGAGATAATTTCAGTTATGAGAGTCTTCCTATATTAATCATGACTTCATACATTCATGATGAATTTTCATGAAACTAAGCTCCTTAGTACTTAGAAACAAGCCAACATGTTTCCCAAAGAATTATTTCTTTCTACACTGAAAGAAGTAATCTCCTTCAGATGCCTCAATTTAATTTTTCTAAAAAACAAAGAAACCCAGAAAGGTAAATTTATACACTTACTTTTACCACCCTGAAAATACCTTGCTATGGTTGAAAGTTCACTCTTTAACACAGACAACATTTTTACAACACTTTGTAAATCCTAATTAACTGCAAGCTGCAAAATGCCACCAAAACCTGTAGCACAGCAAGTATCTCCAATTAAAACAATTATTTTCATTTGAATGGGTTTACACAGGCTGGGTTTACACCTTTTTTGAATGGGTTTACACATTTTTAGCAATGAAGACTAAAATTTAGAGGAATATTTTGTCTTCAGAAAAAAGGGAAGTCTACATTCAAGCATCAGCTGTTAAATATAATTGATTCTGGTAAAAGTACAAACTCATTTTATACTATTTGCAAAAACACCTCACCCGTTATCCATGAACACAGTGATGATTCGGCAGAGGATTTTATGTGGCCACAAGAACTAGCCAATACGACATTCCAAAACAACGTAACACACGCTGGGTATGTTTGGTTCCATTTGGTTCCATTTATTTTATTTATTTAGCCCCATGGCTAAGATAGACAATTGTGCAAATTACAGAGCAACTGCAGATGGAGCACACAAGAGCCACAAGCTTTAATGTCTCACTACATGATAGACTAAAAACTTGAGAAAAGGGGATTTTCACTCGCCAACTCCACATACTTGGCAAATTAACTTCAAGATACTTTATGCTCATTCTCTACTAAGGAAGAGTTGCAGATTCCTTAGAGAGACATCTTCTCCAGGATACATAACTATGATTTTTTTAAATGGCCCATCAAAATGAAAGAATTTGTAATCATTGTGTCCCAGGGAAAATTATACAAGACAAGTTAGCTACCATCTACATCCCACTAAAACAAAAATACATTTTATTAATTACTTTTGAGGCAGGCAGAATGGAAATTTCAGACAGTTCTGCACAACTGACTCTTAGATATCCTTTGCAAGAGCACAGCTCTACACACTATGGAATCAATACTACTATTAAAGTTATTTTTAAATAATGTTGAAATATACAACATATACAGTATTATCAAAGATGGTTTTTAAATCAATTCACAAGACATACTAGTCTGTGAAAAACTGAAAATGAGCAATACCTTACTAAAATAAAATCTACAAGCTTCATAGTAGGCAGTCCTCAGTACTTCAGTACTTCGTGTATTCTCAGCTAATGAAACAAATGGAATTTTTTATAAATGGCAGAAAGGCACTTACCACATCTTTAGAAGAACCGCCTGCTCTTTTGATTAGATAGAGCTCCCTTTTCTTTTGGTCAATGCACTTCTTAAGATCTAGCAAAAAGTGGGAGACTTATACTCAGTTGACTGAATTTTGTATGTTTGACATAACTTACATTATTTCAAATTCAACAAAAGAACTGTTGAACAAATGCTACACGTTGAAGTCAGGCTTCATCTAACAAAAATATTTACCATCAATATGAAGTATCTTCACTCCCCAGCTCAAAGCATTGGATAGTATACTACCAGAGGGGATTAAGTCCTGCAAGCAATAAATGACATTAATAATCTTAAACAATACACAGCAATTACTTAAAATAATTAAAAATATAACATGTAATATGAAAGCTGAGATTAAAATGCAGATGCTTTGCTTCTAGCCAAAAGAATACTACTCTCCTAGACCCCTCTTCTGTCTCTCTATATTACAGCGCCTCACCATCAAAACACATTTAACCTTCACAAAACCAAAACTGTTTTTAATTGTCACATTTTATAGTATGATCTGAAGACTGTGAATATATACACTAACTTCATGAGCACCTCTCAATGCTAGTTATATTAGCAATCCTAAAAAATGTTACTACTTGTCCTAAGACTCCAAACTCCTAGATTTTCAATTCTTCAGGAAGTACCCACAAAACATACCTGACACTTCACTTAGGACAATCCCTTAACTTCTGCCTGAGTATTCTGTGACTGACCTCTCTAGAACCACTAAAACCACTTATGCTACTGCTTGTCTTCTAGAAGAACAAACCACCAAGGTTCTGAAGTACAAGTTTGTTGATTATTTGGCTTACCTGTTCTTTGATTGCTTTTTCAACCAAGGACTTTCCTCTGCTCATACGTACCTACATTAAAACAGAAATACATTTGTAGCAAAGAGAGAATTTACATTGCTCCATTGCTCTTAGCAAATACACACGTAAGCTACAAGGGTCTCCTTTCTTTCATTCTACTGCTAATTTTTCAATAATGTGCATCTTTCTCAGGGTTATAGATGATACGCTTAAAGGGAAAAAACCTCAAAACCAAAAAACCCCAACAAGTAATCATTTTCAGCCAAAGAAGGCCACTGCAATGATAGTGCTGGAACAAAGCAGATGGTGGGAATAAGTAGCCAATGACACAGACACCAAAAGATGAGGTTACAGCAAATAGGCTTGTGAAAATTATAGTCATGAATACAATCACAGCCTCTGTCTTATCCCCTGCTTTTCAATGACCACTGCATTTCCTTTTTCTACTTTTTGCTGTTTATTCATAATGAGCTGCCTTTACCTATCCAGGTTGTTTGCAAAATGAGGTGACCTCACCTATGCAACACAAAGACCAGCCTGCAGCCTGGTAATGTTTCTAAAGAAGCACTATATATATAGTACAGCTAATGATTTTCAACTGTATTTTGAAAGGACACAAGACTTGCCCATGTAAGAAACTTCACATAAACCTGCATAAATTCAGATGCTAACTGTTGCAATCAATGTGATCCCCTTAAAAAGAGGTCAGAAAAATTTAATATTCATAATGCTCAATTTTAATTATCTCCTACTACTATCAGAGAATGTTTCTGCATTAACAACATCAAATCAGCCAGATTTTAATAGCCTGTGTTGCTAAATAGACAGGAATCACTGGATGTCATGTGCCTGACCCAGCTGTCAAACATGACATCAATGTTGTAAGTCAGACATAGTAAATTAGAACATATTTTAGTGTACTCTTTTTATTTGCAAGAACGGATCCTTTTTAAATAAGTTTTGAAAAATTTGCTGAATCAGTCTGAGTTAGTTAAGTTTAACAAATTAGCCTGAATAAATTTAAAAGAATGTTTGCAAGAAAAACTCTTATTCACCCAAGGAACTGCTGCCACCTTTAGGAAATGAAACAGAAGAAAAATTGTAAGAGCATATCCCATGGATCGCACTTGATCTGCAGCATTATTACTAAGAAACTTACTGTATCTACTATCTTAAATGAACTTCCATCATGTCGATCTTTTCGGTTGCTAGGATGAGGTGAACCATTTCCTCCATTAGATGCAGATTCTGGACTAGGAACTGGAGAAATCTGGCCAAGAGCTGGTGCAAATTTTGCCTCCTTTTTATTAGTCACTAGATAGTTGATATCTTTACTAAGAAAACTCTCCACTCTCTAAATATAAAGACATAAACCAAGTAATTATTTCAGGACAATAGATCAGTAACTCAATTTTACATGGAATATTTTAAAGGAAAGCAATAAAACTTCTAAAACAATTAAGTTCAAATACACTGAGTTAACAAGAAAATATTTTCTAAATATCTGGATGATAATGACAATTAAGTTGTACTAGCATCTTACCAGTCACAAATTCTAATTTCAATTTCTTAATTTTGTAATCATCATTAAAAGAGCTTAAAAGAGCTTTGCTTTGTTATTATTATTACAATTTTTTACTACCTACCTATAATATTTTCCAATTACAAGAATGCAAACACTGCATTAAGGAATAACATTCATTCAAGGAAATAATTCTAATTTTAGGTAACAGGAATTACACAGAAGTGTTCAGCTAAACATACAGGCAGGTATTTGCAAATGTAATTTACAGTCTGCAAGAAGCTATAAATTTACTGAGTTTAGAACCAACAGAAAAAATAAAATTTCAGGACAGCTACCATATTTCACACCTACAGTTTTCGTAACATTTCTCCAAAAAGTAAAGTCTTAAGTAGATTCATATTCTTATACTCAGCAATATAAAAATGCCATCATTCTGAGTTCACTCTTCAATTTTGCTCCTTCACTCTCTTTCGTTGCCAACTACAGTTTTGCTATCTGCCTTGTTACTTCATGTCAGACTGTATAGTTTGAGGTATTTTCCTCTTTTCCATTAATCAGTGTGGAAAGCACAAATCACACAGCTTAAAACTGTGCCTTTCAATTCTGCTTTGTGCATCTTTTACAGAACCAGGATATACAAAGAGGCATCCTGTACTTGCTTGTATCAGAGTTCCTTCCATACAGAAAGGAGAATTAGGAAAAAAATTAGTAAGATGCTTATAAAAAATATTGTTTAAGTAAGAGTATTCAAAAACACTCACTAAGATACTCTGTGCAAAATGCTGTTAGTGAAGTTGCTGACTTATAGAAAACAGACACAAAACTCTTCCTTTATACTTTTAGGTTCAGCTAAACACTGTTGCATCATGTAAACATGTCAATATAGTCAGAAGCAGCAGAAGAAAAATCACCTCAAACAATGAAACCTAATAAATTTGGATAAAAACTTAAGCCAGGTGAATAATCAACTGAAAACATAACTTTCTAATAATAACTTTTGTTCCAATCAGGAAAGCAGCTTCTCTTGAAAACCCACAGAATAATTTGTTGATAAGCTTGTTATTTGGACTAAAGTTTAAGAAAAACATAGAAAAATAAGACCCCATCTCAGATAACTACAAATAACACTAAAATGCAGTTACAAAAAAAACACAAAAAAGGCATTCCACATGTGCACATTTCCTTCTAGGATCATACATGACTCTATTATTAACTTACCCCTCCCAGCTCTTTGAGGTCCTTTCCTAACTTTTCTGAGACCACATTTGATGGGATATCGAGGTAAAACACTTTCCCAGTGAGTGGCTTAAATTTCAGTTTCTCTGGCTTTTCTGTGTCTTTTTTCACATTCTTCAGGGAAGATCTTATCTTTTCGGTTTTTGCTTGTATTCCATCTGCTGGGGAAAGAAGAAAAAAAAAACAGGCAATTTAAACAGAATTGGACATTGGTTTTATTTTTGAAAGGGAAAATTCCTAAATTAAGGAAACGGATGGAGCAAGCTTTCATAGAAAGGCTTGGGCTGGAATGGACCTTAGAGATCATCTAGTTTCAACCTCACTGCCATAAGCAGGGACACCTTTCACGAGACCACGTTGCACAATTACACATATTGGTTTTACATTGGTTTTTCTTCCTCACTGACTTACTCCTAGTTGCTTCTCTTCTGGAGAAGCTCAAGACAATGAGAGCAGCCACAGGAAGTGAGCAGGCCTCTCCTGGAGACAAAAAGGCAACATGCAAAACAGTGCCTCTGTTCAAAGTATTCCTTGCCTCCCTGAAACAGCCCTAGGTAGGAAAGGGAGCAGAACTACTACTACTCATGCTGCAAAATCCTCTAAGGTATATGAGCACACTAAAAAACGCAGGAACAGCAGTCAGTTTCGTACGGTGTGGAAGACAAAAAAACCTAGAGAGAAAAGAAAATTAGGAGAAATAGGTTGGTGCAACTGATCCAGAATCTAAACAGAAAGGATGGATGATAATCAAGTGTACAAGGACAATTCCGTAGATGATCACAGATCAAATACAGTGTTATAACTCACCACACACATGCCAGGGCCGTTTAAAAATTAACACTCTAAACACTGGAATTAATATTGGAGCATGCAGAGTAAACGGCTCAGGGATAATCAGAAGTTTGGAGCGCATCAGCAAGACTACAACAGCAATGAAGAGTCTCTCGCAAAGGGGCGCGTTCTCACAGCCTGGGCCTAAGGAGCCCTTCACACAAGTACCAGCAGCGGCCCGGCCATTTCCCACCCACCAGGGACACGCAAAAACGTGCAGCTCCCCAGGGCACACAGGGGCCCTTCCAGCCGCCCCCGCTCGCAGCGCAGCCCGCGGGCTCGGCCCCAGCCCAGCACGCGGCGGCGCCTCACAGCCCCGGCCGGGATGGCGGCACCGGCCAAGCGAGGCCTGACCGGCGGCAGCTCCCCGCAGCCCCCCGCCGCTTACGGGGACGCGCTCCTTTGTCGGCGGCCTCGGCAGCGCTCGGCTTCATCTTCCCGCGGAGTCACATCGCGCCCGCCGCCGCTCCGCGCCGCCTTCCCGCCTCCGCCGCGGCGGCCCCGGCGCGCTCACCAACCGCCCGCGCGGGCCGGCCCCTCCCGCCGGGGGCGGGCGGCAGGCGGGGCGGCCGCGGGAGGGCGGCCGGGGGGGCCGAGCCGGCTGTGGGGGCCGAGCCGGGCGGTCTCGGCTCGGCCGCGGCGGTAGGAGTGGCGGAGTTGTTCTTCCCTCCTCTTCCCTCCTCGGCGCAGCCCGGCCCGTGCCCGAGTGGCGGAGACCTTTACCCCCGGCGGGCGCCGCTGATAAACGGGTATGTACGCAATTCTGGCGGCGGTCCCCTTCTGAGCTAGAGATACGTGAAAAACAAACAATATCCCCGCCTGCCGTTGCAGTTGTTAGCACCTGAGAGGACAGAGTTGGTTTGTGCAACTTAATCCTTTCTATCTAACTTGAAGCATAGTGAAAATAACAAAACGTTCTTGTGAAGCCAATGAAAAGCTTAGATCAGTGGTGCTAACAAAGTTAGGGTTTCACTTAAGCGCAGCGATGCATTTTGAAAGACACGCCTCTATTTGGGGATTTTATTTTCTGAAGTATTTTTATTATCTTCTCCTGTCCTGGCTAGTTGCAGATATTGTGAATGCTTTCCTAAATTGCCTGTTCAGCTGTAGAGCGGGATTCATTCGAGGAATTAGCATCTGCTGGCAGCGTTATGAGTAGTTAGTCCCTGCCTATTACACGGGGACTGTGGCGGAGCACACAACCACCAGCAGGCTGTGGCTGTGGGCTCAGCCAGGAGACCTTTCTGCCTTCTCTCAGAAGAGATGGGAGCAAGAGAAGGGCTGGGTCAATTATTCTGCAGTGCTTCAGTTCATGGGCTGCAGGCTGGGAGTTTATCTTGGTAAGGATTATTTGCTTGTTTGTAGACACCTTGTTGCAGTTAAAGTCAATACGTGTTAAATATTTAATGTGGTTTGCAAGAATGTGTAAATGTTGTAATTAATTTAAGAAGGATTTTGAAGATTTATTGTCTTTAGAAAACTTACTTGTAAAATATGGCTCAAATAATCTCAAAAATTACTGAGATGCTTCTGTATAAGTAGAAAAGTAATATTGCTGGTTCTACATAATTTAGTAGTGAAAATTGAAAATATTTATCCCTTGACTTTTTTTCTGCAAATTTTGAGCATAGTCTTACAATATGTTTTTCTGTTCCTTAACAGGTTTTTCTACTCTGGGGATAAAGCCATGGCTGAAATGAGTGATATCAATGTACAAAAACTAACCATTGTTCAGCAAGCAATAGCCTCTTGTTGTGGAGCTATAATTACATCATTATTTGGTAAGGCAAACTATGAAGTTGGCCACAGAGAGAATCTTACAAAGTGATTCCTCTTTCATGACTCAGCATGATGTCTCCTTATGTATGTTTCCACGAATATGTGGAATCAAGCCCTCAGCCGACATAATCAGAGGAAGATGGTCCATGTGTTCAGCATGTCTCAGCCTGTGATAGTTGTAAGGGCTGCAGTGGAAGCAGTGAAATGTTCACTAAACCTTCACTTTTCAAGAACCAAAATGTTTTACATATTGGCTACATGCAGAAAAAAAAAAAAGTACATAATGAATTTAACTTTTGTTTTCTTGAAAGTTGTATTATGGTCAGTTTGTTGAAAAAGAACAAACACATGAAGAGTGCTGTGCTATTTTATATGCCAGAGGCCAAAATTAGATTTTGTTTCCCATATGGTATGCTACTTATAAAAGCAATTAGAGACAACATGACACAGTGGTTTTTAAATGAGCTTTGTGTATCTCTAATATTTCATGCCTATGCAGCTGTTAGTAAATTAGAAAAGATAGATCTGATATCTTGCAAACCATATAGGGTGTAGTTCTCCTTTGTCTCTGATAGCATTGTCTCTGTCTGCTAATATCCCTTTTCTCTCTGCTTGCTAGCATTGTAAAATCTGTTGGGGGGGTTCTCCTCCCATTCCCCCCCCCCCCCCAAAACAAACAAAAGGTTGTCGAAGTTCATGATAAAGCATCTGTAGACTTCTACATTTTCAGGGCATCCTGAGTGTTTCTAAATGACTTCTGTTTTATTTTAGTAACTCCTCTTGATGTTATCAAAATTCGACTGCAAGCCCAAAGGAATCCATTCCATGACGGTAAACAAACAAATATGTAGTGTAATGGGGGACACAGTTTGCTTTTTGCTCTTGTATTTAGCTGATAGTTGTCATAATGCTCGGCTGAGGTGCAGAATATTTTATTTTGTTTCTCTAATATAACTGGGGGTGGGGAGTGGGCAGAGGAAAGCAACAGGCTAATATCTACTAAACAGACACAGTGGGAAAAAATGCCATACATCTATACCATTTTTACAGGCTCTTTTTTCCTGTTTTAATATTTTCGTTACGGCAGAACATACAACTAATACTAAGTTTAATCAAACAATAAAAAGCTGTTACTAAATGAATAAATATTTCATCAGAGGGCTTAAGTGGTCAGGATGTTATAGCAAAGTTCATCTCCTCCAGATTCCAAAGATTTTTGAAATAGACAAGTCTTAACAAGTCCCTTGTCTATTGGGTTCTAAATAGATGAAGATATTGTGCTCTCAGAGATGTGCTAATGGTTCCTACTATTTACTTGTACTTAGTAAATGAGATTTAAAAGGAAAGAAGATTACTGGTTTTTCATGTTGAATGTGGAGGTATTTGCAGTCACACTTGCAAATTAAATTAGGAAAAATACTTGTGCCTTCTATCCTGGTTTTGAGTAAGTTCTAAAGCTTTCAGAAATCTGCAAATGTGAAGCTTAAAGTATGTTTTTGTAATAGCAATAATATTTTATCAAACAGGTTGAAAGCACATAATGTAGGATAAATGAAAAACAAATGGAGGGGATGATCTAGTATAAATACAGACCAAGATAAGATATAATAATAACAACAATAATACTGATAAGATACAATACCTCCACTTGAATTGGATGCTGAGGCTACTTAATAAAAGATGTTAAAAGTCTGAAAGATGTTCACAGTTACATACAGTAGTGATATTCAGGTCTTCTGTTACTTTTACCTTTCAGCAGATGGTAATATAACCTGAACATGTCTCTTAGAGCCTTGTGAAGGTAGTTCCATTTAGTTGGGCAGTCTGAGTGGTACATTTGGACCCTCTTTCCTTTGACCTAATTTGTCATTACTGACTTAGCAAATTATTTTGCCCCTCTGTAACTAACCAGAGATAAATCTGTGTTGCCATTATATCAAATTTGAAATTGCTGCTGCATAAAAACAATCTTACAAGCATTAACTATATTCTTATACACCATTTTATTAGGAAAGCGTTTTGTATACTCCAATGGCCTTATGGATCATGTATATATTTGTGGAAATGAGGACAGCAAAGCCTGGTATAAAAAACCTGGGCATTTCAAAGGAACATTGGTAAGAACATTTTGCATGTATATAAAGCTGCATTTTTAACTAGCATACTCCAAAGTTTTCAGGTTTTTTGGGGTTGTACTGGAATCTGTTATCATTTGAGAGGGTCTTTATGTGGTTACACTGCTGATTGATCATACCTTCTACTGTCTGCAAAAATATACATATTCCTTCTTGAAGATGAACAAGGAGGCAGCTGCACAGCTCTCCTCACAGGTTTCTGGCTTTATGATTTGATTTTCCCCACTTTGGCTGTACTGGCAGTAGCTGCTGATTGCAGGTAATAATTTTCTCTTCCTGCTTACAGCCCTTGTGCCCACACATCTCCCAGTGTGCTCCTGAGCTGAACTAATGGTGCAGGTAGTGTTTAAAGTTAAGTCCATGTGTCAAGTTCTCTATCCAGAGAAGTATCTATCCTGTCAAGTAGCTAGACTTGTAGGACTAGCATTTTCCTAAACACTTGAAACAGACTTGCTGGCAGATACTGTCATGCTGGTTCATTAGTCAGTTTTTTTTGACTCTGCCATGAAATTAAACCTAAGATCAAGGATTTTTCAGAATCAAAATCTTGAGACCGGGAGTTAATGCATAAGGTGTCTTCATCAGTTTAAGAGGTTTTTTTTTTTTTATTTAATAACTTTACAAGTGTGATTTTTTTCAATTGCCTTTTCTATATAATTTTAGAAAGTTACTTAGTTTTCTATTTGACATTAATTTATGCCTGGTTTTGCCATAACCATAAATCATAAGGTGATTCTCAAAGAAGAATGACTATCATATAACTTCATCTTCTTTTTTTTTTTTTTAATTAGTCTTATCTTTATCTGTTACCTTCCTGTTTTGTATACTTGGTGAGGCTGGGTTATAAAGATACTAACCAGCTACTATAAAAGTGTCTTTTTTGTTAAACCATGTTTGGACCTCTAGGGATGCTTGGCTTCCTTTCAAAGCTAGTCAGGTTTGTTGTAATAAACCATTTGTTTGTTTCTTCCATTCAACTTTTTACCTCACAGGATTAGTCCATCAAGGCTGTCTCCTCTAAAGCTATTTGCTTTTTCCTTCCTCTAAGTCCTTTCTGTGATCTGCCAGACTCTCTATCTTTTGGGGCTCTGTAATAATGTCTGGTCTTAGGTGTATTCTAATCCATTGAATTCCAACCTCTTTCCCCACATGTTTTAAGAAAATTAGTATCCTGACATTACAAAGTTTGTGACTTTGCTTGAGATTTCAGCTGAATGATCTTCAAGGTTTAGTGTTGTTCTGCTGTCAGTCTCCTGGGAATATACAGGACAGCTGTAATAATAATTGTAAGCTTGCATATGGTACAGTGTATACACATTGCATGTATGGGGTCATGTTGTCAGAGGAAGTATTGAAGAATCATTGAGAATTAGTTGCTATTTCATGTCTACAAACTCTGCTACATATTGAAAAAATATTTTAGTGGATTTTTTTGGGAAGTTTCCACAAATCGCTGCAATGCTATATTAGTACTGAAAATAGTTGTTCACAGGGCTATCAGTCACTGATAAGCACTTAGTACTTTGGCTTTTTAAAGATGGAAGGAAGTTCTTAATTTCAGTCACATAAATTATTCTGTTCAGCTCAGTGGAACTGTTTGCATGATTAAGTGTGATAGCTTGTGTAAGCAGTTATAAAATTGGAATCTTACAGTGATAAGCCATTTCAGAAACATACTTTTAAAGACATTAGTTTTGTTTTTTGCCAACTAAAATGTATTACTAACTACAAAAGTTTGTAGCTAAATATTGCTCTTTGCCGGGTTATATTTTTAGGATGCATTTATGAAAATTATTCGAATAGAGGGAATTAAGTCACTGTGGAGTGGGCTTCCCCCAACACTGTAAGTTGAATGGGTTTTTGTAGTAACATGCTGTAAGTGATTGTTAAAAAATTACTTAATTATTTCTGACAAGTTATTATGCTTATTTCTAAGTTATTTAAAAATTTGGTCAATTCTGAAGTTACAGACTAATCAGTTCAATCAGAAATGTCTATGGACAGTATAATTTTTGTCAGATTTTAGAATTTCCTGATACATTCTCTGTAATTAAGCAGGATCAATAGACTTTTCATGCTTTTTTTTTTTTTTTTCCCTACTATAACCATTCCTTTGATAGCATCATCGAATCACAGGATGGGACCTGGTCACTTGAGAGGGTCAGTCTTTGACACATTCTTGTTGTATCTTGTTACTTAATGACTTGCCATCAGCAGCTCAGCTGTTTCCAGATACTCTGGTGTTTCACCTCTTTACCCTTACTTAATTTTTGTAATCATTTCTTTATTTCAAAGAACTTTGGGGTTTTATTCTGTCTGGATAAACAGATAATTAATTTTCTCTCTACCAGAGCAATTTACATATTTAAACACTGCAATCAGATCTCCTCCTGGTCTTCTCTTTAGGCTTAACAGCCCCAAACTGTTTTATCTTTTTATTCATATTAACCTAGTACAGATAGAAAATAAGACCTCTATAATTATGTTCTCCTTCATAAACCAAGCAAGTTTTCAAATCTAAGATGTGTATTAAACTTGTATCTTGTAAGGCACAAAGTGAGAAGTACCCAGTGGGAAGCACTGGTACACTTTTGATTTGCAGACAGTGCTCATTGTATAGGCACAAAAAAAGCCAAGTGTGGTGGAGTTCAGCCTTGTTTACCCTCCAGTATGTGTCAATTTCAAAATATAAACCTTAGGACCTGACTGAACTGTTCCAGTTAATACAGGTTTTTACAAAGCATGTGTTCTGTTCTCCAGCAGAGAACTAACTTCTTTACTGGAGAAGGTCACACAAGTGGAAGAGAAGATATAAACGAAGCCATGCTGTTTTCCAAGCATGATGGTTCTCGGTGGTTTTTGGTAATGGTGGTACATGCTGTATTGGC
Organism: Chloebia gouldiae; assembly: GCA_003676055.1. Lineage (NCBI taxonomy): Eukaryota > Metazoa > Chordata > Aves > Passeriformes > Passeridae > Chloebia > Chloebia gouldiae. The sequence goes on along the minus strand of QUSF01000003.1, from coordinate 19,737,758 downwards.
ACAGACATAACACAGACGTGTAATTTCCAGATTATAATAAGATGTGGTGCTTTTCCCCTACTCTGAATGATTATTGAATCTATCTGTTCCTACTACAGTCTACACTGTGCCGGTATGGAAAAAACATATATTTGTGCATACTACATTGTCTACTACATTGTCTCTTAAGTAGTATCATGGCTGCTGATCGAGAGCATAATATCCAATTGTTACATAAATAAAAATTAAGGTTAATAGTACTTGTGTAATATTTGGTTTGAATCTTCATTTTCAGATCTTTCACTTCCCATCCTTTATCAAAATAGCTCTGTAACTGGTACAGAATAGATTTTGACTGAGATAATCTACCATCGTTTTACTTATGGTTTTCCCTAATGAAATGAAAACCTGGGAAATGTGTGGGTTTGAAACTCTGAACTAGAAGCAGTGAATCAAAGTTATGGGATTAATGTTGGCTTTTTTATTAATCCTTTACACACAGCTGGAGATTTAACTTTTTAAAAATATAAGTAAAATATCAATACAAGACAGTTGGTTTTATTTTCCTGCTTTCCTGGTATTAATTTAAATTTCCTCTCTTATATTTTAGAATAATGGCAGTTCCTACCACAGCAATCTATTTTACTTGCTATGACCAGCTGTGTGAAGCTTTGAAAAATAGACCAGGAAAGCATGATGAGCACATTCCAGTTATTGCAGGTTCCTTAAGCAGATGTAAGTTGTCCTCTGTTTAAAGAGAAAACTGGAACATAATACTTCTATGTTGTTTTCTTGGATTTGTTTTCTTGACTTTTATTTAAAGTAAATATGCTGTGGGTTTAAATGTGGGATAGGAAGGAATACTGTCATTACCCAGTATTTCTTGGGCAACAGAACCCTCTAACCTGGAATAATGAGATTTGGTTTTGCTGAAACACTTTCACTACATTTGTAACTGGTTCAAAATTTCATATTTCTAGATTTCTACCAAGGACAGTTTAATTTAAGTCCATTCTGCCATCAATCTAATAATAAACATCATCATTTGCTCTAATGGAAGGTACATAGGTCATTATAATAAAGATGAAAATTGGACTTGTACTGTTTTTACTGAATTTATATACTTTCTTACTTTTGTTTATCCTTTTCTTCATCTATTTTTGTAGAATTAACTCAGCTAATTTATTTTAGGGATTTCTTGTAAGGGTCTGATGATGCAGTTCCATGTTCTACCTGTGACAACCATGGGGGCACTGACAGACTAGTGGAAAAAGAATTGCTATTTTGTGGTGGTGTAGCACATTGTTCTTATTAAGGCTGTTCCATATTTAAAATTCATGTGTGAAACCATATTCCTGCAACAGAAGAAAAATTCTTGGATCTAGTAAAATTTTTAATGTCTGTTAGATGTGTGATGGTAGCTTGTTGCTGAATGATGACTCATTGACCATTGTGCAAGATGCAAGAGTTACTTTATCAGATAATCGTTCTTGATAGTTTGAAATAAGAGTGGCAAAGATGCTTAGAAATCAATAAAAGCTTAAATCTGTAACCACAATTTGTCCTTAACACAAAAAGAAGCCTTAAACATCAAGATCGCTTTCTTCAAGTTACAGTTTAAAATGGCAACTAATGAAAATAATTGAGTGTAAGTACTTGAAATTTTCAGCCTATTTATATGTTAAATCTGAAAAATTAGGATTCTCAACATGCTAGCATTGAAAAAAGAAACTAAACTGGAAACGTAGGTACTGAGAATGGGCACGTTTTTCTTAGTTGGAAAGGAAACTTATTTTGGGAATTAGTTCAAGGAAAATTTGAAAAGAATTAAATACATAAAGTAAGGTGAGACATGACTTGAATGTTCAGGAAATTGTACTATTAAATATTGATTTTTGTAATAAAGCCATGTTTCCTTTGCAGTCAGTACTGCCACTGTGGTGAGTCCTCTGGAGCTGATCAGAACTCAAATGCAGTATCGCAGGTCGTCCTACAAGCAGCTATACCTGGGCATCAGCACCAAAGTGGCTGCAGATGGGTGGTTCTCCCTGTGGCAGGGCTGGACTTCTACTATTCTCAGAGATGTACCTTTCTCAGGTAAGGTTTTTTCTCCATGCAGGTTTTTATGTTTTTATATTATTTTTCTGTGTTTTTAGGTAGTTTTAATAGCTGGCTTTAGGAATGACTGAGATTTACTTTTTCTCTTTTGAGTGTTTTTATTTATAAATTCTCTGAAGATGTGATTTTTTTCCCACCCCCCATTTTGTTTGTGGACACCAGATAGGATTAATTGTTACGTTCCCTTTCTCTGTACTTAGATTCGTTCTTCTCATCTTTAGCTTACACAATGACTGCTTTTTAAGAGTTTCAGCTGGAAATCTTCTCTGTGATAGAAATAGTAGCTATTTTCTGATAACCATGCTGTATTTAAATGTTCTGTTACATAATTTTGGAATCACGTACAGAGAATGACACAGTAGTGTCTTTGAGTTTTTTTTTTTTAAGTCAAGATGAATTTGTTTGTATAACTGCTCCAAAAAACTCTTTAGCAAGACTTGGAAGCTGAAAGCCTAGAAGAAGAAGAGTCTGATTCAAAGCATAACTAGTCCTAGGCTATTCCTTAAGGTAAGTGGGACAGATGCTACAGGGGAGACTGCTCAAGTACCAGCAAGCCCCTGTCCTTTTTAGGCCTGTTTTTGTCAGAGTACTTTTGGATCATCAGACATCAGTTGTCATTGAAGCAGTTTCTGTCATTGGAGTAGTACCTGGGATCTTTCAACACTTTATGTTGGCCCAGAAAAATTCTTCAAACCTATTTTTGGAAAGATTGTTATTCAAACCTGATTTTGGAGTCAGAGAACCTTTGAAGTATTTGACCTGCTATCTCTGTTGTCTTACTCTGCTCTTAAGATGATCTGATATCTAATTTAATTTGTGTTTTCAAACAATCTGGTGGGCTAGTCATTGGTTTGGGTTACAGGATATGTGTACCCAGAGTAAATTTTAAATTGGCCATGGACCAAACTGAGACATAAGTGGGGTGTGATGAGGATATTTACTTTAAAATTGCAGTTAGTAGTTAAGTGAGTAAACTGAACCAAGTTATTTCAGCTGTCTTCTTTCCAGAATTTATAATGATCTCTTTTTCACTTAGCTACTGCTTGAAAATTTAGATTGGAACGTATTTCCTGCTTAAAGATACAGTTCCTTGATGGGACTTAATTTAGTCTTCTGTGATAGGGAAGGCTTATGAACCTATGAAAACATGGTTTCACTAAGACTAAAGACAAGTGCCAGAATCCATCTGAAGCTTTTGTCTGAAGTGTTTCCTGTTCAATATTTATTCTTAATTTACTTTATTTTCTTCTCTGCCAAATGCAATTTTCTTGTAAGCTGTTCTCTAAGGTTTGTAAGGGAACTCTCAAATTCTTGATCTGGTTCCTGCTGTCTGACTTCAATAGAAACTATCATACTTTTATGGATTTTTGTCTGTAGCAGTGTGGCTGGAGCAGGTGAGCTTCCTTCCCTTTGCTGTTTTCACAGAGTGGGAAAATCAGAGGGAGCGCACAAGGAAGAGGGCATTAAGGTGATGTGCATTCTTCTCAGCCCTTTTCAGTTTCTTGTGTCCATGCCTGCTGTTCCTCCACTGCTCCAAGCCGGGCTTGTTGATTTTTAGTCAGTTTCCACACTGCTCTGGCATTCCCTGGACAGGCAGTGGCCACTCACTCACCTGTGCCCAGTACTTTGTGGGCATGATGGCAGAGGCACAAGTTAACCTATAAGGCAGTAGCTGCATGTTGAGAACTACTGCAATAGTGAGCAGGCAAGTAGAAGCATGAATAAAGGAAAATGTATCTAAAAAAAACCCAAATACCACAACATTCTGCTTATGTAAAGCTAAGGATGTTTAATACTGTTTCATGCCTTTTCCAACAGTATATCCTGATAATTTTTTCCTCATATCTGCTCTCTATCTGCTATGATGTGCTCCCTTTATACCTTCAGTCTGAGCTCTTCAGTTTGAATGATGCCCCAACAGCAGCTGAATCTCTGGGGTTCTCAGTTTGTACCTTTGCTGCAGGGAGTTCAAGTCAGCTATCTCAAGAGTTAAAATCAGTGTAACACAGAGTAGAGAAAGCAGGTCCTGTTGAAAACAGTCAAACAGCACAGCATGACTCAAGAAGCACAGCATAATTAGAATTCCACTCTGTTCCTAGCCCAAATTTTCATTACCTGTTTCAAGCATTTTACCTGGGATGCTAGCTAGGCTGAAGAAAACTTAAGTTATAAATGCTTATAAACACAAAAACTGGTTTAATAATAATATTCAAGTCCTTCTTTAAGCAGTATCACAGACAATATAAATGTGAATGGTGTTCAGGGAGATGTGTCCTGTAGGTGCTTAAGAAAATGCTGGATTTAGATAATTTATATTAAATTAGGGTTTTGTACATTTCAATAGTAGGTTCTCCTCAAATCCTCAGAATGAGATACTGCCTACTTTTACTTTTGCAATATGTTGGAGGCCAGGCATGTGTGCTGGTAGTCTTGATGGCAGGAAAATGCTGTGCAATTTTTCTGCTGGCACAACCTCCAGAACTCGGTGCTGAACGAGGCCTTGTTACCTTTCAGGATATGGAGAAGTATTTAATATTTGCAGTATTTAGTCGACCAACTACCATGAGGAATTAATCTCTAATTCAGCCCAGTAGTGTGTTGTTTGGAGTTTTAGTTAGCAGAAAAAGTGCAGTTTAGCTCAGCAGATAGTCACAGAAACAGATGTTATTCCTAAAGGTTGTTTGCTGGACTTTCCTTTGACAGTCCCCACAGAGGCATTTCCCTATTAGTACGGGGAGCAAAATCATATTTTTTTGTTATTTCAGCATTAGATTTTATACTGTGCCTCAAAAAAGTATGAGTCAGTCCTGAGGAAATTTCATTTTGTATAGAATTTTATTTTTATAGAATTCCTGAGATGTATGAAACACTAGATATGCCTGAAAACCTAGTGAGTAAATAGAAGCCTATATTTTGATTTATTTTGAGTGTGAATTTTATAGTGCTGGGTTTCAATTGTATGAAGGTAGGGGTTACCTAAGGGAAAGACAAAATGACTAGGCTAATTTGTATCATGAAGAAATTTGGTATATGGAGAACATGGGGAACACAGCAATCTGTCCATGGGTTATCACGTAGGACACTTATTATGCTTTCTGCTCTTGTTTCTGTTTGCTTCTTTTGCCACAGTAGAATTCTTACATCTGGACTTGATATAAGAATTTTTGTACTTGTTATACAACTCTGTTGTAATGCAAGTCTATTTTTTTGTAATCATAGCATTGTATTGGTATAATTATGAACGTTTCAAGAAGATGATGTGCAAGGAAGGTGGTGCAAATGAACCTACATTTTTTGTTTCTTTTACTTCAGGAGCAGCAGCTGGATCTGTAAGTGTATAATTTCAGTTTTAGTACTATTCTTTATTATTAGCACTAATAAACTATTTTAATAAGGTATGATTTTAGATTTTTCTCTCAGAAATGTTGTATATTTTGGGGTACTTGTACTTCAAACACATGTGGCATTCAACCTGATTAAATAAATCTGAATAAATTGCAATGTTCTGACACAAAAGACTTAAAAATATAATGTGTTTGGAATATCAAATCTAGTTTTAAATTGTGTGTGCACTTTAATTTAAAAATTTAGGGTTAAATTTTAATTTTTGGTGCAGTAACATTAAAACTGATTTCCTGATAGATTGCAGCTGTTGTAACTCAGCCATTTGATGTAGTGAAAACACATAGGCAGACTCAACTTTGGGAGAATGAGACCTTAAAAAGTAAGTTTCTGGTAAGAGTAAAAAAACCCTATAGTGTTTCAAAAAATAAAACCTAGTATTTGGGTATGGCTCGTGGTAGGAATTTTAAATATTTGCCACTTCTAAAGTATATGTAAAGATTTTATCACTCAGGCATTTTTTCTTCCCCAAATTGTAGTATCTAGATAAGATAAATTTTATTTCCTAGGAGAATACCATATTTTATTAAGGGCATGGAAGAGGGAAAATGTGTGAGTTCAGTACAATATAGCTTAATAAGATGGTATAAAATTGAAACAAAGGACTCCAAAGCTATTACATTTAGGCAGACTCATTTCAAATTTGAGATGTCCCTGCTTATTGCAGGGATGTTGGACTAGATAACTGATAAGGATTCTTTGGTTCTTTTGAACCCAAACTATTCTATGATTGAAGCAAGTTATATTTAAATAGGCAAAAAAGTAACTTCATAGCAAACATGCAGGTGAACGGTGACCAATTGAAGAAGTCTTCAAAACAACATTCACTACCACTTGCTCCTACATAGCAATATTCTTGTGATAAGTATTAGATTAGAAAGTATATTTTTCAACTTATTTTCATGTGATTTAAAAAAATTATTTTTGAGGACATATTTGAGGAATGGTCCAACATCTTTAAAGGATGAAAGAGGAAGTTTCTGTTTTGCTCTTGTCAGTAGAGCACTGATCTGTTTTATCCAAACTGAAGTGGTATATAATACCTTTTTCTCTACTGCTTGGGATGTGGACCAGTGAAGAACTTACATTAACCTAAATAAATACTATATCACGGCTTTAAGTATGGCTGAGTATCCAAATAGTTTAGAAAATAAAAATAAAATAAAATCGTTTAGAAAATCCAAATGCTTAGAAAATAAGTGCTCACTTTTTGGCATGAGGTTTCATTCTCTCAGGTAAATTTTTATTTCCTGGAGTAATTATTGAAAAAAATTATTATCATTTGATTGCAGAACAAGTATTAAAAAAGTTTTAAATATAAATAGTTGGTTTTTGATTCTTTTCCTATGCTGATAAATATAAGAATTCCTTCCTAACACCACTTTGAAACACTTATCTGCCATACACTTATTAGGTTAATATTAACCAGATTAATTTATATTTTTAAAATTTCATTATGGTAATCTTTAATTTGTGCCAGTTTAGTTTTTTCCAAATCCAGTTACTATTAGACTTGGGCACTGACTATGCATCTACATTTTGTCTTTCTGTGACTGCAAAACTATTTTTTGGCTTCCCAGGGCTGTGGGATATTCCTAATGAATGTATTCTATGAAACTGCTTTGGCTTTTTTCATCTGTATCAGCAATCCAGTAAAGACTGTAGAAGCTGTTCATTTATCTTACTCTAGGTTTAACTACAGGTTTTTTCCATGTCTTGCTGTTTCAATTTGTCTATTTGCATACTGTATTAATTTAACATACTGTATAAATAAGATGGATAAAATTAACAAAAAAGGGAGTTAAACCTAACAATTACATCTGTGACTGTCTCTGATTTCTAAAATATCATTTTGTGGCATTGCATGGATTGTCTAATTCACTGCTGTCTTATACTATATTGAGTTCCACAGAGGGACAGTAAATCAACCTGGGCAGTTATGAGGAAAATTGCTGCTGGAAATGGGATTACTGGATTATTTGCAGGTAATTTTTTCCTATCTCTAAAAAATTCAGACTAGAGAGTTCTTAATTATAGCTGTTAGCATGCATAAATTATATATTTCAATTTCTGTGAACACTGTCAGTTATGCAATAGTTTGCATATATAAAGGAACAGACATGCAGGCATTGGACTCTCCTGGGATCTTCTTGGTAGAGTGCCATGGGATAAAGTCCTGGAGGGAAGAGAGGCCCAAGAAAGCTGGTTAATATTCAAGAATCACAACCTCCAGAGTCAGGAACGATGTATCCCAGCAAAGAGAATGTCAGGTGAAAACTCCAGGTTGTCTGTATAGAGGAAGGAGGAGCTCCTGGACAAACTCAGACACAATAAGGAAGCCAGGACAGGTAACCTGTCACCAAGAAATGGTCCAAGTAAACAGAGATTGGGTTAGGGAATGAACCTGGCCAGGGATGTCAAGGGCAACAAGAAAACCTTCTATAGGTATGTTGGTGACCAGAGGAAGACAAGGGAAACATTGGCCCTCTCCTGCATGACTCTGGCAGCCTGAGGCAGAAATGACAAGATACTAAGATTAAAATAATATTGAGCTAAAATCCTGCTGTAGTTCATGCTAAAATGACCATCAGCAAGAGACATTGCAAATGCAGGACACAAACCAGCCTTCACCACACTGCACTGGCTCATTGGGGCCCTTGTGTGAATGGCTGCACGAGGTGGTTAGGCCTTGCAGGACTTGTTTGCTGAAAGAGATTAAACTGCTTTCCCCACTGTACAGTGATGGCATAGCTGGGTAACAGGATTTGCCTATTTCAGAGCACTGTATGCTAACAGAATGCAAGACACCAGAAAGCATCAACAATATTGATACTGTATTCAGTTACTAGATTAAACCACACTTCAGTCTGGCGCAGGGGTAGCAGAGTTTAGAGATACCCTTGATGAGCCACCTGTTCAGTTCACTTGGCTACACATTGCTGAGATGACTGGGGTTAGGGTGCCTGGTGCCTTGCTGCTGTTCCAAAGCCACACAAGTTGTCTATGGGTCATGTGTCATCTGCCCTGGCTCTCTGCACACGTCTTTGCATTTCAAGAGGAAGTGGAGGACTGGCTGTGTGTGGACAAGGGGATATTCAGCTTTATTTCCCTTCCTCTAAACTGAATCACTTTCTAACCTCCACTGGCAAGATCAGAGTTGACTATAATAGGAAACATTTAACACTTAAATTCCATCATTTATTAATGTGACCAGGATTCATTATTTTAGTAGAGGCCACCTCTGGTGGGCCGGAGCACAGGAGCCCTGCAGGTCCAAGTGCTCCAGTTGCAGCGTCAGAAGGGGTAGAGACACAATGGACTTGAGGCACGCAGACCACACAAGACAGCAGAGGGGAGGGCATAAGCTTATTACAATGGTATTACCTACAGCCAGTAAATTCTGTATTTTCAGGCATGTGAGCAGGCAGAATCCCAGCTCTAAACTGATATGCTGTGGTATCGATATATTGTGATCAACACATTGTACTGCAGCACTTGGGTCTGAAAACAAATAATAGTGAATACTTCCCTTTCTCCTCTGGCCAGGTATTACTCCACGGCTGTTTAAAGTTGCTCCTGCTTGTGCCATAATGATCAGCACATATGAATATGGAAAGTATTTCTTTTCTCATTTAAATGAAAAAAAGAATCAACATCCATAATTCTTCTTCGTCCAATTGTATGAAGGCAAAGTATATGATGGAAGTTGTGCCAAATTTAAATCTATGAAGATGTTTTTTAGAATTCCAAGTGAATTTCTACTGTTAAATTTGGTAACTAAATAAAGCTTAATTTCTAACTTTTACAAAGGATTAATTCACTCTTTTTATTAAGAATAAGAAAATGCATATCGCCCTTAAACTATCATTGAAGATTTTATGCCTTCTCTTGCAGCTGGAGAGAAAAAAGAAAGGAGGGAAGAATAAAATCAAAAATAAAGGAGAAAGAGAAGAAAAATTGAGGCTGGACATAGCAATGAAGAATGACTTCCACTGTGTTAAATTTTAAGCATTCATGATTAAATATTTTACTTGGGTTTTAAAATTATGTTTAAAAATGTTTTGGGTTTCTAAGTGTAAGATATATTTATTTCTCAGCACGGAGGTTGATACAGAGTGAATTCAATAAATACTTACTTATTTGTGCTGCTTGTTACGTGTTTCATTCTGTACATGTTTGTTATTTACAGCTCTGTATTTTGTATAAGTGCATATTATAAAAGCTTCTCAGGTTTATTTTAAATGAAAAACTCTGTAAAACTAGAAAAATACTTATGTTCAATAGATACTGAGAGAGCATGGTCCATACACTGATGGGGCAGCAGGGGCTTTTTGTTTAACCTAATACTCGAAGAAATGAAAGCACACCTATGCATTGAAGCCACAGGTCTGTTCAGGTGCTCTGCAGGAACATCCCACGTGTTTCTGGGAGGTGCAGGTGGTCACTGCCACACTGCTCCAAGGCAGGGCCATGCCATGCACACTCACTGTGGGGTCACCTGCCTAGGACAGCCCAGGTTGCTGGTTTAAGGAGAGGTGATTCCACGCCAGCTTGGCTCAGCCCTGTGCCCCTCTGAAGGGAAGAGCACTTTCAGGTTGCTGCCACAGGCACAGCCACCCCCTGCCCCAGTGTACTGCACTCACTGCAAAATGCTCTCCTTGGAAAGACATTAGGTACCACATTAGGCAGGAGTGCTGCCAGAGGAGATGCTTAACACCGTTCTTCCACTGTGACTTTTGAATGTAAATTTACAAAATAAAGCCTAAGGGAACATAGTAGCAGCAGATATTGGATAACACTGAATGATACAGAGCAAGAAAACCAGTCTTCCCCCTTCTGCAAGAAAAGTATTTGCTATAAACTCAGTAATGCTGTAATTTACAGAATGGTCTTACTTCATTCTGTGTGATTAAAACAGAGACAATAACTTGTAACTAGTGATGATACAAAATTTTTAATTTACATGCAACATTTATGGAACATCAAGGCAACAAAACATACAGTTTTGGTAGTTTAAAATTATTTTTTAAAAAATGGTCTATATTTAGAACTGAGAAAGATGCACATAACTGATTGCCCATGCACAAAATGACACCCAGAAACATGTGTCAGACGACATAAAAGACTTCAGCTAAACAACACATTTAGCTCTAAGAAAAGAGCCATTAGTGAACATGACTGAAGATCATGATTACTGCCCCCTCCAAAACACTGATGTGACATGAGAAGTGTTTAACAGCAAACAAGACCAATTAAATCACTGTACATTGATGCAGAATGTTAACTTGTGGAATCTGGATTCCCTCATTTTATTTGTAGTAAAAATGCGTCTCTAATTTACAAATTTATATTTAATAATGTTACTCAAGAAACAGGTGCTTAATGTAATAACAAAAGTTCCATGAAGTAATGGACGTTCTGAAGGTGTATTAAAGGATTTAATGGTCAGAGTTTATTACAGAGAAATTACCTGTATCGGTACATAAGGGCTTGAAAGACCTGGTGGTTTTGTTAAACTGCTTTTAAAATTCTGCATTAAAATAGCATCAGTGGTTGTGCACCCTGCCATGGATGTAGTGTCCTCCAGCAGCACGGACCAGAGAGTTGTGGAGATGGATTTTTATCCTCTAGCTAAATCCAGCAGTGCCTTGAATTCTAGAGATGCACAGCCTCCTACTTAAAAAGACTAAATATTTCAGTTAAAGTAAGAATTTATCTTTCTTTCAAGCCCACCTTATGATGCAGTTTAAAGTAGTAGTGCCAAGGTATCATCGCAAGAGGCAAATCAACTAAACCTGTACAGAGTGTAGTAACATACTGTAAACACCTAGGAGTAAGCAATAATTAAAAATCTGTCTTGTATTGCAGCTACTCATGTAAACAATTTATGAAACTTCTTTGGCACAAAAAAGCATTTTCCCTAGCACTTATAAATACAACATACTTACATGCATTTCACTTTTGTTTAAAAAGTTACTAATCATACTGATAAGCATTATCTTGATTAGCAAAATTCATAGATAAAGGATCCATTGTATCTTACAAAGAATTAAGAATATAGTTTGCAATTCAAAAATTATTTTGCAAACTTTGAAATTGTAGGGTAATCTGGAAAGTTAGTTACATTTAAAAAAATGTCTCCCTTTTTTTTTCTCCTATCAGTAATTTAAATTAACGGCAAATAATTTGAGAAAACTGACTTAAAGAATTTCTGCTGTATTACCTAAGGAAGAAAAATACCTACTGCACTACTACAGGGATGAGAAGAGTATTTTAACACACAAATACAGTCATTACATTGTTTCCCCTTTTTCACTCTCCTTGGGATCTTGCCAATAAACACAGAATCCAAACTTTGCAAGATGCTTACCCCCATCAACCATAGCCCCTATGTTTTCAGCAAGAAACTTTTTGTATAATGTTAGATTACCTGTAACCCAGGCCACTTAAAAGCATTTAGTGAGTTTGCTCACCATTTACAAATCTCTATGTATGCTTGATTTATATGATCAAGTTACATTTGTTATTCACATGCAATTTCAAGTGTTTGTGTTTCAGTGTGATTGGGACATCTCATAAGTGCCATGATATTAACAGGAATGCAAAACCTAACACTGAGTCAACTTGAGAAAAAGCTGTTGATAGGTTAAATATGCTATTTGAGGCTCTATACAACATACACAGATGAACAGCTGGATTTTTAGGTATTTATTTGCCTACAAAGACTGGTGTTCAGGATTCCCTGTCTCTTCCCCAGGAGTTGATAAATATTTAAAGCACTGCAGAGTACAGTGGCTAGAGCTGGTCCAGGCTAGTGCAAGGAGAAACAAAGCTGATGGTATTTAAGTATGGGTCTGTTTTCCAACTGATTCATTTTAAAAACTAGTAATGAACATCAGATTATACATTCTTTACCTGACAAAGATATTTAAATAATTCCAGACTAAAATAGAATATCTGAAAACTCCTCTGGGGGGAAGAAAAAGCAAATGAAAACAAATGACCAAATTTGTGAATTATAAAGGTATCCATAACAAGAAAAAATAAAGCAGCTTATTTTTTAACTCAGAACTAGCAGTCTTCACTGCAAGTCATCTTACGGAACACAAACCTAATGCATACAACAGAAAGCTTTTCCTTCTTGTGTGAATCTCAAGATGGTGTTAAGCCTGGACTTGTCATCTCTGTTGTGGGACTTGCAAGGTATTCACTTGATTTCAGACTTGTGAGAGACTTGTAGCTTGCTACTGATGTAAGAGAGCCACAAAGACCAAGCAATGATGGAGTGTCTTCCTTTCCTGTGAAGAAAAATAAGAATCAAGCTAATAATTTTTGCAGCATAAGATTAGCTGACCATAAAAAATGAGCGAACAGAAAAAGTTCTTTAATCTACGCTGATGTGAATTCCATAGGACACTTCAGCACAGGCATGTTCCATAAATGTGACTGGCAAGGCAACTTACACCACACTTTCTCTATCCATGTGGTAGAGAGATCCCTACCCATGCCTTACAGGCTGGGCTGAAATCAGTCTTGAATTAAATTAGATTTTAATATTGCTTACAATTAAAAAAAAAAAACAACAATTTTTTTATTCTTGACATTAAAAAAAAAAGGAAAGTTTAATGTTTACATAACACTAAGGTTTTGTATTGGCAAATCTATTTAAAACTTAGACTTGATGAGATACAAAAAGGATTCTTTTATAACAATTTATATTCTATACCCAAAAAACTATTTCACAATTCTTCCAACATTTTCCTGCTTTTTCAGAATTGCCCACAAGATGGAGCAGCTAAGCTTTAATAAGCATCCAGGTTTGAAAGGGGTGTGTGCATATAGTACACTTATATGGACAGTTCATATTATGTTCCTCCCACTGTTTTAATGGAAACACTGCATCTCCAAATAAATGTCGAATGCAAGATGCAAAAATGACATCGGTAGTTGCAAATCCAGTGCATTTAATCATTCTTTTAAAACCAAAAAGAGGAAACATAAGCAGTTTGCTATAGCAGAAAGATGTCACCAGATCCTCCTCGTAGTGAAGCCAACTGGTTCTGTGATGGAGAAGGACGAGATGTACAAGGCATTCTAAGCTTAGCTTTAAATACAGAGGAGAGGGGTGGGTATTTTCATATATCCAAACTTATTTGAAGCAGAGTCCTTAGGGAAACTGAAACACTTCATATAACAATGAAAAATATGTTTTTCAATGTGTATTTTCTTCACACTGAAAATTTGTCTCCCAGGGACTGAAGTTCAGAGCTATGAAGAACAAAATTAAAGGAAGACATTAGACTGACTCTCTACCTTCATTTAACAAGTTAATTCCATCTTGCTTCCCATCCTGTGAGTGACCTGGATCCAGAGAGGATTGAGAAAGGCTAACTTCTGCTGAAAGTTGGTCCAGACTTTGAAAACTTTTCCTGCAAAACAAGTAATATTTGATAGCAAGAAATATAAAGATCTAACTAGGTATCTTCAACTCTCCTTAAAAGGTTTTCTAAAAAAAACCCTACACAGTTAATCTTTCTTCTCTTAAACACTATTTTTGTTGCTTTCCAAAGCCAGTTCTTTTTCTTAAAGCAATGATTTATTTTTCTGCCCTTATTAAAAAAATTAATCCAAAGGAAGAAAATATTTATGGAAAACAAGAGAAACTGATTTTAGTTACCAGTGATCTTTCACTGGAGTCACTCTACAAGTGACACCAATAGGATATGTTCCAAAGTATGCTGAGGGAATGACTAATTTTCAGTTTCCCTGCTCCTCTAAAGGGGAATCAAAATAAATATGAAACTTACTCATCCCATTGTTGATTGTGCTTTCTATAGAGCAGAGTGTCCAAGGCAACAGCATTGATATCCAAAGCTCCTGGGGAAGGCCACTGATTGGTGAGGTGAGTAGTTAATTCTTGTCTTGATCTCAAGTCATTATTCTTTAGCACAGTTCTGTGAATACAAAATAAAGAGTCTATTAAATGCAATTTCTTAGGATAAAGGAAAACCAGGGCATAGATGATCATAGAATCATCATGGTTGGAAAAGACCTTCAAGATCACCCAGTCCAAACATCACCCAGCACTGCCACTGTAACCCCTCAACCACATCACCCAGTGCCAGACCCAGATGTCTCAAACCCAGATGGTGACTCCACCATCTCCCTGAGCAACCTATTCCAGCCTGACCACCTGAACAGTGAAAAAAACTTTCTAATATCTAATCTGAATCTCCCCGCTTAAGTCTCATTTTAAAGCCATTTCTTTGGGCCCTGTCACTGCAGCCACAGCAGAAGAGACCGACCCCCACTCACGAAAAACTCCTTTCAGGAACCTGTAGAGAGTAATGAGGTCCCTGCTGAGCTTCCACTAGACTAAACACTCTCAGGTCCTCCAGATGTTCCTCACAGGATGTGGTTTCTAGACCCTTCACAACCCTTGCTGCCCTTCTCTGTAGAGATTCCAGCATTTCAATGTCCTTTTTGGAGTGAGGGGCTCAAAACTGAATGCAGTTCTTGAGGTGCAGCTTCACCAGCGCTGAGTGCAGGGCAATCAACACTATTGTTCATACAGGCCAAGATGCCATGGGCCACCTGGAACACTGTTGGCTCATGTTTAGCCACCTGCCAGCCAGCACCCCCAAGCCCCTTTCTGCCTAACAGCCCTCAAGCCTCTCCTTCCCCAGCCTGTAGCACTGCAGGGGTTCTTGTGACCTAAGGGCAGGACCTGGCACTTCACCTTCTTGAACCTCATGCAGTTGTCTTCAGCCCTTTGATCAAGTCTGTCCATATCTCTCTGCAGAGCCTTCCTACCCTCCAGCAGATCAACACTCCCACCCAGCTCAGTGTCATCTGCAAATTTACTGAGGGTGATCTCAGTTTCCACATCCAGATCATCCATAAAGATGTTAAACACGACTGACCCCAAACCCAAGCCTAGGGGAGCACCACTAGTGACCATCCAGATGTTCTATTTCAAGTGACCAACAGACTGTAATTTTCACAAAGCATCTTAAACTGTTCACTTTTCCTAAGGAAAGTAACTTAGAAACATACTGAGACATATTTAGGAACCAAAAAAAAAAAAAAAAAGTCGACATTTGAATGCTTCTACAAAAGCAATAAAGAAAGGCAACTGCATTTTAAAAATTCTTTCTGCCAGCATAATGGTAATTAACAGGCCAGCTATTTTGCAAGCCCACTATGGGAATGTGATGTGCTTCCCCTTGACACCAATTTTTTCTGCAGTTTGAACACCCTTGCATCCCCCCTTCAAAACTTTTCTGGAATGAACTAAAAAACAGATACATTAATTCCACTGTATGCTTTCAGGCAAAATATAACACATAGTTACTCTGTTTTCTATCACCTTACAATTTCTAGTAACTATGTCTATAACTGATACTGAGAAGTATAAACTGAATTCCTTAAATGCTCAAATTAGTTCTGCGTCATATTCCCAATGAAGTAAGTCAGTTCTCTAAAATTCTAGAAATTAAGAAGATAAAATGCCAGTATTGGAAATCACCAGCCAGAAGTCGTACTGAAATAAGAAACATACATAGTTTTTTGGGTTCCAAGACAAGACCAGCCTTTTTCCAATAGCACAAAGCAACCTTTGATCTGCCCTTATACTGCTGTAGAATAACTAAGAATAAAAGCAACAGCATTTTGTAATTGGATTTTTTAAGTCCTCCAATCCACAAAATACTAGACAATAGTAAAATGTTGCTCTACAAGGAGTTTGACTATCTCTGCCTGAAGCAAAAAGCTAATTTACTCATATCCATACCAAATGTACTCAGAAGTTCAAAGCCAAATGCCATGTTGCTATCCAAAATGCCAAACTGCACAGCAAATGAAATAACTATTCATGGCACACATACATTTACTTGAATTTTCCAGTAACATTGTCAACAAGTCTATTTTTACAATACAGTTTTTATTCTGGTGGTATTTGAGCTGTTTAGACAGTAACTTCTGTAAGGGTAAACAACAGTGCCCAAAGGGCCAAAATTTCCCACAAAACAAAGTAAGACAGCACTAAGCTCAGTAAGGAACTTTTAGCAGCTGAGTTTCACAGAGACAGACTCAGAGTTTTATTGCATGAAAAGGGGCTGAAGCACAACCATGATTAAAACTAGTTTCAAGAAACTTCTCTCAAGATGACGAATTCCCTCAGCATTCATACAGGTAAAGAATCAACTTTTCTACCCAGGGATCCACACCCTCACCCTCCTAAGAGGTCTACAGGAATAACCACTTTGCTAACCCAAAGCTCTCAAAATTCAAATATCTTGCATGGCACTCACTTCCCCATGTAATTACCCCAATCCCCTGGAGAACATCAAGCATTACACAGAGCTGTCACAGGTTTGTTGATTTGAGCAAACTGAAACACTGAGATAGCAAGTTCTTATGAGGTTTGCCAGGTACATCACATCACCTCCTTATTCAGAAGGACATCTTGAATGTTTTCACAGAAGTTTCAAAACATGACACAGTTTATATGAGCAACTATGCCCACAGTGCCTAAATGCAAATTCACACATGTAACAGGTACACACAAATTTCCACTTGGACAACCCCTGTAAACTATCACAGACACATTATCACAGACACACATTTACAGACAAGCTGCTAATAGTGGAATTTTTGTATTTGACATAGGTTTTTATATTGAATATATCTAATATTTCTATATTCTATATTCCACAAATCTTTACACCCTACTGTGAGAGCAAATAAATTCTGAAGCAAACACCAAAATTTTCCAGGTATTTTAACATAAAATTTAAAGATAGTTTCAGTTAATCACTTCTTAAACCACTCCACCATGCTCAGGAAGAAAACCAGGCATCAAGTAGGATACAGAACTAAATATTCTCCTCTTAAAGCTTTTACTTTGAATCTTTAAGAATATGTAAAAAATAGATTTGAAATTATAAAATCAGTCCAAGCACAGTATCAAATATATAGTAGCAAATAAAATAGTAAAAAATAGTAGTATAGACAATAAAAGTTAGACAAAGTATTCACACCTGATGTTATTAGTTACCACCAATTTTATCAGCTTTGTAGATAATTTAGCTCTTAGGTCTTTTGCAGACGTTTTTTCAAGCATTGCAAGTTTCCACTGCAGCAGAGAGTCATTATAAAGGCATTGCCTGCACACAGCAATTCTCTTGATATGTCAAAACTGGCACTGCTTTTGTTTAACCAAACTTATTTGAAGAGTCAAAGTATTAAACTGCTCTAAAACATAGAACCATTTAGGCTGGAAAAGACCTTTAAGATCATTGAGTCCAACCATAAGCCCACCACTGCCAAGTCCACCACTAAACCATGTCCCTAAGCACCACGTCAACAGCATACAGAATCCTCACACTCCTAATCACCATGAAGAAAGATGATCCTGCTACAAGTATTCAGAAACAGGAAGAGGTAGATGCAAAAGCATTTACTATAGAAAAAGCTTAAAAGTACGAAAATATGGTCAAGTTTTAAGGAAAAAAGCAAATACAAATTTCAAAACTCAGTGTGAAAAAAAGCTGTGCGACACTATTGCCATCCTGCTCTTGTTCAGACAAGAAAAACATTTTCTAGAGGTTAAGAGCTCTCCAAGGACAACAACTTACTTTATCCAAGGCATATTGAATTTCTAAAGTAGTGCTGTTGTTCCCTAGAATGCAAACACAGTAACCTGGCTGGCCAGCTCTGTGCAGAGGTGCTGCAGGGATTCAGGGAGGACTTCTTCTCACTGCAGGACTGCAATGAGTATGCAGTTTTGTTTTTCAGTAAAGTTCTATAAAATATGGTTCTATTGGTTTTTTAGCTGTGAGGATTTAAGGATGATGCAAGATAAGGTTTGTAGACAGTATGTTAAGCCATTTAATATAGCAATAAAAGCAAGGACACACCAAAAAGAAAAGAGGGTACATAAGAGAGCAATAGGATTTACTAAAGGAGGAAGGTAAAAAACAAGGAAATACAATTAAACCTGAATGAAAAAAGCATATACACCAAGATGTTAATTCCTTTCCTTCAGTCTGGAAAAGAAGATTAAAACAGTGTCTAAAAGCACTAATTTCAGGCAGCTGGCACACGGAGAACACCGTGGATCTTAGTAAGAGATTGTATGGCTGTGTTTTGGATGAAAGACAGGCAGTGTGTGAGATAGGGCTGAACAGGGTATCCTGGATTAACACAGTGGGACTGCAGAGGGCAGAGGTTTTGTGAAGTGTAGGAAGATTATGTAAAAAGTTATGATGAGAGAAAGGGTGTTAAACTCATTTATGGCACATTCTCTAATCTAGGCATGAAAAAATTCTTGATTGCCTGAGAGCCTGTGAACTTCCCCTCTCTCATCCAACCAAATGGTATCCTCGGTGTCTACAATTATTTCCATCTTTTTACAATCATGTTGGCAAAAAAGCAGCAGCAGCTGTTCCATAATCTGCAGAAAGTTAACAGATGTGCCCTTAGCAATCCTTACCCCAAACAACACTTTTGTAAGATAACTTCATATAGGGTTTCAAATTCTGCAAACATTATAAAATAAAGAAATAGTGAAGAGATAGGCAGAGAAAGAACATTCAACAACAACCAAAATATCAGTCTACTTCCAACATTACTCTCAAACAGAATCCAAAAAACAGCACTGTATCAGCTACTAGGAAGAAAATTAACTCTATCCCAGCTGAAACCAGGGCATTTCTTTTAAAATTACCAAATACCCTTTGTACTACTTCACAGCATAGATTTTCAATAGTGCATATATACATATATACATATATATATATAAAAGGGAAGTATAATATACAAAGTCTGGCCATGTTGTCCTGGGATAACATTTAGGCCACTTAAATAGTGGGATTTTTTTTTTGTATCTGAAAAAAAGAAAAAAAAAACTCCACACAAACTCAAAATACTTCTGCAAGTAATAATTTTCTTGGCAAAACAATAAGGAAATGAGATCAGAACATCATAGTACTAAATTATATGATTAAAAACTAACAAATATTTGCCTTACATTTGTAATTTTTTTTCTCTATATCAAGAACTATAATTAAAATTAGGCTCCTGTTCAAAAACAAAAAAAAAACCTGTTCAGTAAAAACATCCTGCTAAAGAATTCCTGCATATTACAAAAGATTACTGATGAGACTAATCAATACTAACAAACTCCCAGGGTGAAAATAAGTGTCTGCAGACACCTATGTTCCCTCGAGGCCTGTAAGTTTACTTACATTTATTCAAGAATAACAGAAGCAGCCAAAGCATTCATCAGGTTTACACAGCTATCCCCAGAAATATCTCTGAATGCTCTCGACTTCAGTTCTTTAATTGTGTATTTCAGAAGCTAGGAAATGTGAGATTAGTGAAGTCTTCCAATAAACATCCTCATCCTCCACTGTTCACTCGCCCTGTGTTTGTCAGGTACTCTCCAGAATATTTGCTTGCAGATTTCCTCAGCTTTTATTATTTTGAGATGTTTATGTAAGTATTTAATATTTTGAAGGATATATTTTTGTACAGTACACACAAAAAAATAAAATGCTACTGACAGATTACTGCCCATTTCCATCCGTTTTCAGTTCTGGCACAAGCATGTTAGGGACCACTGTGTAAATGAAGCATCAAAAATAGCTATTTTAATTTTTTTCACTAAGCTGCTTTTTTTCTTGTTTTGTTTGTGTTTATGTTTTAGAAAATTATTTTTAAAGATAAACACACAAACACTTCTGTTTGCACTAGCATTGCTTTTGGCAGCTCAACTGCCTCCCAAGAGATTAAAAAATTACTGCTTTGAATTAACACATCTAAGACTTCTGTATCTTGATAGTGTGACCTGAATTAATAGTGAGACAGAGGGACAAAAGACCACCTGTATGTTGGGTTCCTGCATGCACAACAGAAATTATATAAGTTATTATAGCTGGTCACTTACTACACTGTAATTATATTACTTCTTGCAATTTAAAAATAAATAAGTAAATAAAATTTAATCCAAATTTAGCCCAAGCTAATATAGTAAAGTCTTTCCTGAATAACCACATAGAATTTCTGGTGTCATTTCAGCTATACTGGATTTCCAATTTCTTTTGCATCAAATGCAGATTAATTGGAAGCCTATTCCAAAAGTTCCATTTACATAGGGTTTTTTTTGTTCAACAAAACAAAAGTCAGTTCTGTTTCCATTTATACCTATGAAAAACCAGTAATTTCTTACCTGCAAGTTTAATTTCTCCAAATCCAGAAAATGCCAGTCCAGTTGGCAATTTGCCCTCCTACCAGCAGATGAAGACAGGAAATAAACCAAACAGACTAATTCCCTAAGAAAGGGAATTACATCAGATGAGTGTTCCAGTTCAAGAACTACCTGAGTAGTGAAAAGTAAAAGTGAAAATAAAAGCTTAAAAAAATAAAAACATTTGCATAAGAACAAGCTTTAAAAACTTTTATTTAGGACAGGGAATATGGAAGGCAAACTCAAATTGATAGCATACATGAATATAACTAAAATCTGTAAAAGTAACTCCAAAATAAAAAGGGAACTTCCAAGCTGTCAGTACTCTAGCACAGCAACGAGCTGTCTGGACTGGTATGTCATTGGACTTTGAGAAATTAGATCAGCAGGTGTGAAAACGAGTTACTTACCAGCAGATTTTGATGCTGCAATATAGCATCTCTCTCAGATTTGTGCCCTGTACACTGACACACTATTCCCCAAACTAGATGCCAGAGTAGTTAAGATGCCAGCAGACTTTCTAAAGGCAGTTGCTGCAGTGAAAAAAAAAACCAGGAATGTCCTACTGCAACACATTTTCTTACTCTGACTGACCAACAGATCTTCATGTGCCACAGCCACGGCACTACTTGTGCCACAGAACAAATACTCCTGAACCTTCTTCAGCATTTTTTTAATCCTCTTTTATTGTCTCTTAGAGAGATCTTGAACTATATCCTAACAAAATTAGTTATCAATTTTATACAGGCTTCGATTTTCTTGACCTTTGGATAACTTGAGGAAGTTTATACTGTCAGAAATACCAGCAGCTGGACTCCTGAGTTCTAGTCTAACTGCAGTGGAGACTTTGTTTCTGAAGAGAGACTCCCAGAATGGATCAAAATATACCATAATATGTTAGCTTTGCATATGCTCACTAAAACAGCACTGCAGCATGTGACTGACACTCTTCATGTCCATGGACAAAGAACCAGGCCTGATTCTCTGGAGGAGGATAACAGGCACAACACAACCAGTTTTCCCAGACAGTAGGTCTTGACAGAAAACAAGAATGCTGAACTTGATCAGCAACCAAAGCACTGAAAAATAAAGAGCAGAATTCAGTCCTTCAGCTATCAGATCATCTCTGCTGGGAAAGGAAGGACTCTTAGCAAACAAGCTTTTTTTTCACAGACTGTCTAATTTGCCTTCTGTAAATATCCTCGCAAGCTCAGTTTGTCATTTAAGGATTCTTTTTCCCTTATGTCAGTGATGTAAATACAACATATCTGTTTATAGCTGAATTCCTTTTAAAAAATATTTCTATAAGGGTGTGGAAAAAAAAATAAACTAAGATCTTTCTTTTTCACTTTTTAATCTTAATCTTTTTCCTGATCTTTTAGAACAGGAAAACTGGTATTCTCAAGAACTTTTTTATCATTTTAACTTGATTTCCTCTGAATTCAGTAAAAACAGGAGAAACAAGTGCAAAATGGTTAAGTAACTTTGGGTTGACTGAAAGACCACTTTTTCTTTAAAATTCCATTCTCATATTATGACAGCAAGAGTTTAATGAGAGATATCCAACAGGGTAATTGGAAGATTGATCTACATACATAGGCAAGTATTCACCAAAACTAGCATATATAAGCTCTTTCAGAATGCAAAGGTTTTAATTACAAACAAGAAATTAAATTATTAGCAGCAAGCCTTGAGTAATGTAAGTAAGTCCTTCTTGGCAGTTGAATGCAAACAAAAATCTGATCCAAGGGCAAAGGGGTGGGAAAAAAAAACCCAAGCAAAAATCCACAATAAGAGATTACACCAGAAACAGAATCTTTGCCAACATAATTTGAGTTATAATTTGGATAACAACATAATGAAAAATTACAATATTAAGTGATTGCATAAGAACATTTCAATGGCCAACAGAAAAAATATCTGTCTACATCTGAACCACTTGCTAGCCAAAACAGGACAGCAGCTAATATAAGCTTCTTGCTCAGGAATCGGGGAGCATACTGACTGTATTTTCTTGGTTATAACTTCAGGCATTTTACTTTAGCTATTTAAAGCTTTTCCAGAACTCATTTAGACTGTGCTTTATTTAAAAAA
The DNA here is from genome assembly GCA_003676055.1 of Chloebia gouldiae. NCBI lineage: Eukaryota > Metazoa > Chordata > Aves > Passeriformes > Passeridae > Chloebia > Chloebia gouldiae. Next base: position 19,714,915 of record QUSF01000003.1, on the reverse strand, counting down.
AATATTGGAGAAACACAAGACTGGAAAAACAAGTTGTAAACTAAATTTACAAATAATATCCATAATTTAAAAAATCTCCAACATTTCTGCAATCATGTGTATGCACACTGATCTGTAATTCACCTTTCTTCTGAACAAACCATTTGTATTTTTGAGAAACTTATAATTCTGTTATGAAAGTATAAAAAGAATTGGCTAATCTTTTCCTACTGGATGAAACTTAATTCCTGATCTGATTTATTTAAAACAAAAAATCTAGTAAAATAAATCTGAAGTTTAGGATGATTTAAGTATCAATTTCCTTTGTCTTACGAATTGTTGAGCTACTCCTTCACTATAGCAATGATAAAGTAATGTCTGAAAATACAGAACTAGCCTCTCCCCCCCATTCTAACTTTGTACTGTTCTTCAACACTTAAAAAATTATTTTTTCCACTATCTGTCATTTAAAGTCAATTTTGTTTGGTATTGAACCTCATATAACTTGCATTAAAAATACTAGAAAAAATTAAATTTGCTTTGCTTTTCTCATTTATGTATAGGCAATATGAAATACTTGTTTTTCCCACCAGTATTTTCTGGAATACAGAAGCAAATGTACAGCAGATGAGTATGAAGGTTAAGAAATGAAGCACAAAAGCTGTGACTCTCAGAAGCAAACGATAATACAAGGTTATTTATCTAAACAGATAAAGCACAAAGAACTCAAATTCAAGCTCTGTGATTGCAATCCAACAGTTAATGGTTATGCACCATGATTAATTTACCATAATTTTTACCTGTTTCTTTCTAATCTCTCCATTTGCAACACCAAGTTATTCAAACTCTTTTATGACAACAAGGCCTCAAGGTCACCTGAGGTTCCAGACATGAGACAATTCTCATTGTGAAATGAGAAGAGAAATGATGTCTGCTGTATTGCTATGCCAAAGCAAGTATTCTTCTTCTGCCTCAGTTCAGGTATAGTTCAGCTATCGTGACAGAGGAAGAAACTCCTAATCCACACAATCTGCTTTCCTACCATGAGTGCACATCATTTGCATTGCATTGTACCGAGCCCTTCAGAGGCTCAATACTTGTCATTATTATTATTTTGAAAGACCTTATTTTTCCCTGTTCCCAATCTTTTAATTCTACATTGGACAAACATTCTGGAATTTGGCATGCATAGGTGCTAATGTCCAAGTAACTTATTTAAAGCTTTCTTGTTTGGTACTTCTATGCAATGCCTTTGTCCATAGAAGTGAAGCCATAGGAGAAGAGAGGAAAGATAACACTGTAAAACCAGATTTTAGTATTACACATTAGAATCCTAGAAGGGGACACACTACCATGCTAATGTCATTAAGTATGCAAAATGGTGAAAGAAAAGTCCCTGTGGGTCTCTAACACACCAAGGGAAGTGAAGGGCGGAAGGGAGCAGAAGGCAGACTCCTTACAAAAGTATTTTTCATTCTGGAGTCAGAAAACATTTTCCTGTAAATATTCCAACATTTGGTGTTGAAGACACCAATAGCTTCAAAAGCTTTAAACTTTTTTTAGAATGTTAAGGTTTATTTTAAAATAAACCTTTTAACACCCCTTTTTAATAGTTTGGAATAAGATATTAAAATATGAGGGGCTAAAAATAAATGCCTCCCTATCTACTGCATCTTGTGGAGTTAGCCCTTTCCTGCAGGCTGCTATCAACCCAGAAACTTTTGGGTTCCACTTGCACAACAAACCCACGTGGATTCTAAGAACAGAATATTCATGTTGGAAGCCTGATTGCAAATTGTTTAATTGTGCATAGTTCTGTGCCTTTCCCTGTATGTTCCTCTCTGAATTGCAGGAGTCTCTCTGTCTATGTCCTACGCCCAGCTGAACTTTTCCTAGTTATATTTGCAAAAAAGGAAACACCCATGTCTTCTTGAGTTTCCACCTCACTAAAAACGGAACTTCCCTTCTTGCTGTCAACTCACACCCTTGTAAAACAGAATGGGATTACAACAGTACAGCAAACTTGAAAAGAAAATATTACACAAAAAAAATTCAAAACACTGCCTAAACAGAAGTTTAAACATCTCTCAGAATATGTAACTTTTTCTATGCTGTAAAAAAAAAACAACAACAAAAAAATCCACCACACACAGCCAAGTTTTTAACATCTCTTAGATTATGTAGTATTTTTACTACTCTGTAAAAAAAAAAAACCAAAAACAAAAAAAAAAAAAACCAAAAAAACACCAAAGGAAAAAAAACAAAAACAGAACCACACACAGACAAGTTAAAAAAAAAAAGGACCTGAAAATAAACCAAACTGCAATACTAAGGATTTCAAACGGCTGCTCAAACCTGAGGGAGAAGCAGAGGACAGACAGGAAGCATTACAAAAAAAAAGCATGACTAATGTGAATTCGGGTTTGATAGGAGGATCCATTAAAGCTTTAAGAGGAAAGGATTAGCATTCTCAGTTTTCACATTCTAGGAAAGAAACTTGCCAAGATCAAAGATTAAATTTTAATCTTCAACTTCCTTTCAGTGAGGAAATAAAGCAGCTGCAACAAATTGGATTTACTGTACTTAAGCAGTTGAGGAATTCAGTTTCTTTGGAAAAAAGCCTTAAAAGAGGGACCATTTGAAATGAGGGCTAAAACAAATTGATCCAGCTTTCCTATTTCTCCAGATGATTTAGGTTTTGAGCTAGGATTACAAAGCCAAGCAACTCACATTAAAGTTTTACTCACAAGGTGACACAAAACCCAAGTTAAATTTCAAAGCTTTGGTCAGACCCTCCAGCTTCCATTTCCTTGGAGAAGCTTTTCTCTGCTTTGTCCCTGACAGCCCAGCCGGAGCCTGCATCCTCTGCAGCCTGGTGCCTTCCTCTCTGACCCTCCCCTGCTGCACACGGTGGCAGCACGCTGCAGGCTCCAGAGCATTCACAAACAGCATCCTGACAAAGCAAGGACAAGCAGAGATACTATTTTCATAAGCAAGTTTTTTAGCTGAATGGGGCATGACCATTCATTGAAAAGAAATCATCTTTGCTACAGAGAATACAGTATCTTCCTTCACACAGTCCATAATAGACCTAGGAGCTCATAGTGTGTTTGAAACAGAGAAGCTAATTTTGCCTGGAGTTAATCATGCCTGAAATTACTCTCTTTACAAATACAGCTGTATTATTCAGGTGGAAGATGTAGTATTGCTGGATATTAAAATATTAAGTAGAATATAATAAAATGTTAAGCTATATTAAGACATTAAGAAGGGAGGAAACGCATAGTTTGGACCTTGGAAAGGCTAATTCTGAAGGAACAGCCAGACAAATTAAACCTGTCTTTAAGATTTGACAACACATGAAAAAAAAATTCTTAATTACACAGTCAAGCTTAATTCATTATAAGATGTGAGTGCCCCTACAATTTAATTTGATGCTTATCTATGCATTAACCAGTAACAGAATTCCGAACATGGAAGACTGACTTTTCCCGCCCCCCAGCTTTTCTTCCCTCCAGAGAGAACACCATATCAAGATGGGGATCTAGGAAAAAACAGTAGAGGGAGATAAAAAACAGAGTGGTATAAAATATAGCATAATCATTGAATGTACAAAATACATTTCACATAAATGTGATAAACTGATAAAAAAATTACACCAGTGGGGACAAAGGGGCTGTGCCATCTTACTCCAGGCACACCAACCTGCAAAGCTGAAATTCTTTACAAGGAAACCTGTGGTGGTAAACCTTACACAAATCACTGTTTTCATTTCAATAAAAATCAAAGCAAAAGAAAAAACTTTTAAAGCATTTTGAGAGTTTTTCTGCTTTGCATACAATGCTTTCCTTTTTTCTTTCATTTTGTTTAAAAAGATGTTTTATGTTAAAGTGATCAACTTTTATAAGATCAGTGAGATCAATTTTTATAACATGAGTGAGTCCATTTGCAGGAAATGAGCCAATCAGGAAATTGGTGGAATCTCGCTCATAATCATCATCAATATTTAACATATATAAATTTCAGATTTAACTGAAATTAACTGCAGAATCTGAACTTGAAAGTAATAAAAGCAGAGTTTGCCGCAACACAGGTAAGTGTGTTAGTCAAAAGAAAGACTAAGAATCGCCCTAAGAGGGAAAAAAGTCTGTTTAAGTTGAGCTAAAGAGTTTTACTGCAAGGATATTGTGGGCCAATGGTTCCAGATTTTGCCCAGTCACATCTCTGACTGAGCTAACTAGTCCTTCAAGGCAGTGGTCCCAAAGTGAGATGGAGAAGATAATCCTTTGGTATACTGGAAAAAAACCCTTCTAGTAACGCTAATACGTTTTTTAAAATGTAATATTTTATCTTTATCTTATACTCTTCAATTTCTATTTTTGTATGTTTAAGAATGCAAATAATATATTGGCACAATAGTATATTTACATAATTTATAAATAATTATACATATATTGTGCGGGTTCTTAGAATTTCTTTTTACTGATGGGGTGTGCAATCAAATGTCTCTGTGCTTCAAGAGACATTCACCATTTCTTAGCAGAAATATAGAGGATGAAAGAATGTCTGCCTCTGTACATTTTGAATACTCCAAGATGCAGTTCCTAGATGACTTGGGATTCCTATCCCATCAAATTACAATTCTGTAATTTTAACGTTACAGAATTCCAACTGTTTTCCTCATCTAGACACTCCACGGATCACAGGAGTCTTCTGGCTGTCCTCCTGTGAGCTGTTATTTTCAAGCACTTAAGAGCTGTTAATTTTATGTACTTTAAGGCCTTTAGAACTGCCTCACTCTCACTGTGAAAATACACAATTCTTAGAGAAGAGTGGAGCCAAAAGCACTGTTCTGTAGTGTTCAATTCAAGTCCTAGGAAAAACACATCACAGTGATGACATCTGAAGAAAAAACTGAAGGCCCTGAGTGGCTCATCATTATTACAATTCACACAATGGAAATGCTTCCTGAACACTGATGGACTGGGGGCATCCAGGAACACCTCTCCAGAGTCTATTCCAGTGTTTGACCTCCCTCCGGGAAAAGACGTTTCCCAATATCCAGTCTGAACCTTCTTCCTGATGAGTTGTGTATTAGCTTAAATATGCTTAACTGATAACAAGGTTGCCTATTACAGATTCACTTCTCCAACCTGATTTGCCATCAAACACCTGCCAACAAAGTAAGAGGTCCAATCCCCAGATGGGTGGGCATATTGCTAAGAAATACAATTAAACTGAGAGACAAAAAAATGTTACTCTTTTGAGAATAACTAATTGATAAATTTTCAGCTTCACCATTTTCCAGACACTGGTATTCATGAGATCTGTAAAATGGCTTTTAACTACATTGGAAACTATGTTGTTCATTGTAGTTTGCATATTCAAGTGTGTGAGACAAAGTTAAGAATACTGAAAATTGTAGAACATGAAGTACAGCAGCTGTAAAAGAAAACTTTCTTCCAAATTTTTCTGAAGTCCTATCCCCATATTTATTTCATGCTTTGCAGCAAACCCCCTTAGTAAACATGCCCTACAGTTTCTCTATAGGAAATCTAATGTTTAACCTGAAGGTCTTGTTGATCTGTTGATCCTGGATTAACTGATTTCCAGGTTTCAGTAACAGTAACAGCAACAGCCTATACGGTCAACAAAGTCAGACCTTTTTTTTCTTGGTGGGGGAAGGCAGAAATAGATAAAGACTCAGATTCTGCCACGTCCACTGATGAGATATATAAAACATTTTGCTTTGCTTGCCTGTGAAATACTATTTTGGAAACCTCAACAAAACCTTACTCAACAGAAGTTTGAAGTCATAGACCTTCCTACCTTAAGAACAGCAACCAGTAGAATAGAAGAGCATCATCAAAAAGAAAGTAAAGAATGTTTATTTGTAATAGTTTCAATCATACAGCAAACAATCCTAAACCAGATCTCAAAGTGTTTTACAAACAGCAATGCAGTATGTCTTGGGCAGAATTACAGTCCCAAACTTGCTCTTATCTGCTGATGTAGAACTCAGATTACAGCATACATTCACTGCTTCAAAATGCTAGTAATGGTAGGGGAGCAAAACACTAAGTTTTGGTATCACTTTAACATCATTCTAAAATGGCTGGATCATAAAAAGCAGTTGACCAAAACTCATGCCTCATTACAGATACATTACTGACAAAACACATTCTGCTGCCAGGTCACCTTTGGTTGTAATAAAAAACCCAACATAAATACCAAATACTGATTAAAGTAAAGTTAATTATGACTGATGTTCACCATTAGAATCCTGCTAGGAATATTTCTTCCCCTCCCTCACCTGACAGGCACACTACATTCATAGCAATAAAAATGTAAAATTGTACCACTCCAAATATCTAGAGTACTTCAGACTCCAGACTGCAGTGCCTCACAAACAGATATACAAGAACACTGTCAAGATACAACAGAGGTTATTCCACAATTTGAGTCTTTACACAATAAAAGCCACCAAACGAAATCAAATCTGAAAGACTGAGATTTTCAGAGCAGTCTGACTGCATACAACTCAGTTAAAATTTAGCAGCAGGTATGAACATTCAAAATTTCCAGTATCAGTGTAGAAGTTTAAATAAGTTTACACCTTGCCCCACCTCCCCCAAGTAACCAGGGATGCAAAAACAGTATAACAGGAATCATTAGGCATATCAGTAAGTTCAGAGAAGAATTCAAGAACAGGTATGTCTCAAAACCTTACAGTCAATCAGAGGGAAAAAAAGAAGCTTGGGAAAACATCTTTTTTTCTTACTCAATCTGCATTTGGCCTAAATAAAATGCCAATTCCCTATTCCTGAACATTTTCATAAAATCCATTTCAATCACTGGCAATTAAATTATCTATCATGAGAGAGAGCAGCAGAAAAAAGAAAAGCTTTGCTTACAAGCTTGAAATATTTTATTTACTTTGTACTAAAGACCCTTTTGGATGGTGTCTTCATAGATTCTCCTTATCATGGATTGTTTCAAAGATCTCAGATGGCTGACATGTTACCCCAGGGCTCAGACATTCACAAATTAATCCAGATTTAAAGCAAAATAGCTTGTTTTATATTTGTTATGAACAGAACATTCAACTGTTGCAGGTGCACCCTATGGCAGTTTCATGGCAACCATCCCTGAGTCTTCCATCTGCCTGGGTCCTCAAACACAGAATTACAGAATGGCTTGGGCTGGGGGGGACCTCACAGATCCTCTCGCTCCAGCCCCCTGCCATGGGCAGGGACACCTTCCACAACACCAGGCTGCTCAGAGACCCATCCCAAGTGGGAATGTCTCTGCAAAAGGAGAGTACCTCCCCACCCAACAGACAGGGCTGAGAGGATAAACTGCATAATGATCATAAGATACTCAAGTATTTATCGCACTAGAAATCACAAATGCTATTAATAAAAAATAAGCCTCCTACTGTTTTAGCATTTTGCCTTGCATTGAAGAAAGGGTGATAGTGAACTGTTTTGCCAGTTTGAATAGTTTTAGGACTACCAGACAAACGTCTACATTCTCTGAGTCATCACAAATAAATTAAAATCTAGCCAAAGAAAATAAATGTTTTTTACCCCTCTTGCCTAACTTTTAAAAAATGGTCTTCAAAAGGTAGCTGGTTTCAATACTTTTAGGGGTAGCCTTAAAACTGGAAGTAATAAAATATAAATAACATTTTATAAAAACATGTAAAAAATTTAAGCAAGTTACTGTAAGCTATTTCAGATTTTAAAAAATTTAAATATTCAATCTCAGAATTATTCTGTTTTACACTACTACAGTTACCAGGGAACCATTCCCAAATCTAAGACTTGTCAGATAAAAAAAAAAATCTAAAATACATCAATTTCTTTAAGAAGTTGACTCATTTCCACAGGATTAGGAACATATTGTATAGTTATATAACTTAAATAATTTAAGTAATGCTGCTCTAGCATTGCTTCTCTATTATACTAACTTACAACTGGTCTTGCAGTTCCACAATGATATATTCCAGCTGCTCCTTCTCCATTTTATGGGCTAGATCCATATCTTCAATTCTTTGTAACAGCAGTTTATTCTGTGAGACACATTCAGACAGCTGGTTTTCTCTGAGTCGTACCAATTCTTCAAGATAACCCTGAAAATAAAAGTTATTAGAAAACATTAAAGAACACACTGTCAAAACTTCTTTTGATTACGCATGTTCATATTTGTTGGTTTATGATGCACACAATTTTATTTTGGGTTTGTTGTAGGTTTTTAAAATTATTTATTTTTAAACAGACTAGTTTAAATTGACTTTGGATTAGTTTGAGATTTCCTAATGGGTAACAGGAAAATCACATATTTATTTATATTCTTGCAGAGGAGTAGAAAAACGGATGAAAAAACAAGACAGGAAAGCCAGCAGCATGAAAGACTAATTCATTTTTCAAAAACAACTGTCACAAGTACAAGAAAAAAAATCAGAATTCTACAACTGAACAGGTACAGGATGTTAGATAATACACAAGGGCAAGAGTAGAATATATCTATGTGGATCTTTATAGTTAATGCAAGGGATCCAGAATTACTATGAATAAAATATCCAATGTTATTTTAAAGTTTCTTTGAACTTTTGAATCACACATTATAATGACAGAAAGGTTCTAGCATGTCAGATGTTAGTAACTTAGAAAGAGTCAATTAAAACCAAATACTAAATCTACACTACATAAAATTGTGCACATTCCTTGAAACCTGTGGAAAAATGTGCAACTGTTTTATATGTGCCCACATTTTAAAAAAGGTATTTAAAAAAAAGGTAGGTCTCAGAGACACAGAAGGGGTGTGTCTGTTCTCAACTCCTGCTGAGTAAAGAAAACAGGTATTAGCTGGTAACAAAGTGCAATTCATCACCACAAAGACTGTTAAGGGTCTGAAGCATCTCTGGTATGAGAAGAAACAGAAGGAGCTGGGATTGCTCAGGTCAGGGCTGAAGAGAAGAGGGTAAGGAAAAAGAATCATATCAATGTGCATCAGTGTTTAATGGGAGGGTGTTTGAATGATGGCATCAGATTCTTCTCACTGACAGTGAAAAGAGGCAATGGGCACAATCTGAAATATATGCATAAAGGAAACTATTTCAATATAGGAAAATTTTTCTTTCCTCTTTCCTTTTTTTCCCATTAAATAAATACTGGGATGGGTCATCCAAACAGGCTGGAGAATGTGTATCTCCAAGATATTCACAGCCTGATGAGAAAAGGCCTTGATAAACTGGCTGTAGTCTACCTTTTCCTGAGCAGGGGAGACGGACAAGACAATCTCCAGAGGTGCCATGTGACCACAACTATTCTGTGATTTCACAGTTAAATATAGTTCTATCCATTAGATATATTTATATTTGAAAGGGACTTTTTAGTTTCAGTACAAGTTTCAAGGACTCTTGAGAGCTTTACAGCATGCCTCGTTCTGCCTCATCAACTAATTATGTTATCTTGACTCCTAAGATATTCCTTGGAGTTCTAAGTAGCACTTCAAAAGTACTAAATGATGCATTACAACATAACAAATTTCCTGCCTCTCAGAAACATAAAAGACCCCAAAACAAAATGAAAAAAATCAAACTATTTTACAGAAATATTCTAGACCTGAAGCACCAGTATCAGAAACATAATCATGTGTACAGTAAATACCTCTACCGATAACAACAAGAGATGCACATCCCACCAGTACAGGTATATAAACTTCCAGTATAAACAGTACACAAATAATTCAGGAGTTTACGATTCAAAAGTGAACAGTTTAAACCATTCCAGAACAGGGAAGGGATAACTTTACATAAAAAACAAATGTGTAAAGTATGACTCATTGATCTGGACAAGAGACAACTTGGAAAAGACAAAGTCATCATATTTCCAGAGTGGCCTGGGCAGGGCAGAAAGGAAAAGAGAGTTCCTAACTTATTAAAAAACAAGAGCTAGGAACAATGAAATCAAGCTCTTAGGATTCAAAAGACAGAATAGTTTTTCACACAACAGATGGTAGATTCACAGACTGCTTTGCCAAAAAAAAAAGTTTGGATGGTGAAATTTTACATGGAATCGAGGGGTTATTTGACAAGTATTTGTCAGAGACATCTATCCCAGGTTAGTACACAAACAAACCTTTTAGCTTCAGGCAGCCCCTCAGGTGATACACATTGGCTAAGAGTACATTAGAAGAAAAGCAGTGCATAATCATGTGCTTTGTATTTATTTTTCCCTTCACATCTGCTTTGGTCAAGTACCCAAGATGGGATAGTAGCATAACCAAAGAGTCTTGATCTAAACCAGTAGAGTGTAGCTGATCCAATAAAGCAATGCTAGTATTAAGCTTGCTAAAGTAACAACTGACCTGATCCTACCACTCAAATGGCTCAGAACTGAGACCTTTCTCTTAGCTGCAATCCAATTGCGTCACATTGTGACCTGGTGCTATTAATGGCTGCAGCACACATACTTACGTGGGAGGCACAAAAGGAATTTACCACTGTTTGGGCAAAATGAATGACAATAGATCAAAAGAAGAATCTATCAGACCTACTGTATCAGCTACTAAACACATTGTTTTCAACTTGGTCTTCTTGTTGTAAACACTCATTTTCCAACACAAGAACGTCAGAAAGCCCTTTTGTTCATATAAAAAGTCTCTGATTAACTGGTACCTACTGCACTGAGTGCAACCCAGTCATTGGAGCAACTTACTGGCATGAAAAAAGGGAAGGGAGAGAAACACCTGGGAAAGGAGTTCTATTACATAGTCCATCTTAATGGTCATTTGTTCAAGCTGTAATAAATGTTCAAGCTGTAACAGAACAGATGTGGTATAGTTGAAGTGAATCATATAAAAACTTGGCAGCCACATCCCAAATTAAAATTAGAGAACAGAAAATTTTCTGACTGTAGGAAAAATAAGTTATTTTGCTGCTGCAGTTTCAAGTAGGCATTCCAAAGGAGGACAACTAGGAAAGTGCCAACAGGAAAGTGACAACAGGAAAGTGCCAGAGTAGCCACCATTTTGAAAATTGCACCAAAATTTCCAAAGATTTATCCCACAACTGAATTAAATTCACCCCTATATTAGTTACCTATAGAAGTTAGCAATTAATTTATAGAATGTTACCAGAAATAACTTCCATGGAATGGGAATGGTTCTAGATCTTGGACTCATGAATAAACCAAAATCACCATTTGCTGTCACAGCCATTGACAACCTTTGTGCTTATGCAGACAAAGCCTCCTAGTGATTCTGACTGTGGCAGTGGGTTACATGTTTCAGCACATTTTCTACACATGTATGTCACAACTTTGATGGAGTATCTTTGGAAATGAACTACCTGGATATACCAAGAAAAATAAACCTCCACCTATTTTGTTCTCTCCAATGCTTCTCCAGACTGACAACACTCTCCTCATTGTGGGGGAAAGTGTGCTTTCTAACTGATCCTATGGTTTTGTCTGGCAAGAATGGGAATTCCTTCTGGAGGTTCAAGAGGAAGGTTTTCATTTATGTATTTGAAGAGATTCCTTTTGACCAGCATGCTTTGCTTTACAGAGGGAAAATGCCCTCCGTACCAGAGGAACACCTCCGTACCTCAGGAACACAAATTCTCTTTCCTTATGGAAAGTGGTATCATACCTGCTGAGAAAACTGGACCAGAAACCTGGATGCAACAGTTCAGGTCATATTTCAAAAACAAAGTCTAAGAGACCCAAAACACAAAAGCAATAATTGTATGCATAATTAAAAAAAATATTAAATATCTATCATCCCATAGTAAATCTGACTCTTTCATTGTTACTTAGATAAACTCTAGCTGTGTTCTTTCAAGTGCATTAAAATGAACCAATTTTGATTCTACCCAATCCGTATTCAGGGAAATAATTACACCTCCAAGCACCCTTGTGTGGTTCCAGCCCTTCATGTGATTTACTCCATACAGAGTTTCACAAAAATCAACTTCTTATGCTAGGAAAACAGAATACTAAAAATATTACCAGAAGTTATTTTTAAAAATTTAACCAGATGTATTTTTTCCCTGTGATTTTTCCTGACCCCTTCTTTCTTTCTTTGTGCACTAGTTCTTTGGCGTGTAAGAACAGTGTGCCCTCTTCTCTCTCTACTAGCTAATATGCATTGTAATTACTGTAGATGTAATAATGCTGTTATGAAAAACTGACAAGTACTTTGCTTTGAAAATGCTAAATTTCTAAAAGGTCTGGACATATATTTCACTTCACCTTTAACTTCAGGTATGTTTGGTGGTAGATGGAAAACCACCTTTGGTTTCTGTAGTTACATTCAATATGCTACCTAAATTAAAATCCAACACAAACACATCTTTTCATGTTTTCTTTCCCCATTCTGCTTCAATCAAGTTGTAAAACTACCTATTTTCTAAAAACTCATCTTGGTGTCACTGAAAAGATAGTTTTACCTTTCATCTAAATGGATTACTTTGCTGATCCTTTTTGTTTAGTTTAAGACTAAGTGTTAAAGTTTAACGTCACTATCATCATAAAAGCCTTCAACTGTCAGCCTACCTACAATAAATATCTGTGACTCCTAAGGAAGAGAAAATTCATGTGAACTTCAAGCTCACAAACTAACAGCATTAGAGATACAGTGTCTGTAACTCCAAGATTGGAGTCAGTATATTTTCCTGCCTTTACTTAGATGGGTATGTCATCAGTTGGCTGATGATGAGCTTTGGTCCCATAGCCCACACACAAAATCTTTTACCTTCTGTTCCAATGCAAGCCGGTACTTCTGTTCTACCCTTTTGCACTTGTTGTACCAACTGTTTTCATCTGTGATGAAAGGAGGACCAATGTTCTCTGGAGTACTGCCTTCACTGCCACTACTGCCCAGTGTTCTTAGCTCTTCTTCATCACTGCTGATACTGTCAGAACTGAAGAATCATACTTATTAGCCAAGTCAAAAGCTGTGCTTATAAAAATGCAAATTCTGGTTGAAATTGAAACATTGTATTTCTTAAAAGGCTCTGCAAACAAAAAAAAAATTGAAACGTTGGGATATGATGGATTACTAAACACAACTTGTATTTCAAGCTTTTGTTTTTCTAGCCATCTAAAAATGGACAAAAATTTGCTTGTGATCTTTGCCAAGTTAGACAACTGTATGTGGGCTACTTTCCATAGTACAAAGGGTAAATGCATTACAATAAATTTTGTTTCTTAAAAAAAGCAGAAACCCAAATGCGGTTGTCATTACGTCAAATCAAGATAAATCAGAATGTATATCTATGTTTATAGCAAAGATCCTGTGCCTGTTACAGTCTGTGAAGTATCTCCCTACACAGTAAGCAGACTCATTGTTAAAATATCTTCATATCTTCCAGAATCAATGCATGCTAGAGAATGCAGACATCTGTCACAAAGACAAGAATTCATTTTAGTCTAGAAAAGACAGAGGGGATGTCATCAATGCATATAAATATCTCAAAGGCAGGTGTCAAGAGGATGTTGCCAAGCTCTTTTCAATGGTGCTCAGTGACAGGAGGAACAGCAATGGCAATAAACTAAAACACAAGAAGTTCCACCTCAACATGAAGCAGAACTTCTTCACATGGAGGGTGGCAGAGCACTGGCACAGGTGTCCAGGGAAGTTGTGGAGTGTCTCTCTCTGCTCCAGGTGTCACCTGTTACAAGTGACACTGTCTTGGCAGGGGCTTGGACTGGGTGATTTCCAAAGGTGCCTTCCAACACTAACAGTTCTGTGATACTGATTTATCCCAGTGCACATTTAAAAACTGTCCCTTACAACTATATTTCCCCCAACATTAACAGAATTTGCTAATTTTTTTTAAGTAGGGATTTCCATAACCCCATGATACAAACTGAATCACAATTTGTCACTAACATCACGTCTCTTAAGCTAGTAAGAGCTTCAAGAGAGTAACCAGGACATTTCATGTTCAGTTGTACATCTTCAAGACTATTCCTAACTGCTTCTCTCCTTTTGGTAAATCTAATAACAGAAAACATGTAATTAATTTCCATGCTTTTTCGTTATGTCAAATAACTACTTGATTTATTAGAGAGAATTCTTTTTATTATTGATCATAAGGCTGATCAGAGGAGCAGAATGCAGCTAAAAATTCAGTTTACAAAGCCACTTGGTCATGACTTTCTGTTATGTGCTAATGGCTTATATTGCCTATGTCATATATTTATCAGGGTATATATTATTTTTATTTACAAATAACTACTTTTTACTAGTTATTGGCTATGCAGAAAAGGCCTAAGAGAAAAGACAGCTTAGTATGGTGATCAAAGTGCTCATGAAGAATTTGTTTTCCACTGAACTTTTATTCTGAATCAAGGAAACAAAATTAGCATGACTCACATTTTATGAATCATGTAACAATTCCAACAGTGTGAAAGAGTGATGTACCGGTTTGTACTTAGAGATAAATATCATTTTGCATATGAAATTAAAAATAAGAGGCCCAATAAAAAGTAAAATTTTGCCAATGAAATATAATTTTAAAAAGCACAGTAAAGCTAAAAAGTACCTTTGAGTGAACTTCAAGTATGGTGTATAATCTATGACAGCTGGATAGCTTCCATCCAATCCCTCACCCTTCAGACAAAAACTGATAAAACAGAGCAAAAACAATAAGTTTATTACACGAAAATTAAGTTACAGTGACAGGTGAATATTACCAACCTGAAACTTCAGTTTTTCTAATTTTTTGGTACTATAAACCCGAATATTTAAATATTCACTTTTATTCTTAATAATACAGGGAGATGTATAACCAGAAAGCTAAGTGAAATAGCAGAAACAGAAGAATTATGGACAAGCTTGGAATTTTCCACATTTAACATAATTTAAAGGGTTTGAAGAGTGATTATATAACCATTTTACTAAGTAAAAAGTAATTTTCTCAGAAATATTTCAGGGTCATTCTCCTTTCAGACACTTACAGGTGCTGAGGTGCACAAAGCTGAAGAACATAAATGAACCTAACTTATGGAAAATATTCTTAAATGGCTGTAGCTTTATAAAGCTCTTATTTACACTGTATATTTTTTACTGGAAATAAATTACTGCATTTCAACTATGTTTAATTATCACAGAAATTACAAAATTATCATGCTTTCACAAGGCTCATGTTCCTCATTCCTCCTATCTCTGTTATTGATAAACAGATTCTAGGAAATCACAGCTATTGCTAACTGAATTGCAAAGTGCCATTTTTGACAATGCAGTAATTTAAGTGCTAATTGGAAGTACATCTAAAGGGTTGCTGTTTTTTTCCCCCCAAAATAAAAAGAAAAGCGAAGTTAAAAAGCATCCCCCAAGACTACAATTACCTAATTCCATATTGCTGTGAAGGGAGAAAAAAAAAATCAGATTATGTTCTCATGCAAGCTCGCTCATCTCCAGCCCCAACTCCACATAGATAAGCTAGTCAACATTTGTAAGAGACACTGAACTGAAAACAGATTTCATATATAACATGCAAAGAATGGATACAGCTTCTCAGCCATTCAAATCACAATACTATGAAGGCTCTTCTCAGTGTTTCCAAGCAATAGGACGAGAGGCAAAGGGCAGAAACTGATGCACAGAAAATTACACCTGAACATGAGGAAAAGCTTCTTTACTGTGCAGCTGACCATGCACTGGAACAGACTGTCCAGAGAGGTTGTGGACTCCCTCATTTGAGATATTCAGGAACCATCTGGACATAATCCTGTGCCATGTGCCCTAGGATAACCCTGCCTGAGCAGAGAGGTTGGATCAGACAACACACTGTGGTCCCTCCCAACCTGAACCATTCTGTGATATAGGGCACAATAAAAATGCCACTGTAGACTAAGCTCTCATTTTACACAAAAAAATTCATAGACTCTTAAAAGCTGCATCAATAAAATGCAAATATCTTCAAGAGCCAATAAGCAGTCTGAATATCATTAACAGGTTCCTTTATATTAGAAATCAGATGACAGAGAAAGAGCAAGTAGTCATGCAACTACGTGCTCACACTCTAGTATGTACCACCGAGGCTTTTGAGAGACAAACACAGTCAACTGATGATTATTTATGAGAGGATTTACATAACGCAGCCCTAATCTTACAGTGCTTATGGCTGTAGTCCTTCCAAGTACAGGGTTAATACAGAAGCAGTTTAATTTCAGATTATGTAAAGCTTAAACTAATAAAATCTGGTAAGATTTGAATTTTGCTGTAGACAAGGCTAGCACTCTTATCACCCTGCAGCACACTTCAGTTCTTCTAGAACATATGTTGAGGATGTAGTTAAGCCATTCTAAAGAAATGATGCTGGGAAAAGAAGCTATCCTGTGTTTCCACCCTTTCCCTCCCTATTTTTTCCCTTTTTTTTTAAATGCAAACATGACATTCCCCTCCTTACGCTGGTATTAGCACTTATCTGACTCCATGATGGTTCAGCAGTCATCAAGACTGCATTTATAGGTTGTTTCCAATTTTTTTTCCTTTCCCCACCAAGTTGCAGTTCCACAGCCAGCTGAACTAAATGCTCTTTACCACCAGAAAGAGAAAACACTGCTCATTCCTTATTTGTTCCTTTTCTTCTCTAAGCATTATTCTTCCATAATCTCTGCCACTAATAGGAGGCTTCTGTGAATCAAACTAGCTAACAAAAAAAGAACTATCCAGCCCTATTACTGGGGATGTTTTTTTCATTTTTCTACATTTTGGCTGGCTCATAGAAGGGTCCAACAAGCCTGGCACAGAGGTTACATAAACAGCAGTAAACCTCTGAAGGGCCTTTTGGCAATGGTCAATCACTCAATGCTTCCATTCTGTTTTCTGGCAGTTTACCTCCTATATTGGTTTGTGACAAGCATTAATGCTACTGCAAGGTAAATGCTAACAGTGAACTGGCAGAAGAATGAAAAACAGCATTATCAGTCTCCTTTCCCTTGTGCTGGATTATGAAACTCTCTGCAAGTGGCTCTGCCCGAGGCTAAATTGGCCCAACCAGGCATATTAACAAGGTCTTGTACAAGCCAGGTTCTATCTTTTTACAGGCACTGTAATCTTTAAATATTGCTGATGGTTTTTTTAATATATATACATATATAGACGTGCCGTGTTGATTTTTTTATTATCAAGGGTGTGCTTGCACTTTTGTTACCTCAAAACCACAGAATTAATCATATAGGAAAGCTCACAAAGGCCTGGCTAGAAATTGCAAAGGTCAATTAATTTAAGCAGCTCAGCTGCAGGTAATTTTAACACAAATTGATAAAATTATCATTTTTAGATTACATTTTTCATATTTAGAAGTGATAAAGTTAAAGACTACCTTCTACATATGCAGTTCCAATGATATCCTTGAGTACCAGGACATAACCAAGTACTTAATCACACAGCTTTCCTTACAGTTTAAAAATAACTTTAAAAGATGTCATGTCTATAAGCTTCATTTAATAGGTTTGAAATACCTTCTGCAATTATACTTCTTTCCTCTTAGGATTTTGATACGTGGAGAAACTACCCCATAATCATGCTGTTACATAAAGGCATGACTTGGTTCTTATCTACTGTGTCTTGCCCTCTTCTTTGCCTCAACCTAAGTTTTGTCTCTCAAACTACCATGAGAATTTAAGAATGTTTTCCATAATACATTGATTTGTAAGTACTTTTCCTGAGCATTTTGTTATGAAGCACACAAATACAGTACCTGAAATCAATTGCATTGAGTCCCAACAGCATACCAGCAAGCATATTTGCTTCTTCACCAAGAACAATTGCTCCATCTTCATAAAACCTCCTTCAACAAAAAAGAAATTAATTCAGCTATTTTTCATATTTAGCAGAAAACGGAAGAAATCGAGTTTAAATTGAAACAATTCATGAACCCCAGAGGCATTAATATTTCATTTCAAATAAAGCAAACTAATAGACTACATAGCACAAAACACCACAATCTTAAAACACAGAAGAATTTAGACATAAGCAAAAAGAATTTTCAATATTAGTCCTATGAACTAGAAGAACAGGATGGCTAAAATGCAAAAAAAAATTATGAAGGTACGTTATTTTTTACCTCTAAAACAAAGGATTTGTGTCGTGTACATAAAGAAATAATGATTCCATCACACAACTCTACTTGCAGGTTCTTTTAAAGTTCAACATTCAATTTTCATTCCTAGTAGCTGATATTTAAAAAAAAATATTTTCACAAATCAGCTATTTTTCAGGTAGCTTACCTTTTCTTAAAATATTGCATGCTGGCAAGATGCATGCTGGAAGGTTATCAGAATTCACCTGAGAATTACATGTGGTAAGAGGGAAACCAAGAGGTTCAGTACCAAAGCCAAGGTTGAAATTTCACTAAGTAAGAACTGAGATGCACAGTTCACCTTTACGTCCTAGAAGTGGATTAGTGCAAGGATGTGCCAGATTACTGACTACAACCAGACGAGTACCAGCAATACTGCCCAAGCAAAACTCCATCTGTTTTAAGAACTGCATGAAAGCTTCTGGATAGTTCAGAGAGCTCCAGTTGGCTGCATGGTGAACATCCAGAAAAGACATGTTTTGAGGCCCAGCTCCAGAAATTGAAATGTGTTATAATGCATGCTGTGAGAAGTCCCACTTGTGCAGCTTTGTAACAGATATCCATTCACTACAGAGAAATGAGTCATCTAAGACCTCGGTGTTCTCAGTAGAAGGAAGAAATCTGTAAGACTTCTCTCAGAAGACAGAGATTGTAGTCCTGATAGTGAGGCTAGGAAGTACAAACTCAGCTCTGTACTCTTTGACTTCAGGAAGGGCACCAGGAGGCTAAACTGGCTGAGTCAGAGCACTGAGTTAGAGGGATTCCAGTCTGATTCAGCACAGTGACTCTTACTTGTGAACAAACAGCAGTGCTCCCAGTATATGCAGATTACCACCTATTTCACTGGCATCTGTAAAATCACTGCCAGGTACCAATCTGCACTGACTTCTTGTAAAGCAGTGCCTAGGGAGAAATCACACAAAAAGGACAAGGTACACCTTCAATGGTAGGATGCAGAAGTTAAGACTGACAGTACCAGGGTTAAAGACAGCTGCAGCAATCCAGCCAAACCAACAGTCCCCTTGGAAAACACACAAATCTTCATTCAGTGCTAGACACTTGACATCTCACAATACAACAGTCTGCTATAATTTAAGAGTCTGACCAATTAGTTAGAAAAATAATTCTGTGTCCATGCTTAATCCAACCCCTCTTCCAAGTGTAATATGCACATCCAGCACTAAGAATGTGCCGCTTCATTTAAGTACTACCTTCAGGCCCCTAAACACAACAGTGAGGTTTAAAAAGAGCTACCAGCATGATAGATAATCTTGTGTTCTACATAAACATGTAACACAAGAAATTTATAGTTTATACTAATAATTATTAAATATGCATATAGTAAAATATATTATTTAAAATGCTAAATAAATGATGCAAAGCGTCACCCAAAAATCAGATCAGTTATTAGGTATCTGAAATCCCACATGGGAAAGAAAATATGCCCACTGTTGCTACTGGCTTTGAAATCCACACAACCAAAACCTGAAAATGTAATTTTTATTTCCATTTTAAGATATTACTTCAAAAGAAATTTTGCACTTACTATGTTTGGAGTGCAAGAGAAATTGTTTCGAAAAGATATACCACTGAAAGAACATTTAAATATATTAAACATCAACATGTTCAAAAAAATTAATTTGAAATTGCTAATCAAATAAGACCATTGTTACCTACTAACAAACTACACTATCAAAACAGGGACAAAGGATGTGCTACTTAACTACATAATTTGTAACCCTACTCTTCCTCATCTCCTCAGAAACCCATGTGACTTTTCAGTTTGAAGCAACATTAATAAATCTTTTCCAGATTTTCTTTGGTTTATGTGCTTCTTGTCTACTGTAAAAGCAAGCAAATATGGGTAAGAAAACAGGTCGTGACAATGATGGGACATTTACCTGGCTGTGTTGCAAAATCAGCTTAATACTGGCAAACTATAAGGAAATCTCTGGACAAACAGTACTAAACAAATAATATGCTAAATGAATGGAAGTCCGTACAGAGAAAATTATTTTTGTTTTAACAGCCCATTCATTATGTCTAAACTTTTGAGAGTTCAACACAAAGTACATGTTACAGATACACTTGCATTCAGACGACTTCATGAAAAATCTCTAAGATATACTTGCTAGGAGATAAAATAGCATCTAATAATCACATTATCTAAAACCACTCCAAAACTGCCAGAGTATTCTCTATCACATATTCTCATCCCTGATTTTATCATCAGAAGTTAAAACAAGAATCTGTTATACATTTTTCATATTATATCAGGAATCACAGCTATGCCTGATTACTAATTCTGCTACTCTTCAGCTCTCAAGAGGTTCCTGGAATTCTCTTCTGTTTTTTTCATAAGAAGTTCTATAAAAATTATTTTTCCTTGAGTCCTCATGCTTTCTATCAATTTTGAAATGAAAACTACATCTATCCTTACTACACCACAATTTCAGATTTAGTTCCTACTTCAGAGAGGTTTTCTTTGTTTCTGACTTTTCAGGAATGCCAGGCTTATTTCCACATTTTTTAAATCATAAAAAGATTTTCAATTTTGCAGTTTTAACCATACTAAAACCACATCCACACCAGCTCTAGATGCCTTTCACTAGGTTACAGGTCTTTCATTAATGACATTCTTTACTGTACAAATCAAGTGCACCATTCACTTTGAAGTCCCTCGTTTAAACAACATTTACTAAAATATTGCAAAAATAAAATTCTTGTAGACCTGGTTGTTTTGAAGTCTCTCAGAGCTGTGGAAATGTATTCAGACAAATGTTTTTCCATAAGTGCTACTCTTATCCATGCTCGACCCTGCAATACAAAACAGGTATCAAATATTTAAGCATTACAGAAAGACACAATTTTACAATCTGAAAACTAATACCACTGCTTTACCTGAGTAAATGACTGATTAACAAAACTACCATTAAACAGAAACGGTTGCTAGGATGTACTTCTTTACAGCAATAATGAAAATAAAAAATACATTCTTACAAGGACACAAAGTTTATTGTGAAATAAAGTTATCCAAAATTTTAAGGAGAGAGTGGAGGGTTTTTTCTTTAATTATATGCTCCAGCCTCTTGAAAAGCTCATGTATGTGGGAGGCAGCAGATCAGGGCAGAAAGCTTTATATTTTAAAATCAATGGTATTGGAAGCATCCAGTTGTTTCCCCAGTAAAGTGGCAGAAACTTGTCCTCAAAGTGATTCTCTGTGTTCATTCAAATCTTTGAGGGATTTACATTAAAAAATGAGTTGCACAATATTTTTTCCCTGCAGTAACAACATTATTATAGAACATGCACATAAAATACAGATGGGAAATCAAATCCAAGAGGCCTAAATCTTTTAGAGCCCAAAAGCAACACTTCAAACAGTTCCATAACCAACAGCAATAACTTGAAAAATAGCCCTTAGGAAAGCGCGTTGTGCTGTGTTTGCAGGTCTGGTGCACAGGATTGTGGCTTACAAGAGGGAGACATTTCCATGGCTGCCACAGTAATGACTGTGTTTCTAGGAACACCAGGAACATTTCTTGTAAGCCATATAAACTTACAAACACTTAGGTAAGTAGTAAGATGTCTTTATGCTTAATATATTTGGCGCTTACTGGCATCTAGCTGAATATCACTACAGACATCCTACCAGAACCAACAGCAGATTGTAATTCTACTTTAGGGTGACCTAACTGTGGCCTTCTAGGGAGCCTACAAGAAAGATGGAGACTTTTTACAAGAGCACATAGTGACAGGACAACGGGCACTAGCTTCAAGCTAAAAGAGAGTAGGAAGATGTCTCTGCCCACAGCAGGGGGATTGGAACTATTTGGTCTTCAAGATCTCTTCCAACCCAAACCATTCTAAGATTCTATGAAATACTAAACAAAATTGCTTTCATAAGCCTACATACCTCCAGTGACACTGCAGAGCCAACTAGCACTGGCAAACCCTTGCTGACAGATTCCAGGCTGAGGAAGACACTTATTTGGACCACCAGTCAAACTGACGTGCAGGGTGAGCATTTGTGTGAACATGCTTGCTGTCTTTTCATATCCAGACATTCAAAATACTCCCCTAAAAACTGAACACTGTTCTCCACATTCACTGCACAAATTAGGTTCTCTGTCTCCTGTTTGGCATGAAGCATTCCACAGAGTAATAGGAAGGTTTTATTTATTTATAAAAGTATTTCAGAAAATAGACTTGCATCATCTTATCTACTGAATTTAAATATTAATATCTATTAAAATCTCAGAATTCAGAAAGACCTATAAAATAAATATTAAGAGCTGATTACACCTATTATATCCGTGCACAAATTCAACATGAAGTAAAATGACTAGAAGGGGAAATAAAAAAAAATCACCCGATTTCTACAATTTTAATATTTCTTAGGCACGTCCACAAGAGCTTAACTTCCCTTAAAAACCTTTGTTTTCAAAAAATTACGTAAAGTAAAAAACCTGAGGACAATCCTTTCATAACATAACACAATCACTGAACTGAGAATTTTTCATACTGAGTAAGCAATCTTAAAGGAAACACATTTTATTTAAAAGTCGGGCCTTTTAAAAGCAAATACGTACCAGGCACATTTAAAAAAATATTTTGAACAGTGAAAAAATGTGTAGAGCAAGGGTAGAGAAATGTCATAGCAATGTAATAAAAGAGTCACTTTAGCCTTTCTCCTCCCTACCTTCGCTCTAGAAGAACCGACATTCTCCATGTTCTCAATACTGCAGATGCAATTGTGAGACACCTTTCGGCACGCTACGCGAATGTAGTCCCAGAAACTACGAGGGCTTTCATAGCCAAACCAGGTGATCTGACCTTAAATCAAAATACAAGATACATCAAGATTTATGAACCTCCCTCTCTGCTTATTGGACATAAATGTAATTAAGTACTCCCCGATATGCTGCCTTTACTGAGAGGATTTTATACAAACAAGTCCATGAATTCCTACTGAAAACTGACTCGCAGATGTAAAAAAAGTTGCATTATGCAGTTCTCCCTGCTTTGAAAGTGATGCACAAAGAGAATTTTAAGGCAGGCTTTGTGTATATATGTGTACTTTCTTGGGTTTTTTCTTGTTATTATGCTAAAATAATACTCAAGAGTCCTTCACAGAATTCTTCAATCACAACAGAGCACAAACTTGTGACTTAAAAATATGAGGCAAAAAGTATTTATGCTACTTCTATAGGCAGCATATACATTTCACTAATACAGTCAAGCAGAGAGATTGTTATTCTTAAAAATATTATATAAATAGAAATATAAAATACCGCTTTGCTGTGGTAGTGTTATCTTTATTTTAGGAACAGATTGTATTCTTTCAAAATGTACTTTGATTTGAAGAGAAGCTGATGCATAAGCAAAAAAGTTTTGCAATCACAATTTCTTTTGCATATACACAGAACATTCCCTCAGAATCTGAGAGAAAATAATAGAGGAGATCATTACCTCTTCTGGAACTACAACCAAAATCCTTCATTTTTTTTTCCAGTTTGCAATGTATTGCACTTAAAAAACAAAAGGCAAAACTACATAGCACTTGCAACATCTCCAAGTAAATTTCAGCAGCAGCACAACAGCTCAACCCGTTTTTCAGAGCGAGCAGCAAGCACACTGTTCTCATTTTGGACATACCTGCAAACAGGTATGGGACAAGTAAAGTTAATATTGCCCTCTGGTGACTGCCAGCACTGCTGTGTGCAAAAACTTGTCCCCATACAAAATGAGCTCTTTTTAAGCTAATTTTATCTTATTTCAAGTCTTGAATTGCACTTATGAAACTTTATTAATGTATGTGAAAGACTCCTAACTCTTTTTCTGAAGAAAGCTCAGATATAAGAAAGAATATATTAGAGTAATACTGCAAATCATACATACTGCAAATAAAATTCAAAATAGGCATTTTTATCTGACATGACTAGACTTAGCTTCAAGCATAGCCAAAGTAGTGTGAAAGATCTGTCCCCTATAAGCTGAAGAAATTCAAGTGGCAGGTTCTTCCTCCCCTAGAGGTGCATGGTTTTGTGGTCCATCTGCTTCCTTCACCAAAGATACATTTATTAAATTCAAAGCATGATAAAAGACTTTAAAAAATACAAAAAAGGCACAAACAGGAAGAATTAATACATAATATCCAATATGACAAAGAAAAAATAGAATTCCATAGTTACTATAGTTTTAGATCTGCTCAGCTCTAAGGACTAAAGTAAAAGAAATTCCACAAGGAATGTGCTTTTACAAACTTACTATTTTTGTTGAAATGCTAAGTTTAGTGGACAGCAACAAAAATTCAATAGCATTTTAACAACACAAAAAGCTACAGATATTTTTCATATTCTTCACCAAATAAAAAAACATTTCTGCCCTAGGAATTGTACCTACAAAATTAAATGAGGTTATGGTGTAAAGATGACTTCCAGTTCCAACAATAAAGGCAAGAATATGCTATATTAACTTTTGTAGTTTTTTTCAAACTATCTTAAGGGCAGAGTATATTTAACAAAAAACAGTTTCACTCCCGTTTTCTGAAGCTCCTAATGCAAGGCAATTCCTTTTACAATTGAACACCTGAAAAAGACGTGTTCATTTAAAACAAGAGATAACTTTATAACAGAAATCCATACCAGCACACAACACTTACTTGGCTTACACTGATCAAGAAAGCCAGCTGGCCATAATTCAACATACTCTGACATTACAGTGGGCTCCCATCTCATTCCAGCTCTGTAAGAGGGTGCAACAGGTTTCAGACAGCAGGAATTTTCTTCACTTGAAACTCACAGCCAGCTGAGCTGTGAGTGAACCAAGGTCTCCTATATTCCACTGTTCTGTTCCTACAAATTTAAACCTTGCCCATATTCTCATAATTAATATAATCTGAAAAAAAAAAAACTTTCTCAATCTATCTATACACACAAAAATGCTGGCAAAGCCTGACTGAGAATAGTGAGAATGTATTTTAAGAAATACCAAATAAGATTTTAAACTATAGATTTACTAAAATTTTAAAAGCTTTCAGCATGTGAAATTTATTTGGCCCTTAAAGCACTCAATGCACACAGACATGAGAAGTCTCAAAAATGAGAAATGAAATAGCTCCCACTACTCAGGCTTTGCCTGCAGTACCGTGTCCAGTTCTGGTCTCTACAATTGAAGTGCAGGATCAGATTGGAGAGGGTCCAAAGGAAGGTCACAAAGATGTTCAAAGGGCTGTTAAACCTGTCCCATGAGGAAATACTGAAGGCATTAGGCTTTTCCTCTCCAGGGAAGAGAAGGCTGAATAGGGGAACTCATCGCAGTTTTCCAGTACTTACAGAAGGTAAAAGCTCCCTCTTCACAAGGAGTCATACAGAAGAAAAAAGGCAACATATACAAGTTGTACTGGGAGAGGTTGCATTCCAAGAAAGAATTTTTTTTTACAATAAGAACCAAAATTCACTGTGGCAACATGCCCAGAGATGTGGTAGAGTTTCCATCCCTGGACATTTTCAAGACATGATTGGACGGGTGTCAGATATTCTCATCTAGACTCCCATCCCCAAATGATTGGGCCAGTGATTCTTCAAGAACCCTTCTAACCTGGTCTGTTCCATGTTTACAAAATCATACCTAAATTTTTAAAGATCTTAATAAAATTGAAAGCTAGTTTTAGTATAGAACTTACATTCTGTCAAAATACATCATAAGGAAAAAGAAAGTTTCTCAGGAGGTGCACAGAACAATAAGCATGTGGACTTTGCAGTGAAGTTCATATGTCATCTGAAGATGTAGAAGCTGACAGCTATTCCAATAGAAATGATGCTAGTTTTGTCAGTCAAACAAAATTGTTAGGTAAACATGGAAGCTGCATGTGTAATATTAAACATTGTTCAAATAAATTCCATTCCTGTCTACAGAACTGCAAAGTAAATATAAACAAATAGTGATTTTTTTTTTGCTTTCACCACATATTTGCAAACTGCTGCACACCTACTTGTATCGACCCATTTCTGTTCCAACAACTAGATACAAACATCCACAGTTATTACAGATCCTTTTCATGCCCAATAAATTCTTCACAAATAAAATTAAACAGTCTGATCTCTATTCAATTACAGCTCATTTTAATTTACAAAGTTCCACAGTTGCAAAGTAGTAATAACTAGGATGTTCCAAGGTACAGACAGGTTTTCTCCAGATTTCCCTATGTAATTTAGTTCACAGCAATCTTTTCTATCCAATAAAAACTAAGTTTTAGTACAACTTCTTGCTAACAAAGTAGCATGATCTTTGAGAAATTTCTGAGATACCCACCCTTATTTTGAGCCTACATAATTGGTCATTAAATACTTAGAGCAGTTCATAAACTCAGTCCTCCAAAACAATTATAAATTCATTTACAATTTTCCTCCATACAAGAGGAATGAACTAAACCACAAATTACACAAGAGCTCTCCTGCTTCTTCTTAGATGAAAAGAATAACTCAGTATGTGTGTAGATACTAAATCTAGTAATAAAAGCTATTCTGCTAACATTATTGCACTAAATAAAGGGCTATCACAGCTGCATGTTTGTCTTTTTCATGATAGTAGTGCCTTCAGTTCTTATATCCTTGTGCTATCTTTTTCACTGCCATTATATCACCATTACCTTAATTACTTAATCCAGCAGACTTGTTTCTCTCAGAACAAAGAGCATTATAAGCTGCATTTTACTGACTCAAAGAACTCCTGAAATTTAGAAGTTACATAGATTGGATAAAATTAACTTCCACAGACAATCCTAGCAGAAGCTTTTGACATGTTTATAGCGTCTCCTGAATGTACAGGAAAATAGGCACAGAGAGTCGTGAAAGTGTCAAAATAGCACAGTACACCATACTTTTTGTGTCCTCATGGGTGCAAATGCAAGTAAGTGTACAGATGACAAGTGTGCTCAGAGTAACCATGATATGCAAAAATTACATAAATCACAAGCAAGATGCACTAGATACATTTACACACTTACACCTGACACTACTTCTAAACACACATACTGGCTAGCAGTTTGGATATCAAACATTTTTGCTGCACAAAGGATATTGCTTAAAACATAGTGAGGCAGTAAATACATCCAGGAGACAAGTTTTCAGAGATATGTTTGAGATTATGGCCATAGAAATCTACAAGAGTTACTCATGTTTTTAAGTCAGTGTTAAGTGAGCTACTACTGAAAGTGATAAGAAAAAGCAGAAAATAATACAACCGAGTTATATAGTAAAGACAAAATACACATCACTTTGAAATTACTTCCAGTTTTAAATCGGCTTGGATATATCTGAGATCAAATCCCAAGTACTGTTGCTGAACACTTTTGATGTCCTACTAATTCTGCACTATGCGTATATACTTAGCTGATCTGAAAAAAAGAAGACCCTTACAGGAAATATACCTGAAAAATCTGTGACCAGAAATGAAAACAAGAAACCACACAAATGACTACAAGATACTGCTTCACCTCCACAGTACAGAATGGTCAAGAATGGAAAAAATTCCAAACAACTGTATGAAAAAAAATGGATCCTGAAACTATTCACCTTGCTCTAAAGATTATCAAATATATACATTTGTAAAATAAACAAATTTGTAAAATCCCTTTCAGGACTACAGGTCTCATTTGGACCGGCAAATACATTATCCCTGTATCCCCCCACGTAAGACTTGATCTCTGCTCTACTGTAAAACCATGCAAAAGCTTATTCCTAAGAAGAAATAAAAAAGCAATTAGTCACTCATCTTTTTTTCTGTTACATCTTCTCTCCTTCCTGTTCAAGATTTTCAATTGCCCTGACCAGTAGTAGTATATCTTGCAGCAGGGATGCTGCACAATTTCCTTCAATGACAAGAACACATGCCTTACAACCTCCTCATTACAATCTTTGGTCAACTCCACGTTCTCAACACATCCAGTAGGAAGTATCCGGTACACTGCACATGAAGTGTTACACAGTACAGAGAAATAGCTCTCCACTTTCTACAGCTCAAGGCAGTCCCTTAAAAACAGTTAATACAGCTTGCTCAAACTCTCATCCTTAGGGCAATCCAGATTGCTTTTACTGTCAACAGTGGCCTATTCCTGACTGATACTTGTTGGCAGTACATGCAGCTGTAAGGTAGTGCTGTAGCTTATTATGTTACCTTTTTGGAACTATTTTGGTGTCATATGTGCCAAATCTTCTGTATCACATGAACAGACACATATATTCAAGCAGCATTTACAGACCTCTGTTGTGAGAGCTGGTTTGCTTCTGCCAATCTCATTTTGCTACTAAACAACTACCCATGTGTAAAATAGTCTTAAGAATATGAGCAGCTATGAGCTGGTTTGCTTCTGCCAATCTCATTTTACTACTAAGCAAATACTCATACATGAAATATTATTTAAAATATGAGCAGCCGGGCTAAAAAAGTGCATTCATGGGGAAAGCCATCAGTTTTCTGCTTGTGCAACTTCTTGGTCTGGCTC
This sequence comes from Chloebia gouldiae, assembly GCA_003676055.1. Classification (NCBI taxonomy): domain Eukaryota; kingdom Metazoa; phylum Chordata; class Aves; order Passeriformes; family Passeridae; genus Chloebia; species Chloebia gouldiae. The sequence continues at coordinate 19,686,326 of QUSF01000003.1, read as the reverse complement.
ACTACCCCATGAACACCACACAGCCACAAAAGGCTAAGTGCAAAGTCAAAGTTGGGCAGTAAAGTGGAAAATAAAACTGCAAACTGCAATGAGTTTCAGAAACGTCATGGACATTTTCACTTCAACTGGATAATGTCATGAGTAATCTGTGACAGCCCTACTTTGAACAAGAGGTTGGACTGGATGACAGTCTAAAAACTTTCCAAAACGTAATTATTCAATGAGAGTGAATATAAAAAAAAATCAAATCAACAAAACCACTCATGGTGGTTAAATAAAAAAATGCTATTTCATGACGCTTTTGCTACAGGGAGCATCAGATTGGGTACCTACCAAAAATCCATTTTATATGGTCCTTGTCTTTCTACAACAGCCATTTTTTCCAGAACACCTAAGAAGATAAGGCTTGGACAACTACTATTACAGAATATTTAATTGCAATGGTTTTAGAAAAAAGTGCAAAATTCTAATCCCTGTAGCTCAACTCTTTTCCCTTTAAAATAACCATCCTTCTTCCTGCCATTTTGGGTTTGGGTTTTTGTTGTCTGTATCGTAATCAAGTATGAAACCAATAAACAGAAACAGTCACTATATTCCATCAAGACTATGCTTTGCTCCTTAAAAATACATTAAATTTAATGTCAGAAGAGTTACCAGTAAAAGTTTTCTAATAAAAGCAGACTTCATACTTTATAACATAAAGTCAGTGGGTTTTTTTTTCTTTTTTTCTTCCTTCCTCACCCAGTACTTCCAAAGGAAGCTAAAGATTAAGAACTGTGGTTTGTCATGGCTTTAAAGTAATATACTTAAACTCTCAAATCTGGATCATCCGTTTAACTATACTGCCACGAGATTATCCTGACAATTTCAATACAATGAAGCTATTTATCTAAGTATACATTCAGAATACATTAGTCAATTCCATCAATAAAATACAATTTCTTTCAAGTCCCGAGTTGTAGAATACATACCCTCTTAAAATTTGAAGTGTCATGGTACATTTCTTATCTCAATATTTGGTTTATTATTTTAAAATCTTTAAAAATGACAAGCAGTCAACTAGCATATTACCAAAACATTCTCCGTTGCAACACAATCCACAAGTTCCCACCTTTTTCTGTAATTTTGACTCTGCAAATTTAGAAAACTATACTAGCAATTACAAGGGAAAGACTGAAACAAAAATTTAGCTATTTGAATTTCTCAGTTTCTTACTTGAAATGATTTTTTACTTGCAAATTCCATTTGCCAGCTTGTCAAGGCTTCTTCTCTGTACTGCCTGTCCTGAATAAAAGACTGCAAAGAAAAAGATTGCTGACAAAAAAAATAAAATTTACAATTACTTTTGCACAAATATTGCTGAAACTGGAGGAGGAGGAGAAGGAGAAAAGAGAGCAATTTCCCTGCAGAGTAAGGCTGCTAAGTACCCATAATCACTCCAAAAATTTTTGTCACAATCTGACAAACCCTGTGTTTCTACCATACTGTGCACCATTTTTTCCCTCCTCTGACAGAACCACAGGAGGTAGCAATTGTGCTATTCAAATGTCAGCCTACACACAGTATTGTTCATAAAGCTTGGTTATGAATATTAAAAAGTATGAAAATGAGTAGATTGTCATATTACACATCTATATTTAGATGATTATGATGTTTTTCATAATCCTGAAATCATTTCAGAAACTGTACACAGAATTGAGAAAAGAGAAGACTCTTCCAAGGTCCTCTTCTAGGGTCTGCTACTGCTAAAGCACACTCTGTTCTCTGAGCAAAACAGCTTCCTCTAGAACAGTTGGAAAATGCAAATAGACATTATCTGGAATTAGAACATCTGACTAGATACAAGAAGAAATCAACAACTGGCCTTTCTCAAAAGCAATCTGTTTCAGGACATTCCAGCAGAAAAACCAGCTTCACTAAAGGGGTGGGGCAATAGAATGGAAGGACCTAAAAAGAGTATCTGGAAAAGAAGGCAACAAAAGCAAGGAAGGGAGGAAGAAATGGGAGCAGCACCAGATACGCTCTGTAGCTCCTACTGAAGCAGATAATATAATTGTCTTTTAGACTCTTAGGACACAGACTTATCATAAAGCAGAAAAGCAGACAGAGCTTAGCACCATGGCAACATTCACTTGCTTAATTACCAGCCCAGAAGGCTTCCAACAAGATCATTGGAAACATGTTTCACAGAAATACTTGCTTTCATTTTTCCATAGTAATGCAGAAAATCAGGAAGGTAACATCAATAAGACAGACACACAGAGAAAGCCATTGCTTTCATTCAGCACTGAGGGGTTTGTACAGATGCACATTGGTTTTGTATAAACAAATTCTCATGGCAAAATCACCACCAATAAGGAAGTTGATTAACATACCTTTCAGTCGATGACTTAAAATTTGTTCCAGAATGGCTGCAAAATTATTAAATTCAGGGGAAGTATCATCGATAGTTTCAAAACAGGAACGGTCAATCAGAGTCTTGACTGAAAACCTAGTGCAAAAAATATGGGACAATCATAAATTTTATGAATAATTAGTGATCCTCTATAGCAGGGCTGTAGCTTGTATAAACCATAAGAGCAAGGAACCAAAATCCACCTTGATGATATCAAGTTCAGTCACATCAACAGGCACACACAGAATGTTCAGATACAGCATGTAAGTGCAATTGGCATTGCTGGTCTTAGGCATAAATCCTTAAAAACGGAAAGAAAACAAAAATCCCCACCCTTTCCACACAGAAATGAGTCAATTATTCTTCTCTTTTCTAAACTATTTTAATGCAGTTGAAGAAAAACAAGCACTCAAAAGCATCCAACATCAGTTTCTCTTTGTAATCCTAAATATAAACATTTTTTGCTTGTCATTTTGTCAGTGCTCCTTTTATTCACAAAATCCATGTCCAATAATCAGAAATACAAACTTTATCCTATTATGAGAACACTTTAATCTCATCTTAATGCAAAAAGAATCTAGACATATTATAAAACAATGAATTTTTATGCATTATTAACTCTGCATTCACTTAGACTGATTTCCCTGTGACTGGGGGTAATCCTTATTTAGCACTATATTACTTCATTATTATGCTAGAAAAGCTTTCAATGATCCAACACTTAGAATTGGAAAGGCTGAATCAAGTCACTGTAAAATGCAGACAAGACGTGATTAGTCAGCTGGCTAGCTTGCTGTGTTTAGTTACTCCTACATTTATACCAACTTTTATTCTTATTCAGAGGATAGTTTAAACCTCAACAAATGTGACAAAAATTATTTTTCTTCTACCTTCATAATGTTTATCATTATCTATTATTTTCCTTTCTTCAACTTGTTCTTCCAGTTTCCAGGCAAATTTCTTAAACTTAAAAAGTAGTAAATGCTTCAGATTTATTATGTTTTTTTGCAACAATCTTACTTGTATTAACAGAGCCATACTGCAGCCTGAGGAGAAAGTTTTCACAACACCCAAATGTCAACAGTACCAACTCAGGATGTTCTCACTCTGCCTGCTCCTCCCAGATCCTACACCTGAGCGAGCGCTGGCTTCCTCAGTTTTGCCAGTTCTATTTTTTATGGTGCTCACTATGAACGGTTCTAGGTTTTCAATCCTGGAAAGAAGGGGAGAAGGGACTCTTAAATATGGATACATTCATAAAAAATATCCTTCACAGCATCTCAACACAAGCACTTCTGTGGCACAGCTGCAGAAGCAGCACAGCATTATAGGCATGGGCAGGAATGAAGCTCCTTACACTGGTACTATTTTGAAATGTTTTGTACTACAGAAGTAACTGTCTCCTTAGTGGAGTCAGCATAACCTTCTGATGCACAAAAACTAACATGTTCAAACTGAAATGGCACATAGCTCAAGAGTTTCCACTCAATTATGTTTTACTCAGTAAACTTCTGAATAAAGACTCCCTATTTAACCTTTCCTGCAGGCTTCTATTGTTGTAGTGTTTTTCGCAGAACAAGAATTAGGAGTGAATTAGGGTGGAGGAGGAAGCTTCTCCTGCAGTGCCAAATTATGATTCAGTTTTGAACTCCTCCATATTTTAAACCAATTTTGAGTAAGTGAGAGACATGCATGCCCACCAGTCAACTGCTATTGACTCTTTTAATGGCAGAACTTATCGCTTCCTCAAAGCTATGTCAGTTGAGAAATTTTTGATTAAAAAAACCCTTTATTTTGAAAAACAAATGCCTATAGCAATGCCATGCCTAAGCTAATATTAACTGTAACAGGATGAGTCCTCCCACACCATGCAGGTCTGAAAAAGATACACTGCAGCACATCACTCACAGATCCATACACAAGACAGACAGTGAGTTAGCAGTGTGATGTAATGTCCTGGATACAGGAATATCATCATAAAACTCAGAGACAGAATCATCCGTAAAATGCAAAATCTAGTACAGTATAAAGTTATGTCTATTTTTCCTGCATTCAATGTCATACTTGAAAGTTCACTACTTAATATTGTATAGAGTATCTATTCAGAAACAGAGATGTATTCAAGAACACTTAAGAGCAACTTCACAACACTTCTAAAAATCAGAGATAAGCTTTATTTTATTTTTATTTTTAAAGCATTCTGCAACACAACTGAAGAAAAAAATATCTAGCATTTAAGGAAACAAAAATGTTTTATATACCTAGCGTCTGATTATAAAATACAGTCAAAGAGCTTATCATCAAAATAGTGTTCTTTTTAAGTGCTCATATTACTTCCATAATGTTAGAAATGTTAATTTTCATACGTCTACCCTTTCACCAAAAACCTAAACCTTTATAGTCAAGTTGGGTTAGATTTGCTTTTAGGAGAATTTACAGGGAGTGCAAGTATGTACTTACTTCTATAATCCAGGAAGATAACAGCACTACCAAGCAAAATTTGTTTCAATAGAAATATTATTTTTAATATTTTAAAAAAATACTCTTAGGCAAATACTTGTGTGTTATCTTTTTTTCTCCAAATACTACGAAGAGGCAAACATATATTTAAGCACAAGGTAAAAGTCATGAGTACATTCTGCATATTAGATATTCACACTTCACCATGTTTACCATGTATATTGGAAAAAGGATTAAGGGCATATAGAAGCTATGCCTTTGAAAAAAGGTTACACTGTAAGCACTAAGTAAGCAATTCTCCTCAGTCATTGAAGATGTTTCCAGTGTATGGTGCCCCAGACCAGAAATTCCACGCTCTTCCACAGTTATGTGGAGCCACATGGAGACTGAAAATCAAGAAACAAAAGGTCAGGTCTAAAGTACACAAGAGCTATGAAGAAAAAAGGTCCAAATAGCTAGAGCTGTTTCCTTGGCTCCCTGCATTGCTCCCATCTTCACAGAATCTGTAAGGTGGGAAAAGACCTTTATGATCATGGAGTCCAATCGTTAACAGTGCCAAGTCCATGCTAAACCATGTCCCCAAGTGCCACATCCACACTTTTTTGGAATGCTTCCAGGAATGGTAATCCTACCACTTCCCTGGGCACTCTCTTCCAATGGCTGTCCACTCCTTCTGCCAAGAAATTTCACTGAATACCCAATCTAAACCTCTCTCCTGCAACTTCAGGCTTTTCCCTCTCATCTTGTCACTTGCTACCTGGGAAAAGAGCCCAAGCACCACCTCACTCCATCTCTTCTCCACTGGGCTGCCACAGCAGCACTGCAGTCCAGAGCAGCTGTCTGCTTACATACCAGAGGTTAACTTCTAACTGGACTGTAAGAGCAGATGAGTAATGTAGCTTCTGTTGCTATTATACCAGTTTCTTCAAGACTTAAAAAAAAAAAAAAGTATTTTATCCAACATTTCCCATTGTGTTAATGCAACAACTTCTACTCCCTGACTTCTGTTATTCTTTTTAATACAATAACTGCCGTTGGAGAGATTCCAATATCAATGTTGCTAAATGACCTTAATGAACTCTGATGATTTGGATTATTACACATTTTTCTGTGTCACAAATCTACTCTTGCTTGAACCAAAAAGCAGATGTAGAAAGAGTAGCATTCTCCCAGCCTTAAGAAGACCTTATGAATTACATAAAATGGAGACATTCTTGAATAAGAAAGACTTAAACCAATCTTTTTAGGGTAGGTTGTTCCACTGTTTTTTGCAAGATGTGCAAGAAGTCTCCCAAGTTTCTTGAATAACTCCAAACCAAAGCCAAACATTTTGTGGATACATCCCACATCCATAGGCTTATTTCCAAAACAGCAACAAGTCTCTCACCAAAAAGCAAGAAAGTGGGAAATCAGACTGATGTATTAATCTGTCCCTTTTCCATGTTGGATTCTGTATCTCCTTTTAAGTTTTCAAATGACTGAAAGGATTTTCTCATTATTATTTAGCTTGCAATTTGGGAAGTGTCATTAAAATACTATATTAAAGAATTTAAATTATTATTACAGAATAATCCCTAAGATTATGGAACAATATGCCTTATGCTAAACACGGCAATCATGAAACCAGACAGTTAAGCCAAGAGTCAATGTCACTGCAATAGATCTTACATGTATTAGCAAAATCACTGTTTTAAAAGCATATTTCCTAATAGTTGTTCAAGTCTGTGTTAACAGATATTCTGAGTTACAGCTATGAATGTAACTTCTGACACCCATCTCAGTTGCTCTGTATCTATACGGATCTCTGATCTCTGAATCTTATCAAAGACTAGATTAAAACAAGTTGAACAATCTACAACTAGTAAAAAATCTCAGTGCCACTTACTGAAAAATGAAAGGGATAAAACTCAAGGGAAAACAGGTAAGGAGAGAGACACATCTTAGGACATGCATTACGTACTCAAAAAAGTCCTGAGAATTATTCAAATTTAAAGCATGGGTGTGCAGCTACAAAAACACAGCCATGCATTTTCACATGCAATTGTTTTATGGAACTTAAGTGTCTATGTCACTTTCCATGGCTACAGTGACACTCAACATTTCAGTGGAAAAATAAAACCTGTTCCTTCCAAAACTGTAAATAGAAGAAACTACCCACATCTGCAGGAGGAGTTAAGACATCATCACTGTAAGAAGAGATTAAAACCTTAACGTCTGGTAAAGCTATTAAGTAAAAATATGCTAAATTGAAGCTTTGACAAAAACAATTCATTAAACTATCAGAGACTATTAACAGATGGTAACTCAGATGAGTATCTTCCTTGTGATCTTTCCCCTTCACTGGGGAACAGCCCATACCATCCAAATTTGATTGAATCAATTGACTGGAGCTATTTTTTACCAGAACAATTTCTTATTTTCATAGAATTTTGACCAGAAAGGACTATTATTTTACTCTTTTCAGTACTAACTTGGTTATTCCTAACAAGTAACATTTTTCTATAATAGAAAATGTGCAATAACTACAGTAAAGCACAGAGATATTTTAAACACTCTTACACTGGCAAAACAAAAATATAAATAAATGTACATACATCACAATAATGCAAATCCTTCCTCCTCAACATTCTCTCCAAATTTTAATGCGTATTCACAAACTAAGAACTTTAGGTTTTGTGAAGAAAAGCAAAATTAAGTCGCTTTACTGAAAATAATAAAAATACACCTATCTCAAGCAGTTTCTGTAGCAGCACTTTGTTTTATGTGTGTTTAAGTGACTTCCCTCAGATTTCTAAGCATTTTTAAATATATTACACCATCACTTCAACTTCAGGACAAGGACATGAAATAAATAAAAAAAAACCAATGTAACAACACAGAGTACAGAAGAGTTCTTCTCAAGTGGGAGGCAGAAAAAAACCCCAAGTTCTGTAGAATACAATATATTCCTTTAAAAAGGACTGTTTATATCCTGTACAATTGTGTGATTACTTGATAAAACCGGTGTTTTCCAGACCACGTGGACTGGCAATATCTGCATCTTTGTAACAACAGTGAAAATGAAAACTTCTATTTCTTTTAAGCTACTTCAGCAGGTTTGATAAAAAACTTTGTTTAAATTTTTTTTTTGTCGTGTCTCTTTTTCACAGGTGGGAGCAGAGATAAGCATACAAAGCCAGGAAAAAACAGAATAGTACTGATGTTACTCAAACAGAGATACTATGATTTGAAGGAATACTGAAGCAAATTCATGATATGAATGACAGAGTCACACTTTGTAAAACCTGCTAACAGTATACCATAAAAGAAAAAAAAAAAGTAGAAAATATGACATTGCATGGGTTTTTAAAAATCCTGCTGCAGCATTAAGTGATGATGGTACAAAATTATCTAATAGTTGTCCTGTCACTTTAGCAAAGATTTGCAGGAACTAAGATGATATCATAACCCTCACGAATCTGTTGAGATATTATCTGAATTACTTTAATAACTTCAAAATTGAGCAATTGAAACAAACGACCGAATGGAGCCATTGCTAACAGCATATCCACGTATTTAAAAGTTTGCCATGACGTTACTGCTGCACACCTGGAAATGCTGCATGAATTCCACACTGACAGCAGTGCAAACGCCTAAATGGAACGTCAGAGATGTGCTACTAAGCTTGCATAAGCTCAGCACTAAGATCCTTTAAAAAAAAAATTTAAAAAATTTTGAATACAGTAGCTCTAGTACTGCAGATTTCCTGATCTAGATTTCGTAGATAAAAATATCCCGGAGCGCAGCCTCTCCGGGCTGGTCCTGCGGCACCGGCGCGCTCGCAGCAGCACACGCTCAGCGGCCCGAACCTCTCCGCCCGGATCCATCCCATTAAGTCTCGATCTCGTCACACTAACTGCGGAGCGGACCCGCGGCCGGACCGCGGCACTGGAGGGGCGGCAGCTACAGAGCCGTGCCCGCTGAGCGCCCGTCCTGCCCTGCCTGGCTCCGCACCGCCGAGAATGCAGGCTCGCTGCCGAGGGCAGACCTGTCAGTGCCCCGCTTCCCAGGAACCATTCGGCGCCCCGCAGCAGCGGCACTGCCCGGTGAGCCGCTGCGCCCCCGCCGCCCGGACACCCTCCCGCGAGTGATGCCAGGAGCTGAGTCAGGATGGATGGAGGAGGCTGCTCTACCCTCGCGGGGGCCGGCACCGGCCTCCCGGCCCCGGACAGGACTGCGGCGGGGCCGACACCGCGCTGCTGCCCCCGACCCACCTGTGCGGAGCGGGGGCGGGACGGGCCCGCGGCGGGACCGAGCGGGGGACGGTCCCCGCGGGCAGGGCAGGGCCCCGGCCCGGGGCTCACCTGCACACCGTGATCAAGTTCCGCCTCTCCACCGCGGCGTTGCGGGACGGGACGCTCTTCCTCCGGGCGGAGACGTTCAGCCCCCCTAAGCCGAGGGACGCCATCTCCGCTGGGCAGGGCAGGTGGAGCCGCCGGGGCTGGCGCGGAGCCTTTGTTCCCGGCCTCCCGCTCTCCAGGATGCTGCGCCTGCCGCCGCCGCACGCGGACGAGAAGGGAGCGGATGGGGAAGCCCCCGTGCTCTCCCCGCTGCTCCTCCCGCCGCCCGGTCCCGGCGCGCCCGAGGCAGCGGCGGGTCGGGCGGGGATGCGCGGGGTCCCCGCGGCGGGGGCGGCTCGGCCCCCCCCGCTCCCGGCAGCCGGGCGGCCACAGCGCCGCAGAGGGCCGGCGCCGCCAGCCAATCAGCGCGCGGGGGGGAGCGCGGCGCGGGCGCCGCCTGGCGGCGCTCCCGGGGGCGGCGCGCGCCTCCCGCGGGAGCCGCACCTGAGGCGGCCTCGGGCGGGGCCCCGAGGGACCCTGCGGCTCCCCGAGCGTCTGTGGAATTGCGGTCTTCCTGTAAGTGCTGCCCCTTCTTAGCCCTTTGGCGTCTAGAATGTGAGAACTTCTCTGGCTCTAGCTCTCAGAGTTTGAAATGCTGTCAGCCGTTCATTTGGATCGTAGAATCACAAGGTTGGAAAAAAACTCTTGAGACCGACGCGTCCGACCTTTCACTGAACGCCACTATGTCAGCTCGATGCCACTAAGTGCGGCATGGGTTCTTGAACCCCTCCAGAGCACGACTCCATCACCGCCCTGGGCACTCTGTTGCAGTGCTGGGCAATGCTTCATGAAATATATCAGCTTTACAGGCCATGCTTGTGGGAAAACGGGAATAAGTGGCGATACACTTTGCCACCAAACTGCAGCTGACCCAGCTCATAGCTAACGTGTGCTTGGAAGAACTCTGGCTATAGGGCTTTGCCTTGGCATCAAGATGCAGAACGGCATGACGTTCATGTCACCGCTGCAGAAGAAAACCTAGCAGTAAACTAATTGTGGTTTGTGGCTGTGAAGGAGTAGATTTGGCTGGTTAGTTGGGGAGGTGTGAAACGGTATGGATTAATTTGATTTGCTTCCTTTATGGGAGGAAGTTCCCTTTCAGCCTAAGAGGATAATTTTGTTTGATTTACAAACTTTATTTGTTTGCAATGAGGGTGAATGGTGAAATAAATTTTGGCACAACTCTTCTTTTTACTGAGTTATGTACACAATACTCCTAAATGTTTCTGTTAAACCCCAACCTACCCATTTCTATTAATGAAACATAAAAATTTCTGTTTACTGACATGCAAATCCCCATATGATTATGGTTTCTTTGGAGAATATCCCTTGTAGATATGAAGCTATTTCTGACAGCTCCTGTCAAATTAGAAGTGTGTCCAGCACAATTGTGTTACATGAAAAGGAATTATGTTGACATAAGAAGTTTGAAAAGTAGATTACCATATAGATGACTATTTTTTCAAATGTAGTAGCATATAAACTTTTTTTTTTCATCAGAAGATATCTCATAAATTGATTCAAGTATTACCACTTACCAAAACTTCCAAGATCATCATATATTACTGTATATGTGTATTGTATATGTACATATGCTGTATTCTCACCTCAATCAATATGTAATTGAGTAAATTTGATCTAATATTTACCTTCATTGAACTTGATATGAAATTGTAAGTAAACTATTTTTCCTTCTCTAAAGTAAAGCTGCTTCTTTGCTTGAGTGTTTTTCTTCCCCAAGCATATTAGGATTCAAATTCACTATAAGATAGTTCATGATTTTGTTTCTGCCTCTCTTCCTCTCTGCTCCAGAAACAAAATAAAGAAGTAGAGGCACAGGTAAATCTGAAGAATATCCTTTCTACATTGGAATTAAGAATAATACTTTTTAAAATTAATTTTAGGTGGCTTTACTAGTACAAGATTGAAACAAGCTGGTGTTCTTAACTTTGTCTTTCAAACTATCAAAGGGAAATGCTGCACATGTTACTTGTTGCCTCTCAGAGATTAAAAGCCTGTCTTCAGGTTTCCTTCTCTTCTGAGTTTTTTTTAAGGTCTGTTGTTTCTGTAGCTTCTGTTAAGAGATTTGTGCAGATTGAGTAAACTTTCAATTAAATTCAGGCTAAGGCTGAAGTAGATTTAATCTCTGCAGATGAGCAATTTCAGCTGCCAGGTTTGCTGTTCTTGAACTGATGATAAACATACTGGATAATTACTAATATTTAACAAAAAAATCCAGGAGAACTTTTCTACATATAGCAAAAACAGAAGTATCTTCTCTCTTCACCTTTTCCCAAAAAACTGCAAGTTTTTATTTTTTATACTGGAAAGAGATTTAAGATTAAATCAGACTTATCTGCTGCACCAAGCCTTAGGTTTTAATAATAAGTTTTAGTCCGCCAGTAAATGGACTTCCTTAAAAATTGTTCTTTCTTTCAAATATAGTTTATCTTCCATGACTGTCTTATCAAAGTAGAAAATGTAAAAAGGTTATAGAAGACTTCAAAAGAATAAAAAATAATAATTTGAATATCATCAGCTGCTTTGGAAAGCTCAATAAGTTTATCAGAAAATATACTGTGGTAAGTCTTGAATTTTTAAAGCCTTTCTGTAAGAAAAATAGACTAAGGGAAAATCTTACTGCCTTCAATTAGCCAGTGGAAGGATAGAGGAAGAGGTTTTCTGAGGAGTGCAGAGCAAACGGACAAGGAACAATTGCCAAAAGCTACAACAAATCACAGATATTGGGAAAAATTCTTGATGCAAAGATGTTTAAGCACTGGGGATGTGCACAAAGCTGTTAGGGGACACATCCAGGACAACAGATTCTGGCTGATAAAAGGAACCATACCATATGGCATTGTGTCCAGTGGTAAAAGCTCAGGGAGAGAAGGAAGAAGCAGGGACATTTGAGTTACACCATTTGTCTTCCCAAGTACCTGTTCCCTGCTTTCCTGGGAATGGCTAAAGATTTGCCTATCGATGGGAAGCTGTAAATATATTCCTTATTTTGCTTTGCTTGCATATACTGCTTTGCTTCACTTATTAAACTGTCTTTAACTCAGCCCCCGAGTTTTGCTCCTTTTCCAGTTCAATTCTCTCTCCCACTGAGCAGAAGGCTGTGTGGGCCTCAGCTGCTGACCAGGACTAATCCACAAGTTGGCATTGTATTGCCATTTATAGTAGGAGAAAATGATCTCAAGCTATCACATAAGACTCCCTCAGTTAGAAGTAAAACACAAATTGGTGTGAGATGTGATATATTTTACTATTGCACTTTAGGGTAATTTTGAGTGTACTGATAGTACAGAACACATCCCATGGATTCCTAGGTGCCTAGCTTTGTATATGAACCACAGCTAAACCACAAGATGTTTCACCTCAGCATAAAGGAAGAACCTTCTCTGTGTTGAGGGCAGCAGAGCACTGCCACCGGCTGCCCAAGGGGCCAAGGAGTGTCCCTCTCCAGGGACATTCAAAACTCACCTTGACATGTTCTGGTGTCTCTGGCTCCAGGTGACCCTGTCTTGGTAGAGGTCTGGACAAGATGATCTCCAGAGGCCCTTTCCAACACGAACAGTTCTGGGATTCTGCATATGTAGGAGGCACACACACTTGCTCTTTACTTGCTCTTTTTAATGTCATGGTTTGAAATAGTTTGGGCTTATTTTTTGCTTTGCTGGGTTTTTTTTTCTGTTTTTTTTTCTCCTTTTTTTTTTTTTTGGCAACATTTCTGGGTATCTACAAATATCTGATTTACCAACATCTTTGTACATGATAGGTATAATTTGAAGTTGTAGTTGCACTTTTTCAAATTGCTCTATCCTACGAGAATTCTCAGAATGGGTCCATTTTTCAGATTATTTGTAGATCTTGCACTTTGGCATTATTGCTTATCCTTATGTCTTAGAAAATCTGTACAGGAGCCTTTAAAAAAAGATTTGAGGGCATGTTAGAACATGGAATTCTACTCACCTTCTTTTTTTGGCATACTGCTGATACTTAGTTCTGTGGAAGGAGTGAAAGGAATTGAGGAAAGCAGAGTACCATATGCATTTTTAGAGCATACTTTAGAGCATACTTGGTGACAGTCATGAACAGAAGGAGAATAAGAACAAAACCTGAATTTTAAAAAATTATATCATAGAAGAGTTGACCAAGGAAAGTAATATGAAACACTGAAATATGAATTATGTGTGTGATTGAGAATTGGAAGGATGTAAATTTCAATCTATGAGTCTTAAAACTTTTTGCAAGTTTAAGGTTGCTTGCCTGAAATGAGTAAGAAAGCAATATTTGAAGACATCATAACTTAAACACTGTAGCTTTTGAAAGTTATGCTTGTGAGATTACTTGTGAGATAAATCAGATTATTGCTTTATGACATGGCACATAAAATTTGATCTGTGTTCATTTATCTTGATTATTCTTTTTGCATATTCTAAAGTTACATTATTAAAAGTTACTGTACTTTTCCTTTGTGACTTAAAATATTTACATTGCCACTTGGTGGCCTCATTTGATCAGCAATAGAAGATAAAAAATGTAATTTAATATCCTTTTTCTTCATGGGTGTGCAATTCAAACCTTGACTTGATTTTTGTACAAATCCAGGAGCAATATATCCCTTTTTGCAATGAATATGTGGATACTGTGCTGATTGCCATGTAGTTCTCAGGGGTCTGAATCACTGATGTTGGGGTGGTCAGATTTAAGAGCTCTTCAGTAAGGGTAGAACTTAAGTGAATGATATTTCTCCCAATTCTTCCTCTCCCATCCTTGAAGTTTCAATGTTCCATACCCCTTCTCAATCAAAACAAGCAGAGGATCTTGTCTGCTACCACTAATTTAACTTCTCTTTTTCTTTTTAGGACTAGAGTTTGTTCTGATTTTGCCAGGCTTCTTTCCTGCTTGTTCTGCATCCTTAGCTCTTATTTTTCAGATTTTATTACTTGAAAATATTTTTCTGTATCACTTTTGTGAAACTATACCCAAGTCTCTGTCCCTCTGTGGTTCCATATTATTTGTATGATTAGCTGTGTTACAAAATGTTAGTTTGTTGTTGCTGGGTCTGCTGGTTTAGTGTATTTCTGTCTGGGTTCAAGGCAAGCAAATATTTATTATATCGTGCTTAGGACACTTATAGAAACCTTCTGCCTTGGCAAGCTTCTTGTCAATTCCCCATGCCTTGCAATCTCAGGAAGAGCGGGTTGGATGAGTGGATGGTGAGGATTGAGAACTGGCTAAATGGCAGGTCTCAGAGGGTTTTGAGTAGTGGCACAGTCTAGCTGGACAGTCACTAGTGATGTCTCCCAAGGTTCAATACTGAGATTGTTTAACTTGTTCAGCAGTTACTTGGATGAAGGGGCTGATGCCTCCTCAGCAAGTTCACTGGTGACATGAAGCTGAGAGGAGTGGCTGATGCTCTGGAGTGCTGTGCAGCCCTTCAGAGGGACCTTGACAGGCTGGAGGGATGGGCAGAGCAAAACCTTTTGAAATTCAGCGACAAATGCAGGGTCCTGTATGTGGGGAAGAATAACCCACACATCAGTACAGGCCAGGAGATGACCTGCTGGGAGTTAGCTCTGAGGAGAAGGACCTGGTGGTCCTGGTGGACAACGAGCTGTCCATGAGCCAGCTCACAGTGGGGTATTTCTCTACACAGAGCACAATCTTCTGACAATGTCTACTGAAATACAAAGAAGCAATTACATGTATCTGTTTCGGGTATCATAGATCCTAGAATCATTAACTATTTGGGTTCACACTCAAGTAGCTATTGCTATTGTAGGAACAATACTCTGTTTCCATTGTGGAACCTTCTTCAGGCTGCATTTCTGTGGGACAGGAGCAGGGACTAAAACCCTCTTTTTTACATGCCTTTCTGAATCTGTTAATAGCCCGTCAGCAATGCCCCTTGCCTTCCACATGGTAACATCTCTTCAGGCAATAGCAATGCAGTCTGTGTGTATGCTGTTTTACAATCATCTCTATGCCTTCTTCAGTATAGGATCTTGGCTTTCATTTCTCCTAAAATTACAGCTCTATTCCATTTCAATAGCTGGCACTTTGGTCATCCTATGCTCTTTTTGGCCCATAATGTGTATGTTGGGGATTACTGCTTAAAGACTCTACTGATATTAGTAATTTAACAATATTAATAGCACTTTCTACTTCCAGTGCCTTTTTTTTTCTCTAAAACTTTTCTACTTTTTCCTATAAAACTTTTCTACTTTTTGCTACTTCTATCCATATTTCTACTCCCTCGTGAAATTGTTACATCTCAGGTAAATAATATTCAATTATTTATTTATATGTATTTTAATTTCATGGGGTTTGAATGTTGCTTATAATATGCTCCAGTTTTGATAACTCACAAGTCAAAGTTTCTATAAAATTGTGTTCAAAATTCCAGTCACCATTTCTACTCCCTCTAAAATGCTACCCATAAAAACTCTTGGTTTGTTGTACTCAATCACACGGAGTACCCAGAAATCCATTTCTGGGTCAGTGTTGGTCAGCAATGACCCTTTAATAAAAGCAGCATATCTGTTCTGCTTTAGGAGAGTCAGAGTAAGTGCTTTGTTTACAGTAACATGCACTCTAATGAATTTGTTGCTACTATATAGTATTTGTATACATAAAATTTTGATTTTTCTCTCAACTGCAATCTTTAGTCAAAAAAGTTAACCACACCAAGAACAAAGTGCTGTGAAGTATACGTTTGACCTCCTTTTTTATTGTTTTTTTAATTTTGATTTCTATTTTACTTCTGGTTTTCACACTTTGTTTACTTCACTTCTGGCTTTCTTAGTCTAACTGTCTCTAGTGTTTTCGACTTGTGTTTCAGTTACTGAGGTTGTCCAGGTTCCATCACAATTGTGCATTACTTTGATTTTTATCCAAGTAAATAGAAATAAAATATGCAAGTTAAATTTGTATGCTGCTTCAAGCGCCCATAATGCATTCTCTTAAAATCAGAGACATTAATTAAAATCACAAGATTATTTTTGGCATCATGGAACATAGATGCTTGTGTTTAACCCTCACATTTGTTTCCCACAATTTTAAAGTAGCGGAGACATGTATCTAATGTTTTCATTGTCTTTGGTACCAAAGAGTTTTCCACTGTCACTACAGATAAGGTCTATTATGAATAAAGAGCACGGTGCTTAATACTTCCCTTGTTATGCAAGCAAATATTCACAATTTTGAACCTAACATAGTTCATAATAAAAATAAGAACAGACAAACTTCACTCAGACAAAACTTAATAATTAATTTATGCTGCTTCTTTTAGAAGCCTTTCTGCTGGCTGTAATTCTGGTGAGACTTCCCTTATGTACTCTTACATTTTAATAGTAACACATAAAATATCATTCTTGCTTTTGTTAGCTTATTTACCTTGCCATAATTAAAATTGAAACTGGAACTATTTAGGCTATTTTCTATTTATGAGTTTATCTTGATATACATAAAATCCTTCTTTGTTTATAATTGGAGCTAGTTCATCCCAATTACAGTTTCGACTGTAAACTTGTGTGGAAAATATACATTACTTACCATCCTCCTTGCCATTCTGCAAAGTAGTGGTTCACTTGTTTGTTTATTATTGCATTAAGCATTTCTTCCCATCTGAGTTACTATAGCAACATTAATCTCTTTCCATGTGTTTAGATAGGGTCGTAGCTATTCTTCAGTTAAAACATTGGGCAGACTTTTTTCCTCCCAGGTATAGCTCTAAATCACATGAAATTGGAAGAAGCTGTGGCTCACAGGTCATTACAATGACAAGATGATGCAATATCCCAAACCTTTCTGTAACTTTTCGCTTTTTGCCTTAGTGCTATTTTTATAGTCCCATTGGACTGTTCAGTTTGCCTTGAACTGGAAGTTCACAGCAACATAGACCCTTTCTTTTCTTCACAGGCTTCCACATAATTACTTGAGAATTTTCCCTGGAATGTACGTTCCCTGTCTCAAATAAATTTATTGGTTTAAATTGCATCTGGAATATACAATGATAAATGCCTGCATGGTGGTACACTTGGCTATAGCTTTCTTTACTGAACTACCTCAACCCACTTTGTCAGTGAGTCTAGAATTAGGAAATGGTGCTTACTCCCACTTTGCATGATACGTGGGACTAAGGTGGGACTGCACCAATTCTGGTGTAGTTTGTTTATATCCCAGACCGTTGTCTTGGGTTTGGCTAGGATAGAGTTTATTTTCTTCTGATGTTTCTCACTGATGTTTTGGCTGTTGCTAAGTAATGCTTACCCTAAGTCAAGGACTTCTTAGTGTCTCATGTTCTGCCAGTGAAGAGCTGCACAGGAAGCTGGGAGCAGTGCAACACAGTCAGGACAGCTGACCCGAGATGGCCAAAGGAATATTTCCTACCACAGAATGTCCTGTAAGGTGGGGGAGTTGGCTGGGAGGAGCTGATTTCAGCTCAGGGACGGGCTGAGTATTGGTTAGTGAGTGGTGAGCAACTATCTTGTGCATCACTAATTTCTCCTGGGTTTTATCTCTCTCTCTCTCTTTCATTATTATTGATACTATTATTATTGTTGTTGTTGTATTTTACTTTGCTTCAATTAACCCATCAGTTTTTACTTTTTTTTCCAGTTCTGCTCCCCATCAAACTGGGCAGAGAGTGAGCAAAGTGAGTGGCTGTGAGGCATTTAGTTGCCGTCTGGAATTAAACCATGGCAAAAAATGTACCCATCCATCTTCATGTTTGGGCAACTAGCTGCCTTCTAACACTCTTTTGCATTCAAGCACCCCCTACATGATCTTGCTCATGCATCTATTGAAACAAATCTATTTAAAGTGTACATAGCACTTGTTATGTACAAGTGTTTTTTACCTGGCCACACTACACTCTCTATGCTTCATGTGTCTACTGGCTTCTGTAGTAATCGACCCTCAATTTCCTCATTTCCATGTTGGAAAGTTGCTCTATCTTTTTATACCTTGCTTTGTATGATTTTCTTAGGTTTGTTTGCAAGCTGAGTGTTTCTTCCAATGTCAAATCTACTGAGACTACCACAACCTTGGCAAGGGTGTGTGCTTGGCTGTTATTCCAAGATTGCTACCTCTGTTTCCTTTTGGTGGCTTTTACATGACTTGCATTTTTTTTCTCTCTGCTTTTATTAACCTATGTTCAGGATTTCCTTTCCATGATGGAGAGGCTACCAGATTTCCACTCTGTGTTTGTAGATAATTTTTATTCTACTTTGGTATCCAAATAGTTAAAGCTTGATGTATCCAGTCTGAAACTAAGTATGAAGCTAGGTCATTTCCTTAGAGTTTCTCTTTTAACATCGTTAGCAGAGGTTGTGGCTCTGTTGCTTGTGCAGAGTGAAAGCAGACAGCTATTTTTTAGTTTCCCAGCATATCTATTAGAGGATTTTCTATACATTTAATAAAAACTGGAGCCATTTGTGAACCACACAGAATAACCTGTGTCACGAAGACAATAACGGAGCTTTTATCCAGTGAGAGACACATAAAAAGGTAAAGTGCACTTCTATTCTTTCCAGTGGTTAAAAACCCTATAGAGCTAGTGATAAAGTCTTGCCTCATTCTACAGGAAGCTCTTATTTATAAAACCAGTGTGTATCCAGCTAGCCTAGATTTGAAATATATACAATTTTTACTTTTCCACTGATTATGTACTTCAGTGGAGTATGTGTGATATGTTCTTTAGTGGAGCATGTGTGATACGGACTGCTGCAAAGCAGCCTCTAGTGATGTCTACCCAAAGCTAATTGCCTATACTAATGCTAAACCTGTTTTTTAATAAGGAATACAGTTTTTCCCCCACAAATCTTAAGAATCTCAAAGCAAAAGAATTTTATTTCTGTGTTCCTTAAACAGCACCATGTAGATCGGTAGTGACCAGCTGAACATGAAACAGCCTACAGTAATGTTCATCCAAAGGCCAGCACTTGAACTAGTGCAGTTTTACTTTTTTTTTTTAACTTCCATTCTTCTTTGTGAGATTTCTTCACTATTTTGATTAGTGGCTTACTCATTTCTGCATATATGAATTGCTTACAAAAATGTAATCAACTGCAAATGTGAAACAAATACAATTTTTACATGTGTGGACTCTCATAGTCAGTTCTACCCTTTGTTGATGCCAGCATGACCATTCCTTTGACCTAGAACTATTGCTGAATATTTCGCTTTAAATTGTACCTGAGTTTTGTCATGATAAGCTTTGAAGCCTGTATACTTGGGTTTTGTCATGATAAGCTTTGAAGCCTATGTTTTGAGTAATGCTGGCTACTTCTTGAGTATATTCCCAAACATTCAGTTTTTCTGTGTACAGACATATCATTCATGTGTGGTATGGCATAACACATTTTGATGAAAATTTCATGCATCTGTATTATATTTGATCTGAAAGTCTGGAGGAATGTGAATAAAACAACATTACTTTTTCTCGCAGCTAAATGTTTGTTGTTACCAGCTCTGCTCTGTTAGTGGAATTGCAAAGAAATCCCTGGTTAAATCAGTAACAAAATAACAGTCAAATAATCACCTGAGTGTTACACAGATTTCAGGCATACAAAAAAACTGAGAAATGGCTATGTTATTTAAGTGCTAAAATCTCACTTTTAGCTTTTTACTTTGTTTTGAACCCTGGACAAATAGGATGTTAAAATAATAGGTCTCTGTACTAAGATCTTGCTTACCAGTAAATTTGTTGGTAGTGGATTGCAGTCCTTCCTCTGCCATTAAAACACAATTTCTATTTTTTCACATTTTAAATTACAGACACACAAAACTTGAGGAAATTCTGTTACCCAAATATCCACTGTTTTTGCTTCCTCCGGATTCTTAGTAACAAAACACCAATGACTTGCAGGAATCACTCCACCCTCACCTCCTGCTGGTCAGGCCCAATTTCACAAACATCCGTAGCAAAATCTGTAGCTAATCCATTTTCTTTAAACAAGTCTGTGCCAATAATTCCCTGGTGTTCCTAAAAGGGATCCTCCCATTCCTGAAGGAACAGGAGAAGGAGACTCCTGAACTTGGCAGGAGTTTAACTGCAGGCAGAGATCTTAATACAGGTACTTGAACATGCATACAATGCAGTAAGTTTTATCATTTTCCCTCTTTCTTGGGCTACAGCTGGAACAAATATTTGTTGAGGAGAATGGTTATTGACACTAGAGTATCAATTATCATGGCACTAGTGGTAGTTAATGCTCCTCCCATGACCACCCAGTACTGATATAGTTATTGGCTATTTCCACTGGTTATGTTGTAATTTTACCACTAGACCAGGGGCAATTAGACAGCAGAGTCTCTCTAGTCTTTGTTACTGAGGAGATGATGTCTGAGGGCTTTGCTGAGAGTGACCTATTATTTTCTGTAGTTTTTATTCCTTGTGATTTTTTATTTGCTTGACAAAATGAGCCAGCAAGGAATTTATGTATTCTGTTCCATTTTCTAAAATAGTTGCCTCTTTTTCTCATATTCTACCATGTTTTCTTCCTGCAATTTCATTGGTGTCTGCTAAAGGAATTTTTATCATATCATCCAAGAATATTTTGCAGTTACCATTACCGCCTCTTTTTACATAAAGAGCTTAACCCACACTCAACACTGTTTTTCCTTTTCTGTTCCTTTTTAGTGTTATTGTAAATGGAGACTGTGAGTCGTTTAAGGCTGTATTTCTGAAAAGTACAGTCTGTAGATCTTTTTGTATATCCACAGGACTGGAATTTCCTTATATTATTTCTTACCTCCATTACCTTGCCCATTTTCCTTGTCCATACCTGCTGAAGCCAAATTTGCAGCTCTTTCCATTGTAGCTCTGCTTGATTCACAGGTCTGATAATTACTTTTGCTAATTTAAGTCTCGTACCACTGCTACATGAAAGACAGTGGTTCTATTTGATCAGATACATTCCCAGATGCCAATATCAACAAGTATTCTAGGATTCACAGTATTTTACAATCTCATAGCATTCTAGGTGGAATAGAAGGTGACAGCCAAGTCTCCTGTGATTGCTCAGATAACTGTTCTGAGACACCTACCTACTAAATTTCTTATAGGAAATTGTTCCTGCAGTAGACCTGATAATCATACTCCATTCTGAGGCTGTGCAATCTTTACTAGCTAAGGAAAGCTAATCCTTTAACCCCAAAACCCCCATTTTAAAAGTTTCTGAATTCAATGGCCTCAAGTTTTAAGCAAATACTCTTGCTTGCTCTGCAGTCCGGTCAGCTGCTATTGTTACAATAATCTCCCCTATTTTAGGATCAGCACAACCCAAACAGGACTAACCAGCAGGGTGCATACTTTTTTTACCACTGTTTTGGTTTTAACATCATAACTAGATCATAAAAACCTATTTTGTTGTCATTTTAACCTGAATTTTCAGTATAGTTGTGGTCTGAATTTCCCTTATATCCTTGTATGTATAGTTGATAGTTGTGTTCTGGGTGACTGGTAATGAAGTAAAATGGCTTTCTGAGCATGCAGAAATCCAAATGTGCAGTAGAGGTTTCAGGGTGTGTCTTCAAGTTAGTAAATGGTTCACTGCAGAATCTATAAGGTAAACCTAGCAATCAGAAACTGAGGATCTACCAGTATTATACACCCAGATCCAAAGAGAGACAAAAGCCTGAATGTTCTTATTATCAGCTAGATCAAAACTGAAGCAAAACAGAGGTAACATTTCTTGGTAAGATTTGCCATTATTTCCACTCATATTCTGCTGATATGGAAGATATAGATATATATTTTTCTTTTTCTGTTGTTCATGTCTCTTTTTTCATGTATTCATCTAAATATATATGGAGAAGGGGATTTTCAGAGTTGAACAATGTAATTATTCTTTTCCTCTATTACCTATCCTGTTTCAACACTGGTGTAGGTATGAGTCATCTGACATAGCGTGACAATCAGGTCCTTATCTGTATCCATGTGATTTGTTGGGAGATCAATTTTCTTAGTTTACCATTATCAGAATAGCCACTACTATGAATATTGTGGCAACACAAAGGATGTTTTAATGATTACTATAGTGGTGGCATATAAAAAGGAGCAAGATAACTTTTACTGTTCTTGGGGTTAAAATGTTTATGGGGAACATTTTACTATGAAATCTTGAGGTAAGCATTATTCTGCCTGCCCAACTTCACCCTTTTGTGAAACAGAGGAAATTATCAGTTCTAGTACTGGACTCAATAGGGCAAGGTGAACTCTGCAACAAATTAAATGTGATAACACAATCCAATCCCCCAATGCATGAAAGGACCATGATGACTAAGACTTCATTTTAGGCCTTAAGGAAATATGTACACTTGCTTTCCCTGAGAGATCTACCATTCTTGAATAGTTCTGTTTACTTGATGTATGAATACAGGTGGAAATCTATTAGGAAAGTAGGTTGTAAGTCTACTATGTGAAACAATGCACCACACCAGTATTCAGAAAGAGATTTTGTCACATATATGTTTGGAACAAAATGAAGTACTGTATTTCAATAATTTTTGTTCTTGTAAACATACCATTTCATATACACATTAGATGATACCATTAGTGTGTGAGAAATTTTTCTGGTCCCGTCACATACAGTAATAAACATCTTTCTTTGCTAATGTGTTGATAGGGTGTTCCATGAATAACCTAGGCAGATACCTTCTCCTCCCTCTTGTGCACCATACCATGGAATCAGTTTCATTATAGGATTTGGCCTGGTTCTGCTCACACCTGCTATTTACTTCCAGCTCAGTGGATGTCTTCATGAACTGATTGTCAGCCATGCATGATCCATGCAGAAATCATCTGTCTTCTTTAGTATGTGGGATAATTTAGCAATATATCCATCCTCAGACACTACAAAAAATCCTATAATGTCTTTTGCAAATGGCCCATGAAATGGAGTCACTTCCAGGTTTGTTCCTCTATTGGTTAGATAAAAGGTTAGATAAAAGGCTTTTATCTAACCCTAACCCGTAGATACTCACCAGAGTTAGTTTTAAAAAATATCAATTTTCTTAATTTGGTTCTGCTTCATAGTACTGATTATTCAAAGAACCCCAGAGGGTACTCCCATTGAGGAATCTTAGTAGCATTTTATAATCGTACTTTGCACACAGGGAATCTCTCAATCCTTAGGATATTTGCCTTAGGTTCTCTAATTTCTACTGGAACATCATTCCTTGTATGCCAGCTGCTGACAGAATGCAAGGAGAGTAGATTTCTTCTTACAGTGGGAGGTATCTTGGTTTGATACTTGAATAAGGTGCTTGAATAAGATGCTGAGAGCATCATGCTGAGATTCTTTGAATGTTTCCCATACTAACAAACTCATTTGCTCTCAGTGAATAGTGTCATGGAAACAGGACTGCTCTAAACACCTTATTCAATCAGGGTGAGCAGTTAATCATTCATGATTTATTGTTGACTATAAAAAGAAATCAAGGAATTACATTTACTATCATGGCACTCACACAGGGCCACATGTCATTGCATGCAAGCAGAATGTAAACTGCACAGAGGTCATGACACAGGGCTGAGTCATAAAGGAGGATCTCTAGAGTGCAAAGACTGAGGAAGTTGGAATATGAGCAGTGATCACTTTGTTCCTTCAATTATCATTTTGTGGTGCTGCAACACTCACTGTCCAAAGCCTTATGATTCAAGGGTCCCCATGAATATCAGCATCTGGGGAGGCACCTACCTGTCCTTCTGGCTCTGCCTTCTACCTGCAGCCTTTGTCTCCCATTCTGTCTGGGAAGTAGGAAATCATGTTGTGATTTCACTGTCCATACAGGGAAGGGGAAGAACACTGAGGAGGCTTGCTGATTAGTAAGATATCTTATATGGGTGCTTTCTTCTGTTTCTTGGCAGGAAGGTCTGAATTTACTAATATTACTCATATCAGTTTGGCCATAATTAGCACTGCCTAAGTTTCATTGGTTGCATTACTATTTAATATGTTTTGTCACTTTTACACAAAGTTTATACTTAGCTATCAGTAAGAAATAAATAAGAAAAACACCCTGAAATCTGGATTTGCAATGCAAAGTCTAATACATTCCAGTTTCAGTGGGAAGTGTATGGGAAAATGTTGTCTTTCCCTTAACAAGGATAATATCTGCAGATAGAGCTACAAACTTTGTTGCAACTGAAATACATTTTAATGATCTTATGATGAGTTTATGGAAATTAAGATTAAAGAGCCTTTATGGAATTAGGGAAATGCGGACTTGGAGAAGATGCAGGTAGATTAATTAGACATGAGAGCATCTAATCTGAGTCACAAGAAAGACTGCAGGTAATTGCCTTTTCAGTTACTGTAATCACAATGTAGCTGGCCACAAGATAGAGAAATCTGATTTTCTAATTGCTGAAGTCCTGCATGGTGAAGAGTTATATCCTCCAGCCTCTTTAGAACTGTTTCTTGCAAAATGATCACATGCAGACAAATCTTGATATCATAACTGGAATCTTCCTGGTGAGTCTCCCTGGATTGTTGTCAGGCATCACTGGTGTTGACATGTAAGGTAGAGATGTGGCACATGACAGATGTTTCTGGAAGCAGAAATTATATGAGGCAGCATTACCTCTATTGTCTATGGTTATGGGTGTTTGAAAGGTTTGGAGCTTGTGAACTTCTGTCTGCACTGTATCCAGTTGCCTGTAGAAACACATTTACCTTAGCGTGCACAATCATTTGTTTTACATTAAAAGTCAAAAAGGAAAAAGGCAATTTGACTGTGGTTAAAGATAACATGGGACACAGTGCCATGATCAATGTCTTATGAGATGATTATTTTTGGCCATTTCACCACAGCTACGAAATCCAATGTCTAAGATCAAATAAAATAAGTAAATATACTTCCATACTGCCACAGAAAATGGAAGTCAAATTACTTACAGAAATTAAAAGTATTTGCCTATTATTGATATAACCCCTAGTTTGGGGCTATTTTCCTGAAAAAAACCCCAAATCTTTGAAATAGTTTGTGTCAAGAGGATAGTAATGTCAAAGATCAGTAGCACAAATTCTGCCAAGGGGGGTTATAGGAACTAGGTGGGGCACAGAGAGGTGTTTGTTTCTTCTGGTTTGGGGTTTTGTTTTTGTTGGTTTTTTTTGGTCAAGAGATGGCAAGCAACACTTGTGAAAGCAGCATTAAAATTTGGAAGTACTGTAAAGGGAAGTGGAAGAAGAAGTTCTTCCTATTTGTTGTGGACAGGGAAGGGGTAACAGGTCTAACTTGTCTCAAGACTGATTCATTTTAGACATCAAAAAAACCTCCGAGTAGTTCACATAGTCTGAAGTTCTCCATCTTTGCTTTTGGAAACTAACAGTGGATGTACAGATTTCAAACACCTGTTAAGAATTTAATATGTAATATTTGATGTGACATGAAGGAAGTAGGATGAACAGGATGGCATTTTGACATTATATGTCTTCCACACATAATTAACTGCAGCTATAGAAATAAACAAAAACTTGAAATTCAGTATTATTGGGAAGAAGCTGAATGAGAGGTTTTTCAGTCTCATAATTTCCTGTGTGATCTAAACATTTCACAGATATTATGGAATAGAATGCAAGCATTTAGAAAATATGACTTTGAATAGTATTACAAGGGAGTAAATCCATATCTTTGATTTCTGTATAAAATATAATATCAATGCTGTTATATATTTCATATGTAGTGGGTTTGTAAACTACTTTCCTTTTTTTCTCAGGTGTTCAGCTGTCTGTGATCCAAGACAAAAGTGTAACCATCTTTCAGACTTCTGAGGAAATTGCTTAATTTGGAGTAAGAACTGCAAAGAAGTTGATAAAACTGTGGTTCTGCAAGGTAAGAAAGATTGCATACAGAGGTAAGTCTCTTAAAATGGAGTTAAGCAGCATTTTAGGGATTCAAGACAAAAAAAATCATCATGAAAGAAATAAAATCCTAAGGGAAAAGCAGGGCTCTGGAAGACAGCAATTCAGACCCAATGAGGATCCATTCCAGGGACACTAGAAACCAGCTCTACCCTACCTCACTGAGGACTTGGCCAACAAAGATTTTCCCTGTTTCTTGCTCAGTATTTCATTAATTCAAGTTATCAAAAACTGGTAATGTGTGGTAACTAATCAGTAACTACTGAATACTTTTGAGCTGTGGGTATTCAGTTTACAAAGGGCTCTTTGTGCGTGGTGAAAGGTGCCTGTCCAATCAAAGCCACTGAGGGAAGGATTATTTGTACTGCTACAATGTTACCAGGCATATCCTTGTCCAGAAAAGTAATATGGACAAAAATTGGACATGCCATAGGACTATATATTTTATTCAGATTTAAGTGGAAAAAATGTTTTCCACCTGCACAAAAAGTAATTTTTTTTATCTTTTTCCATCAGTTTTCATTTAAAGTCTTGAAAATTTTTAAAGCCCTAATGTTCTGTATTATATTGATTTAAGTTCATTTTTCTAACTATATTAATAACTTTAAATGCAACTATCCAGCAAATAATGAGTATGTTTTCAGAAACAAGACTGAGTTTGTAAAGCTGAAAACTGGCACATTAATAGTAGGAATCCAGTGACATTAGTTTGTGGCAGTACTCCTTATGAGATTAAAAAATTAACTCCAAATCAAATCACAGACAATAAGAGTGGAGTTTTGTAATTTTAAAACATGCTTTTCAGAATAGACTTTCCTTCTAAACACAAATAGAAGCTTGACGTTTACATTAACTTGATTTGTCTTCATGCTTTGTCCAGGAAAAATAAAATGTCCAGCAACTACAATAGGCATTATCCTGTAGCTGAGCATACAGCATAGTTAAAGGAACACAGAATTGTCAGTTTCTGACAGTATAATCATTGCCTTCATATAGGACAATTCTCATTGCTAGAATGGTATTCAAGGTGGCAAAATTCCTTTACAGATTATTATTCTTTTCCAGCCCTGGTTAATAGGCTGCTAAAATAGAGCAGGAGTTCTAGTACCATAAATCAGACGTTCTTTACAGGTGTTCTGTTCTATTCTAGGGTTGAATGTCATTGCATAACCATTACAGAATTCCTGCAATCCTTCCCAGAATTTTGCCTACCTGGTTCTTATTAGAAAATCCAACTTTCCATCTTTAAAGTAAATAGAAGAAAAAATTAGTTTGTATGGTTTTCCCTGGTCACAGTATAGGCAGACATTGAAATATTTGCTTCTGTTTCTTGTCTTGTTTGCTAATTTTGTTAATAAGTATATTAAAAAAGGTTAGCTTTTCTTGATATTGTTTAGAAAATTTTGAAGGCATAGTGCCATCATTTCACAACAGTTTGTCTCTGATATCAAAGTTACATTAATGTTTCTGTGTCAGTAGTTCCAGTATCGTCTGTCAATTTGTGATGTGCTGGCCTGCATCAGCGTAAAAAATGCATAGATCCAACGTGTGATTTGTGGGATGAGATTTCTCAACCTAAGTTATTTTTTAGAAGCATAAGTAGTTGAAACTTTACCACAAAACCTGAGAACCCTATTTTTCAAATGTCTTTTTCTGCAGTTTCAGAAACTCATATCTCATAATTAGTTTGTTAATAAAATATCAAGACATTTTGACACAAGAAGGGGGTTGGATAAGTAAATTTAGATAGTTAAACACATGGAAACAACCTGAAATAATTAATAGTGGCTATGGTACAGGATGATCTGTATATAGCTAATTTAACTGCAGTCCAAAACTTATGTTATGATCATGCAAACTACAACTTAAATCACAAAATTATACTGAAAAATCCGGTGATTGGTCTGTAAGAGCACTGGTTCAAAGAATGATTTAAGGTTCAGCTTATTTTGCCAATACAATCTCTTATTGTACTGGAGTGCCCAAGAGAGATTATTCAAACCATGCATTTATAACACAGAAGAGAAGGGATTTAACTGTGCTTCAGTCTACAAAATCAATGTTGACAGAACATTTCAAGGGGCCTATGATCATACTCCAAACATGTAAAAAGTATTTATGCTTAAATAATAAGATGTGTGAATATAATGCAGAAACAACAAAAGAATGTTAGGCAAAGGGAAATTGGCTACTATCTTAATAAAGAGGGGATTGAGTAAACCTTATGAATATATATAAGTATTTTCACATAGAAAATATATCTGAATGATGCAGAGCTTCACAGAAATTGTAATATCCAAGAGGTTTTGTTCTATCTTCAACTAAACAATGTGTGTAACAGGAAATTGAACATAGAAGCAGTTAGCCAATAGGTGTAACAAACTTATGACTACTTGCAATTTTTAGCATAAAATTGGAAGTTTTCCACTTATATAGGCATTGCTTTAGACAAGGCCAACTTACCTAACCTCATGAATCACTTTAGTGAACTTTCAACTAGCTAAAATCTCTTAAAACATTTACTCTGTAACTCAATACAGGTAGCTCTTTGAGCTGCAGTTGTCATTGTCTTCATAAAATCCCACTTGGATATGGCTGACATGGACATGTAGCAGATCTTCAGACAGTCCAGGTGGATGAAACTTATCAGCCATTCTTTACTTGCTTCTGCAAAAAGGGATTTGAATTGTCCAACAGTTCCCATATTACCAAATCTCTGCTTCTTATAATCATAGTATAACAAACTTTGTTGAGAAGGAATTTTAAGTTGTTTATGAGCCTTAAATAGCTCAAAGGTCATAGATTGGTCATCTCTGTTGAAATCCCTCTTCTGTGAGAAATTTTGTGACTAGTAAGTAGAAGTTGAAAAAAACCCCCATTTTCTTTCGTCTTGAACTATTAAATGATCAGGACACTCTGCTTTCAAGTCATCCTTACTTAGTTTCTTGTCAATGTCTACTTGAAACAGATAATGTCTATAGAAGATTTCATGCTTCAAGTCTTTGGGCTATAGAATTAAAAATTCCCCCTTGATGATATCAAAGATTGGCTAAAGCTGAGGATAAGCTGTTGAGGTAACTAAATAACTGATCTGAGGGAAGACAGTGTTTTTCAAATCCTGGCTTTATGAATCCTGCTAATGTATTTAGGGCAAAACCAGACTTTGGATGAGAAAGCATTTGTCCTCGGATTAGGTTGGCTGGCACCCATGTTGTTTCTAGGTGTTTTTGTACATTTTGGTTGTAAATCAGCTACTATATTCGCCCACATGATTTTTATGTACTCAGGTAATGTGCAGTGGTGATGCCTCAGATTCTGCTGTTGTTGGCTTATTTTACAGGTTTAATCTCTCCAAGGGTGAAATTGTATGCTCTCACCCAAATTATAGATTTTAAACAAGATATAAGAGATTAGAAGAAAGATTTCATGATCTCCGATTTCAAATTCTCTGCAATTGTGTAGTTATGTGACTGAACAAGCTACAGAGGCTATAAAGAGTTGCAGAATTTTGTATCTAAATAAGTAGATGTAAAATCCTGTATGTCCCCAATTTTCCCACTTTTAAATATCAATTTAGTTCAGCTCCTAGTGTGATAAAACCAGATGTCTTTCATTTTCTTTGCATTACTGTATGCAGGCAGGAGAAACTCTGGTAAAAATTGCTCTTGTGTTTTATTTCTATTTCCGTTTCTTATCATGATTGCACTGCAATAGCATTGAGACATTGCAATGAGATAACAGAACATTCTGACTGATCTCGTAGTTCTCTCTATTTTCTATTTAAGGCAAAACAGTTGTGGAAAAACTGCATATACTATTCCTTTTCTGTTTTTTGGGTTTTTTTTTAATCAATTGACTTTTCTTTAAAGATTCTTACTTTAGTTTTTTTTTTGTTCCCACTGAAATAATTGTATCAGTCCATTAAGATGAAGTCCAGGAAAGCATTTAGGCACAGAAGTTAAAACCCAGTATTCCCAGTGACTGCTGTGGATGGACTTCTATATAAATATATCACAATTAGTTTTGATAAACATAAAATACTTATTAACTCTTTATAGTCTGCTTGACTGGCAATGATAAACTAGTCTTTCTTAAGTAATTCTCAGTCTGATAAGACTATCTCTATTTCAAAATGTTATAAAAATACTGGTTCACTAACATTTTGAGATTACAGCTGTGCATGACAAAAAACAAAAATAATTTCTTCTGGGTAATTATCAGATTAAGTAAATTATGTGTAAGTAAAATGATAGAAGACCTACAGAAAAATTAGTATAAACCTACTTGTGTTCTAGAACAAGTATTTTTATTTAACTTTGTAAATTTTACTTCTGTAAAAGTGTTGAACATATCTACTTTAATACATTAATTGAAATAAGGGTTATGAAGTCCAAATAATTTCTTTAAGTGTTTAAAATATTTGTTATTTTATTGAAGTAATGCCTACAGATACTGATAAAAACAATACATTCCACAAAAAAAACAAACAAAAAAACCAAAGAAAAAAAAAAACAAACAAAAAAAAACCCAAAAAACCAAATGGCGCATTTCAAACAGTTTAGAATATAAACATACATTCAAAAATCAGAATACTAGTTAAACACATTTCTGCTGACCAGAGCTATTTCCAAAACACTTCTAAACTGAGTCTGAAACTCATCTTGCTGTTCTGCAGTTACTCAAATGAGAAACTATATGCACTGTAGTAAAACCCTGTTTTCTTTCATGCTAGATGGGTGATGTTCTCCTGCATTAGATTTAGAAGATGGGAAAGGAAGGAAAAGATTAAAACAATGTTTTGGTGATACCTGGTTTCATTCTCACTGTTTATTCAAGAATGGATTCATCCTTAAGTGCAACTGTTACTTTGAGCATTCAGCAACATCTCTAATAAGGTAAAGAAAAATTCCTTTCAGTTTTAGGTGCATAATTAAAACAACAATACATATAACAGGGAACTTTTTCTGGTGGAAAAATAAAATATTCAGGCTTCTTTTCCGAGGGCACAATGAAATATGCATGCATTCAAGGACTAGTATTATTCCCTTTAGGAAAAGGGAGGTACAGTCCAAAGTGCATCCATTTTACTATCCAAGATAAACGAGGCTATTGGAGTGGGAAAAAAATCCAAGAGAAAGCTATTTGTTATGCCTGTCTTACATAAGAGGAGCAAAGTCCAATCATGCTGCATGTCCTTAACCATATTAATTCTGCTCAGGTTTGAATCATTTTTCAGAGGAGTAGACACAAACCGGGAACAACCTTTCACGGTATGTCAGTGGTTTGGAGGATTTTTTAGATCAGATGTATTTTATAAATTCACAGATAACTAAAACAAATATAATTAACTGCATAGTCTTTTAAATACACATTTTATTTTTCATTTATTTTGTATACCTGTGTTGCATTGCAGAAAATATTATTATCAGAAATTGCAGAAAATATATAATAATAATAATAATAATAATAATAATAATTAATAATAATAATAATAATAATAATAATAGGAAGAAGAAGAAGAAGAAGAATAGAGTTATCAAATGGATAAATAAAGAATATAAATGTTTGTAAGGAAACTTCTTTCAATATGGGCTTCTTTCAATATGCTTATACTTGTGAATTATGAATATTCACTTTGCAATGTATGATATTAATAGCTTTACTGATTGTAATAAACATACATATTTTTCTTTCAAAAAATGATTGAGATTTCAAAAAATGGTTGAGATTACTGTCCTCAGCTTAAGAATGTGTGTTTCTCAGTCAAATATTATTTTACAGGAAACTATCTTCAATAAATTCAAAATGCATTCTGAAGATGAGAAGAAGTATACTGAAGATGGAAATAGTCCTGAGATCGCTGCATCCAGCCAGGGTCATGAATCTGAAGACAAACAGTAAGTATTCTTAAATATAGTAAACATTATGTATTGAAGCTTATTAGACTCCATTACCTTGGTTTATATTTTATTAAAATTCATATTTTAAATCTTATTTTAACTTATTTTGCTAGGAAAACTTAGTAAGAGAAAGCTTTGTATCAACATAAGACTAGCATTGATTGGCACATTCATTTCATGCAAAAGGACTATTTATTTTTTCCTTTAAAGGACTAAATGTCCACAGTATTGACTAGAAAAACAATTCTAAAATATGAGAGAAGTTATGTTGGAATGGAAATATTGGATACATTTATGTCATCTGCTAAAAATTATCTTAATATTTTTAGTACAGCAGTCAATCAACATTTTACATACCTTGAGCATGTTACCTATTCCCTATCCACTATGTACAAAAGTTTTCCTCTCTTTTGTTTTGAAATCTATACAGTGCTTTAGTTCACAACTTCCCTGACCAGAGTGGAACCACCAGCCCCACTGGTGTTGTTTCATCCTTGACGGGGTGAGCTGGGAAGAACATGATTTAAATTTACAGAACTTAGGAGGTGATGCTACTTATATTGCTGAAGATTTAAATAGAAACATCTCAAGAATGCTCAATAAATCATGTTCATTTCACACAATTGTTTAATGTAAAATTATTTCAATATTATAATCTAATTGAACTGCATTAATATGTTGAATTAGTATTTCTGCAAAGTGTGATTTGTTTTTAAATTCACTAAAACTACCACATTTTTTTTAGCAAGGCAAAGAAGAAGCAGAAAAAAGGGGAAAAACCTAAGGTGGTCAGCCCTTTCACACTGGTAAGGTTTATTCTCTCTATAGCTGTGTACATATATGTACACACAGG
The DNA here is from genome assembly GCA_003676055.1 of Chloebia gouldiae. Lineage (NCBI taxonomy): Eukaryota > Metazoa > Chordata > Aves > Passeriformes > Passeridae > Chloebia > Chloebia gouldiae. The sequence goes on along the minus strand of QUSF01000003.1, from coordinate 19,653,459 downwards.
CACATTTAAAAGTGTAACAAAAATGCTTATAGTATCCTGCATATATGCCAAATATGTTCATACTACAGAATATTGGCTATAGTATAGAAATCAAGCAGTTCTTTTTGTGGATGTAGTTGTACTAAAGAAGCTGCCTTTCACAGATAAGTATTCTTAGGAGTGTTCCCTTAGTAAATTATCACCTTAAACACACCCATACCAGATATTTGTTTGTGAAAGATAAGAATTTCCGTGTTCACAGTGAGAAACGTGACCACATATCTGCACTGAGTCTGGTCTTGTCCTCTAAATTACCAGAGTCAGGTACTAAGCACACTAATTATCCCCATGAGTCATTATTCAATAAAGGGAAATTCCATGCCACTGATTAAAATTAAAATTAAGAATTGTATGCTAAAAGGTTCCAGATTCTTTAAAATTCTCTGTAGGTTTTTTTCAAAGACAACCTTTTACTATTGAATCTAGTATATCCTCGGTCCTCTTTTAGTTATACTGAAATATTATAGATTTTGTAGCTTTAGTGTGTATAATACACAGCAATGACACTGCAAATAACAAACATAAAACTATAGTACATGATGGTGGACAGTGCCCAATTTCTTTGCTTTGCTATATCAGTTTACACTAGTACAATTACAATTACATCATACAACTATAATTTACATCAGTAAACTTAGTATTTTACAGTACAGAATAAAACCAATGATTTTTGTAATAGATGAGCTCAAACTTTATCAAGTTCAATGCAAGAGGATTTAAGATTTCAATACATAGTTAAGATGTCTATACTACATTAGGAACAGTTTTTCTGGCTGCAGAATAATTAGTTTACAGTAAAAGCAATTATTGCCTTAGTAATCATAATGCCATTAAATTTTCCAATAATTTGAACTTTAAATGGCATATTTAAAAAGCATAGGGTTTTTTTATGCCTTGTTTTCCTATGGTCTTTCTTACCCAGGTGTAGATACTAGTGTATTAAAATGCCACATCTCTCTGGTTTTGAGAGTTTGTAGTATAAAAGTGCTCATATAGAAAGGATTTATTCCTGTACATTTAAACTGTTTTTAAACTGTATTTCTAAAGAGATAAAGTTGTAGGTTTGGGACAGCAGGTGCACAGTGGATGGCTTTTTTTTTACTTTCTTGACTTTGTACACATAGCATTGTGTTAGCTTTCTAATACAACAGTTAGAATGAATTTCTCTTCTCACTCACAGTTTCGATACTCCAGCTGGTCAGATAAATTATTAATGATACTAGGCACTCTGCTGGCAGTAGCCCATGGAAGCAGTCTCCCTTTTGCGATGATAATTTTTGGTGATATGACTGATAGCTTTGTTGCATCTGGAGACAAAAATTCTACAGGTAAGGATCTATCTGCTATGACAAGAACAATCCCTCCTATTCAAAAAAGAAATGGGAAGAATCACACATGTTGACAGGAGATACAGATGTCAGAAACCACAATGCTATGCTATGATGCTCATGTTTATTGTAATAGAGATACACCATGGTTGGGGTGACATTGTAGTGGGAGTCTCCTATAGGCTGCGGGAACACCAAGCAGACAAGCAGATGAGGTCCTCTATAGATAGATGGGAGCAGCCTTGCATTCACAAGCTCTGGTCTTCATGAGGGTCTGCAACCACCCCAATAACTGCTGGAGGAACAACACCAGCGGGCATAAGCAATGCAGGAGGTTCCTGAACTGGGTTGATGATAACCTTTCAAATGATAGAGGAGCCAGTGTGGAGAGGTGCTATGCTGGACTTGTTCTTGAAAAAAAGGAGTGACTGGTGTGGAAAGTAACCTGGAGGGCATGAAAGTGCCCTTCTGAAGTGACCATGAAATGGTGGAGTTTCAGGGCAGTGAGGAGGGAGGACAGCAAGCTCTCAATCTATAACCTCAGTAGAGTAGACCTGGACCTCTTCATGGACCTGCTTGGTAGAGTACCATGGGATAAAGCCTTGGAGGAACGAGGCACCCAAGAAAGCTGGTTGATATTCAAGGATGACCTCCTCCAAGCTCAAGAGCGATTCATTCCAACAAAGAAGAAGTCAGGCAGAAACACTAGGAGGCCTGCATGGATGAACAAGGCAGCAAACTCAAACACAAAAAAGTGAGCCTTGAGAGGTTGGAAGAAAGGACAGGGAGCTTGGGAGGAATACAGAATACCTGTCTAAGCAGCCAGGGATTAGGTTAGGAAAGCTACAGCCCTGATAGAAATAAATCTGGCCAGGATTTTCAAGGGCAACAAGAAAAGCTTCCATGGGTAGGTCAGTGATCAAAGGGAGATGAGATAAAATGTGGGTCCTGTCCAGAAGGGAGATGAGATAAAATGGGAGACCTGGTTACTTGAGATACAGAAAAAGGAGGGTCTCAATGATCTTTTGCCTCAGTCTTCACTGGCAAATGTTCCAGGCACAATGCCCATATCACAGAAGGGAAAGGCAGAGACAGGGAGAATGAAGAACTGCTTGCTGTAGGAGGTCAGATTTGAGAATATCCAAGGCATCTGGAGGTGCACAAGTCCATGAAACCTGATGAGATGCATCTGTGGGGACTGAGGGAACTGGTGGAGGAAGTTGCTAATCCCCTGTCCATTATATTTGAGATGTTATTGCAATCTGATGAAGTTCTCACTGACTGAAAAAGGCAGAAACATAACCCTCATTTTTAAAAAGGGAAAAGGGAAGATCCAGGGAACTCCAGGCCAGTCTATCTCACCTATCATGAAGCAGATCATCCTGGAAACTGTGCTAAGGCACATGGAATACAAGGAGACAAGTGATGATGACCAACATTATTTTTTAAGGGCAAAGTTAATGGCATTTTACAACCAGGTTACAGATTTAGTGTGTAGGGAAGAGCTTGGACATCATCTGCCTGGACTATCTGCAAAGCATATGACACTGTCCCAATCAACATGGTTTTCACTAAATTGGAGAGGCATGAGTTTGATGGGTCATACTCAAAGAGTTTTCCAAGTGGAGACCAGTGATGAGTGGGTTCTTTAGAGGTCAGTATTGGGACTGACACTGTTCAGCAGCTTTGTCAGTGATATGGACAGTGGGATCAAGTACACCCTCAGCAAGTTTGCAAACAACAGCAAGCTGTGCAGTGCAGTTGACGTGCTTGAGGGAAGGAGTGCATCCAAAGGGAGCTTGATAGGTAGGAGAGATGGGTCTCTGGGAATCTCATGAAATTCAACAAGGCCAAGTGCAAAGTCCTGCATGCAAGTTGGGGCAATCCCAAGCACAAATACAGGCTGGGAGAAAAATGGTTTGAAAGCAGCCCTGAGGAGAATGATTTTGAGGTGTTTGTTGACAAGAAGCTCAACACGAGCCAGCACTGTAGGCTTGCACTCCAGGAAGTAATATCACGGGCTACATCAAAAGAATTGTGACCAGCATGTGGAGGGAGGTGATTATACCCTCTCTACATCTCTCTGGAGTGCTGCATCCAGCTCTGGGACCCTTATGGGTCCTATCCTTATGGAAGGATACCTGTAGGAGTAAGTCCAAAGGAGGGCCATGAACACAATCAGAAGGCTGAAGCAACTCCCTTATGAGGAGAGGCTGAGCAAATTGGGGATGTTCACCCTGGAGAAGATTCCTGGGAGACCTTATATCAGCCTTTCAGTACCTGAAATAGGGCTACAAGAGAGCTGGAGAGATACTTTTTACAACAACCTGTAGGATGAGGGGTAATGGCTTTTTAACTGAAAGAGGGACAATTTAGATGCTAAAAGGAAGAATTTCCTGACTATGATTGTGATGAGAGACTAGAAAAAGTTTACCAGAGATGTTGTGGATGCCTTATCCCTGGAAGTGTTCAAGGCCAGCTTGGATGGGGCCCTGAGAAACCCAGTCTAGTGAAAGGTGTCCATGTTCATGGTAGGGGCTTTAGAACTGGGTAGACCCCTTAAGGTCCTTTCCAACCCAAAACATTCTGTTCTTCTATGTGTGTATGCTCAGGAAGACTTCTTAATCTCAAATTACAGTGATGTAGTTTTGTAGTCAGTGGAGTTATGACTAACCCTGTATTAGTAATGTTCATTCATGTGCATTAAAATTTCCTCCTTTCTCCCAAATCATCTTGATTCAAAAGGAGACGTAGCAACTCCAGATATACTGAACAGCATGTAGGAAAACTAGTTTGTTAAATATTCCTCTATTAAGAGTATTTACTCTTCTCTTCCTTTCCAAGGAAACTTTTCACCGAATTTCACTTCAGATATGCTTCACAAGCTGGAAGAAGATATGACAAGGTAATTAAAAATTGGTATTTCCTCTTCTTTTTTTAATGTAGCCACACATTTCTAGTCAAGCCATTCTTCTCCCAAGGATGTTTTGCAGACTTTAAACAACACAAAAGCAATGACCTAATAATATATGTAACTAAAGATTGGCACAAGTGATTATTTGAGGCCCTGCTAAGATTCTTGAACATGCCCAGTTATTCCCAACAATTTCTCTGTAATCTCTTGCTCTGACCCATCTTGACACATTTCAGGGGTGCTCTGTATCCCAGTGAAATCTGCATTGCCTTCCTTCTTTCTTCTCTTCCTCTGAATTTATAAAGGGCAATTGTTATGATAAAAAAATAATTATATGGATTGTCATGTGTTGATATATTGAGCTATGGTCAGTCACTTGCAAAAAAAAAGTTGAATTGTCAGATAGTACCTACTTTGCTGCCAAAGCATCAAGTTCAGCTAAATCACTCTCTACAAGTACCTGAGAAGAGATTATAGCAAGATGGGCTTCAGTCTATTCTCTCGGCTAATAAGCAACACGGCAAAAGGAAATGGCCTCAAATTGTGCCTGGAGAGGTTGGATGTTAGAAAAAATATCTTTGTGGAAAGGGTTATCAAACATTGGAACAGGATGTCCAAGGAGGCAATTGAATGACCATCCCTGGACATATTTAAAAGATTTGTGGATGTGAGACTGAGGGACGTGTTTTAGTGAGGGACTTGGCAGTGCTGAGTTAGCGGTTGGATTCCAATATCTTAAAGGTCTCTACCAACCTAACAATTCTATAAGTCTGTAATTATCTAGACTGTAGAAAATGCAGATTCAGATTATATGCTACCTTAAATCTAGCATTCTAGAGGTGGAAACAGGAGAAGACAATAGTCAGTAGGTGCTTCTGCTACAAAACTCCATAAAGAAAAGATCTAATAAGAAGAAACATAAGCTGCTAATAGATGTGTTTTGCTAAGAGACTTTATTAACCATTGTACATACACTTGGTTTATGCAGGATGTCTAAAGTTTGTGTGTTTCTTGTAGCACTTCAGGTTCTTTTCTTCAGGTTAAACTCTGCTCCTCATCAGATATTGAAAAATGTCTGAGGTATTCTTCAAGGCAATTGTCTTTTTTGAAGAGAAGGAAGAGATAAGGCATTTTCTGTAGTAACTATTGCTGTTTTATATCAAAGTGTATTATAATTTTGGGTAACAGCAAACTGTAAACTTATGTAACTTCAGTAATTAATTTCTGCAATTAAAACAACTAAAACTATTTACACCAAAAAAACCCAAATCAAAACATACCCAAACAACTCCTTTACTGTAAAATAAATGAACAAGTTAGGAGAAGGCAGTTTCTTAGAAATGAAGAACCTGATGTAATGAACATGAATCAAGAGGAAATTGGCAACAATGATTTATTGGAGAGTTTCTTGCTCCTGCAATATTTCTGTCAGTCTCTGACATAAATGTAATGACCACAAATATTCAGTGGAATATGCTTGTTCCCAGTGATTTGAAAACAAGTTTGAAGGCAGAATTGCAAATAAAATAATGTGTGCATGATTGAAGTTACACTAACTGTTCTGTGTTTAGTAAATACTTGATGCCTAGCTGCACAACATTTTCAAAGTCTGTCTCATAGTTATTCCAAAAGAACTTTAAAAATAATTACTAAATAATTGCTACATATGAAATTGTAGCATTTGTTTTGCCCATTATTTAATTGGTGAGTGATCTCTCCCTGCTCTTATCTTGACCTACAAGCTTTGAATTATATTTTTCTCTTCTGAGTCTAGCTGAGGAAGGAAAGGGGTAGTGTCCTCAGTGAGCACCTGGAATCCAACCAGGGTCAAACCACCACAAATTAGCTCTGAAGTACAAGCAAGAATAAAAAGCAGCCCTAGTTTCCCTTTAAAACAAATTGTTTACTGATAAATATATTAATAGCAGCACAAGAATAGGTGTTCTTTTCCAAAGTTACTGGACAGAGCCTTGAGCTGGCATTTTCACTGGTGTGACAGAGCTCTTTGCACCAACTCCTTGTTTTTTCTAGGGATGCCTGCCAGCAGGTCAAATAATGATTGAAACTGTTTGCAAGGACAGAGTTCTCACACAGGTGTGTTCAAGTACTGAACTTTACATGTGGACTTAGTTAAGTTTGCTACTCAAACTTTTGCCTAAACTACAACTATTTCTCAAAAGAAAAAGAACTAATATTTTTCAATGCAATGTGCATTTACTCTCTGATAAGTTGCAACAGTGAATTCAGTGAATTTACAGAATATATTTCATGAGCATGGAATTTGGCAAAGATATGAAACCCGTTGGATATGATTTGTCAGTAAACAAAGTCCAAGCATAAATCAATTCATTGAAGGGATGTAGCGTCATAAAGTAATTGTCTAAAGTAATTACTGCCGACTTTAGAATTGGTGTTCTTGGGTTTAGTTTGAGAGGCTTTTTTTGTTTGTGGAGTTTTGATGGAGCCAAATGTGATTGAGGTCGATATTCAACTAACCAGATTTCTGTTAGGCATTAACCTGATTTTAATTAAACAGTTTGGATTAACTGAATTTCATAATAAGTATAGTTTCAAAGTCCCTAACTGACCTATATTATATTATAGCCACAAGAGATATTTGAATAAAATTTGAGAAGTTTAATTTGTAAAGCCATTTTCTCTTAGAGCAGAGCATTTTCACACAGATTACTGCAGCTGCTCCTGCCAAGTTTCATGTTTTCATGTTAAAGTTCTATAAAATCAGTAAAAGAGTGAAGGTCACAAGAGTTCACAAAAGGTCATGAGTCAAGATTTTTGCTAATGGTTTACTTTTATGTAGATACATTATTCTAATAATTGCAGGTAATGTACATTATAAATATTAAGCATTTATTTTGGTTGTGTTTTGCAAATGAAATCCATGAAGTTACTTTTTTTTTTTTTAAATTCAGTTCTGGTGCAAGTTCAATTATAACTGATTCTTTATGTAATTCTTTATCAAATCAAAATAATCAAAATCAATTTTATTCTTTTTAAATAGTTTAAAACTATAACTCAGATTTACTTCCAGTTTGAGAAATATCATGCCTCACATACTCCTCGTTTGGATTTGACACCCTGCTCATAGCGCAGGGATGAATTAATGGAAAAATAAAATATAAGATATGAATAAGAGATCCAAAGAATTTTTGATCTAATGGCATTTGTTTTCAGTAGCTGTAAATATAGTAATGCTGCATTCTCAAATGAGGAAACGTTTACTGCCACCATGCACTTATTTATTTATTTATTAATTTACATAGACGGGCATGCTTATGATTTAAATGTGTGTATAATATACATATATGTGATTTGGTCTGTCTATGTATGTTAAAAATGCTAGGCTTTTTTTGGACATGACAAATTTAGGTGAAAAGAGTATCGTATCAGAAACACAATTCTAAAAGAATCTTATGAGAAAATACCTACTAATTTTAAAAAAAAGGTAATTCTCACATTAAATGGTATTCATGGAAAACTCAGCAAATTTTGCAGTGAAGTGTAAGTTTTAGTATAAGCATATAAACCCTAATTCAGGTCAAACAGAAAAAGTAAGCATTATGCTAAATTCACATTAGGAAGGTAATTAAAACAATTTTAACCTGATTTCAGAGAATCTTGCCTTTTTATTTTCTTACAGATATGCATACTACTATTCTGGAATAGCAGCTGGTGTTCTTCTTGCTGCTTATATTCAGACTTCATTCTGGACCTTAGCAGCAGGTCGGCAAATAAAGAAAATTAGAGAAAAATTTTTTCATGCAATTATGAGGCAGGAAATTGGATGGTTTGATGTAAATGATGTGGGAGAACTTAACACTCGTCTTCTAGAGTAAGTACACCATACCTTTCCCAGTGTTATTTTATCTTGTTAAACATGCAGGACTCAGAAATTTTTTATTTTATTTTAAATTACTTCATTGTGAAACAAAGTTTTCAAATTTCCTCACGGAGAGTCTCAGGGACAGAATTTCTAATGCTTCTAATACAGGACTGCCACAAAGATGTCAGAAAAGCGTTTTGTTAAGTTCCCTTGAACTCCAAGGATGACTAAGGCCCAGCCTATGTTATTACCCCATGAAGAGAAAACAGTTCATTTCTAAGCATGCTGGGGACTGAAGAAGGTGCTGGCTCAGGCCAGCAATGTGAACAGCTTTAACTGCGTAACATTTCCTACATTAAACCCTTTATCTTTTATTTCCAAATAGCCCACAAGTACCAAACTGATCAAAACTTTGGAATTAAGAAAGTGAGAGTAGTTTTGCACTACAGAAAGAATTTCAACTTTTTCAGACAAAAGCAGGTTTATAGCATTATGGTTTCACAAGAATTGTGAAATTTTCCTTGGCCACACTACATGATGCTTTATCTTGAAGAAAACTCTTATTGGGGGCAATAATTGAATAATAAAGATTGTCTTCCACACATAACAAAACTGGACACGTTCCTTGTGCTTTCTGCATTTTTCTTCTTCTCTGTATGTAATTTGTTTTTCAGTGATGTCTCTAAGATTAATGAAGGAATAGGTGACAAGATTGGATTGCTTGTTCAATCACTAACAACATTTGTGACAGGATTTATTGTTGGTCTCATAAGAGGATGGAAATTAACCCTTGTAATACTAGCAGTTAGCCCTGTCCTGGGACTTTCAGCAGCCCTCTGGGCAAAGGTGAGTTAACATATGTACAGTGTTAGGTTTTATATGAATGACAGATAATGAAATAAATCTACATATCTGTAAGTCCTAGAATGTGTTGCTTAGAGCAATTATATCATTATATAATACTTAGGTACATAAGCTCTTAGATGAACTGTGTATCAATTCATCTCTCACTCAAGGCCAGGTCAGATGGAGCTCTGAGCAACCAGGTCTAGTGAAGGGTGTCCATGCCCATGGCAGAGCAGCTGGAACTAGCTATCTTTAAGATCTCTTCCAAGGTCATTCTACAATTCAATAATTCTATGTAATTTGAATAATTCCTATAGATTGGGCAGACTTGTTTGATTTGAAGCTGTTTCTGCTAATACAGCACACACAGAGAAGGAAGCAAAATATATGTGTAGAATCCACACCTGTAACTCTTTAACTGTATAAGTACTTTTTCGTTTGAAAGAAATAATTGCATCTCCTGGAAAATAAGAGAATAGAAAAAAACTTTGTTTCAGACATAAAGTTTTTTTCATAGTTGTTAAGAGATTTGGTAAGAAATTCCATATAGACCTAGATGAGAGAAGGTCCAAATTTCCATGGGACAAGAGTGACTTATATTTTTTAAATCTTCAGATTTTTATTGTATTTTATTTCCCTTGTATTTCAAAGATCATGAAAGCTTTCACTTGAGTATTTTGCAGAAAAGGTAGGATTAGAGATGTATGTGGCACATATGTCAGCTGGCTGAGTCTTCACAGACTGTGGCCACTTCACAGTCTAAGCTACAGGGCCCTCTGGCTAAGGCAGCCAGAGATGAGAATGAGCTAAGGAGGTCTGCCTGGGGAGAACCACACCAGCTCACTTCTTATCTCTGGGTGAAATCAGAAGGGAAAGTTCAGGCCTTAGTTGTTTACAACGTGTAATGTGGAATTATTTGATGGAATTCACAGCATACTTAGGAATTTGGATATTGAACACTCTGCACCCATGCCTAATATAGTCAAAAGGCTTCATATTGGAACATACTAATTGTGATAAAAGCCATTTTGTGTGCTTGAGCTTATTCTGGTTTTCATATGTCAAAATACTTGATTCTGTATTAGGTTCTCTCTGCTTTCACTGACAAAGAACAGGCTGCATATGCAAAAGCAGGTGCTGTTGCAGAAGAAGTTCTGGCATCAATCCGTACTGTAATAGCTTTTGGAGGACAAGAAAAAGAAATTAAAAGGTAAGAGCAACATTTGCTTTCATCAGTGGATTTTAAAATACTCATTTCAAATGGTTTGAGATTTTCTTGTATATTTTCTGTCGACAGTCTTGTGCTTTCTGCATTTTTAATTAATGAGAGATTGTTAGACGCTGTCACAAGGTTTGACCATGTTGAAAGACAATTACTTATTTTTCTAGAGTTGATATGTTGTCTCTGCATTAAAAGGTATGCAAACTACTTCAAATATCTTACCGTGAGAGCTTTAGACAAAAGAAGACCCTGTTCTGTGAAGAGATGATAATATCCTTGGTAATCTAATCTGATTACTCAGTAGTTGAGAAGGTGCTAACGAAGAGTGTCTCTATTTATATTGTACTATAAAATATAGATCTGGTGATATGTTTTAACCTTTAATCTAGAGTGGTTCACAATCAAAGTTCACTGATCTGCAGAAGCAACTTAAATGCCAGTCCCTAACCAGCAATGCCCTTTATTCCCATATACCAAGTTGACTAATGTTGGCATTTTCAAGGGTTACCTTAGAAAGTCCATGCCTGACTAGCAGGCTTGCCTTTATGCAGTCATAGTGTTAGATATTTTATGTACCTAACTGCTGCATTTTGTAAACATTTTTTTCTAATCCATCCACAGAGCTTTTGTGGTGTCTGCCATGGTAAAAGTGTGAGTTTATTTTGAACATCTATCTTTCTTCCAGATACCATAAAAATTTAGAAGATGCTAAACGGATTGGAATAAGAAAGGCTATTACAGCAAATATTTCTATGGGTGCTGCTTTCTTACTGATATATGCATCATATGCACTGGCATTCTGGTATGGAACTACTTTGATCTTAACTGATGATTACACTATTGGCAAAGTTCTTACAGTAAGTATTAATGAGTAACAGTGAGAAATAATAAGGAACAAACCTTAAAGTGTGAATTTGACTGTAATGAGAATTATGTCCCACAATTGGCAAAGTAGGATCCCTTCTTAACAAAAAGATTCTCACTACAAAAGACTACATGTTGTTTCTATAGGATCTCAAAATCTATATGAACACAAATAAAATATATATGATTTTCAACTGTTCCTATATATTTTCTGATTTTCATAAGATCAGACTGATATAGAAGCAGTTCAATCAAAAACTGAATATATTCTATTCTAGTTGCTATTTGCTTTCTGAAGGCTGAATATATTTTTGGGATCAGAAACAAGTACTTATTTTTCAGCGATTGTTTAGTCTAAGTAGATAATTTTCTCAATGTTTTGATTATGTTTTGCACCATGAGAGGTTGGAATCACTTCTCAGTATTTTTAGAAATTGAGGGGGATAAAAACATACTTGTGATTAGGAAATATGTTGCTATCTAATTGAAGGAAGAAAACAATAACACTTAAGTCATAACTTAAATTCTTCTCTTGATGTGGGAACCATTCTAATTTTGTATGAAATGTGAAGTAAACAGGGTAAGAAGAATAATTTTGTTAACCATAATAAAACCCTGCTAGTTGACCATATGCATATATTGTATGTTTTTTAAACTACCTGTTTCATTTATGAATCACTGAAGTTTGTGAAAAATGTCTCTGATATGTGTTTTGGCTCTTTTGAACCTTTTGTACAGGTTGGTATATGGAACGTGTCAGTGAAGTTCATAATCTTATGTGTAATTTATTCTGTTCAAAGTATTTGCAAATTCTACTGCAAATTGTCTGTGTTGTCGTTCAACTAATGATGTTTTTACAACATGGATGATACATTATCATGTGTAAAATCTGTGAATAACCCCTGTTCAAGAGGATGAGTGTGACAGACTTTGCTCTGACCATTATGGCTATTATGTTCTCTGAACAGGGTGGTTTAATTGCTTTTGTTTTGATACTAACTGAAAGCAATAAACTGCTATTCTGAGAAAATTATTAATTTTTCTCTTCTGCTGCTGTTTCTTGTTTGCTTGTACTTCACTCTTTCATTAAAGCAGAGGATCCTTTATTACTTTTTGATGAAGAACTTGTGCTTCTCAACTTCTATTTCACTGTCTCTTTGAAAGCAGAATGATAGTGTTAGGCATTTCTGTTGTTCTCTTGGAAGATACATAATACACTTTACAGTCTTTGGCCAAAGAATGCATTAATACAATAAATCCTGAGACATCAAGTGCAATTCTAAATTTTTGTCATAGGTTTTACAAGTCTGAGTCACTTTTTCACTTGTTCTCAAAGTATTTGCAAAATTAATGTTGTACAGCTTCTCAGTTCTGATATGAACCTTAAAAAGCCCTTTTCTTAAGGCTTCTCTCTGGTTAAGAGAGACCTTTTCAGTTTAATTCTAGATTCCTTAAACTTCCCTTAATAGACATGGAACCTCCTTAACCAAAAACACATAGCATAAATAAATAAATAAATAAATAAATAAATAAATAAAATTTTCTGCATAAATAAGAATGAATACATGCCTCTGTAAACATTTCTTTCAGGTCTTTTTCTCTGTATTGATTGGAGCTTTCAGTATTGGACAGACTGCTCCAAGCATAGAGGCATTTGCAAGTGCAAGAGGAGCTGCCTACACCATCTTTAATATAATAGACAATGTGAGTATCATTGCCCTCACTAACATTTCAAAACTTCTTTTGAGGGTAAGGGACCCTTCTTTTTAAAGACAGGAACTAAATTTACACAGAAGCTCAATGGAAAAATTTTATAGGTATTCTTGCATGAGCATATCATCAACGTAGCAATGAGGGAGCAAAACAGTGCAATTTAGATCTTTCACAAATCTCACCTAAATTACTTAAAACACATGTTTAATGTTTCTGCAGAAAAATGGTGCACTCAAGGACTTCCTTATGAAAAAAATATTGGGTTTTGTATTTTATTTTGCACAGGAACCTCAAATTGACAGCTATTCAGAGACAGGTTACAAACCAGACCACATAAAAGGGAACTTGGAATTAAAAAATGTTTACTTCAATTATCCATCCAGACCAGATGTTGAGGTACTGTAATTGAAACTTTATATATATATTACAGTTGAACATATGGATCACATGTTGGGAAAAATAATTAAAATGTCGCATAAATTGATTTTTGTTGAAAATCTAACAATTTCAGATTGATTCTCTAATGTATATAAAACTACCTTGTCATCACAGTGATTTTAGCTAGATTTATTTCCACCTTAGGTAAACATGTTAAATTTCTTGAATAATTTTTTGTCTAATGCCCTAGTTATTGTGGCTATGCAAAAAACTATAAACATATATTTTATGAGATTCTAAATTTACAATCCTAACTCAAGTGTTTGTGTATAGTAATAATAATGAGCTAATAAGTTTTAAAATAATTGCAATGCAGCTCTGTTACCACTGTGTCTGAACCAGGAAAAAAAGAAAGTAGCTCCAGCAAGGACTTGGTCTATATGGAATAGAGATCAGAATCTATATTTGTTTCCTTTTTAAAGCATTGTCACATATTCAGAATCTCAATGCAGTGATGATAGACAACATATGAATGATTCCTGGAAATATTTCCATGGAGAGTGTCTTTGCATTACATAACTCTTTCCTTCCTTACCTTGAAGGAAAATCACTGACCTTGATAAAATGACCTTTTTTACTTTTGATAGGCAGAAAGGAAATACACTCAGCTTTTAACCATGACTTTTGAATAGCTTCCCTGTAGTCAGTATGATGAATTAAAGAGAGAGGTGAAGCACAAAATACAGAAATTCTGCATTTTATTGTTTCTATACTATATTTTAGTTATGAATAGTAGTATTGTTATTATTTTGTCATATGAACTGGTTCATGAGACAGGTAATTGAGAAGTGTGTTGTATAATACATTGATTATGAACCAATTGTGATGTAATTATAAGGAAAATTAATCTGAAGTCATCAGTTATCCAAAATTTTGATCCACATGTTTATAAATTTTTTTTTTACCAAACTCTGCTAGAAATATAAAGATTATTTTATTCTAGTCTTTCAAATTTACCTTGACATTTCTAAATACTGTTATGTTTTTGGCCAACCTTCTTATATGGACAGATACTGAAGGGCTTGAATCTCAAGATTAATTCTGGCCAGACAGTGGCCCTGGTTGGTGGCAGTGGCTGTGGGAAAAGCACAACTGTTCAGCTCATCCAGAGATTTTATGATCCCAAGGAAGGCACGGTAAGACACCTCAAGTGAGATGACTGCTCTGCATGTCACATGTGCCGAAAGCCTAGTTCCAGCCTCACTGCTCTTTTCAATATTCCAGTGACATGGTGAAGTCTCCCCTAAAATGGCACATGCTGGCATGGAGAGAGAGGTTCCTTGATCAAAACAAGTAGTAAACAGTTTTTGTCTGCTCTCTTTTGTTTAGGTTACCATTGATGGGCAGGATATTAAGACCTTAAACGTGAGGTATCTGCGGGAGGTTATTGGTGTGGTGAATCAGGAGCCCGTGCTCTTTGCCACTACTATTGCAGAAAATATCCGTTATGGCCGTGAGGATGTCACCATGGAGGAGATTGAAAAAGCCACCAAGGAGGCAAATGCTTATGACTTCATCATGAAGCTACCCAATGTAAGCAGATAAGCTCTTCTGCTGAAATAATTCTAAAACTTCTTGTGCCAAACAGTTCCTCAGAAGGAATGCTTGTGAAGACTCAGCTATCCCTGGACCTGTGAATATGCAGAGCTATGCAGAGCTTCCTCATAACTTTTGAGAATAATGTTAATTTTATATCTTCAGGCAATGATTTGGCTGTCATTTGAAGAACTACTAGAATTCCAGGAACACAAATGATTAGTCAGGTGTATCCAAGTAGGTGTTTATTCCTGTAGAGAAAGGAGAAGATGTTACCGGCATTTCTGGCTTTACTGGATATTTTTAGTGAAAGGATTGTGCTACTGAGTATTTTCAATACATGTGTTTGTCTTGTAGAAGTTTGAAACTGTGGTTGGAGAAAGAGGGGCACAGCTCAGTGGAGGCCAGAAGCAAAGAATCGCTATTGCCAGAGCTCTGGTTCGCAATCCTAAAATTCTTCTGCTTGATGAGGCAACATCAGCTTTGGATACTGAGAGTGAATCAGTTGTGCAGGCAGCACTGGACAAGGTCAGTAGTGTTTTAAAATGAAGCATGTAAGTAGGAGCCTAATATTTCCTTCTTTCTTGGACTTTTGTTGAAAATAGAGACAAAAGGTAACAAAATGTAAACTTTTATCTGCCAAATATTCTTTGTACAGAGAATTTTTGAGTTCCTGCAGGTATTACAGCGAGAAATCTTATTTCAAATTAGAAAGTAGAATAATATTTTCTGCATTATTAAGATTAAATCAACATTTTCTTGGTGTAAATACCATCCTCATCCATTATTTGTCTTACTGCCCTTCATATTGTTGTCAGTCACCTGTCCTTTTTGAGCCTCATGAGGTTCTCCTGGGTCTGCTCCTTGGGCCTGTCAGAGACCTCCTGAATGCCATCCCTTCCCTCAAGTGAATACACTGCACTGCTCAGCGAGATGTCACCCCTCAACTTGCTGAGTGTGCACTCAGTCACAGTTATCAATATCAGTGGTGAAGACTTTGAGTAGTATGGGTCCCAGTGTGGACCTCTTGAGGGACATCACTGAAGATGAACTCCATCCAGCTTCCAACAGAATTCCACTGCTTGGGATCATTACTTTCATTATTTAAACTAAAATTTGCTTGATCACTTTGAAACAGCCTCAGAATTAAAATGACAAGCTGTAATGTTTGAAACATTAAGTGTATTATGCTTATAAATATCCAAAGAATGGTACTTAGTTTAAATGAAATTCATATGAAATTGTAGAGAACTTTATTTTTATTGCAGTCACTTGAGTTAGCAATGAGTTAGAGCTTAAAATTATGATATCTTTAAAAGTGAGTGTTAAATATTTTCTAATGTTTCTAAGTTTAATGTTTCTAATGTTTCTAAGTATAAATTCCCCATGGATTTTAAGGTTTAAGTGGGCAACTATGGGTCTAAATATAAAAAATTATAGCATTTAAAAAATTTTATGGCTTTTAACATTCTAAAACTTTATCTATTGAGATATTTATTTAGATATTTTTGATCAAATTTGATGTATGTATGTGCCACAGTGAAAGATGATCTTTAATATTAAATTTCAAGTTTAAATTATATTTCTGTTTTAAGGAACTAATTTAAATATATTTTTAAAAAATTATTTTTAAATTATATTTTTCTATGAACCATTTTAATGTTTCTTTTAGGTCCTATTCAACTCTGCTATGAAGATGAACAGTTTTTGCATTGACTTATAAATACTCACACATATTGCTGTTTTCAGGCAAGGGAAGGACGCACCACGGTAGTGGTTGCTCATCGACTGTCAACGGTCCGAAATGCAGATGTGATAGCTGTGTTTGAAGGTGGAGTAATCACAGAACTAGGGAATCATGCTAAATTGCTTGAGAAAAAGGGAATCTACTACAAGCTCGTTAACATGCAGGTACTTCTGTCTCTAGCTGTTGCCTTGTTCACTTTTTTTCCCCACACCCATTGTCATTTTAGCAAAAGTATGAGAAGTTCTGCAGCATATTTTGATAATAGCAAAATACTCATGTACTTTGAAAGGAGAGTAATAATTTGAGAGAGACCACTAGTTTGGCTACAAGACCTGTTTAAAACGAGGGTAGTACATTTTTAATCCTCTAGGTATTTAAACTTAAATGATTATTTTCTGTTTTCCTCTTGTGCAGTTAATGTAGAGCAGATAACTACAGGAGTTTGGTATTCCATTTCTTTTTCTTAGTCTGATAAAAGGTAAAATACGGTAGCTGACTCTGAAAGAATACAGAATACATATTTTAAGCTGTTTAAGTTATCATCCTTCATGCTGAATTCCTTTCTAAAGAAAAAAAAAGTGTTGGAATATAATAAAAGAAAAAAATCACCTGTGCCAAGAGCGAAAATGTGTTCTTAACCTATATAGATAGAAACAAAAAGATTGCAAATTATAATAAATTTCAGAAATGTGTTAGTTATTAAATGAAGACGAAGATACTTTGATACTTACATCCCAACCAATGTGACCATTAGGTTATAGCAGATTTTCATTGTAGCCTTTGTTTTACTGCATAACCTCTGTGTCCATTAAAGAAACTGAAACTGCTATCTCAGTATGTCACCCTGAAGAGGTTAACCAGACCAATTAAAATATTTCTTCATAGGAGAATGCATTTGGTTACCTTAGTTTCTAAGTAACTTTGTATCCAAGCAAATGCAAATATGGGGAAAATGAGGAAATATAAAATGGAAAGAAAATTTGAAAACAATTTAAAACAATTGAAAACAAGCAAAATGAGATATTGTTATTAGTAATTTGAAAAGCAGTAAGAAATTTAAAAATTCTGGAAAAAACAAAATACAAGTTGAAGGCAACTTTGAATCCAGTTGCTATCAAATACCTCAGGGTGGGTAGACATTTATTTATTCTCTCAAAGAACTAGCAAAAGTACCACCAAGGGTAAGGCTCTTTTCCAGTTTGCTCTAATTTTTCAGTCAAAATAGTTTTGACTTGTTTCATGCTGAACTACCTTATTCCATTTAAAGTCAAGAATTGTTCAGTGTGTTTTCCAGTAAAGGTGATAATGTTTTTTCACCTCATATATAAACTGTATATCCCCCCAAGAACTCATTCTATAAGATCCCAAGGGGGCTTACTCTCAATTTAAAACTTTTTGTTTAATTCATTTAAAAATAGAGCAGCTACTCTCAGTCCTCATCTTCCACTTAAGAATTTTCATGAGAGATGCAAATCTCACATATGACTAAAGCTCTGAAGACAGAGCTCTAATAAATATTATACAGATTTTCATACCTCCTTAAGGCATTTTATGTTGTTCCCCCATATCGCTTTCAGCTGAAACAAAGTTACTTTTACTTTTTTTACCTCATAGTTTTGAAAGTTTAAAGTAATATATGTGTGTTTAATCTTAGCATAACATTCTCCCCACGTTTAGGCAATAGAAGCTGAAGTTCCATCATCAGAAAATTATGAGAATGTACTTCCATCATCAGAAAATTATGAGAATGTATATAGTGTCAAAAATAGTGAATTTGAACCAGAGTCTGAAGAATCCTTAACTAGGGGATTGAGAAGACGATCAACTCGGAGAAGCATGAAAAAGCCAGGAGAGCAAAATGATAGTCCTGATGAGGAAAAAACTTCACCTGTAAGTATCTTTGCAGAGCTCTTAGTGAACTTAATTCCTTTGAAAAAGTTTGTCAAATTCATTTGCCTGCTGAAAAAAGGTATAAGAAGGCATGATAATTTCAAATACTAAATAGCCTTTGACTGATAATATTCATAACTTGCTTTATAAGTCTAAACATAAATGATAATAGAAATAAAATGGTAATTTAAAATCTACAACAAAGATGAAGAATTTATTATCAAAAATAAATTTCCTTTAAAAGAAATATACTTAGATATATTTACATATGATACCAACATAGTCTATATGGGTTAAACAACAATTTTTGTATAAGAAAAAAAATATTTAGCTCAATATCAGCAACAGCTTACAACAAAACCTGCAAGACCCGCCCTCCCCAAAATATGATTATATTTGTATTTACAGCAATTATTTTACTGTTATAAATTGCTTAATGAAGAATTACTTGAATTAATCAAGCCATGAATTACACACAGCAGTATGCCCAGAGTGAGTAGTTCAGTTATCACTGACCAAAGTATTCACTAACTAAAATTACACAGATAAACTAATATAAAAGGACAAAAGCTATAATAGAGTGTACAGATCTCCCTTGTGTTAGAATAACAACAACAAGAAAATACAATTATTTATTCATGTTATTAAAAACTATGCCATTTTTCTTCCTCTGAATAGATTCTGGAAATAGGAAATTGATTATTAATCTCTCATTTTCTCTGTATTTCTCCAAATAGATTCATAATTGTCCTAATGCAGTTCATGTTTTTTAGGCTGAAGAAGTACATCCAGCTTCATTTCTGAAAATTATGAAGTTGAACAAAACTGAATGGCCATACTTTGTAGCTGGAACCTTGTGTGCAATTATCAATGGAGGTTTACAACCTGCATTTGCAGTCATATTTTCCGAAATTATAGGGGTAAGTTGGAATAAAACAAGCAAAAAACTATAAGTCCACAATATTTATTTCTAATAAAATTAGGTTTAAAACTATCACAGCACAGTGAAACTGAAGAGTGAATGAAGCATTCTTGCAAAAATCTTAAAAACTGCATGACACTTACAAAGTGCTAAAAATCTTGCTATGACCTGAAATATGCTTGTTATACATTAAATATTTTGTAGTATGTGTTCAGATTTCATATGAATGCAATTGATTACCAAAAAAAGTTACTGAGAAAGATGAGAGTATTTTAGATTGTTAGTTAATTTTATAAAAACTTTGTTTCAAATTTTATATTATAGATTTTTTCAGAGACTGACAATGATGTCTTAAGAAAACAGAGCAACTTATATTCACTGCTGTTTTTAGCACTTGGGATCATTTCCTTTTTTACTTTCTTTTTTCAGGTAGGTTTTAATATTTTAACCTTATTTTAATTGTTCATCATGTTTTAGAAACCAGACCTGAAATATACTAAAAATTTGCTTCTTCATAATATGTCTCCAACTCAAACCAGAACCTGTATTTATGGTTCTAGATATGTCTTGTGCTGAAACTTTTTTGACCTAGAGCTGCTTGTGTTTAAGAGCCTTTTGAATCTATCCAGACCTCTTCACTTTAGAAATTCCCATCTTGTTCATCAGTCAGACACTTCTCAGCACCAAACTCTGGATTTCTAACTCATTTTCCATTGCCAGATAACAGGCAACCTCTCCAGTCCCGACACTTTACCACCCCCCTCTCACCTCATGACTTCCTATTTGAATCTCTTAAGTAATTGAAAATCTGTCAATCTCCTGCCTTTGTTCTTCAATTTTTTATTTCCCTAGCCCTTTCCTTCTCCAAGGGAACATCCCATATTTCTCCTGTGGGAGTCCCCAAAGTCTCCCAGGCCCAGTTTGTCATGTAAAACACTCATCACTCTGATATTCATTTCCTCCTGCTGAAATACTAAGGGTTATACCTGATACAACAGTGCCACTTGAAAAAAATAAGTAGTAATCTTATTAAATATTTTCATATATAGTCCAGTTTATAATTTAGGAACATGTTGGTATAGTTTTATCTGTTCAATGAGCCCACAGAGTGAAATAATGTGCTTGGGACAGCAGCATAAACAGCCTCTTGCAGAAACCTGGTTTGTTTATGGAATTGTCTTGTTGCACAAGCGAAAAGGGCCTTGAGTATGGAAGGCTGAGTAGTACAGGGCTGTTATAGGTTTGCTCAGTTTTTAAATGTTCATGTAATTTTTAAAATTTGACTGATGCATTTGACTGAACCCAGGTTGCCTTAAAAGCCTTTAATCTAAAATGAATGACCTAAATGTTTAAATCTGTAAATGTACTTGTTTAAATCTGATTTACATTGACTCAGACAAAAGAAATTAAAGTGTTGAGTAGTAACCTTTTCCTTAAAGCATGCTGGTAAAGCAGTGCTAGAAAATATTTCTATTCTCCCTATATTTTTTTTCATTAATAATATTTGAATGTCAGCACTGTGAACCTACTAGAATGTACATATATTAAACTTGGTTTTACGTTTGGTTTCTGCAAACAGGACCACAATATTTTTTACTTTGACTTTGTAGAGGCGATTTATCTAAAATATTTCTTGAATAAACACAAACAGTGTAATACTATACTAAGCATTGTACTTTTTCTCAAAAAGGGTTTCACATTTGGCAAAGCTGGAGAAATTCTTACAATGAGGCTTCGATTCATGGCATTTAAAGCAATGCTTAGACAGGTAAAGATAATAAATATTTTGATTTCTAGGGTTTTAAAAATAATTCATGGTATTGGTATAAAATAATTGTATTCTACATCACTCTATCATACAGAGAAGATTAATCAGACTAGAAAACAATTTGATTAATTACATGTGCTTATGCAAAGTGTCCTTACAGGGAGAATCTTAAATCAATACAAGAGCTTTTCATGTACTCCTTGCAATGAGTTAGTTTTACAGCCAATTTACAAGGGCCTGACAAGTTGATTTGCACCAGCAGTATTCCATTATCTGTTCATTTGCCTGCTTTGCTTTCTTTGGGCCCTTTCTCCCCTAAGGAAATGCAATACAACTTACACTGTCACTCTTACTTCAAATGTCTGATTTAAATTGTGATATGTACAGACATGTGGGGTTTTTTTTAATTTATTGGAAGTCTTCATACAAGCCCCCAAATCTATAATTGTTTGTTAATGCAACAATAAAATTGTGTACTCAAAAGTAAAACTATGTTCAGAGAATTAAAATATAAATAGAATGTAATATTGTGAGGTGCTTCTAAATTTGCCTTAATTTTGTATGATTTCAGGATCAGTATTTTAGATGTTGAAATACGAAATATGATATGGGGTTTTCAGTCTTGCACATAAAGCTATATGTAGACACAGAATTTAATTCATCTGAACATGACTATTTTAAATGTGACAGACAACTGTTGTATTCTGAAAAATCACAATGTATAGATCAGCCATACTAAAAATCTAATGAAAAGGCAATCTTACAATTGAGTCTTGAGGTTACAAATACCTGTAATACATTACCAGGACATCATTAAATGCATACAACACATTACAGTTTAAATCAGCTATTTGGTCACATGGTGAATAAATCATAAACTGTGTACCTGATCCCAACAATTCGCTTTGGTCAGGTAGAAGGGTTTGATTTTTCATTTGCTTGGGTTTGGGTTTTTTTCTTGTTGTTGTTGATTTGTTGGTGTCTCATAGCTTCCAAATAAGCCTCTTCAATATGGGAAGAAACAAAGCAAGGAAAATTTCATTTTTTAACCTGAAAATGCTTTACACTTAACCTGTCCCCCAACAGCTTTGCAGCCATGAGGGAGTGTGACCAAAGAGTTCTCCCCTCCAGCCAGATCCAGTGAAGGAACAGCAGTGAGGGAGGGTGAATTTTGCTTTTGGGAATCTCTCAGCTGCTCCCCTTCCTTCTCAGCAGTGACAGTGAATACAGCAATGATTCACAAGATTACACTTCTTTCTAAATATATGCAATGTGCAATGATGGAATCAAACTTATTTAAATATGTACAACTGAGGCACTGGCACATACCAGATTTACTTAGCAGTTTATTTCAAATGTCCAAAATCTGGTCTTAAAAATAATTTTTCTTACTGTAGGATATGGCCTGGTTTGATAATCCTAAAAATAGCACTGGAGCATTAACTACAAGACTTGCTAATGATGCCTCTAATGTGAAAGGAGTAAGTAAAATTTTGGGTTGGAAGTTTTCCTATTTGGTTTAGCATGTAATGAAGTTGCAGATTAGGTTTGACTAGCTTGACTTTGAAAACTAAAATATACTATAAAATAGTATATTTTATGAATAAAAGAATTATATATAAAAATTATACCAGCTATTGGTATATATATAATAATTATATATATACCAATAGCTGGTAGAGAATGCACTGATGCACTTTATGAAAATTATGGTAAATATATATTTACAGACTAATTTCCAAATACATTTTTCTAAAAAAAAACTATTGTGCTGTATTGTGATCTTTATTATTAAACAAATTTATTTGGAATATCCTAAGAAGTCTTTTTAAAGAGGCCTTATTCACCTAAAGACATGCAACTAAGTTTATTCAGTTTACAATCTTCTGCTATTTTTTTTTGGTTGTACAGATTTCCTAATAAAAAAATAACTGTCAGCAATTAACTTCCTGTTTTCTGTTACCTTATGGAGATTCTTTATAAGTAAATTATGTACTTTCAGGCATCTGAAATATCAAGCTAAAACATACTGAAGGTAATAATTTGTGTATGCTTAAGTAAATTTTTACTGCTACATTAAGTTATATGCTTGGTTTTTTTCTAAACTGAAGGACTCTGAAGTACCTTTGGCTTTAATTTCATAGCAAAAGTTAAATATTTACTCTTCTTTTTCATTGGGCTCTGTGTGATGATGTGTAAAGCTAGCTCTGTGATCTAGAAAACATGACAGATTTTAATGTTTAGATGTAACTATGAGTATGTAATGAGGGTAAAGCTTGTTCTGTGTCAAGAGCAGAATTTAGAAATTGAAGAGTAAATTGAAGTAATCAGGATATGGGGAAAGAAGAAATAAAAATTATCTAGATAATTTTTTATAAAAGCATTTAAGAAACTACCATTTTGTAAAATAGCAAAACTGAGTTAAGACTTTCTAAGTAGTGCTTTGAGAATCTAAAATTCTGTGGTTGAAAATGCTTTTCTTATTTAAATTGCAGTTATGTTGGTAAGAAATGCCTTCTTTCCTTTGTCCAGGCAACTGGTGTCAGACTAGCGTTAATTGCCCAAAACGTAGCCAACCTGGGGACTGGAATTCTTATATCATTAATTTATGGCTGGCAGCTGACCCTGCTACTTTTAGCTGTTGTGCCCATCATTGCAGTGGCAGGAATGATTGAAATGAAGATGTTGGCTGGGCATGCTAAGAAAGATAAACAAGAGCTGGAAGCTGCAGGAAAGGTGGGTCTAGAGAAATAAATCTATTTCTGTATAATGTATACAGTCATATTTACCAAAGCATTGTTAATGGATGAATGACTTCTGAGTACAGAACATTTCACAATATACAAGTTCCAAAGACAGGCAGGTACACTCGTAGACATACAGAGCATCACACCTCTTCAATAACAATTGAAGACTTATGGTATTAACCAATTAATATTTTTGTTGTTAAATGCTGGAATGTGCTAAAGACAATTCAGGCATATTCTCTTCTCATTCCTTTTCCAGACATCTTTGTTTTCCTTATTTTGCAACCACTCTCATTTTGACATTCTTTTTTTTTTTTTCTGTCATCCCTTTTTGGCATGCCATCTATCTTACATTTATTACACTGCTTTTTTTTTTTCTCTCTCTCTCCTTCTTCATCTTATTAATGTTTGCAGTGATAATATGTATATATCCGCTGGTTTCTGTTTGCCATTCCTTTGTTTCTTGAGTGGAAGAGAAAGATGAGAACTGAAAAGCAAGAAGGCTAGACTCTTGTTTAACAAATTAAATGAAGTCATTTAATGTCACTTCATTCCAAAAATCCTTTTGGGACAGAACAACTATTTCATCACTTCACAGATACTGCTTTCTTCAAGGTAAAACTTTTCTAAAACCTCTTCCTCTAAAATGTCTGACTCTTTTTAAAAGTTGCTGAAAAGAAAATCCTTTATCTATGGTCATGCAACTCCATTTTCTTCCTTTCAGCTGGGTACATTTCTTCTGCTTCTCTCTGAGGGATGAGCATTTATTTTATGTTGTTTTGTTGTAAGATGTGATAGAAAATAGATGGCAATTCTTGTAATAAGCACTAAAAACTTTCTTAATGAAGCATATTTTGAAGAATTAGCACAGGTGTTACAAATATTTATGATTTTTTTTTTAAACTTAAAAAATATTTTCTTTTCATAGTAATGTGAGTTTCCCTTCTCAAGCATGCACTGGACTACAGGCATTTTATTAAATTCTCTTTTTTTTTTTTACATATAGGATTTTTTCAGTAAAAATAGAGTTCCATCTGGAAAAATTTGCTTTCTGCAAAGAGTTGCTGAACTTAGGTTACTAAAAACCCTTACTTTATGGTCTTAAACTAAAATTACATGAAATGTGTACGATAGCAAAATGCATTAAAGCCTTGAGAGTCTTTTGAGAGAATCATCAAGGTTGGAAGAGACCTTCAAGGTCATCAAGTCCAACCATCAAGGCAGCACCACCATAATGACCCCTAAACCATAGTGCCACATCCATCTCTTGAGCACTGCAGAGACAGTGACTCCACCACCTACTTGGGCAACCTATTTGAATGCCTGACCACCCTGACAGTGATTTTTTTTTAAATATCTAATCTGAATAGCCCGTGGAAGATTTATGCATACAAATGACTTAAGTCTAAAGAATCTGCAAGCTAAAAGAAGGTACCAGAGTAAATATTTACTGCTGAGATCTCAGGCTCAAAGGCACCTAAATAACCTGGACATTTTGATTATAGCCCAAACTCTGCAGACTGAAAGTTGAATGCTAATATGCCATTTTGCATGTTAAGCATCTTTTCTATATTTGTTATTGCTGTCTAATGCTTTTTCACCATTTATTTGTAGAACATTAAAGAGGTCTTATCAGAAAATTCTGACTGTTGTAAGAAAATCTCATTGTCCTAAAAAGAAAAATGTAGAATGCTTATTTTTATATCATCAGTCTATGATTTTAATAACCAGTATAAAATATAAAATTATATTCCCACAGAATCTTCTATTAATTTAGAATAAGGAATTGCAGCATACTTTTGATTAAAACATTTGTTTTTCTATTGCAGATTGCCACAGAAGCAATAGAAAATATTAGAACTGTTGTTAGTTTGACCCGAGAAAGAAAATTTGAGTTGATGTATGGAGAACATTTGATTCTACCCTACAGGTATAATAAACATAACTAAGCTAAAAAAAAAATCTATAATAAATTGCAAATATTTACTTCAACAATAATATTTGTAATAGTGTGTATGATTTAATGTATAATTTCATTATTTCAGTATTGATGCCAATGTTTTGCATATTTGTATTGACAAATGCAACCACCACCACTCAACATTTTAAAAAATTTGCTTTAATTATTATTTTTTTTTATAATAGTGGTATCTTCTATTACAGTGTTACTTAGTTTGGTAAAATGTTGGTTTTAAGTGAGCTTTTGAAGTGTTCTAATCTAAATTTCTACCTGATTTCTTGGATATTTATTTTAAACTATTTAAATGTAAATTTAATATTACATTAAGACACTATTTAAACTGATAGTAAGATGGAAGCATTTGAATAATTACTTACTGATTTGGGGCTGAAAATAAAGTAATATAAGTCTGTCTGGACTGAAGCAAAATTTAAGTCTTAAAGTAAACAACTAAATATATTCTATTGATTAAAGTTATATTTGTTCCAGAATGGAATGTTTTATTTTCAGACATCTATGAGAAAAGTAAAGGAAATGAAAGTATATGTACACAGATATAATGGGAAATAAGCAGGAGTGCCACTAACACATCTACCATAATAAATGAGTGGCTTGAGCACAGTACAGGACATAAAAGATATTACTTAGATTTTTTCCCAGGCTGCTGGCTTTTGAGATCATATCTCATGATTTGCAGAACAATTTGTAACCATTCTCGGGGTTAACATTGATGGGACAGCTGCAAGACTTTCATCTTTCTGTTGTTCTAGTATAAATAAGAACTTTTTGCCCTATGAGAGAGAAGATGTGTTTTTGGTTAATGTTTCGTATGTAAACTTTCCATTCATATCAGTATCAATTGAAGTCAATTATTTTTTGTGTACTAGGATTTCAGTATGACTGCACACTTTGATGAAAATATGCATTCTTTCTGTACAGAAATTCTGTGAAGAAGGCACATATATTTGGCTTTTGTTTTGCCCTTTCACAAGCAATGATGTTCTTTACCTATGCTGGCTGTTTCCGGTTTGGTGCCTATCTAGTGGTAAATAAACACATGGAGTATAAAAGAGTATTTTTGTAAGTATCTCTTTTGCAATCCCTTTTCTGTCTGTTCAGGAAAATTATTTATAATTTAAGTGCAATAGTTCAATACAGGGCTATGGAAACAAGTATGATAGACTGAGATCCTACCAGTGTGGATATCAGTGACCTGAATACCTAAGAAGGTCAACCACTCTGATTTTTTTTTTTTTGCCAACCTAATTAAAGATCATTAACACACCTCATTTTGACTAAAAGATGTTAAAAAGTGTCTGCATTCCATCTGCTAGCTGAACATCTCTAGCCAGCTGAGTGAATTTTCAGTTAGATTTGAAAGGGAGGGATGAACAAAAACTGTGTGAGCCCGTCTTCACTGTTCAAACACAGAATAAAACAGATCACTTTATGTAGCTCTGAAGAAAAAAGAAAGTTAATAAAAATGAATCTATTTTACTTTGCCTTAAAACAGGCTAAGAGGTGTCATATATCAAATAGCTGATCTTGATGATGATTTTGTTTCTATGGTGTGTGGCAGTAAGTAATAGCTGAAGACAACGGGTTCTTAAACTGTTCTAATGTAGCCTATAAATTACATAAAATTCCATAAAATGACATGAAAGTCATCAAAACCCAATAAAAGCACAGTTTCCAATTTTTATGAGTAATTGTAAATCCAAATTTTCCAGCAGAGATGTGGTAGAAAATTAAATATTTATTGTCACCTTGTTACAAGCTTGATTTCTTATTTTCATTGATGCCTTAAAAAGTGATCATTAATTCCCAAAGGTCATTGAACCCTACAGAGGAAACCACAATGAGGATGGAACAGCATTAGAGTAACAATGATTCCATCCATTGACCCCTTTCCTCATAGCCCCAGCAGAGACTTAATATACTAACTAGAATTAACTAAAGAAATTACTGCTAATAAGTAATGAAAATACTGAATTTGGAATGCAGGCATGTTTATCTCATGTCATTAAATGAGGGTAAAAATAAATTTCTGGAGCTAAGTGAATAATTAAAGCAATAATAGTTGATTACTACTTTATTCTTTCTAAATTTAGCCCTCTTTTTTCTCTGACTGAAAGTTGAGTGCAGCCACATTTCCACCGTTCTTTTCTTCATTGTCTGTTGATATTTTTTTTTCGGGTTTCTTTATAGAGTGTTTTCAGCTGTTGTATTTGGTGCAATGGCACTAGGACAAACCAGTTCTTTTGCTCCAGACTATGCCAAAGCCAAGATATCAGCAGCCCACTTGTTTCTGCTGTTTGAAAGAGTGCCCTCAATAGACAGTTACAGTGAGGAAGGAGACAAGCCTGTGAGTAAGCCATGTGTGATGGGTGATCCTATTTATTGGTGACATGGACAGCACTCTCCTCTCTCTCGTCAAACTGATTCTTCCTCTCCTTCTGATTACATCCTTATCACAATGCATCTTTGACACTATCTGAACACAACGTGGACCAAGTTCTCTATTGTGAGTCCAGCTTTTGCAAATAGAGTCAAAAGGGTATTTGTTTTGAAAATCTCTTTTGATTTCTGGGGGGCTGGGGATACTTCTGCAATTCTATTCTAATCATCTGTGTAATTGTCTTCAAGAGGTAACAGTGATAATATTTTCATTATAGGAAACATTTGAGGGAAACATAACAATGAAAGATGTGGCATTTAACTACCCAAACCGACCAGAAGTCAAAATCCTCCAAGGGTTGAATCTAAAAGTAGAAAAGGGACAAACTCTGGCTCTTGTTGGCAGCAGTGGCTGTGGAAAGAGCACTGTTATTCAGCTGCTGGAGAGATTTTATGACCCACTTGATGGAGAAATGGTAAGTATTTTTGCAAGAACTGGTCACCAGGTTAAGGGAGGATGTTCTTCATTGGTTTTCTGTGATGTTATAAGTACAATAGGTATTTCTAGTTTTATTTTTTTAAGTATTTTTAATGTGAAGATCATCAGAGACTCATTGGGTCTCCTTAATTAAACTAGATGTATGTGAGTCCCAGTTTCCCACATTACAATTATTGATCCAGGACAAATTTCCTGACATTTTTATAAAAAGAACAGTTTAAAAACTAATAAATATATGTATCTACTTCTGTTTGATCTAGTAATAGAATTTTCTATCTACGTTCTTTCAAAAAAAAAGGTGAACTTTGACAAAAGTATTTTTTTTCATAATTTTTACTTGTCAGAAACATCTTCAAGGGTATGCCTGCTTATTAAGTGATAGATTGTAAATACTTTTAGTAATTTTGCTTCAAAATATAGGGTTTTCTTTACTACTCATTCAGCAACTTTATATTTTTTTTTCACATAGTGGTACTGTTAATTGCTGATAATTGTTCTTTGATGTAAATGTGCTCAGAGGTTTTGTCTGAAATAGAATAACACATTTTGACCTTCATGAGGTGAGAATAAGAAGGATTTTAGAGCTTGTCTCTGTAGAGATTCTCACAAAACATAAAACTATACTTAAATAAAGCCTAGATAGAATTGAAAATTTTTTGAGGTTTAAAGTGCCTAAAAAGGTTCAGTTTAGCAAAGTGATGTGTAGAAAGAAGCAGCATAGTTGCTCCAAAAGTGTGTTTAACAAAGTGCAACTTCCTTTTCAGTGCTTCTGACCTTATGTCCACAAATAACCAACAACAGTTTTCTGAAGGGTAAAGCACAGACCTGTGCCATAGAAACCACAAAAGTTTTGGACTAATTCTCAAGCTGAGCTGCACTGTGAACTGAGTGAAAGGGGTTTAGCTTAATGCAGAAACGATCAGAACAGCTGTTCACAAAAGTTCCCTCATTTCATTGGATTTTGAATCAGGTTCATTATGACACCTTTTCCGTTGAAGAAAAAGTTATATTGGCTGAAAATAGACTGTAGAGCACCAGCTGTAGAGTTAGTAGAATAATCCCCAACAGCCATGCTATGAAGGGGGAAATTCTTCAGCTACCCAGCTGATCTTGTCACCCAACACGAAGCCTAAGTGCTGCATTGGGCCATTCTAGTGGAGATTTAACAGCCCTTTTAATGTCCTGGTTTATTTGTGTCCAAGGTGACCTGTGTAATTATGAAGCTGATACAGAAAAAATAAAAATAAAATTATGTTTTTATTTATCTAACAAAAAATGATAGCAATTCAACAGGCATATTTAGCAGAAGTATGAGAGTTGCCAATGAAGAAAACTGGCTGCAAATGATATCTTAAGGAAGTAAATTTCTTCTTTATAGATGCAAAATAGAGGAAAATTTTCCTGCTGAAGAAACAATTGAAAGAACTTTACCTAAAGTTCTTTGAAGTTGCTTCAGCATACCCTATCTTCCACTGTCTTCAAAATCCTAATTAATTATTGAAGTAAAGAAAAGGACTGAGGCAGCATTCACTTCTATGAATTAGAAAATTTTGGAATATAGACAAGAAGGAGGGGAATGGATTATGTGGGCTTGCAATAGGTAAGAAAGAGCTAAGGAAAGAGCTGCAATTGCACAACTTCTGTGTATTCATTTAGAGTGAGTCTCAAATTCATACATAACCATGTGACTAAAATTTAAAATGTTTGCTTTCTCAGATCTTTGATGGCAAAAATGCAAAGGCACTGAATATCCAGTGGCTGAGAGCTCAGATTGGTATCGTGTCTCAAGAACCAATCCTGTTTGACTGCACTATTGCTGAAAACATTGCCTATGGAGATAACAGCCGGGAGGTGTCCTTTGAGGAAATTGTTAGTGCAGCAAAACAAGCCAATATTCATTCCTTCATTGACTCACTACCAGATGTAAGCTATTCCCTTTCTTTCCTTCTCAGAACTGGATGTGAACTTAAGTGCCAGGGAAAAACTGTCTGCTTATTGTACCTGGGGTACAATAATTCTCTGAGATGAAAATAAATCTGAAACATTTAAAAAAATATTTTCCTTACCTAATTGTATTTACCATACTTATTTTCACTCTGGGAGATTCCTTTGTCAGGTAGAGAGTGGAATTTTAAGATATCAAGGAAGAAGACACAAAATTATAACTGAGAGCTGCTACTGAGGGATGGGGTTTTAAAGTTGGCCATTTTTTTTAAGCTCCTGTCTGTCTCAAGATGATGTGAAAGATTCTGCTAGACTGATGAGTTTACACTTTCTTGCAGTTATACCTAGCCAGAATTTGAATTTCAAGTATTCCTGTGGTCTGATAATTACTAAGAATTTTTCATCTATGTGCATAAGACAAACACATAATAATATAAGACGGAGCATCTTGGGTCAGATGAAAGGTCTGCCATGCACAAAATCTTGTCCTTATGCAGTGACCAGGAAGATGTAATTACAAGTATTCAGAAAGGCTAAAAATTTAATCAGATTTCCCCTGAATGCTCATCTCACTTTGCATGATTTTTCAGTTTGAACCCCAGTATTGTCACAGACTTTCACACCTTTGGTTTTGTGTTTTCTGATTAAGAATAACATTGTCATTTCAACCTTAGAGTAGCTTGTTGCTTTGAATTTATTAAAAACTGGATATTATAAAGAAGTCTATTAGTAAATGATCTATAGATCTGTGGCAGATAGAAATCCTGGTCAGCTGTTTCCAGAAAGCTACTGGTGTGGAATATGCAGATTATGGGAGGCTGGTGTCAGAATTGGTATGCTTCAATATACATTCAAACTGATTTCCATTCACAGCCTGAATTTATTACATTTTTTCCAGAAATACAATACCCGTGTAGGAGACAAGGGAACCCAGCTTTCTGGTGGCCAGAAGCAACGCATCGCCATTGCCCGAGCTCTTGTACGCAAGCCCCAAATCCTGCTTCTGGATGAAGCTACTTCTGCCTTAGACACAGAAAGTGAAAAGGTAACTTAAGTCTGAGCCAGGAATCTGGAATCTAAACTTTTTTTTTTTTGGATTATGATTACTGTTTTTATTCCCACAGTTTAAAGCCAAAAGCTGGAAATATGGTGTTTTATGCAAATTACATATTTAGGTAAATAAGAGACAAATATAAATGTCTTACCCCTCCTTGGGGGAAAAAAAAAAGTATTTTTTACATCTGTATGGCAGTAGGCAGATTGAAGTTGCTATTCCTTAGCCTAGAAGTCTTCAGGCTTGAACTGAGAAAATGCTATCAAAATTGAATCAGGACACACAAACTACAGAAGCCAAAAATATTGAGGATGCTGCTAGAGAACATAGGTTGTTTGTTTTTTTTTCCTGTGAAACTATGTGGCTTTCTTAAGTTTTCTTCCTTTTCCCATTGCTTTCTGATCCTTGCTACATCTCCATGGCTAAAATTATATTTTTAGGTAAAAATTGGTAAAAGATTTACTTATTTTTCAAGGCCAAAACTGTAATCTTGATATTACAAAAGTACAATCCAGCTGTAGAAAATTAACAGAGAGTCTACAAAATACTTACTATTAATGAGGAAAATATTATATCATATATTATAATCTGGAAAGTTAAAATTTCTGCTGAGTTTTGATCAATGGTAGGCATGAAAAAATAAGGTTTAAGGGAAAAATGCCATTAAATAATCCCATGATTTATTGTTTTCTTGATTATATGCCTGTTAGGTATTTAAATTTAACCTCTTACTTTATTCTGCATTAATAAACATAAGGAATAAATACAAGAAAGCAGAGATTGTTTTTAATATCTTTCTGCCAGTGATAGCTTTAAGAAAATGTGATTCATAAGACTCCCTGTGAAATCATAAGAACTAGTATGATACCAGTTGGCCCGAGAATATTGACTTCCATATATAATTAATCAGTCATGAAAGGAAGCTGTGGAGATCCCCAGTTGAACCTCCTCTGCACACAAAGGCCAGTCCTGAACACAAATTTAGATTATGTTATGCTATGTCTGGTAGGGTACTTGAAAATCTCAAGGAGATTCAGTAGAGATGTTTTTGTCCCTGTTCCAATGACTAATTATCCTTGCAGTGAATCCTTTTTATATCTAGTCAGAACATCACCTACAATTTAAAATAATTTTCTCTTTTTTTTCCTGCCATGCATCTCAGTAATGAGCTTGGTTCCTTCTAATTCACTTAACTATCACAGAATTATCTACTCTAACAGTCTGGACTCTGCCAAGACATAGGCTAATTCTAAATCAAGATGCTTGAGCAAGAGATATTCCCTTTCCTTCACTGCCATATTAGAGTTTACAGATGGCAGTTGGGGTGTATGTCAAGGCAGCTGCCAGAATAGCTCACCTTTTGGTTTGTTCACTGTGCAGATTGTCCAGGAAGCGCTGGATAAAGCTCGAGAAGGCCGCACGTGCATCGTGATAGCTCACCGCCTCTCCACCATCCAAAATGCTGACACGATCAGCGTGGTCCAGAATGGCAGGGTTGTAGAGCAGGGCACCCACCAGCAGCTTCTGGCTGAAAAAGGCATCTACTATTCCCTAGTCAGTGTTCAAAGTGGATAATGCAACATCTCAATTCAAGGCAGTACTTATCTCTGCATTGTCACTGTGGCTACTATTGTCTTTGTAATTATTTCAATATCAACAGTCAGTCTTGATACTTTTGGTTTTCTTCATTCCTTTCATAAGTTATACAAACCCAAGAAATACTAAGTAAATGTGTACCAGTTTCTCACTACTAGTTTTCATTATTCAAACCTCTTTTCTATGTGGCCAAAACAGATGCCCATGGCACTCATGAAAGTAGAAGCATGCTAAGCCAAATATAATTAATATTAGCTTGCTTTGAGCTCTTTCAAAAATCACACTAATTAGGTGTGAGCAACTTGGAAATATTTTCATGCTCATTAAAAACAATTTTGCTCTTGTCAGAAATAAACCTCAAGCCTTATCCTCGCTGTGCCTGTGTAAGACAGTCAGTCCTGGCCTATTAGGCTTGTTACCATATTTTATAAGAACTTGCAGGTCAGCTGAAGCTTTATGCCAGGTGTCTCTTGTTATGATGTGGAGTTTTAGCCTGGGATGTCAGTAAAGGCCTTGAAAATATGGGCACGGACTGTTTTCACAAAGGTCCCAGAACTGTAAGTACCTTACTGATCATTGAAGAGTTGCAACCTTAAGAGATGGAAAAAGACTACTTGAAATGAAACAGAAATTAAACAATAGATAAGGAAAAAACCCAGGATCATAACTGATGAGCAAGACAAGGCATCTGCTGCAGCCTGGGAAAGTATTCTCTGCAAGTCTCTCAAAGTCCTAGGAGTCAGAGGTCAAGGACTAAGAGCTCTCTGAAGACTGCAATATTTTATACAAGGTGAAAAGCCTGGATTTGGACTTAGAGATGGGGAAGGAAGGCATCCTTTTCATGTTGACGTCCTTGGCTGAAGAGCTCTTGAGTCTGAGCGCTGCCGTGACTGAGACTCTCAAGGACTGTAACCTTCGGTGCTGAATCCCTGGTATCGGCTCTGGGATACTGTATATTGTTTGCTAATACAGGATGGCTGTTGAGAGCTAACTGCTTCAAACATGGAGTAATATTGACTAAAAATTATTAATGACTAAACAGTAGAAAT
The DNA here is from genome assembly GCA_003676055.1 of Chloebia gouldiae. Classification (NCBI taxonomy): domain Eukaryota; kingdom Metazoa; phylum Chordata; class Aves; order Passeriformes; family Passeridae; genus Chloebia; species Chloebia gouldiae. The sequence goes on along the minus strand of QUSF01000003.1, from coordinate 19,619,145 downwards.
GTATTTTGTTAGTGAGTATTTATGCAGTAAAGTTTTGTTTTTAAGTTTGAAACTGTCTTGATTAATCAATCGTCTGCACTTCCGTCATAGCAATTTCTCATTCCCTGAGATTTATACATATGGTCTGTTGTACCTACACCTAGATATTTACTCACACTGAACCAGTCTGTAGGCAGATAGGCATACCAATTAGGCCCAACCAGGTACTAATTACACTCTATAGAATGTTGATGCAGTCTCATTGTACTCCTCTTGAATCACATACCTATTTTCTTTTGTTTCTGTCTTAGATGGAAAACCAGTTCGACTGGAAAATTTGTTTGTTTCCTATTTATGCATTACTTGATACAATAAGGTTCTTGTCCATCAATAAGGATATTACTCTGCATAATACTATAAATAAGATATACTTGAAACTGTAAGAATGAAATAGGTACTCTTCAACATTATAGTCTGAAGATTCAAGTAAGAACATACTTAAAGTGATTTTTTAAATTAAATTCTGGATGTTAGTATTTAGTTTTTAAACTATTTTTAATTGTTGATGATATATTTTTTAATTATTGATTAGAAATTATTGTTATTTCCCCAACTCAATTCAAAGATGCTTCATTTACCAGAACAATTTAGCTCTTCATGAAAATCAAGATAGCACTGTAAATACTTTACAAGAAACATCTGAAAACCATTTTTTTTTAATTTTGACCATACAGTTTAAAATATACTTCAGAAATTCACATCAAATGCACAAACTTTCCAAAACAATCCATTTTCCTTCATTTATTTATTTTACATTTTTAAAGAAGTATTTGTTGAGATTTGTGGAAAATTATGCATAATAATTCCAAATCCACTATAAATCCACTAAAAACAGCTATGTTGCTGCTCACAATTACATCCTTTTCAGAATTTTTTTACAGAAGACCATGACAATCATATTGCTACAATTGAACTACCATTCAATACCTCATCATGTAGTTTATAGGCACAAAACCAAAAGGACAGACAAAGACACTTCCAAAAATTCTTCATCATATTCCATTTGTACACATTTAAATTGCAGTGATTTACCGAAAGGAAGGATTGACTGTACTAGGACAATTCTGCTTTAAGGCCCATTATTCTACTGCATTTTTCCAAGGGGCTTAAGAGGTCTTACTCCTCAGCTCTGCCTTTTGAGTTAGGCTGTAACCATTCTGGTTCCCCTTGATGTCACAAGACACTTGTCTGAGCTCTAAGACCTCTTGTTGGAGCAGTCAGCTCTTGTCTTTGCCCATGAGCATGATATGTATATATTGTTATTCCGAAAAAATAAGTCTTTTTTCCTCTGTCTTTGAGAACCTGCAGCAGTTTCAAGCAGTACACACTGTTTTGAGGGGTGATAATTTAATGTTTTCCCACACATTTCTTGTGCCTCTAGACCCATTATCTTTGGAGCAAGTCTTTAGAGAGATGTCAGCATTGACACCACCTTGGCAATCCTAACCACTTTGCAAGCAAATGCCACTGACTATGGGGAAACAGAAAGGACTTATGTTCAACAATCTGGTAGACATTCTGCTGAAACAATTAATCAAAATAGAGTTCTCAGAGGAAAAAGAGGATTTAGGCCTAGAAAGTCATTCTTACTGCAGATTCTTATCTGGCTGTTAAATACCAATGTCCTATTGCCCAGCTTGCTCCAGCATATTGACTCCTGCAAGGATAATTGATCCTTATGCAACAAGTATCTCATTTCTAAACCCTTCTATAATTTCTGACATAGAGTGAGAGCATGAGTAAACTCCATCATTCTCCCTTACCTCAAGAGTTTCTGAAAGGGTATTTCTCACCAGCACCATAGACCATGTACCATGTCCAAAGGAAGACTATACATCAGTTCTGGATCCCCACTAGTCTCTTCTTCAGGCATTCCTTCAATGTTCTTCCTGAACTATCCCACATGTTGGGAGAAGTTCAATGGTCTTCCTCACTAAAACTGACTTCCCATCAATCAAGATTTAGTAGAACCAGTTCTCCTTTCTTGCAAGTAAATCCTTTTAATCTGGTGCTCTTTCCTATTGATATACTTGTCTATAAAATCAACCTTCCTGGTAGCTTAATTTCTGTTAGACACTAAATATCTCTTTTAAGCATTTGTTAATGAATAATCCTTGTAATTATTCATAGCACAGACATAAACATAATATCTTCCTCAAGGTGTATAGTCCATTTATAACTTCATAACTATTTGTCATACTCCTCTCCCTCAAAATCCAGTCTAACTTGTAGATTTGGTCATTGAAAGGAAACAAGACAGCTTGGAGAAAGGAAGAAACTTGATACACTGCTTATGAATATTGGGAAAAAGCATTCAATTCTTGTGCAGAAAAAGCTACATTGTAATTGTATCTATGGACAGCCTAAATAACTGTTATTGTCATGTATTCAGTCTTGTAGACAAATTGTCTAGAACGATGTAGCTTAATTATAAATTCATTCTGTATTTCCAGGAGAGGATGGTATCATTATTCTATCATTATCATTATTACCTTAAGGCAGTTACTTGAAAGCTGAAAGTAAGAAATAGGAGTGGCAGCAACTTCAAATTCATTGCTGTGAATTTCATGGACCCTAGAGCTATCAAAAGTAGAGAACAGGGAGAAAAAGAGTAGAACACACAAGGGCAAATATCTTTAGCAATAGCTATTGAAAGGTGAGTACATTTCATTTTGTCTTTGTGTGCTTATTCCTGTATGCATTTCATTCCATTAAAGATGGAGATCAGTATCCAGCTGCTGCTGTAGAGATCTAGCACAGGACTGCACATAACTCACAGTCAGTATTCAAACCTAAGTAATTTCTCTAAGCAAGTCTATCTTCTGCAGGGTTAACAAAGGTCTGGCCAATGAAGACTGGGGCACATTTAATCCTGCTCTGGAGCTGCTGTCACTAGCAGGTCAGATTAGCAACAACCTTGTATTGTATCTCTTCATAAAATGGTGCGAGATCATTATCATAAATACCTATATTGTTAATGCCCTGGCACAGAGTAAATGAATCACACCTTGAATGAGTGCTCTACTAAAATAAGCATCTTTGATCCTGCATTATGTAATGTTTTATAAAAGTAGATCCATAAACAATGGCTGCAGCCTTACATTCACCAAGCCAGAGATATTTTAGTGGAAATACTAGAAATTGTATGGGCTGTTTTAAAATGTCCCGACATTTAAAGTCACTGATGTTTTAGGTAACTTAAATATAAATATTGTGCTTATGTATATAATCTCTGAGTAGAAACGGTATCATTCATTTGCTTATTAAGGGAGATAAATATGTTAAGAATCTTTTTTGAATACACAAACATTTTTTTCTAAGATAAAAATGTGTGGTCCTTACATCATCTAACAAACAGAATTTATTTTATTTACACGTTAATTCTGATTTGGTTCTTGGTTAATCCAAGGAAAAAATTCAGTTCATTATATACAAGATGTTAAAAATGAAGCAATGTTGAGGGGAGAAGGAATACACATCTATATGACACAGGAACCCACTTACACTTCAAATGTCCATAATTAGGACAGCTTTCATTACAGCAATATATTAAAAAGCCAGGACAGAACTTAGAAAGAATGATGCTACTATAGAATCATAGAATGACTTGAGTTGGAGGGGACTTTAAAGAACATCTGGTTCCAACATCTGGTTCCTCTGTTGTTGACAGGGACACCTTCTACTCAGCCAGGTTGTTTAGAGCCCCCCCCAAGCTGGCTTTGAACACTTCCAGGGATGTGGCATCCACAACTTTTTTGGGCAACCTGCTCCAGTGCAGGATTTTTTCCTGGTACCTAATCTAAGCCTGCTCTCTTTCAGTTTGAAGCTGTTTTCCCTTGCCCTGTCCCTACATGCCCTTGTAAGCAGTGTAGGTGCACCGTGACCAGCACTGTTTACTCTCTTTATTGCTGGGGCTATGACAAGCTGTTTGGTTAACACTGACACCACACTTTTTTTCTTTCTTGGCACTCTTGTCTTTCCCTATGTTTAACTTCTTCTTACCTTCCCTTTTACATATATGATATTTTGTACAGCTTTCATTTTGGATTGTGCTTGCTTGTTGTGGAAACTTTTCAGTCATACTTTGATATGCATATATTTAATACTGTTGTAAAGCAATACATCATTCCCATGTTGTTTAACAAACAAATTTAAAAGAAACAAATAAAATTTTTGCACACATTCCAAAACAAGAGTAGGAAAAGGCACTATGGAATTATGATAGATTTTTCCATCCGTCAGATGAATTCCTAATCTAAATAAGTTTTCCCAGGATTTTCTTTTGGATAGCTCTACAGAAGATTTATCTACATGTATCTGTCTATTTTTCACTGTAAACGAAGATGAGTTATTAAAGATCAGAGTTATTTTCATATCCATTGAATCAAAAACAGATTAGAAACTACTCCTTATGCATATTAAAGTTGTGAATTACAGTTCTGGATGCTAATATTTCCCTGTTCAGCTTCTTACTGGTACATTCAATTAAGCATACAGCAATCTAGTTTTGCAGATGCTTATAATTTCATTTCCTGCAATTTCCTGAGAAGTTTGATAAATAATCTGAAGCTTGGTTGCTCACTTAGTGCTTGTATGTAGACATTTGAAATCTTTCCTCTGAAGATATGATTATTCTTTCTAGCTCTAATTTCCACACTACTGCCTATGAGACTTCAGCTGTAGAAAAAAGTATGTGATTTCCATCTAAGACTATTTCATTTCAAAATGAAAATAAATTTCAAAATATCATTCAAAATTTCTCCATAAGTACTTGTGGAAAATTGAAATGCTAGAAGTAATTTCTGTGATTGAACTTTAACCCCAGTTTCCTTTGTGTTCATGATGAAAGATGTTTATTTTCTTCTTCATTACCCTATTCTGTAAATTAGCAATTCTTCTTCCTATTGCCATGTCTTTAATTTGCCACATGATGGCCACATTTGTTCAGAAAATAGCTAAACTTAACTGCATTGTCTTTTTTTCTTTTTACTTCCTCATGTATGTCTTGTTTGACTCAATATATGCATTATTATTCTAACCTAAACAGCAATGTTCTCTTCCCTGCCTAAGGGAAATTTACAGTCCTATAAAGTCAGAATTCCTAAGGCCTAGACTAAGGCAGTAGGCACTAACTGCTCTTCCCAGCTTCTACTACGTCAAGCAGACCTGCTGGAGGAAATCCATGATGGTAGATCATGTTTATCTCCACATTCAAATCAAAGGCCTTTCATTTATTTATTCCTAATTTAATCTAATTTGCTAAAAAGTCTATTAAGATAAAGGAGGATAAAGAAGAATCTTCCCATGTAAAAAGCATTTCAGAGTATTACAAGAGCAAAGAGGTTTTCATTTAGTCTGGGTAATTTGATTCCAGATACAGAGTTTGAGTTCCATTTTTTTGAGCAACTTGCTTCTTTAAGGGAATTCTCATTCAACACCACTATCATTCTACATTGAATTTCACATGACCTCTAAATTTTACAGAACAGATACAGGAATTTACAAAATAGGGTATTAAAATGCCACATTTATATTGAAGTGAAACTGTTCACCTGTGAGACAGCAGGCATTTTACTACCAACGCTGATATTTTATACTAGGTGAATTTAGTATTGCCTGTTAATAAATGATAAAAGCAGTTCACAATAGCTTGATTTTGCAGCTGTGGACAGGAAATTCAATGTTTGGTTCAATTTAATATACCTCAGACTTTAAAACAGATGTTCAATGCACTTTCATATGACCTAAATGAAAATAATTTTAAAATAATTTAAGTGTTTAATTGGTTAAACTGGCTGCAGTGAGGACACAGAGACAGTTTATTGCTTTACACTGAGAAAATTCTGTTTCTAGGATGAAATTGGGTCACAAGGAGAAAATAATTCTCAATAACACACCAATAAATTTCTCATTGTGGGTGAATATCTGTATGAACAAACACTACTCTTTTTTGAGTCCAGTAGCAGAAGAAGAAGTGATGGGTCCAATTTCATCTGAACACAAGAAAATAGTTTATTATTGTGAGGGTGGATGAAGACTGGAACGTGTTGTTTATAGAGGTTGTGGAGTTTACATCCAGATATCCACTAAACTAGTTATAGCCCTAAACTACTTGTTCTACTTAGCCCTGATCTAGCTAGGCTTTGGACTAGACAGTCTCCAGAAGTGATTGTCAACTTCAGCTGTTCTGTTTTCCTATGCAGGAAAAATGGTGGTCAAGCGTATGGATCCAACCAGTGAAATATATCCACTCCATATTGTGGCTTTCAGTATGTCAAAACCATTCAATACATTACAAGTGTATTAAGAAGTAAATAGTTACGAAAAAATGCTTGAACAGAACTTCATAGACTTCTGCACAAAGAGTACATAAAAGTCTCCCATGCCTCAAAGATGACTGTAACACAACAAAAGGGATGTTATAGAAATACTTCATGACTTCTGCTGACAGCCTGAGGCAAAGAATCAGATTTGGCTTGTGTCTGCCAAAGGAGAAAGAGGGTTGTTTATTCACTCTTACCAACAACCCATTATTTCTAACAGAACATTGTTTTGACATCATGACAATAAGCCATGGCTTTATTCAGTGAAAGCCAGGGACTGGCAAATCTTTGTTGTTAAGAATTGCAAATAATTAGTTACAGGATAGCCACAAGCAGCTGGAGAGTGGATGCTCAAGAACTGCCTTGGCTGCTTCTCTCTGCTCTTCTGAGAGCAGGTTTCCCTTTCCCCTCTGCCACCTCCTCATTCTATTGCATTGATGTAAGACCCTCAAAGGCCACCCTGAGAACTCATAATGAAAGGAAAAGACTGAGTTCCTCCAAGTTTCTAAGAGATCTCACATTATCAAACCTCATTCTGATCAATTTTTTTTAATTTTTTGAGCTTTCATCCCTTCTCCACCAACGCTATCAAGCACTAAAAGACAACTGATTTTCTAGATATAAATACAGCCATCTATTAAACTAATTATAGAAAGAAAATATAGCATAATTTAAAGGTTATTATAAAACTTTGTGGCAAATTTTTCTTTATTTGTACATCAGTGAAGAATTTTTCTAAGACATTTTCCTTACACTCTGATGGGAAAGATGGAGGAAGAAATGACCAGGTAATAGAAAAGTTTTCAGTCAAGTTTCCAGTCATGGCTTTTCTTTTTTATAATAGAGATCTCAAGTGAATGTTTCCTAAAGATTAATCTAATGTTTTGTTAATCTTATTACAAATATTTCACAGAACTCTAGGAATTCAATTTCTGTTATGTCTTTGAGCTAGCATAATTTTATGAGTGAGGGAGCACCTTGCATTTTCCCATCCTAATACCTCTGTGCCAGATCACTTGCACTCTTCCTCCATGCCCACATCTTTCCCTTCTCATTGTCCCCTTGCACTCCTCTGTTCCCATTTTGCCACCAGCCCTGCCTGATTTGCAATGTGTTTTCTCTTCTTCCTGCCACAACTTTCCTGTTCGTCCTTTTTCCTCTTCTCTGATGCTTTCCCTCCTCTGTCAGTGGGTCAGGACCACAGGAGGGTGAGGCACAGCCCAATGCACAAATCACTGCCACACGTCTTGCTCTGAGGGGGGCCCTGGGGGAGGGATCTCTCACAGCTGGGTTTTTCCAGTGGCATCTCCAAGATTACTAACGGAATAGGGAAAAAAGTGCAATGTGCATTCAGGCAGTGGCTACCTTTTTCATTGCATTGAGTTAGTTTTACAAAAGGCTGAAAATTGACACTTGTGATTCTGGCCTTCAGTCCTGTAATGGAATTCTCATCAGATCTCCATGCAAAGAAGTGAAAAACATATGTGTTGTAGATGCAGGCGAACCCAGTGGGAAGAAGTGACGATGTCTGACTCAATTCAGAAGGCTGAATTATTTCTTTATTATAATTATGATAAAATACATTAATATACTATATAAAAGGAGCATACTAAAAACTACATACTACTTTCTCTTACTCTATCTCTAATCTAACTAACTTGTGACCCTGCTCACGAGAGTCCAGGCACAGGTGGATTGGATTGGCCATCAGGCTCAAACAATCCTCACCAGAATCCAATCAAGCACTGACTGCAGGTAAACAATTCTCCAAACACATTCCACATAGGAAAAACAAGGAGCAGAAATAGAAATTGTTTTCTCTTCCATTTCTCTCTGTGCACGTCTATGAAAAATCCTGAGAGTGAGAGAAATGTGCTTGCCACACATATGAGTTTTCAATAAAATGGTGACCCATATCTTCTATAATCCCATTTGGTGTCTGTAAGATTAAAAATACAATCTGTCTCTCAGTGCATTTAGATCTTGTGATATAGGTGTGAATGGCTGCATGATGACACTGGTGCAACTGAAGAAGAGCAGTGCCACCAGCATGGACTCAGATATAATGCTGCAAAGTTTCCACATGTTGGATGTTTTTGTAACAGGGCTAAAGACATTTTTCCTTTTTCTAATATATTTTTGTTGTTTATTTTTTTAATTAAATTTCTTTTTTGTAGTTTAAAAAAGCATCACAAAGCATGTAGAGATTGAGTCCCTTTCTTAAAGAGAACATGGTCTTACAGACCTCTTAAACCCAGTGAGAGTTACAAACTAAAAGGACAGGCACGTGGCAAAAAATCCCCAAGTATAGCACTAAAATACCAAACTCATGCACATGTGTTTATTTGTATTACATTATGAAGTACCAGTCTTGCCATCTTTTTGATCCTTTATCTAAATATAAACAGCATGACCACAAAACCCAGCAAGTTCTGAAACTCAGAATTCAGTAACAACTGTCACCCACAGAAAACAAGTTCCACCCCTTTGTGCTCCAGCTGCCACTGTTACCTAGCTCAGCTCAGGAACATCGTTGGGTACCTTCACTTGGCTGCCCAGCTCAATACAGCAGCTCTCTTTGGTCAGCCAGTGCTGTTCATTACTCTCATAACTCTGATTATCTCTTTCTCCTGCTTATCCTCAAGGCACTGTTTGCCAGCCACTTCCTGCCATGAGTGCACTAAACCTGATGTAGGTTTTTCCTCACGGCTCAGAAGCAGAAAGACCTTCCCTGTTACTGAGACCAGGTCTTGTTTTTATAGAAAACAAGTGTATGACCTGAGCTTTTTAACTCCACTGCTTCAGGAAGGGTATTCTACTTGTTTGAAGACTGAACATCTCTTTCCAATAAAATAGATGCACAGTTCCTGTATATTAATTTATTACTGGACCAGCACTGAGCATTTGCTTTAGTAGCTCCCTCCTGTGGGTTTACTTCCCTGTGCTGTTTATAGAAATAAATCTTAGATTATCTCAGATGGCATTTTGCTAGGCAACCAAATTAAGTCATTTTAGTTTTCTCATACAGTATAGCTTTTCACTGATCATATTTTTTTCATTTTGCCATATTGTATTTCTCATAATTGTGGTTCATCTGCTTCTCCTTGTACTACTCTCCAATATAATTTACCTAATTCTGTAAGATATTCTGGTATTCTTTTGTCCTGGCCTTCTCACTGGTTTTCTGTACTGATTGCCTCAGTTTTGTACCATCACAAAATTTCATAATCATGAGTATTGTTTGCATGTCCAAGTAATTAATTTAAGTAACAGCAATAAATCCCAAGACTGAGTGAAGAATTAATGTTGTCAGCTCCCTTAGGTATTATTACATCTCCATGCTGAACACCTCCGTCTTCCTTCAAACTCTTTTTTACCCTACTGTTCTTTTATTACTTCACAACTATTGTTTAATAATTTATCTCATGGCTTTAGGATAAATTTGCATTAATGAAGTCCCAATGGATTAGTTTTACTGGGTCTAGCCTCTCTAGAAAAAAAGAGTACCAAAGAATTGGGTTAATTCCTTGCTTCCCTAAATCATGACATAATTTATTGCTTGTTTGCAAGATTCCTTTGTTGTTTTTATAGAGATATAAATGCAATTTCTCAGGTTACTGTTTCTGTTGTAACTCTTCAGCCTCGTGTCTCTATCCACAATATGAAAATAATCACTAAAAATATTTGATACTGAACCAGCATTATGCTTGCCAGGTTATTCAGTACTTTGGAATAAAGAGTTCATGATCACCATGAGAAGCCACATTTCCTTACCATTTTCCCTCTTAGGTCAGATGTGGTAATTAAGATACCCCAAATCACGTTTGTTACCCTGCTTTTGGCACAAAGCACTTTTGTGGCATTTTCTTTCTGAAACTTAAGGCTGAATGACAGTTTCAAGGCCATCCCTGGTGCAATTATCATCTCAATGCTTTTTAATTTCCAAGACACATTAAATGAAAACCCATTGTTGCAGATATTTTCTCTGTTCATCTGTAATTACAGGAAGATAAAATTGCTCAGTATATCACAAGTATAGAGGGGCAGTCAATACACTTTCTTCTACTCTTAGCAAGATCTTTATTGGGCTTGGATTACTGTGTACAAAAATATGTTATACATCTTCAATGTATTTCAAGGGAAATTTATGCATATACACAATGAAGAAAGGGTAATTTCTTGTATGCTCTGGGGGCTTTTTGTGGTTTTTTTTTTTACTTTGAGGTACCAAAAAAAGAAGATGTCAAGCATACTGCTATCAAATAGGCTATATCAGCCAACATCTCCATGGGTATTGCTTTCTTTTCAATACATACATCATAGGTCTTGGCCTTCTGGTATGGAATCATTGTGATACTGTCTAATTTTAATAGAGTTCACAATCCCAAGATTCTCCCACTTGATGAGGCAACATCAACTTTGAATACTGAGAGTGAATCAGCAGTGAGGGCAGCACTGGACCAGGTCAGTACTGATCAGTGTTGAAGTGCTTTTGTCAGTGCCCATGGAATTCAGTTAATGATGTTATGGGTAAGACTCAACGGCAGCAGACTCCCCAAACAAGCTTTAGTTCTTCAAGCATCAGAGAGCTCAATGTGTGCTGAGGCCTAAATATCCACAAGCAGTTTTGGGGATCCCTGTGGTCTTATAAACACCCAGCAAAGTAATGGAAAAACAGCTCAGGGGTTTCTTCTGGGGCAGCTGCTACCTGCTGACTGCTGTCTAGACTTGTAAACCACACTGACTGTTCAAAGCAATAGCCAATCCTGTATTTCTTGCTATCTGCTCTAAGCATGTCTGTGAACCATTTACAAAAGAATTCCACCTATTACCCAGTCTGAATCAATCATTTGCTGATTTATTCCCCCCTCTGTTCTCTACGCACCTATGCTTATACTCTGGATGAAGACAAATTCTCACCATTGTATAAAGAGTTTCAGCAATGATTACAGAGAACATTTTTCACAATATACTGCCACAGGAGAAGTACCTAATCTACCTTCTAATTGTCAAAGATCTTTTAATCCCTAATGTCTACTTGGACACCTAATTGCCACTAATTTCAGCAAAATTGGACTCTCTGTCCAGAAGTTCTAATTCCTGATAATTCACACTACTTTGTTAAGCTATGCTCACTGGCACACACAGGGATCCTTCTCCCAACCCGTGAGCTGGGAAGTGAATCCCAGAGACAGCAGGGCAGAGAACTGCTGATGGAGGTTTGGTGGGATTCCCAACTAAGTGCTGCAATATAAAATTTACAGAGCTTGTTTAAACAAGACACTTAGCCTCTCACCTTCCCCACAGAGCTCTGAAATGTTTTCCTATTGGCATTTCTGGCAGATCATGACAGAAAGGCTTGCTGGGACTAGACTAGCTCTGATTGCTGATGTTGAGCAAGACATAGCTAACCTGTTGTCTGTCAAGCTTTTGTCCTCCTCTTGCCTAATTTTTCTCTTCCTCACTGTGCTGAGCATATACCTTCACAGAAGGTTTATATCCAGTGTAGACTAGACTCTTTTCCCTGCAGGCTTTACCAAACCTCTGATGAATCTCTGTTTACTCTTTTTGTGAATGGGATGTCCTGCTTCTTGAAATGAAGGGTCTTAACTTGATTTTCTTCTACATTTTGGTGTGGTTTTAACTTTTTAGTATCACCTCACACATAGTGAAGCTCTCAGACTACCAAGAAAGACCATACATTTTTTAATAGAATGGTTTGAATGGCTGTCATTTCCAGTTCTTAAAATCAAGTTCCAATATAAAGATATCAGGTTTATCTAGAAATTCATGGACAACATACCATACATTACAATTTAATCTTTTATTTCCTAATTCTAAAACACATATTAAACTGCTTATATTCCAGCAATTCAAAATGTTCAGTGAAGATTTTTAAACTGAATCATATAAAGTTTGTACTTATTTTTTTGATCAATAGATATTAATACAAAGTCATCCCAGCAGACACAGTCACAATGTGCCTGTAAATACATCTTTGTTGAAACAAACTACATACTTCTAAGATTCATTTTACTATTTTTTAGTAATTTAAAAGATGGAAAAAACAATATGAGTAACAGAAGTATGATTTTAAGTACAATTTTAGATAAGTATTTTTAACTAATACAAATAAATCCTTTAGGGCAAGTAAAATAGTTATGTGATAATTTGGTTTGTTTTGTTTTGTTTTGTTTTTTGGTTTTGTTTTTTTTTTTTGTATTTTTGAAGTGTTCTGAAATAGAATTATCATGAATTAATGGTAGTCTTTTTTCTGGGGAAAACTCAACACCTACCTAGGGAGGCTATTGAAGGGGAAGCTCAAAAATATAAACTTTAGATATTTGTATTTAGAACATAACAGGGCATGAAAAAAACAGAGTACCTTAGCATAGATTTTCATTGCAACTATATTTTGCAATATCTGATTAAGCTTACATTATTGCTTTAGTCTACCTTGAAGAAACCTAAAACTATTGTGAAGTTCAAATTTCTCAGCTGACCATTTTGACTTTTACCAGAACACCATTTTAAAACATTTTGTTCAACCCTAATATGAAGAGAGGAAATATTATACGTACCTGAAAATTTTTATCTGGAGCCACAATTTCACTGTTGCCAGGTCAGGAAAGGATGATACACACAGCTCAGTGGCTCATAATGCAGATTTTATAGCTGCACTTGAAAATGGTACCATCACAGAATGAGTTCATAATGAATTAATGGAACAGAATGGAGTTTAATACAAGCTTGTCAATATGCACATAGCTTTTCTCATAGCTTTTATCATATTGTGTACCATTGACCTAACTGGATTGAATTGCTCCCAAAGGTGCTTCCAGTTTTCAAGTGTTTTCTCAATGAAAAAATACACCAAGGGAAAAAAGCTCCCTAGAAGAGTGCTAAACTTCAGATTAAGAAAAATTCATATTAAGTAAAATGCTCAAGTCTAATTCAAAGCTGTGAACTACAAGAATTCTAAGCAATTTTTTTTTTCAGAAGCATGGCATTAAAAATAAAGTATTGTGTAGGTAAAAATTAAGATTGTAGGTAAAATTAATGTGTAGGTAAAAATTAAGGTTGTGGCAAAAATGAAGTTGTGGAGCTGATTGCATCTCAGCCTACTTTTCCAAATCATAAATTACTAAATCACTCAGGTTGGAGATGGCTGTCTAATCCAAGCCCTGCTGAAGGCAGGGTGCATTCTGAGGCCAGGGCAAGGTGCTCAGGGCTGTGTCTTGTTGACTTTGAAATACTTCCAAAGACTCCACACCCTCCTCAAGCCCTCTGCCCTAGTGCCTCTCGATCTGTGAAAATTCAAAATCTTTTATGCAAATACCTATTCAAATCAACAGCATCTTAGTGACTCAGGCTCCTCAAGTTTTGTCAGTCAGACAGGGTTTATCTTCACTATTTTTATTATCTCCCAAGCTACTTCCTGAACTTCTCAAGCAGTTCCTATCAGGCCTACACTTTAAATAGCTTCAAGTTTAATTTCCTATTCTTCTTGGCTCCCTCCTCACACGAAAAGTCCCTCTCATTGACCTTCTGATTCTCTTTTAATTTAGGGCTTCTTACATAATTCTTGCATTTTAAAGTGACTTTCTGGCAGGTCTTTTCAGTTAACTTAGTTCTGTATTTTTTCATAACAGTTTAGCATAATAAAATAATGAGAAAAAAAATCTGTGGCTAAAACACATACCCACTCACCCACCCTTACACATTCCACTTATGAGGGTTAGTGTAATGTCAAGGTTTTCACTGAATATACAGAAGATTTATTGAAACTCAGCATACTTGATTGGGCTTTGCAAAAATACTCAGCTCTTACCAGTCTTTCTTCTCCTTGACAGAAATTGTAGTTTTTATTCAGAATTGTTCATCAATTGAAAGCAGGATAAAACAGCATAAACAGAGTCACAGAATCACAGAATGGTTTGGGTTTGAAGGGACCTCAAAGATCATGCATGTATTGTCAACTCCTCTGCCATGGGCAGGGACACCTTCCACTAGACCAGGTTGCTCAAAGGCCCCTCCAACCTGGCCTTGAATGCATCCAGAGATGGGCCAGGCACAGCTTCTCTGGGCAACCTGTGCCAGTGCCTCTCCTCAGTTTTCCTCCTAATGTATAAATCTGGTCTGTCTCACTTTAAAACTGTTACTGCCCATCCCATACCTACACTCCCTCTCCAGCTTTCTTGTAGCCGCCTTTAGGTACTGGAAGGCTCCTATTAGGTCTTTCCACCTTCTCTTCTAGAGGCTGAATTTATCAGTCTTACCTCAGAAGAGAGAGGTTCCAGCCCTCTGGTCATGTTTGTGCCCCCCTTGCATTTACCCAGCGAGTCCATGTCCTTATGCTGGGGCCCCCAGAGCTGGATGCAGAGTTCCAGGTGGGTTCTCACGAGGGCAGAGCAGAGGGGCAGAATTCCCTCCCTGCTGGCCACGCTGCTTTTGGAGCAGCCCAGGGTGTGGTTGGCTTCCTGAGCTGCAGGGCCACTTTGCTGGGTCGTTCCAAGCTTCTTATCAACCAGCACCAGCGAGTCCTTCTGCCAGCTGCTGTCAGGTCATTCTCCCAGCCCTGATCCATGCTGGATCACCTCAGTGCACGTGCAGGACCTTGCACTGGGCCTTGCACTGAACTTCATGAGGTTTGCAGGGGCCCACCTTGAGCCCACCAAGGTCCCTCTGGCAGGCAGCAAACAACTTTTAGCATCATAATGTGCTCTGTTTCAGGCATCAGGAGCTGAGGATCAGTCACAGAAGTCAGTGCCTCAGCCGTCTCAGAGGGAGCGCAGAAGTGATCAATACTGACTGGCCAAAAACCACCATCAACTCAGAAAAGCATCAAAAGGTTCAGAAAGCAGCATCATAAACTTTATGTAAAAGCTTACTTCTCTGTATTCATGTTCTCTATGTTTTCCATAACTAATGGGTTAAAAAAGGAACACAGTCCCACTTGAGAGAGTGTAACTTTTAACAAAAGGTGTGAAGGGATCCTGTGTGTCTGGGTAAGGACATGTCATAAATTGACATCATCCTACAAGACTTCTGTGGAAATGCCTTTTCCTCTGAAGCTAAAAATTTTTGTTGTGATACTTAAAATAGTTTGATTAATATTTTGAAGCAAAATTACTTTAATATGGGAATAGCCTAAGTAGCAAGTTAATTAAATTATAGAACAAAACCAAACCCATGTGATTAGTCATACAACTGAAATAACACACCCTGAATAGAGAATAATTACTATTTTTGTCTAAATGTTTTGATATCTGTTGTTTAAAATGCGTGTGTTAGCAAATAGATTTCTGGAAATCAAGATATCATTATCAAGCTGTCAAAGGACCTAAACCTGCAAGAGATCATATTCAGCAACAAGAAAGAAACAATTCTCTCAACATTCAATACCACCAAATGCAAAAAGTGGTTTAAATTTTCAACTTTGGTGTCTGGATAGTTCCATGAAAGGTAAGTGACTTAATGTACATCTTATTTATATTTGCTAATTTTATTTTTTTTTATTGCTCAGCTACTTTTTCTTGCCCAGTCTGTAGAGTTGTGAACAACACCTTGCTTCCTTCTGCCTGATCTCTCAAAGAAAATGGTGCCTTTTCTGAAAAGACATGCAGCCCTTACCCTCTCTTCAGGCAGAAATAGCCCCAGAATTCCCAGTTCTGTGATGCCCTTGGAAAAGAAAAGATGCTGGTGTAGCTGTTATGGATGCTTCTCCACCTAATGTGTCTCATCTCATCTCATCTCATCATCTCATCTCATCTCACCTCTCTGTACTCTGGCCCTGCATGGCCCTGCCCCAGGAGGGAGAGATTCACCAGCACATCTTCCTGCACACAGAGCTGGGTTGTGGTCAGTATCTGAGCAGGCTCTGGGGCTTCCTCTAGAAAATAACCAGCAGCACTACAAGTTTGGATTGTAAGGTCTAAGAGAGATGGGGAAATGCTTGGTATTCGTACAGTGTCTATAATGAGCACAGGATCCAGTGGGGTCTGAAGACTGCTATATGACGTACATTTATTTCTTAAAATAGTGTCTCATTTTTCCTCTACCTTATAGGTGCTAAATTTAGGTTCTAAAATTTAAATTACCACAGTTACAGCTTGAATTTTTTTACATGGTAATATTATTTTTAATTTTATGGACACAATCACTTTACTTATCTGAAAAAGACAAAAAAATATTATAAGGTAATAATAAAATCCTTTTTTTTCCCTCAAACAGGATTTCAGATTAGGTAAAAACTGGAGAAATCCTTACAATGAGGCTTTGATCTATAGTATTTAAAGCACTTCTGAGTCAGGTAAAAGCATTACATACTTCGTTTTCTGGAGCTTTAGAAATGCTTGTTTGTTTACATGACATAAATTATCTTTGTGTTTAATTAATGCTGTGATCCTAACCATAAAGATACCACACTGATTCCTTTAGCTCAGTTTAGAAACCAGCTGTGCTCAGTCTTCAGAACAGGTCCAGGCAGATATTTTGAATGGTTTTAAAATGTAACTGTAAGTCAAGTGTACAAAAGCTCAAAGGTAATTGTAGTGTTTATTTAGCTGTTTTAATAAAATCAAAGCACCTTTGGACAGAGGACCAGAGAAAATAGACTGTACTCTAAAAGACTGAATCTGAAATTCAGATCAGCCTTCAAGGACAGCTAACTCCCCATATAGACTATGATCCCAAAAACTTACTAGTGAAGAGTACTGGACCTGGATATGTGACTAACTGCACTCACTGAACTGGTGGCTGCTGCTCTGTAGCAGGCACAGAGCCAAAAATGGTCACAGCAGGGATCGGGTCTAGGAGCAGGGCTCTGCTGTCTGCAGAACAGTCAGCAACACAGTAAATCTGAAAATCCTCAGCCTGAAGTGCAAGCAGGGCTGTTTCCAGCTGCCACGCAGTGAGTAGGGCAGCGAGGCTGCCAGGAGAGTGTGGAGCCAGCCCTGGCAGCACTGCTGGAGCTTGGCATTAGCTGCTTTCTGGAGCTGCTGCAGCTGCTCCAAACCCCTGCACTGCTGAAACATCCCAGTGGAAACCCCACCTGGGAGGCACATCCTGCACCAGTACCTGCCCTGAGGACTGGACAGTCCTTCCAGTTTATATTTTAGCACAGTTAGAACTAATTTGAATATTTTAACTTCTGTTGCTATTCCAACATTACCAGTTGACAGTCTAACAAGCATTCTTTTTAATTCATTGCATATTTTAGGGAAATGTTAGTATTCGGCATCTTATTGTCAATCCACAGCATAACTTCAATCCTTCTCTGAATTTCTTTCAGATTTTACTTTCACCTTACCCATTTATAGGCATGTCTGTGATCCCTGAAGGAGTAGAAAGCAGAGCAATGTGATACTAGACCGGTCACCTCCCTCCCTTGTCATTCTCATGACAGACAGTGCTTCATCCCAGCCACACCAGTCTCCTACATCCACAACCCCACCACTTACTGAGTCCCTGCAGCTGAGTGAAGCTTTCCTGGCCTCCAGGGAGGGTCATTTTCTCCCTGAGAAGTTCCCAGAGCCAAGCTGAGTCAGCTTCACTTGTTAACCCTTTTCCCTAGTGACCCAGAGGGCCCTTCTTTCTAGTTGATATGGGAAGGGATTATAGGTCACCTCCTTGGAAACTAAATCCCAGGAGATTTCTTTGACCAGCCCAGGAGTAAAGTGAGGTCTCTCAGACCATGCTGAATCTCAACAAAAACTTACAATTATTTCATGGCAGTGACATTGTAGTTTTGATATTTGGCAAATCTGGAGGAAAGACAAAAAGAATATTATATTTTTCCTTCCTGGATTTAAATAAGACAGATGTCTTACATTTATTTCAGTTTTCAATGATGTGTTTTAAAGTCACTGGTCCCTCTGACCACTTAATTTGAACTGTTAATGAGATAGAAAAGTATATAATTGATATGATATTTCCCCCCTAAAAATAGTATCTTCCAGATAAGGAAGAGGTGGTGTTGAGAAATCTCCCAGTACTGCACTGTATTTCACATGTGTGTTCTCAGATGGCACACAGATTTTGCAGCAAACCTCAGAAACATTTTACAGCTATCACAGTATTTGTAACTCACAGAGAATGAAGATTTATTTCTAGTTTTATAACAGGAGAAAGTATCTTGTTCAGTAAGCTTTGCAGATGCACATTATACATCCAAGTAATTGTCCCTGACTGGCAGCTTCCATGGCACTATTTGCTGAGCATCTGGTTGTCAAAAATATGTTAAATTCACAAGAAAAATCGTTGTAAAGCTACATTTCTTATGAACTAATGTGGTGTTTGTGCTGCTGCCAAAAAGGAACTTGTGTTCCTGTATCTCTATTAAACTTTTAAAGCTGTTGCATTTATTACATGCAATGAAAACCATACTATGTGTGTCATCCTCCTGTAACCTGGAGTGATTAAGTTCTCTTATGTAACCTAATTAGGTGACGTGCAGACTGAAGTTTTTTATTAATTAATTCTTTATTAAATTTTTTTAAAGTAATATTTATTCCTGTGTCACAAAAATATATTTTATACATAATTTCATTCTAGTTCATATTAATGTTCAATTCAGTTATAAGTAGAATCAATCAGTCATCCAAGGAGGCTGTTGACCTTAAGTTATTTATCCAATCTGCTTATATGTATTGTGATCTCATGCAAAATATTGCTAATATTAAGAACATTAACAAAGTGCTTAATTTATGCCTCAAAATGTGGACTGTTCTCTTTGTAGCACTGTTTCTCCAATTTAAAGTGGTCACAGAAAAAAAACCAAAAACAGTCATCTCAGACTCCAAGTAAGGAAATGTCATGTTTTGGGGATCTAGCAAGTTTAAAGTCATGGTTCTACATATAAAAAAATATGAGATTTTTGATATGCCATTGTGTTTTCTTGGTAAAACCTAAGAACATGGACTGTAAGTCTGAGTGAATATATGGAAGCAGAGGAGTAATTCTAGATAAGATTCAGAAGGCTTGAGGGAAACATCTGTACAACTGATGAAAGACAAATCATCCAATTCTGCAGAATATTTAGACCAAATTAAGCACTTTCAGATGGCCTCTGGTGAATAAATGTCAATTGCCTAAGTAAAAAATACTTCCTGTTTAGTTTTCAAATAAACCAAAATATTTTACAATGGTTTCATTCATTTCCAGGCTACAGGTTCCAGATTGGCACTAACTGACCAAAATGTAGCTATTCCTGGGACTGAGATGTTTTGTTCTTGATCTATGGCTAGCAGCTAATTACTCTGCTTTTAGCCATTGTGCAAATTTTTGCTGTAACAGCAATGATTCAAAAGAAGATGCCTGCAGGACATGGGAAAAAATGGTAAGAAGGAACTGTAAAATGACAATAAGTCATGGCATGTTTAGGTTTTTATGTTGTACTAAATTGTGTTGCTTAACAGGGATATTGGTGAGGGATCAAGAATATACTCCTCAAAGAAGTCAAAGTCTATCTTGTTCTATTATTATGACAAAATGGTGATATAGCAAATATGAAGCTGAAATTTGAAAACATGAGTTACTTGAGTCCTCAAAGAGTTTGCTATTTGTAGCATCCAGAGCATACTAAGCATTTTAAAAGTACTTGTTCCCTCATGCCTCTCCCAAACCTGCATTTGAGTTCCCCAGTCTTTCCCAGCACTCTGTTTTCCTTTCCTTTTTTGTAATTTTTTTTTCAGTTTGTTCCCTTTCAGAGCACCTCTCTTCTACTTCTCTTTCTCACCTTGCAGTTGTCTGTGGGCTTAAGATGAAAAAACACTACGGAAACTATCAGTAACAAGAATGGGTGAAAATGTGACAGTGCAGCTGACCATGCCCTGCAATTTCTTGCTCTGATTTTCATTCCTTCCCTCTCAGCCAGGAAGAGAAGCAGGAGCCTGGAAACCTGTTTCAAAGGAAAATCCTGAAAGGATTTTTAGTGAGGTAGGAATCAGCCTTTCCTCCCAGGTAACAAGCGAGAGGACAAGAGGAAAATGACCTCAAGTTGCTGCAGGAGAGGTAAAGAATCAGAATCATAGAATTATAGAATGCTTTGGATTGGAAGGGACCTTAAAGATTATCCAGTTCCAAACTCTCTTGTCATTGGCAGGGACAACTTTCATTCTACCAAATTGCTCAGTCCCATCCAACCTGGCCTTCAATAGCTCCAGGGATGGGGCATCCACAGCTTCTCTGGGCAACCTGTCACAGTGCTTCACCACCCTCAAAGAATGTTTTCCTAATATCTAATCTAAACTTACTTTTCTTCAGTTTGAAGCCATTCCCCCTCATTCTATCACTACGTACTCTTGTAAAAAGTCCCTCTCCGTCTTTCATGAGGGTTTTCGTCAGGTACTGGAAAGCTGCAATTAGGTCACCCCTAAGCCATTCCCTCCAGGCTGCACAAACCCAATTCTCTCCATCATTCCTCACAGGAGAGGCTCCTCAGCCCTCTGATCATCTCAGTGGCCCTGCTCTGGACTCTCTCCAACAGGTCCCTGTCCTTCCTGTGCTGGGACCCCAGAGCTGGGTGCCGTGTTCCAGGTGGGTCTCTCTGCCCAGAGCAGAGCAGGGGGACAAAACCTCCCTGCCCTGCTGCCCACGCTGCTTTTGGTGCAGCCCAGGACACGTTTGGCTCTCTGGGCTGTGAGTGCCCATGGCTGGGTCATGTCCAGCCTCTCACCCACCAGCACCCCCAGGTCCTCTGGGCAGGGCTGCTCTCAATCCTTCATCCCCAGCCTGTGCTGATACTGGAGTTACCCCAGCCCAGGTGCAGCACCTTGCACTTCATCTTGTTCAACCTCATGAGATTCCCATGGGCCACTTCTCGTGCTTGTCCAGGTCCCTCTGGATGGCATCCTGTCCTTCAGGCATGTCAGCTCCACCACTCAGCTTGGTGCACCACTGCAAACTTGTTAAGGGTGCACTCAATCACACTGTGTCATTAATGAGGATATTAAAATAACACTGGTACAAATACAAATCCCTGAGGGGCATCACTGGTCTCTGATTTCCAAAGGGACTCTGAACCCTTGACCACTGCCCTCTTGGATGTGTCCATCCAATCAATTTCTTATCCACTTATCCTCTCATCAAATCCATGTCTTTTCAATTTAGAGAGAAGAATGTTCTGGTGGGGTGTCTCAAAGGCTTCACACAAATCCAAATAAATGACATCTGTAATCCCCCCCCGCCCCCATCCTAGAAGGCCACTAGACAGGATATTAGGAAACATTTCTTCACCGAGAGGGTTGTTGATCATTGGAACAGGCTTCTGAGGGAAGTGGTTGAGTCACCAACCCTGAGAGTGTTCAAAACAAATGTAGATGTGAGACTAAGGCATGGTTTAGTGGTGAAAATGGCAGTACTGATTACATGGTTCAGCTCAATGACCTCAGAGGTCTTTTCAAACCTCAATTATTCTGTGATTCTATTGTACTTAGTCTGTTGTGCTTCTTATTTGTAGATTGTCTAAGCATTAATTCTACTTCTTATGTGGAAGTAGTGATGTGGAAAAGGGGATTTACTAACTGCATGTGTAGACTTAAGTTTTTGGAGGTTAGCTCTTGTATTTAGAGTTTCTAGGCTTTTCCTTCTTCTTGCTGACTTGGAGGTTGAGTCATGTTTGCTTCCAAGCTGTTTTTTACATGTACAGTAAGAGCTGATGATTCACAAGCCTACAGAAGTTCTGTCATACATTAAAATAAAAAATTAGAAAGGTTTATTTTTAAAAGAATATGTGTTAAAATAAAAAACATATTCTCCTTTACATGATAGGGTAACCAAGAAAAAAATTCATAACACTGTCTAATTATTCACAAAGTTTTGCCAAATAAGTAACCTTTTTGAATGCATTCTAATGCACTGAAATATGTCAAAGTTATTCCATAGCCACATTGTTTGCAGCTGATTATCATCTCATGCCAACTGCCTTGGAGAGTATTTGTAAGAAGAGTTACATGACTGTTAAGCGATGACCTGAATATCTGGTTTTGGCAGACTATATTAATCAAAACAATTTTTTGCAGATCATCAGTTTCTGGCAATATTTAAAATATGTCTTTCCATAGCAATTCAGCAAAATATTTTACTCACAGTATATCAAGCAAACTTGAAGGAAAACAAGTCTCAAGCATCTATTTTTAGCTCTAGGTGGAAATCTACTTTTTTAAAAGTGAGGTTCTTCCTGGAATACTGCCTATCACGAAATGCCCTCTTCATACACCAGAGGTAAAAATAAACTATTCATTGAAAGGCAGTGCAGAAATGGCATAGTTAAAAGAGAGTAAATGAATTTCATGCCTTCTTTATGAGCAGCAAAATTTGCCATTCACTTCTCTAATAAATCAAGCAACTCCTGGTACAATCCATGAGCAAAAATTCAGAGGGGTACAGACACCATGGGGAGCATCTGTGAAGGCAGTGGGATTCCATAGTGCACAAGTCACACAGGTGACAGATAGTGAGAAAGAACTGAGCTTCAGTTCCACATACTGACTGGTTTTCTAGACATATCTAGTGATATATTCACATATCCAGTGGATAATTTTTAATTTTTTCTTCTCCCACAAAATGAGTACTTTGAAACTAAATTATGAGCTGTAGTGAATTTAGTGCATAATGAATATACTTTGCAAAACTGATTTCCAAGGTGCTTTACATATTGAGTTTTTATTTGCTAGTTTCCTGCCCAAAGCTAAACCAACTGCTGCTATTGTAAGACTCGCTGTTGATATTAATTAGCTGAAAGTAAATTCTCTTAATATTTGGGAGCATTAAGAAACTTAAGGCATGAGCTTCCCCTAGTTTTCAATTTTGACTGGGTACCTAGCTTAAAAAAATTAATACTTTTTGAGAACTTCTACTATTTTTCTTCAGTGCAAAACAAGAAGATTTTCAAAGATATAAAATGAATAAGGATTAGATGCCAAACTGCTGTATGAGCCACAAAAATGTGTCTCTACATTTTTAGGAATGAACAGTGGTTCTCTTTATGTGTTTTAAATGGCAATGGGTTTGGAATTTCTCCTTTAGGAGTTTGGAAAAACTCCTGTTTTCCAAAACATGCTGAGAATATACCTTGTGAAAGACAGTTTCTTTATCAGCAAGCTCCAAATCACTGGTTGCTTTTGACAATGTAGGACGTGTGTTTACCCAGCACTTTGCAGGTGATGTGGGCTTGTTCAGTGTATCCCAGAGCATGACAGCCCCATGGCATTATCCTCATGACAGCTTACACAAGACCAATGGAAAATAAACCCTCATTGCTACAATGTGTGGTGGCTCCACTTCAATGCTGTAATTCAGTCTAATTGGATATATTTAAATAGCAGCATATCCACAATGTTGTGGCTACACTCTCAACAGGATGTAGACACACTTCTACTGCAGTTATCCATTGGATTATGTCTCAAAATATCCATTAAATTGCTTTTCTGTTGATGAATATCTGCTCCCAGACACAGACTGCTTCAGCAGCCATGGAAAGTATTTGCATTGTTGTTACTCTGAATAACAACAAAAAAATAGCTTATATAAAAGTTACAGAATGCTTCTTAAACAATGTATTAAAATATTATTTTTAAAAATGAACATAAACACCAATAAACTGAGGTCCTGAGTGGGTGTTAAGTGTGTATACCAAGTATATACTTTCTTAGCACTTAAAACTGAAATAAAAAATTATCCAGCATGTTATTTGATTACATGGAACTCTTTGGTGGATTAAGTTGGAATTATTTGGGATTTGGGTTGCAATGAGTGGGACTGAACTTGGAGCAGTTTTCCACGTTGCTGAAAGTAAGCCAGAAAGTGCATGACTTGTCAAATGAGCCAGGCCAATTTGTTGAGGACAATTTCTAAAACTAATCAACTAAGATCTGCTTGCAGCAGAAAAGAAGGGCCAGGCTGTGACCCTGGCAAAGTCTGTTTGACCTGATTTCTGGGGCAAATGAAAATACAGTGAGCACTGTCTCCTGTCCCTCATCCCACATGTACAAACAGGAACCTGAACCAGTCATCAACATAAAGTGTTTCATCTCCAAGGCCATAGAAGCTCTGTCACTGTTCTACCAGAGGTAACAGACTAGAGGCACCACAGGTGGGAACAGCTGCTATACTAGTTTTTAATTCACCTTTTGTTTTTTCCATTGTGCAGACTGTCAAGAACTGTCAGACAAAGACAGTAAAGGTCACGTATGCATCCTGATAGCTCAGCACCTCTCCACCATCCAAAATGCAGACAAGATTGCTGTGGTTCAGAGTGCAAGGTTGTAGAGCAAGAGAATCAGCAGCAGCTCTGGACTGAAAAAGGCCTACTCTTCTGGTCAATGTTCAAAGTGGGACATGAAATGCATGAGAGTGGGCAGGACCAGCTGCTGAAGTGCAGCACCACAGCAAGTTCAATATTTTAGTTAAAGACTGATAAGGATGGTTCAATACATCTGGGTTTGGTACAATTCCATATATAATTTCCTAAACACCCGTAACTAATAAATAACTGAGGTACATTTGCTTTAAGAATTCAACTCTCTTCCACCAGCACAAAATTCATAGTTCCTCAAATTAAAGAGTACAAAGCAGTCTTGAAAAAGCCTGACTTGCCAAATGGAAAGGAAAGGACTGGGTGGAGAGCTCCAGGCACTGAGATCAGCACTGCAGCACGGAGCATCTGTGCTCATGGAGAAGGGCAC
Source organism: Chloebia gouldiae (assembly GCA_003676055.1). NCBI lineage: Eukaryota > Metazoa > Chordata > Aves > Passeriformes > Passeridae > Chloebia > Chloebia gouldiae. The sequence goes on along the minus strand of QUSF01000003.1, from coordinate 19,594,097 downwards.
AGAAACGGGGAGGCTCTGAGGGCAGATGCACTGGAGATTAAATGCTTTACACAACAAGGATATCAATACCACATTCATGAATTCATGCATCCACAGAACGTAACAAGCAGATCTAACAACTCACAGAATTTAAATTTTTTCTCCCTGAATACTCTTCTGGCTTCAGTTTCTCTAGACAAGGCTCAGACTGTGTCAGCTGAACAGGAAATTCTGGTTATGCTGGTGATTGAATGCCATTTTCTCAATAATTCACTTTCTGAAAACGTTGTCCTTTTTCTGTATTTCTGTCAGGATTTCTATGCTCCTAGAAATCCTCAGAAAGACAGGAGTAGATGTATGGAAAATAAATGCAAATAAATGCAAAATTACACCCTTCATCAGATTTCAGGCTGGTTTGAATGAATGTTCAAAGAAAAATGTCCTTATCACAACTGCAACCAAGTGTACTAACCCAATTGAGGGGTGAAAGGTTGTAACTATGAGACAGAACTTATTAAAATAAAGAATAAAAATAATCACACATAGCTTGATCCAAAATCCTAATCTATCTCACAGAAATCACAGCATCATAAAGACCCAGGCTTCACTGCCCATGAGATTTCAGAAGGTCATTTACCTCTGAGAAAGAGGCTGGGTTATTATAAGCATGCAGAACAGTGATTGATTCTTTCTCTATGTGAGTTTCGGAAAATCTCAAACTATTAAACACTGAATGGTTGTCAGATGTAATTGAGACAAGATGTACAGGCAGCTCAGTAAAGGCAAGGAAAACAAAGGCTGAAATGAGGAGACCACTTTTTGAGGCAACAAGACGCAGTGTACCTGGACTGCAGAGAAGTGACAGGCATTGGAAAAGGAAATCAAAAGGGGAAGTATTCTTGCTACTGTGGACAGAAAATATACAACAGAGCTTCCAGAGGGCAAAGAGACTGGTTCCATGTTAGCTGAAAATTGAGTTGTTTCTGTAAAATAAATAATAGTATTTGATCTCTCTGAAACTTTAAAAGCTAGAGAAAAAACAATGGGTACTTTAGAATCTGTTTCAAATTCATCTGTCACCAAGATCACCTTTCTCTCATAATGTTGCTACACTACATTAAACAGTCCAGCCATAAATTAATTAAGACAAGGTTGATGTTTGGAAAATTTTATTTCTATCACAGGAAAATACAAAGTTGCTCAGAAAAATCAAGTATTAAAATCCTGAGAACTGTATCAAACTGTATTCAGTGCTTACTTTTATTGTGTATTATTAGTGTAAAGCAGCAGATATTCACAGTTCACTAGAGAATGAAAAATTTGAAACTCATGCTGCTTTCTGTCTTTACTATTGAGTGATTCTTTTTCAAAATACTTCAAACTGTAGTGCTCTCATACTACAAATGTAGTGGGAACATCCCCATTCATGGATATAACATTTATTTGGTATAATCCTGATAGCAAAAAATGAAAGGTAACTTATAAAATACCACATAACCTGATAGAGGCATTCTGTTTCATTAACCACTCTGAATAGGAAGCATAATCACATAAGAGGATAGTGTGGTTACTTTTAAGTACACAGTTAAGTGCTCAACTGGCATAAACACTATCAGTAGATTAAAAACTATTCTACAAGTGATTACTAAGGTCTCCCATCAATTTTCCACTACAACATCCCATCCCTAAATATGTTTGCATTGTTGTGGCATATTTTAATATTGCATAGTTCTACACAGAGAAGGTACTACTGCTTGCATTGCTGTTGCAAATGGCTACATTATTCTTAAATGGGTATTGTTACTACAGTAAATCTCTCAAAAATAGATACATGCCACATAGATCATTACATGTCTTGAATTTAAGTTTTCTTGAGTAGCATTTCATTTTTAAGTACTACATACTTTTTTAAGTACATTTTTAAGTACTACTCGTGAGCTTGCAAAGCCTCTTACATTATTATCAAGCTTACAGCTGAGCTGTAAGTGTTAACTGCAGCACATCATGGAAACACTGGAATAGAGTTCTGCACAGCACTTCTGCATCAGTCTCTGGACAGGATTTCCAAGAAGTACAGTTAGTAACGATCCTACCAATATAGAAAACAGTGAAGTCACTGTGCTTAATTGTCAAAGTCTAGGATAAAGTTACATAAATTGTCCCGAAATGTGGAATTGTTGACATAAATTCTGAAGTAAAAATTGTTATATAAACATACTGTCTCAACACTAAAAGAGGACTCAGATCCTTAGTGCCTTCAGTAAGCAATAATGTTGACAGATCTTGAAATCAGATACTTCAATTTAAATACCTGTTAGTACATATACAGTGACACAAGTTTTCTGCTTGTATTTCAATATGCTGTGAATTATATTTCTTCTTTTTCTGCAATTAGTTTAAGGTTTTAGGTACTTCTATTTATCTAATAAAAGGTATATCTTGATCTAGTTCTATTTATTTAAAGAGAGCCATAGATCAAAGTATTAATGGCTTGTATTCTCAAACTGGTTTGAATGTGCACAAAACCCCTGCCTAGCTTTAGGAAGAAGTCATTTGAATTATACCTAAAGTAGCAATTTATATCTACACATTCTAATCAAAGTGGTTTTGGATTTCATAAAACAGCAGTAATTCTTGTCCATAAGATCAGTTAGGCCAAAGTTGGGTTTTTTCAAATCTTATGATTTTTGGAGAAGTGAAGCCAAATGCTTTAGCCTCTCAAGATGCATGTCACTGCCAAAAATTATGGGCAGTATGCTCACCTGTCCTCTTATCTGCTCTAGCTCAGCCAAAGAACACTTTTGCATGTTACAAAACTATCTCTAAAATTTTAACCTATTTTAAAGTCCTTTTGTTGCTCCCTTCTTTCACGTTCCCTACTCTTTAATTCTGCTTATTGTAAGTATTTTGGTGCTCACTTTCCCTCCACCACTCGTTCTTCCTCCCACATGTGCTTTCCCAGAATGCCAATGCCTCTACTCTCATGTACTTCACTTTTCTGACACGTTCAGCCATATTTCTTTGGTATTTTCCTTTCCCCATTCTAGCCTTTTCCTCTGTGACAAATGCAGAGCCATATTCAAAATTAAATTATATCCTTACCTGTCATCTCTAATTGCATAAAAAAAGCCATAGCCATGTTGTACCATAGGGAGTGCAGATCCACTAAACCTAGTGTAGCCAGTCAGACTAGTTGAAAGGACAAAATTCCCACCTCCTCCACTGTGAAAGAACACAAAACAAAAGCAACACTTTTGAGAGTAATTTAAACCAAAGTGAGTTTCACGAAACAGTGATTTTGTCATAGAGATCAAGACATCAGCACACATAAGGCCAGTGTAGCAAAGGCCTTGGTATCAAGGGATACAACTTCCCATGGGACAAGAATATGAGTTACCTGGCTGTGAAGGCCTTATCCCCATACAGTTCTGGCACTGGCAGTCCTTGCTCCTGTGCTATGAGCAGGAGACCCAGAAGATGACGATCAAAGCCTGTCAAATAAATGCAAATACTGAATCATTAACAGCAGCATTCCTGGTTTTTCTGCTTCTTCTGGTCTGGACAGCTGGGAGCTCAAATAGCAGCTGAAGGACAGAGAAACAACAGCATCATATTGTAGCATCCAAAAACATTTCCCACATATTTGATCTAAGAGGCCTTCAACACTTTCAACTTGCAGCCCTGAGCTCAAAAGCAAATGACTTCAGTAACAGAGACACAGCACAGTCCCTGTGGAAAACAAAACCCAAGAAAGCTCCCACTTCAGACAAGGAGGAAGAGGTCCTCACAGTGGAAGAGGCCCATGGGCAATTATGTCAACAGAGCAAAAAGGCTTTCAGGGCCATGACTGCTCTGAATTTTGATAATGGGCTGGAGAGAGTATAAATTCTTAGGTTCATTTCCCAGCCACTATTTCTTATTCACAGAATAGCATAGAGCACTAACACAGCTGGGTTAGAATCTCATCCTAATCTCTCCTGCGTCCTAAAGACCACCTTTTTCACTTTTCACCAAGCACATATTTGTCTGGAAGGTATTCCAAAGTAATGATTAGCTAGGCAGAAAAACTGAATAAATATTCCAAGTGAACGTATTTTTGGGGTACAAGGATGGATGCAAGGAGCAGGTTTTAGTTCTCCTCAAAATTAAAGTATAAAATGTTAAGGGTAGTTTTTATTCAGGCTGAAAATAAGGAGACAGAGGAAATGTACTAGCATACAAAGGTATTCCCTTTCCACCCACATGAAAAAGACCCAAAAATTTTGATCCCAGAGTACCTTTTCCATTTTCACATTCTTTCCTCATTTTATTGTGCTTTGCAAATGCCTTATGCATCAACTGTAGCCGTTGATAATTCTGTAAAGTAGGGCAAGATTAAAATGAAAAAAAAGAGAGAAAAAGAAAAATCAATCAAAACGAGTAACACATCAGCAGTCACAGATCAGCAGGTTTTTTCCTCATAATTTCTTACAATTTTAGATAGATGAAAATGGATGAACTTGAAAGGTACATAAGAACCTCTCTCAAACCCTTTCTCCCAAACCCAAATTCCCTTTTCAGGAAAATGTGCTTGCTTATTTCCTGTATCTCTGTTGTTTTACTCAAATCACTTTTGAACTGAACAATATTCTAAACCTCATTCTCTTTTCCAAATAATCTGAAACAATGGAAACCCAAAAACCTTCTACAATACCATTTATTCAGAGGACATTAGCTCCTACTAGGTGCATTCCCAAATTTACTCTGCTGATTGCCATTTCTGCCCAACATTATGATTTTTCCAAGTTCTAATATAAACTTGTATATTAAAGTCAGAGAATACAAATAACATGTTTTTTGTAAAGGACGCCTTAAGAAACAGTCCTAGATGCTCAAGATCTTCACTTCCAAGACCTTGGATCTTGATAGCTCCTTGACTACTTAAGGACTATTTATCCTTTCATTCATCACACTAGAGGGTGCAGCAGAGAATGTGAAACAAGGACAGAAGCCACTCAATCTGGATAAAAAGCAAGCTATCAAGAAGACAAAGGGCAAAAGAAAATTTAAGACAAAAGGATTATTTCAAAGGATCTGACTTTAAGGTATTAAAAATAACATAAATGCAGACTTTTAAGCATGGTAATTTCAATACTATTGAACAATTTCTTTTAAGCTCCAAGAGTTAGTACTAAAAGAAACCAAAACAACGTAACAATATAGGGAGATATTTGTAGATGCTATTTAACATTACAAAGAGAAAAACACTACAGTTAAGTGTACACAGAAAGTTACACAATAGTACTAGCAGTAACCACAGAAGCCTGATAATTGGTTAGAAGGTAACCGAGAAGCAGGGAAATAATAGGCATCCATGTCTGGAATAGGAAAGCAGATTTGGAAGATGGCCAGAAAGCTGAGTTTTAAAACTGCAGTACGTGCCAAAAGAAGCCAGTGAAGACCAGGAAAAGATGTTCTTAAAGGCCAGAATTATTAATCACACATGCTTTCTGACAGCTGTCTTCCTCTATGCTTTTCAGACGCATTAATAATATAGATTTTGATTTTTCTAAAGACGTGTTGCCCTTTGTCTCAAAAATCTTCTCCTTGCTTAATTTCTCAGGCTCTGAGAAATGTACAGTGAGGGAACAGAAAGAGCTTTAGTAGAGCCCTTGCTTGGCAAGCAAGGCATGACCTGCTTTGCCAGCCAAGCACCAGAGGACAGTTGCTGGGAAAAGGTCTCCAGTTCAGCTTCTCAGAGGCAAACTCAGGAATATACCCCTGTTACCACTAGGACACAAACATCTTTCAATCTTGCTCTCAGATGCAACCATTAGATAAACATTTCCTGATTTCACTTGAAAATTAAAACAGAACAACTGCACAGCACAATACTTTGGCTCCAACTCAGGAACTTTTTGAGGTGTGAAATAAATCAGTGTGAAGGTAATTTGAGCCAGTTACATTTTTGAAACTAAAAGGTAAATAGCACACAAAACCTCACGTAACAGCACATCTCAGTCACAATGACCAGAATCAGAGTTCAAGCAACCCAACATTTAAAATTTGTCTCCCTGGAAAGGTGCCAACTCCCATCAATGAGACAACAAAAAAAACAAGTCTGAAGTGGTTCAGATGACAGGCTTTCTAAATACATAGCAATTAAAGCAGGGTTCCAGTATTTACACTTTCAGAAGGATCCAGCATGGACTTGCACCATTCCACGGCTTCCACAGTACACGGTCGTATGGTCTCTGTGCGGCCATGATAGAAACGTCTGGTCATGGCAGTTTCGTAACAGCAGCCTGGACTAAGAACAAAAATTAGGGAAGAGTGTCTCATTAACTTAACAAAACTATTTGCTATCTCAAGGGCTAAAGAAGTCCTGCAAAAGATCTTGCACATCAAGCTCCGTATAAAAGTACCAGAAACCCATTCATTTTCTGTAAGTTATGTTTCTGAAAAAGAGCCATTGGTTTGATGGGACAGATGACTGAAAAAAGTACTCTACTCATACCTTGAAAACATTGCATTGCCATGGATATTTTCTGCAGACTACAGATCTACTAGCCTCTAGCAAAAACCAGCTGATATTACACAAGTTTCAGTTTCACCATGTACTTCCACCTACACCATCTAAACCCTCATAAATTAAGAGACACATTTGAAATAAGCAACGTGAGGGAAAGGTCAAAACCTTCTCTGCTGCATACTGACAGCCATCCAGCTTTTACATGGAGCAACTCCATGTTAACTACCACTTAACATACAACCTACATGAAATATACTTGCATGCTTACAACAGACCAAGGCTATTTTAGTCACATAATTAATGTCTTCATGTTCAGCAAACCAACCTTTGTTGAGCTACACCTCACCAGTGACAAAACATCACACTCCTTATAATGAAACACTTCTTCTGAAGCAAGCAATACTCTGCTGGTCAGTAATGACTTACACAAGCCATAATGAGTGCTAGTTAGCAAACAGAAATTTGGGAACACTGATAACAAGAAGAATGACACCTTTTAATCAATAATACAAAATTAAATGTCACATCCAAAAATGCAGAGGTAGTCAGTTGAAGGGTCACTATCTTCATCTCTATTATTCTGCCCAAACCTTCACACAAAATATTGCTAAAGAAAGTGAGACACTGAAGTTTGTGAGGCCTTTTACAGGCTTAGAAGACTAAACATTTTACTGGTGGCTGTCACATGCTACAGACAAAACTCTCTTCTACATTTGAGCAACTATTTGACATTAGAGAATCCCGACCCACTGTGCATTTCATGTTTGCCCAAGTGTTTCCTTTGTATGGCCCAAGTTCAAGTTTTCACAGACTGTGTTCTACCATCCACTCCATAATATGTATATCTACTATCCCTATGGGCACAAGAACACAATTCTTCTGAAGCAAGTATGGCTCTATGCAACTGTTACTGCAGAAACCTCTTAGCTATTCATTCGTACATCCCCATGGCAAATTACATACTAACGCTGCAAAGCCACTGCACACCTCTACTCAAAAAATTAGTTTTTTATTCCTAATCTGGTATTTTCTTACCGCCCATGGCATTTGTAATAAGCAAGCTGAAGGGCAAGCTGCACAAATGTATCAGGATGAAGTTTCCTCTTTCTTATCAATGCTTTGCCGAAGGATGTGAAGGCATAAGACACCATCTGCAAGTCAGATACCTGTCATACCAAAGGAGGAAAAACAACAGAAGTCAGGAAATATCACAACTTGGTCCACTGCAAATAAAACACACTGAACATAAATCACGATGTAACAAATTTAACCATGGTGTTAAATTCACCAATTAATCAGGAACATAGTCATTCCTGTTCTCCGGCATGAAAAAAGGCCAACTAAAAACATGTAAACAGAATGAAAAAAAATAGTCATCAGTAACAACTAAGAGAACCAAGAGTAAATTTCACCTTCTTGTAATACAATTCTTTAGTACATCTGATTTCATTCATAATTTTTGAATCCACTGTGAATACAAGTTCCTCCGGCCATGGAATATCCCTCACATTATCTGATCCCTGGGAAGACGAAGACAGAAAAAAAGATGCAAAACCAGAAAATGTTATCCATAAGAAAAGACATGTTAACTGGTAAGTTTGAAAATTTATAAAAGCTAGATACCTTCCATTTCCCCTCATTTTCAATAATCTTCATTTCAGTATAAGATAACATGGTAATTAAAGCCATGGCATCAAAAGGAGAATGCTAGAATCAGATAAGAAAAGATATTACATTCCTTTGCAAAACAGCAAGAAAATCAAACTCTTCTGCTTTTTTCCCCATTCTGCTCTTTTTCCTGTCAACCAACAGCTTTACTGCACAGTGTTGGACAGTGTTTTACGGTTCTGCAATAAATACAGAAGTATTTTAAATCCACCCACTGTTTTAACTACTCTGCAGCTGGACAGGGAGGTACAATGTACTACTGCCATGAAAAGGTAGATTTAAGGAAAAATATTAACTGTGCTGGCCATGTAATGAGTTTAAAATAACACAGTTTAAAAAACCTCAGCTGTTCAAATGGATACATCAAACAAAGAGTTACTTTAGAGCCTTCTTGTGTATTGGAATGTTTTTCCTTTGGAACTCCTCATTAAGTACTTTCAGAAATAAGATTATGACTTCAGATCCTGTTGTTAATTCAAGTATGGTGTAATGGCAAACACCATGAGAGAGCAAAGAACATTAGAAAGCAGATTGCTTTTGGAAACTTACTAGACCAGGTGCCAGGTAAATAAAGCTACACCAAAGAGTAATATATTAAGCACTTAATACTCTGAAGGGGAAAATTCAGTAAATAAATACTCAAAAGATGGAAAAAAATTAACTTACATCACAGAATGCACTACTGGTTCCATTGGAAAAGAATATGCTATTGTAGGATTTATCTCCCCAGCGCACAGTCGGATCACCTATTAGCCCCAGCCTTGTAAGCTAAAGCAGAAGAAATATACTGTGAAGTTTAAAAAACACCAAGAACACTGCCAGTCTTTGTAAGCTAAACCTAGTCTACATTGAGATGACACTGAAAGACAGAGGAATAAAATGTTACGAAGGTAGATTTCAGCCATTCCCACTTCCAATGGGCTAACAATTAAAACTATTTAAGTTTTCCTATGGATCAAAAAAGCACATTTTTTACATATTTATCTGCTTCATTTTTACTGTTCTAAAAGAGCAAGAGGTGTTACTTCTGTATATATACAAGAGAAATTTTTATGTAAAGATGATCAGATATTAATCAAAATTCTTAACTACCTCAGTGTAGTCCTCAGGAGTTGCATGAGGGCTACAATCATCAAGGCCAACCACAAATAAACTTCTCTGAATTTTTTCCAGAAGAGTTAAGTTCTTTGGATCAAGATGAATCAAATATTCCCGTAACTAGAAGGCATAAAAAGACAAAGCTAAGTGAAATAATGTTTTTCCAGTGATCACAATGGTTTTCCCAGGAACCAGCTGCTGAAGTATTTCTACCTCTGCCCATTTGGTCCTTTCATTGCTTGTTAGGGCTGCCAGTCCTGGTCCATCTGGTTCACTGTAGCATCTCTTCTGTATATATGTAAGTTGCCTTTAAGAAGATTTCAAAAACTGAAGTTAACAACAGATGGGGAGAAGGTAAATGTCACCTTGAGTCTCTCTCTCTCTTTTTTGCAAAGCTGGACTTTTGGTTCAACACTCAAAATTCACAAGGCAGTGTGAATTTTCAGGAAGCATGAATTAGCTCCCCTAGATTCTAAGGACAATTGAAGACTTGCTCAGGTTTCAGTCATTCAGCACCTACAAGCCCAGTACAACCACACATAAACAATTGTAGTGCTAAAACATTGTTACACACTTAATTTAAAACTAGATTTAAGACTTCAACGGTGCAGGTTGAGACTTTTCAGAGAAGCAGACATCTGCCATATTGCAGCTTTAGAGCTTCTACAGCAGCTGATCACATACAGGGCAAACCTTCCCCTCAAGATAAACTTTAAAGCAGAACAATTACTACAGTACATCCTGGATATAGATTCTGAACTATACAACCGCAATTTTCTTCCTACCTCTTCCTTTAGAAGAATAATTAACAGAGGGGTAAGTTTTAGTTTGCAAATTCAGCTTTCCACATGCTGTTCTCCATGTTAAAGAAACTCCATAAATTACAGGCACTTAATCTGGTTTGTTCTTTGTTCTGGCACTCTTTCCTATTCCATATAATTATTGATCATTAGTTACATAGTATCAAAAATATGAGACATCCATGATGACCTTACAAAAATAAAGCCAAACAAAAAAAAGGCCCACCAAACCAAACCCAACCTGCCATTCCCCTAAACAATAGATTTAGAGGGTTTTGTCTGTATTTCAAGTGTTCATTTATTTCTTGCTGGCTTAACAGGTACAACTACAAAAATTAGAAATGCTTGTTAAAATATTAGCTATTAAACTACCAGACTATTTTTAAAAAGTGATTTTTAGCTCCTGTAATTAGGTTTGTCTTGCCTGAGGAATTTGGTCATCCACTTTTTGCCTATTTTACTTACAAGTCTTCTGTTGTGCACTATAAGCAGCACTCTGACAATTGCATTAAGTTATTCCCTGGCAAAATTAACAACCCTTTTTTAGTAAGGAGATGCATATAGATACCAAATCAGTCACAAGAGACTTATGCTGAAACTACATCTGTAAGTAACAGGAGAGTTGAACACTTGAGAGTGCTTCAACTTTGATAATGATTAAGTAGCAATGCAGATTGTATCTGGAAGGAATGATGATAGCTGTAATCCTACTAATTCCATGGAAAGAAACCATAAAAAATGGTATTTCCTACTGAAGTATCTTCTTTCGGCCCTTTTGTATGATGCTCTACAGATGTATGAAAATAGAACATGGAAAGAAATTGCCATCCACCGTACAAGGATTTACTCAAATCTGAACCTTTCAGCTAAAGGAGAAGCTGTAGCCTCTCCCACACCTAATTCTTTGATGTCAAGGGAATAGAAGAAAAAAAAGCCTCTTTTGTATGTAGCTTAAATAAGACAGCTCATTTAAAATAAGCATATTGAAAACCTGAAAATCTCTGGAGGAGTCAGCATGCTGCCTTCATGCATAGCATCAAATGCAAATACTCGACCTCGACACAAGACTATCAAGTGAGATGGACATTCACCTTCAGCCTCTGAAATGAAAAACAGGAATAAATGAAAAGTCAACCTTGAGGATAAGGTGACAGATACAAAAAAAACACAGCAAGTCCTACAGACTTTTTTGTTCAATTATGCAAACTTGAAGACATTTTAAAAGCCAACAGAAGTCACACATAACTTTCACTGTTAGAAACTGCTTCAAGTCATTGTCATTATTAAGCAGCAAATTTCATTTATCTGTGTGTCTTGTAGGCAGGAACTCCCACTGCTGAAATGAGTGTTCTTTGCTGAATCCACACATAACACACAGAATGTGTCTTTCATCAATTCTTAATGCTGGCATGTTTATTACAGGCATCAGGCTGGTTATACACAATTTGAAGCAGAGCTTTGTTTTACTGTAATTTGATAAGGACTAAATACTGGACCAAAAAGGGCATTTGTAGATGAAACACCTTCTTTGCTTCATTATATCAACACTCTACAACCAGTAGCTGATTTAGTGCTCAAGCTAGCAAGAATTTCATGGTTACACTGACCACTCCTTCATTATATTAATAAAAATCATTTGCTTATATTAATCCCCAATTTTAAATTGTTTACCAGTTTTAAAATAACTGCCGAGAGAGTCTCTGGTAAGTCCAGGAATTCTGCAAGTGCAGAAGAGCATTCTAAATTGGTTCATGTCCAGAACAGCATTCCCAGATCTCTCTATGGCAACCTTCTCTCTGTAGTAACAAACACAGCAACATTAAGCAAGAGAAATTAAAATGAGGGAATTAAATGAAGGTACGACAAACCTGGCTATTACAGCAAAGAATGCATGCCAATGGACTTGAACACACATATGCAATTAAGGATACACAGACCATCAATATTTAGGATCAGTAATTTTTTCTTAAAGTCTTACGCTCGTAGTAGATCCCAGTATTTCAGGGTGTGCCATATATTTACACATGCTCTGTCTATCTGAGTGCCCTCTTTTGGTGGCCAGCAGTGCTCAATATAGGGACCAGGGCCCCCCATATTACAGTATATTTGTGTTGAGATGCGAAGATCAAGATAAGCCACATTCAGCCACCAGTCCTCCAGCTGAAATGAAAAACGTTAAACATCAGAACTTACTGGTATTCATTAATTCTTTAACAATAATGTTCAACTACCTGCTTAATTTTAATACTCTGAATAGTAGGTCCTATATAACACAAGGCAGGACAGTGGTTCAAAATTAACTGATGAAGATAATGACACATTTAGCTCTTCTGCTTTCAAGCTTGAAAGTAATTAAATTGTGCTTAAGAATATTAAACTGCAAATTATGGTAATTCTTCCCTGATATTAATCATCTTAAACTCTTGCAGATGTCAGTTGTGGCTACTGAATGTCTGTGAATATCACAGACTACTCCATGAAGAATAGAAGGAAACTAGACTTGTGCTGAGAGGGGATGTGAGAGACCATTTGCAACACACATTTTTTGCCACCATCTGAAAATCCCCACTCTGGAGTGTATCCTGTTAGGATTTAGAAAGCCTTCATGAATTCCACTTGGTAATGACCTTCCTTGTATCTCTTTCTCTGTTAAAAGACAACTTTAAAATGCTACCACACAGTTTCCCTCTGGGAAGAAAAAAAAAAAACAAAACTCTAAATTCCAGGGTTGGTTTTGTTGGGATTTTTGGTGTTGTTTTTTGTTTGGTTGTGTGTTTGTTTGGTTTTTTTGTTGTTGTTGTTGTTTTTGTTTGGTTGGGTTTTTTTTTTTTTTTTGGGGGGGGAGTTGTTTGGTTTTTTGTTGTTGTTTTTTGTTTTTTCCCAGGGTGGAGGGAGAAGGGACAAATGTCATAGAAGGAGAGACTGACAGATAAAGCATTCAAATGCTGGTAAATAACTTAAATTTTAGTTAGTGAGGTCTCTTAGCCACTCAGCTTTGAAAAAAACAAATGACAGATATGTAAGTGAATGAGTTCATATCCACAGGTCAAGTGACAGCTCTAAGGAAGATCTGAAGATTTTAAAAAAGCTAAATGAGTTACATCCTGAATAACCAACTTTCCACAAGTTGAATTAAGATTTTTTACACTGAATTATGATTTCTTACATATCTAAATACGCACCCAATTCCTTCTCATTTTGGCTCTTTCCAGTAATTTCTGATGCAACTCTTTTCCAATGCCATTTTCAAAATTTTTAACTATATCCTTGGTTCTCTGATATTCTTCTTGATTAAGAAATGGCTTCACTGTAAAAGGAAAATGCTTTTATTTTAAAGACAACTGTATAGTAAGGTTTATTCCAAGACTCAGGTATTCATAGGCAAGGGAGAGAATGAGAATTAATTTTTCTAAAACAAGTATTTGAAGGGAAAACAAACACCTCTCAAAAGTCTGAAAAGAATTATATTCTAGTAAAACATAAATACATACTTTTAAATAAATACAGATAGCAGACTAATGTAATTGCTGAAAACCTGAAATAGCTATCAGATAACTAAATCAAATATATTTACATCTGTAAATATATGGAGTTCTTCCAAATAATTAAATGTACAGGAAAGTTGTTTGTAAATTACAACATTGAGCACACATGTCTGCCACCATACTGCACCAACTACAAGCTATTGGTCTGTATTTTCAAGTCCATTCATGGTCTACAAGCAACTTGCCCATCAATTCTCATTCAATGTCCCTGTGTTATACCACCTTTGATTGACAGCAAATGCAGTTACCGGTAGATAGTTTTTCTGTTTTTAAATCCTTTTGGATTTCTCTCAGATCATCTGCATTATAGGCCAAAGTCCTCCATAAACATCTGCAAAACTAGTCTAATCTAAACACTCCTTAAAGACTTTTTACCATGAAATCTATGGTCAGTAATGGGTACTACTGATGTCATTTTCCATACATGAACATCTCATTTTTTTCCTATACTCACCTGGTGTATAATGTATTTTCTGTTATATTTATACTTAGATTGTGAAGTCAGTGGGAAACAAAATAGAGGGGTGTGTGTGAGGTGTGTTTCTGGTGATTCAACGCCTACATAAAGAGGCCCAAGTAATTTTTGAGGCTGCTAGACACTATCATTAGTTAATTTCTTGTTTGCCTTGCTACCGGTAACCCTGTAATCAACTTATAGCTGCTAAGAAACAAAGAAAGAACACACAATTACGAAAATTTAAACAAATATCTGCATCATCTCTCATCTATATCTTGCTTTTGCAAGCAATGAGCAAGTTTCAGCAGGGTATCAAATACATTGTTAACCTAAGTCTTAAATTTTATCTCTGTCTTGCTGTAATCACACCTGCTTGCCTGCAACCACTATTTTTCTCTTCTTCATAAATCTAGAGATCATCTTGTCCAACACTTCATCTCTGTAGGGTCAGTTGCAGCAATTTGCTCAGGACTGTGTTGGGTTTTAAGTAAGGATGAAGACTCTACAATCACCTTGGTAGCAGTCTGTTCACTGCTTGACCACTGTTGCAGTAAGGAGTTTCCTTATGTTTAAAAGGAATTTCTTTTATTTCAGTTTGTGCCCATCACCTCTTATTGTGTCACTGGATACTACTATGATGTCGCTCCATCTTATTTATTCCTCCACAAGTAATCACACATGTTACAAAGACCTGCACAATCCTAGCTTTCTCTGTCTCTTCCCATATGTCAGATAATCCAAGACCTTCATCACTGTCACAGCCCCTCTCTAGGTTCACTTCCACATGTCCCTATCCCACTTGTACAGGGAGCCCAGAAACAGACACAGAACTGCAGATGTGTCCTCCCAGCACTGAACCAAGGCAAAGGATCACTTCTCTGCACCTGATGGCAATGTTCCTTCTATAGGGAGCCCTGGACACCACTGACATGCCTTGCTGCAAAGCCACATGCTGGTTCATGCTCAACCTCATGTCTACCAGACTCCAGGGGCTCTTCTGCATCCTGACACTAGGCCCCAGCTTGTGCTGCTGTGGCAAGTTACTTCTCCTGGGCGAATGACTTGGCAACTCCCTGTGTTTGTTGAACTTCAAAATGCTGTTAGCCTGTTCTTCCAGCCTATCAAGCTCCCTCTGATGGCCTAACAACCATCTGGTGTATTAGCTACTCCCTCCAGCTTTGGAAGCTCCCAAACTCAGAGTACAGTCTGTCCCATCATGCATGTCCCTTCACCACCAATGACCATATCAAAAATTACTGGACCCCTGGTGTCCACCATCAGAGACTGGCCTACAAATGGCACATGTGTTGCTGATCACAGACCTTTTGAGCCCAGCAGATGACAGAGTTTCCAGCCCATCTGACTGTCTTCTACCTAGTCCATACTTTATTAGTTCATCTATGAAGATTTTTTTAAAAGCTGTTGATATGCCAGAAGCCTTGCTGAAGTCGATATAAACAATATTCACTCCTCTTCCTTCATCCAGAAAGACAGTCACCTCCTCATAAAAGGCTACCATGTTGGTCAAGCAAAATTTCCTCTTCAGAAACCCATGCTGCCCATTCCAAATCACCTTCTTGTCCTTCATATGCTCAGAAATGGTTTTCATTATTATTTGCCAGGGATTCCCAGGAATGAAAGCAATTGATCAGTCTTGTCCTTCCTGAAGACAACAACAGTAACATCTGCTTTCTTCCTTTCCTCAAGGAACCTTCACCAGTAATCATGATCTGTCAAATATTAGCAGAAGTGGCCTCCCAAAGACAAAGACCAGCTCCCTCAGCACTCAAGGGCACATCTCAACAGGACCCACAGTTTTTTATGTCCAATCTGTTCAGTGCTAATCCTTGTCTATCAAGGGTAACTCATCCTCACCCCTCTTCAAAATAATTCCATTTTAATCCTAATTATATAAGGCATTTCAGTATTTTCCACTACTTGTCCTAAAGTGAAAGATAAGGATCCATTTTCAGATACATCCTTGTCTCCTTGTGTGGTATGGTATTCCACAACAACACAGCCCTAGTGACATTTTTTTCTATTCCACAGGATAAACATGGAGAGTGAGGGTCAAATATTACCTACAAATGGGTTTTAAACACATTCTGACAACCTTAGGCAGCAAGACATAACATCTACTTTCAAGTATTACCATATAATGCTCATGTTTAAATTGCATTGGGACCTCCAAAAATTCCACTACAATACCATCGCAACTGGAAAGGTACCAGCATTCCCCTTACACTTCCACCACAGGTGATCAGCTGTGGATATTCACATAGTGCCTACACATCTAGACCTCATCTAGATGCAGCTTGAATTGCACACCATCAGTAGTGAACACAAATGAAAAAAGAAATAACAGCAACAGAGCTATTCAGCTTTACCCTTTTGCAGATTACAGTTTTCATCCTGAAGTTAAAAGCCTTCCCTGACTGAGGGTAGTCCAACATTCAGGTTTCCCAGAAAATGACCTTATTATCACACACTATTGAAAGAGAGGATGATTACCCTCTGTTATTCAGGTACAAAGTCATTACAGAGCAATATTCAAATAGAAAATTAAACTCGAGCAAAATTATTTGGTTCTGGTCTCAATTCATAGAATCATTTAAGCTGGAAAAGATCTGTCACTATTAATTTAGTTGAACCATTGAAGGGGTGACTGAGATTGCAAGGAGACTGGAATGCCCAATGGAGATGATGCTGAGAACTGTGTTTGTTGAGTTTATGAAGAGAACGCGAAGAAGACCTGGCTGCCCTCTTCAACTGAATGGGAAGTCCTGGTGAAGCATAGTTCCTCTGAGATGGAAAGAATTAGGATAAGAGAAAATAGAATAAAGGTAGAATAGAGAAAATTTCTCACATGGAAAATGTTAAGTTTTTGGGGTTTTTTGGTCATTGCTGTTTTTTTGTTTGTTTGTTTGTTTGTTGGTTGTTTTTCTTTCCCTCCCACAATCATGAGAGTGATCAAACACCAGAACAGGTTCCAATGAAAGAGTCTCCACCCTTGTAAGTAAACAAAACCTGGGTAAGCTGGGCCTGAGCAACATGCTATAGTTAGACCAGCTTTGAGCAGAAATTTGGTCCAGATGAACTCTTCCCGATCTAAATGATTCTATGACCACAGGGTCTCTTTCCATTTAAAAACTATTTAATCAGATGTAGAAGCAGAACTGTTAAGGAGCAGAACTTGGTCTCTTTCTCACCAGAGTTCAGTGAAACTTCTCTTGCATTTCTTCAGCCCACAGATCTTGTCCTTCTGATTAGGAGATCAGCTCTGCCCATGAACAAGAAGTATCCCATAAAAGACACCTTCAGTTGCATAGTTAAGGAACCCTCTGGGAAGCTGGAAGCTTGAGTTTTCATACTTTCATGTTGAGTCTATTTTTCTGAATCTCAATCTCTGGGCTGGAAGGCTAAGTAACATGGCTATGGCCACCTTCTCTGCTCAAGGCTTACTTTCAATAAAGGTTACTCCTTAAAAGGTAGCAACTGTAAAGCCTTAAATAAAGCTGACACATACTTTGTCCAGCTTTTCTAGTTAGATTCTGACCCTAAACAGGCAGAATTTTCTAGTTAGATTCTGACCCTTCACCAGCAGGCACCCTGACTAATGTCAATTGCCTGGAGTCCTCCTCCAAACAATGAAAGAAAGTTTCAAGTTTCCCAGAACTAATTTAAAGCCTCTATGAAGAATCATTTGGAGGCTCTGAATTGTTCTTCTGAAGCATCTCCTTTCCTTCACTCACATTTATAGGCTAAAATTACTATCTTAAGCAATGAAATTCAAAGAGCTATGTCTAGAACTGTGTCCTGCACCTTTTGGCTTTAATATATTTGTACAAGGGAAGACTGGCAAATGCTGGGCTAACTTTTCTCCACTACCAGTGAGACTAAAGAAGAGCAACAGTGATTAAAATGATAGGAAGATTTTGTACATGGAAGAGTAAGCAGCAACTAACTTCAGCATGAAAAAATTAAGGGACATGTGATAAGGTTATTTATGAAAACAGATCAGAATCAGAACACAAGAACAAACAAATTCACTGTCAGATTTTCTCACTCCATGACAGAGTTATTTATTAACCTGGAGAGACACATGGGTTTACAAAACTAAGCAAAAATTTTGTTATTGCAGGTTCTACTCTTGCAGCACAAGTTTAGTTAATCTGCATTACAGCAAAAAGACTGCATTATTTTAGACACCCATATAAACACAACACGTTTGCTCAAAACCCACCACTTCAACATTCTGTGTCAAAAAATAATTGTGTAAAGAACAACAAAGCAGGCCATTTCCAGTACTCATAATAAATTTGAACTGAAGAGTAAACTTCAGGAATTCTGTTTTGGGAAAGGGAAAATTTGGTGTAGTATGCTTCTGCTAAGGAGAGAACTCCAAGTCTTACTTTGTTAGCATTTGTGTAAAACCTGTAAGATGGTAAGATACAAAGTAGATGTTCCAGAAAAAAACTCCATGTCTCGGAGTTTTGAAAATTATTGAAAAAATAGAGAAAAGTAATCTCAAGATACTTCATAATGCATTTTTGCTGTTCCCAATACATAATAAAGAACTAACCAGTCAGTTTTGATTTATAAACAAAACTAGATACACATGCACTGATGTTTTCCAAACTTTTCTGTGATGTTCTTTAGATTAGTCAACATGCAGAAAGTATCCAACCTAAATTATGTAAAAATGCTCGCCACTGCTTTTGCCTACTACTGTACAGTTAATAAGTGTTCTTCCTCATCAATATTAAGTATGAGAAGTTTTAAATAACATTTTTTTTAAAGAATTCTGGGCAAACACAGTTATAAACAAGCAGTTAGGCAAACCAAAATTTTTAAGTGTAGTATCTTTCACCAGACCACCTTTTTTTTGGAGAAGAAAAAAAATAGTGAAAAAAAATCCACTCTCAAACCAAAAAGTTAACCAAGTGCCAAATTCTCCTGAAGAAAGGTAATTAGGGATAAATAAGAAATTTTTACTCAAGTTTCTCTGAGCACTTAATTTCCAGTTTTGAGCCAGAAAGAGACGCTTTGGCTCTCTAAGTTTGTCTGTATCCCACACCCCAATTACAGTACAAGCTGTCTCTACAATCACTTAGCAAACATCTTCAGAGTAGCCTGGTTACAACAGCACATGACACACTACCATTTACAACATGAAGTCATTACCTGCATCAAGATATTTACTCAAAGATTCATCAAGTGGAGGTACTGGCAGGGAAGGCAGAGAATCTTGGTACTGAAAGGTTCGCTCCTCTGAGGATTCAAGCAGTTGCTTTTCCATGTTGCAGATCTGCAGCACAACCAAAGGGACTATTCACAAAGCCCAGGTCCGATGACGAATCTCCCCACACTGTTCTCTCCCTCGCTCCGGCCTCCTGCCATTTACACGGTAAAAGGTATCAGGAAACGCGCCCCGACAAAGCACGGACCTATGGTTTCTCTCTGGCTCGCAGCCACGAGAGGCACACACACAGCAGGGGAAGCGATGACCAGGCTGCTATTGATGCTTTTCCCCAGCATGTCGCGATTAACCAGCTCGAAGGCTGTCGCTTTCTCTCCCAAGGAGCAGCCAGCCAGCCCCGGAACACCCGCCCGAGACTAGAGGATATCTGGGGAAGGAGGAATCACCCCCCAGCCCGGCCGGCGGCCCCTCCGAGCCCCTCCGCAAGGCCCCCGCCCGAGCCCCGGCTGGCCCCGGCCCCAGCGCTCGCCGAGCCCAGCCGGGCGCGAGTTCCGCGACAGCGCTGCAGGGCTTACAGCGGCTCGGGGCCCGCACCGAGGAGAGCCCCCGGCGGCTGCGGCCTGGGCGTGAGGAGAGACCCGAGCCGAGCCGAGCCCACCCCTCTGTCCCGCGCACTCCCGGGGAACGAGAGCGGCGGGGACCACCGACCCCAGGGCGCTGCCCACCTCCCCGGCCGCCGCCTTCGCTCCCGTCCCACTTCCCAGCGGCTCCGGAAGCCGCGTGGGGCGGGGCGGCCGCGGGGGCGGGAGGGGAGCGACCTCGCCGTCCCCGGCGCTCCGGAGCCCGCGGTGGAGTTAAAAGGGCGGCTGGAAGTGGGGCAGAGGTGCTGGCTCCCTCCAGGGCAGACGCGCCTGGCAGACACCTGGGCTAGTCAGAGGGCTGGGCAGCCGCCAACTGTGGGAAGTTTTATAAAGTCAAGTGCTGGTCTGCGCCTGGGAGAGGATGGACGTAGGTACGAGAGGCTAAAGACTTCATTTCCATCGACCTGGAATTCCTGGCTGATGGAAAATTGAATATAAATCTGCATTGCCCTGGCAGGCAGGATGGCCAGCCGTGTCCTGGGGGTCATCGCTAAGCCGGCAAGGGAGGGGATTGTGCCCCTCTGCTGTGCACTGGGGTGGCCTCACCTGAGTGTTGGGAGCAGTTCTGGGTGCTACAAGATAAAAAAGACATTGAACTATTAGAGAGCTTCCAAAGGAGAGCTATGAAAATAGTCAAGGGTCTAGAGGGGAAGCCACATGAGGAGCGGCTGAGGTCACTTGGTCTGTTCAGCCTGGAGGAGACTGAGGGGAGACCTCACTGCAGTTACAACTTCATGGTGAGGGGAAGCAGAGGGGCAGACACTGATCTCTTCTGTGGTGCACAGTGACAGGAAGCAAGGGAATGGCCTGAGGTTGTGTCAGAAGAGGCTTAGGCTGGATAGTGGGAAAAGCTTTTTCCCCCAGGAAGCGATTGGACACTCGAGCAGGTTCCCCAGAAACCTGGTCACACACCAAGCCTGTTAGAATTCAAGAAGAATTTGGAAGATGCTCTCAGAGACATGGTGTGATTCTTGGGATGTCCTGCATAGGGTCAGGAGTTGGACTTCAGTGATCCTTAGGACTCAGTATCTGTGACATGAGGAGAAAGCTCAGCTGGGGCTGCACTAGAGGCAAGGGCTCTTCACAGCTGCTGTCCCTCGTGTGCTCTTAGCTCCTGTGGTGTCCTTAGCAGGACTGAGAGAAGATGCAAGCCCTGGCTGGCCCAGGGGACTCCTCACCCAGGGTAAGTGGCCCAACTGCTTTGTGGGTGGGCAATGGCATAGAAATCTGCAAGAGTGTTTCTGTGGAGTAGGTCTGGACTGATGGGTTTCTGTGCCACCTGTTAAAATGTTATGTGAGAGAAATGCTTGTGGGATGTGACTTGCAGCTCCACCGGAGTAGGAGTAAGCAGTAGCCAGAGTGATTGGGTAGCAACTGGAGCAGTCTTCACATGCTGGAGCAAACATTTGAAGTTTGGTGAAGCACCAACTTTTACTGGGGAGGGCATGTGAGGCCCAGTGTAGTACACAAGCCCTACAAGGAATGACTGAGGGAGCTGGGGTTGTTTAGCCTGGAGGAGACTCAGAGGTGACCTTATCACTCTGAACACCTTCCTGAAAGGTGGTTGTGGTCAGGTGGGGGTCAGTCTCTTTCTTCAGGCAATGACTGACAGAACCACATGATGCAGCCTTAAGCTGCACCAAGGGAAATACAGGTTGGATATTAGGAAACAGTTTTATACAGAAAGGGTGATAAAGTATTGGAATGGTTTGCCTGGGGAGGTGGTAGAGTTATCATCTCTGGATGTGCTTATAAAAAGACTGGATGTGGCACTTGGAGCCATGGTTTAGTTGGGATGTTAGGGTTGGGTTGGACTTGATGATCTTGAATGTCTCTTCCAACCTATTGATTCTGTGGCTTCTCTCCTCTTTTCATCTGCAGCAGTGGCACCTTCTGTTTTTGTTACCCTCTGTCATGCCAAAATTACTTCCCACTACCTGCTGTCTTGGTTTAACTTCAGCCAGCAACCAAATCCCATGCAACAACAGCTCACTCACTCACCTACCAGTGCGGTCAGGGAGAAGATCAGATGGGTAGAAGTTAGAAATCTTGTGGGAAGGGAGAGCAAAAGCTGCACAGAAAAGCAAATCAAAACCAGAAATTAATTTACTATTTCCCATGGTCAGGTGTTTGGCCATCCCAATGAAAATAGAGCTCTGCCACATGTAACAGTTGCTTGGGAAGACAAATACCATCACTTAAAACGTCCCCCCCATTCCACCTTATTCCCTCCACTTTATATACTGAGCTCTTCCTGAAGCCCATAGTGCTGCATGGGATTGTTTTGACCCAAGAGCAAGACTCAGCACTTGGTCTTCTTGAATCTCATACCATTGACCTGGGACTATCAATCCACCCAGTCTAGATCCCTCTGCAGAGCCTTCCTGACATCCAGCACATCAACCTCCCACCCAACTTGGTGTTTGAGAATTTACCGAGGGTGCACTCAATCCCCTCATCCAGATTATCAACAAAGATACTAAACATGAAATTGCAATCTTGCAACTAATTTTTTTCCCATGAGATGGTAATTATCTTTCCACATTGATGTCTTTCCTCTTGTTTGTTGAGCTACTTGCCTAGCGCCATTCCTGTGCGTCAGCCATTATCTCCAGTTTTACCTCTCTTACCTTTCACAATTCAACTCTATGGACTGCTTTGGAGCTCTTTCTCTCAACTGAATGATTTCCTTAAACATCTGAGCAAAGACAACATCTGTAGTTGTACCACAGCAGAACTAGGATGACAGCAGCAGCAGTAGGAAAGGAGAGGAGATTATACTGCTCCTTGTGTTTGTTTTTGAAGCATCCACACAGTCTGTGTATTTGGCAGTTTCAACACCCTGGAAGGTCCAAGTAGTAAAGTCCATGTTGAGAATGTATGTTGTGTGACTTTAATATTTATTTCAATAATCTTACATTAGGGATGCTTTTAGCTTACCAGATGCAAGTGTTCCACAAGTAAGTTTCTCTGTCCTAGATTATTTTTTCAAGACAAAGTAAAGGGATGGGTGCACAGCTTTCTGGAGGACATGATTTCAGTTGGTAATGACACAATTTTTTTTTTAATCAGCAGCTTTTAGATGTTAGCAATGATACTAACAAACTTCAAATATAGTCTGCTAAAAATGTAGCCATGAGAGATAGGTTATTGGGAAAATGACTAATGACTAATAATGACTAATAAATGACTAATAAGATGGGTATACTCCATACTTTCCCCCATTAATTTATAGCATCTAGGTATAAAGACAATGTATTTTTCTGAAGTCTTTATTTTTCAAGAAGCAAACACCAGTATTTTCCTGAACTCAGGCACTACTGAGATACGGCTTCCCACTTTTTTTTTTTCCCTGTGGTTTATGCATTTTGCTGTCTCTTAAATGGAAGATCACACCACTGCTTTTGCTGAGTAAGAAAACTTTTAGGGATATAAATCTGCAAACCTTAAAAAACATGTAATAAATATTACAGTACATGTAACAGATGTGTTTTCTCTCTAACTGGACACCTCTTTCATAAATCTGTAATTTTTCAGAAAGTTTAAATGCCTACCCTGAAAAACATATTTTTAAACTTTTTTTTTAAAAGGATTATTTGAATAATGAATGTAACCAAATGTGTGTGATACAATAATATGTAAAGTACTGATACCGATGCAGAAATAAAAAATTTCAACTGTGTTACAATGTTTAGAACACTGAGACATTGGAGTCTATCAGTTATACAAACTGTGTTTCTCTTGTGAAGACAAAATCAGTAGAGGACTGCATTGCCTAACTGTCTTACAGCCTGACAGTTCTGTTATTACAGGATTGCAGATACCAAGTGGTCAGTGCCCAGCCAGGTGTCTCAGATACATGCCTAGCTGTAAGCAATCCAGCAGCTTTGATAACAGACTCCATACCTACCATGAAGTTGATCATTTGACTCCCAGGCTCAATATTCCACTTCTGTGCTTATTGCTGGGAGGTGAATGGACTACTTAAATCTAAATTTTGTGAGTAGGCTTGGATCTACTTGCCACCTCGGAAAGAGAGTTGCTTTTTCCCTGGCTTCCAGAATCTGCAGACAAGGGGTTAACTCACATATGCACGAATGAGACATGTCTGCTATGTAGGGTTTGCAAGTGCCTGGATACCTGAGAGGCCTCTTAAGTCCCGGACTGCCCTACTGGCAAATACCACACTCCCTCAGTTCAAAAAGTCTTCTTCCATAGGTTTTTAGACTGTGTGCTATAGGATATATTTTCCTTGGGGAAATATCTTGCAGCCCTGTGCTGCAAGCACTTGGTGTTTCTTTGCCTTTGGCTTTCTGTTCCCTGCAGGGTGGAGCTGTTGGTCCATTTGTCCTAGCAGCTGGTCAGTGTGAAAGCAGTTTTGTTGTCACGTGTGTTCTCAGTTGTGCTTTTCAATTAATACTTGTCCACCTACTATAAGGGGATGCCATGACAATAAAGCTCATGTAAAAGTTCATCATGCCCTGAAAGCCTGTCTCAAAAACATGTTTGAAAAATAATCCAAAATTTCTTTGATATACCACATCTGTGTCCATTTTAAATTCTGTTGTATTAGAAGGATATTGAAATACTGAAGTCAGCATGGCACAGTCCCCTGTGATTGTGATTGGAGTGGGTGGTATACAGAAGAGTCTGAGATAATTGATTTTGTCTTAAGAAGGGAGTGCCAAACGAAGATGTCTTCACCTGCCTAAATAGAAGGATGGGCAGAGCCAGGCTCTTCTTGGCTGTACTCAGCAAAAAGACAGAAGACTTGTGGATACAAGGGACAACAAGCATATAGATAGAAAGAAAAGTATCCTCACTATGAGCCATGATTGAACATTGGAACATGGTTACAAAGGAGATTGTACAGTCTTCATCCTTGGAGACACTCAACACATAATGAGAGAAGATTTAAACTATATGATCTCTAGAAGTCCCCTTCAGCCTAAGTATTCTGTGATTTAAATGAGGTTCTTTTAATCTTTTATACAGGTCTCTATCAAGATAGAATTTTATTTAGAGCATATTCTAAATATGAAGAGAAAAAAGCCAGGAAATACTGTCTTAAAATTCAGTGGGTTTTCTTTTTTTCATTGACTGAGCCATTTCTTTGCTAATATTTCAAGAAAGAAACATTTTTTGATTGTAAACACTCTAAAGTAGATTTTTCTGCCATTAATTCATCAGATCACGCATCTAACTTTATAGGGAATAAAATAAAAGCTTGTTTCTCTTGACAAGCTTACAATCTTGGAGAATCTTGATTCTTCAGAAGAATTCTTATGTATCCTCTCTTTGTTGTAATAGGGTCAAAGTTAGATCTCATGTATAAGGCCAATAGGTGGAAGTAGATGAAAATATAAAGACAATTTGGAAATAATAATTTTTTTCAAAATTGCTGTCTTGTCTTGTAAAAAATTAGAAAAAAGACATTTCCCTAACCAGATACCCTTAGATTTCAAATAAATTGAGATTCAACTGTACTCCAAAGACTATGTATTCATGTAATAGTTCTTTCTTGTTTGTGGCCTTTTTTTTCTTTTTGTGAATGAAAATTAGATTGGCTGAATGTATCTTTCAAACCAGTAAGACAGACTCTGCAGGTACTTTGTTTCAGGGAGAGTTGTAAAATAATCCTTAAAGGCAAATTACTGCATTAAGTTAACACAGATGTGTCATTTACATCCAAACTTTGGGGACGCATGTGTAATATGAGCATGCACCTGTCCAGGTGGATGTGTGAAAGCATCTAAAAAGGTCAACAGGAGGATGGTGAGACTGATGTAGGTGACAGCTAAACGACAGGATTAGTTTAGAGCTTGATAAACAACGTGCTCTTACATAGCTATGTAGCTATGTAGTTGCTAGTGCTGAGTAAGAGTGGGGTAGAGCTTATGCTCCGAGAAGCTGGGAAGGGTCAGATTTTCTCATCAGCAGCATGATCAGACACAGCTGCATCTGGTAGCAGGTCTGCATCTCAGTTACAGCTTTGACTTAGGCTACTCTGTGAGCCACTAAAACCGAAAAAGGGATTCATTCTTCATGCATCAGATAGTGGAGCTGTGCAACTCATTGCAAGAGGATGTCATGGATGCCAGCTGTTCAAGGGGAGACTGGAAAAATACATGAAAGAGTAATTCAAAGATGTTTTATATATATAAAGAAATGTCATCCTACTGTTCCTTTGACATCTATTTTACCACTGTGATAGAGAGAACATTGAACTAGGTGGCCCTTATGTTTTCTAGGTTCTTCAGATGGGCCTTTCATTTTTGTGTATATTCTAAAAGCCTGTATTTTTAAATGGCCTTTATGAAATCCCGTAACAATTTAGTTTGCTTCTTGTAATGTTTGTTGGGGTCAGTGACAGAGCAAATATTAACTAAGGGTATTGCCCAATACTATTCTACCATAATTTATAAAAGCAGAACAGGTTTACAGTGTTGCAGGAAGATTATCTACTATAGTTGTAACACAAGCAGTTTTGATGACAGAGACTATTGAACCCTGATGTTTCAATTATGACTTAATTCACTCTAATTTTCCTATATCTGAAGAGTCGTATTCTAGAATGATGTGTTGTTGTCTTGTTTTTTTGTTTGTTTGGTTTTTTTTAAGAAATGGAAAAGCTAATTACTTGTGTGCAGAAAAGGCCAGATGCTGTTTGTAGACTGATTTGCTTTCCATGGGCTGGAGGTGGAACTTCACAATTTGCTAAATGGGGCAGACTCTTCAATGAAGCAATTGAAGGTTAGTAATTTTGTAGTTACAGTAGAAGTTAAGCAATTCTGAAATACACAGTAGCCATTTTTTTAAATGGAATACAGTAGTCTTGAGAGTACCACAATCTTTATCCAGTGTGTCTTCTCCAGAAAGAAGGAACTAGCATTTCCACTACGGTACATTTTCTGCACCAGCTTGAATCAAATTATATTTGATTGGGTGAAAAAAAAAAATTATATCCTCAGAGCTACATTTCACAAGAGTACAGTATGCTTGACTGCTTCAGAAACTATTGGTATGATTCAGAAACAGAAGTACACTGAATATTGTTGATAAGCAAGTCTTCAGCAAGGTTAACAGTGAAGATATGAGAACTATTTGTGAGGTTGCAGAGTATCTCTTATCCAGTGTTTGTACTTCTTGTATCAAAACTGAAATTTAATCTTTGAATTTTATAACAGTGAAATGACATTTACTTACACTATGAAGTAATTTTCATTGCTCACAAGATATATCAACATTAAAAAGATCCATTGTTTGACCTATTTGAAGAAGAACCAAGGCCATTTTCCAAATCTTCCACAAAGAAAAAAAAATTCATAATTATAATATAATTTCATATTCATAAGCATTGCCATTGCAGTTTTACTGGTCCTCTAAATACAAGTAAGCAGTTGCACATTGAATTTTCCTTGAAATTAAGGGAAAAAAAAAAAAGAAGAAAGAAAAAGTTTTTGTCCACTGGAACTACTTCCAAGAAAGTTACTAAGGAAATGGCCTAGGACACAGACGAATAAAGTCAGGGTACAGCATGTTCTCTCAGAGATGGTTTCTGCAGAAAGTACAGAAGATGCAAACTTTTCTGTACTGGTATCTACGGTATTAGGCTGTGGTTTAGTCTATCTCTTTGTGTCTGACCCATTACTTCTACCTAACTGGCAGTATGCATGATGTCAAGGAGATTTGAAACAAATCAACTTTTTTTTCTGATCTATTAATTCCTTACTTTTACTAAACAGTAAAAGTCCTCAATTTTGAAAGGAAAATAGTAAAAGTGTGTAAATTTCCTTCTCTATAAATATAACTATAAATATAAACATCCACCAATTTGCACTATGATTCCACATTTTCCAATGTGCAGTGCTGAAGAGCTGACAAAAAAAAGAGAACAGGGATTGTACAAGTCTAATATAGTTTCACTTACTAATGCTGCCTATGAAAGGATATATTTTACACAACCCTCAAACTTAGTATTATTGAAATTAATGAATTTGTAGTTGTTATTAAAATTTATAACAATAAAGTTGCTTTCAAACCTCAGCTGAAATCAGAATCTTGTGGATTCTGACCCAAGGCATTTCTCAATCAGATCAGCTGGAGGGGCAGCATTTGAGACTAAAGCAAGGGTGGAATCCTCATCTCTTGCAGGATTAAATCACAGTAGCAGCAATAGCAAGCAAGTGCACAGAATCAACTGTAAGAAGGATTAATTAAAATAGTATGTATATTCTGCAGAATAATTAAAAAACTTAATTAAAATTATTTTACTGTATCTATTTGAAATAACTATAATTCTTTTTCCTCCCTTCCTTCACCTCTTCTGCAGTGTTCTGTATAAGGCTTCCTGGAAGAGAATCTCGTCTTGAGGGGCCTTTTCCAAAAGACATGACAAGTGCAGTTAATGAAATTACAAGTGTTTTGTTAAAAGAATTGAAAGAAAAACCATTTGCATTTTTTGGTCACAGGTAAAAATATATACAAATTTAGATACCCTAGTGAAGGAGTTTATTTTCCTGAACTCTTGGAGTAGAGTTACTTATTATTTGCAAAACCTTTAGGAAACATATGCTTCTGCAAGGATCTTCTGTCATATCATCCTAAAATATGCAGTTGCTGTCAAAGAATCTGGTTATTTATTTATTTATTTCTACATTCAGGTGCAACATCTGAGCATGTGTTTCTAATCAATTATAATTGCATTTTTTGTTAATATTTGTGCCAGTGCTTGATCTATATGAATGCTGGGGGTGAACCATTCATGAAACACAGATTTTAAAGATTGGCGAGTCTCAAGTATTCAAAATAACTGTTCTTATTGAAAGAGACTATTAAAAGAAAAAGAATATGAAAAGGTCTTGTTTGCAAAATTAGACTGTGAAGGAATATACTTCATGTCAATAAACTAATATCATTATAATCTGCATGTCATATACCATTTCAGCAGTTGTTCAAGATAGCCAGTTAGCACTGAAATTAAAATTATGTTTGTATTTTCCAGTTTTTATGTATGTTTGTACTTACTTTGCTTTAATTTCTTCTTTTGCTGCAGTTTTGGAACTTACTTGAGTTTTGCCTGTGCACTTCAGCTGAAAGAAAAGTACGGACTGGAGCCAATCCATCTTTTCATGTCAGCAGCACATGCCCCAAATGTAAGCTACAGAATCATTAGCATTATGAAACAGAACCATAAATTAGCTACTAAGAGTAAGAATAATATTTTACAGTATGGTATGCAGAGTAGTTTTAATTAAAAAAAATCAACATTTCTTCAAAATCTATGGAGTGAAAAGTGTTCTGAGGTTGATGCAGAATACATAATATTCACTGCTGCTAACCTTAGCCTTGGGAGAACAATCTCCTTAAAACTAATGCTGGAACTAATTAATGCTTAAACTAACTAATCCTTAAACTACACTTTTTTGAATATTGTTATTTAGTATGGCCATTGGCTTAACACTCAAAAATAATCAAACCAAAATTCTAAGTGGTGCTCCTTACTGTGTAATGTGTGAAGTAACTGTCTTTACCTAGTCTTTCATAAACCTGCTGCATCAGCCCTCAATACATTGGTCCAGTTTTTTTCTCTCTCCTCATTCTTTGTAGGTTTTTTAATCATCTTTTTTTCTGAGGTTTTGCTGATTCTGCTAGTCTTTCTCAGAAAACAGTAGTGAAGTGGCATTTTTTCCAGTCCTGTCCTCAGTCAGCATTTGCTGTTTCTATTCTTCCATTTCTAAAGCTTCTTAGCAGTCCTGAGTATGAGCTCATGATTCATAGAAGCAATTATTATTCCTGCAAATTTCCATAATCAGTTGGTCTCTTCAGTCCTACATTAGCCAGGCTTATGTCCAGTGCTACATTTTTCTTTCTCTTAGATTATTTTACTAGTTGTATTTCAATAGTAAGAGTCAAGCTTGAACAAAATTATATTAACAGTCTGTATAAGTTTCAGAAGTAGAGAGTACCTGGCTCACTCACAGTTTGTAATTTCAGTAAGTACAGTCTACTAACCCTTTCCATGAAGTGCTCTCTGTGAATGTGAAACGAATCAGACATTGTATTCTGGAGATGGAAAATTATTGTACTTTCTACTAAAATAATTTTAATGAAAAGGTTATTTAAAGTATATTATATATAACATCTGATCTGCTTTGTTTGGTACTAACAGTCTGCAACATATCTTGCCATCAAGAGCAAGCTCCTAACTGCTCTTGCTGAAAACAATGACCTTCTTGCACTGATGAAGATTCTAGGAGGAAATTTTGAGTTTGCACCCAATGAAGACAGTTGGAGAGATAGGGTGCTTGCTTTCAGAGAAGACATTAGAATTCTTCAGACATCTTCGTAAGTTTTACAACTTTGTATTACTTCTGTATTTGTATTTTACATTTTTACTTCTGTCTCATCATGTTTTCTTTTTTCTCTCTTAGAAACTTGTTCTCATTTCTGTTATAAAAAGAATAAGAAACAGTAAACATGGGTTTTTTTCCTTTGTTTGCTTTTCTATTTGTTTTCTGGTATTTAAGCCCTAGATGAAACACTGCATACTGCAGCAACCACAACTGTTACTGCAGTAGTGAACCTGTCATGGCAGAATTACAGTTCTACCTATGATCCAAAGTTAGCAGCTACTAAAAGGGAATATTCTCATGTCTTTAATTGTTTTCTGAGATTAACAACCTCAGCTCATCATGCTTCAGGAACATTGCATTCATCCTCCAGATCTAAGGTCCTCTAGCCTAACCAGAAAAAGAATCCCTGTGTTCTGGGGCACCCAGACAGCAACTGGCTTCCTGTCACCTAACTGCTGTCCCCACTGGACATCACATGACAGCTCATGTAGCTGAGTGGTTAAGGCTTATTGGCAAAAACAAGGACACTCTTGGATGTGGGACCCATTTTGGTCTTAGGAATCTGACATTGAAAGACACTGAAATGTTAGAATTTGTATATAAGTAGGTAACAGCATTATTTATTGTAGGTGAGAATTTTTATTGCAGATCGAAGCTCTTTTTTTCCCCCCTAACTATTGGGTTGTTCTTTCTTTACAATTTTGTATGTAATTGCAGTAAGGTAAGGAGCTGAGAAACTTCAAGAGTATTTTCTTTTCCTGATGTTCTTTATAATCTAACTCCTGAAATTTGTTACGTTTTGGAGAAAAACAAAAAACCTTTTTTGTATGTGGAAGCAAATTCCAAAGATATGTATCTTTTATGGAAAGTTTTATGACTACTTTTTATCTTCACAGATTTGAGAAGATAGAAATGAATACCCCCTTCTCCTGCGATATAACCTACTTTTGTGGATCTGATGATAAAATATATGATGCAAAAGGTACTTTGCTTAAATGGTTTTCCTCTTAAACGTAAACATTTTCTTGTTGTATTACACCCATTAATTAGAGTTTTCTAGAGTCTACCTACTTCTTCAAGGAAACAACAGAGCAGTTTAAATATAAAAAACTTGATATGGGATTTAAAATAATTATTAAATTATAGCTTTGAAATAGTTATACAAAATGACCACAATAGTTGACATTTCTCTGACACTTTAAATATTTTTAGGTTGGCAAGAATTAACGAGTGGAGATACTTCCTTTTATGAGCTTCCTGGAGATCACTTTTATCTGCTGAGACCATCTAATGAAAGCTTCTTGATAAAACACATCACAAGAAGCATAGAAAATGCCAGTCAATGAGTATTTTCTTCAATTTTAATAGCAGAATGTATAAGATTAGTCCACAGCAATTTGTAATAAGCAACTTCTCTCTCTACATTGCATGCAGTTATGCCTCAAAGTTGTTCTGTTCCTCCTCTGTAATCTTTTATAAAGGGAGTTTTCCTGATTTTTTGAAAACAAACATTGGCTTGGAGTCTTTAAAAAGGTTTCATCTTTTCCTTCTTCTGTTGCACATGTACAAACTCTTCACTTTATTCCATAACCTTGTTTGCAACAAAATTACGTCTATGTTATTTTACTGTTAGAGCCTCTCTGTTTGTCTGCTCCTGTCAAAATGCTAAATATAATTTAATACCCAAAAAAACCCCATAATTCTCACAGAAAGCTTCATTTATTCAATTCAAATTTATTTAGATTAATATACAAGCTAAAAATAGATTATATATGTAAATACCCTTTACAGTCAAACAGCTTATGCTTAAAAGATATTACTGTCGTACCTCACAGTAAGGAGTTAGTACTGCATTTTTCTCAACAGAGTTAGTTCATTAGCTACTGAAGAGTTAAGTATTAGTGGGAATTATTTTGAATATTTTAGATCCCATATTTTTCTACCATTGCTCTTGCTTTAGAGATATAGGCATTCATGGCATCTTCCTTTGATAAACCTGCAAAGGAAAGTAGGAGTCATTATCTTTCCTCATTTGTCATCCTATAAACTTAACTACAGTATGTAAATTTAATTAGTGTAACACCTTTTTTCAGGTTCCATGCCTCCCATTTGGCTTTGCCTTTCAAATCTAGCATTCCTGGACATTCTGCCAAAATAAATACATAGCTTTGGTTATCATGCAGATCTACATAACATTAGATTGATTTTATTAAGAAAAGTGAGTAAATGTGAAATGTAGATATATAGTTATACCAATATTAATATCTCCAACAGTAGCCTGTTTGTAGAATCCATATAGTTCCTTCAGTTCTTCATCAGTTGGTCTTGTTTTTAATTTTTTTACATCTTCTGCAGCACCATCAAAGTCAGCCTGATGAAAGAACAGAAAAGGGTACTCCCTCACAAGGGGTGTTTTTAAAAAATGAGTTATAAGTTATATGAATTATATAAGACACACAGTAGTATCATTATTTTTTCTCAATTACTCACTTGAGTTTAGCAATCAGACAAGGCTTTTTCCTATTAAAGAAGCTTCATAAATGTGTACATTGTTAGAAAGGGATATAGGCTTGAAGGCTGATAGGGGCAGCCTCCACAATTTATGTGGTGTATATGTCTTTTACAGTCACACTGCAGGTATGAAGCCATTCACTGAACTTTACATCCCACAGTAATCTCTGAATTGTTTTGACTCTGCCTACACTGTGTTGGTTCAAGTGGTGGAGCTCAAATCCCTTCTGAGTGGTACTACCCAATTCACCCTCCATTTGCTCTGCTCTGCTGACAACAGCTGGCACAGAGGTACCTCATGAAGATGAGCTACTTCCACAGCTATCTCTGAAACACAGAAGAGCACCAGAGTAAAGTGTAAATTTACTCCTTTCATCACTGTGAATCACAGACTTGCATCAACCTGAGGCTGTAGCCATTCTCGCTATAAAGCCGGTCTCAGGCTAAGGTTTGGAGTTCTGTTTGATTTCAGAGAGAGATAAATTTTGTATAGTGACTACAGACCCATCAGGTCACCACACTACTAAAATGCAGAATGATGCAAACACTTTAACATGCTATATGCTTGTTTCAACAATTATTTTAGCTTTTGCGTTGGATCTGCATTAACAGAAGCACAGTATATCCTGCACAAATATTTAATATGTATTGGTTTTGCATTATGTGTTTTTTTTTGTAGCTGGGGCAGGGGGCTACAAGGGTGGCTTCTGTGAGAAGCTGCCAGCATCTTTCACCATGTCCAGCAGAGCCAATTCCTGGTGGCTCCAAAGATGGATGTGCCACTGGGCAAGGCCAGGCCGATTAGAAACGGCAGTAACAGATTTAATCAGGAAAATAAACAAGAAGTGGTTGTGCAATTATAGCTACGGCCAGAGAAGAGCAGAGCGAGACTGTGAGAGAAGCAGCCCCGCAGTCACCGAGGCGGGGCAGGAGGGGCAGGAGGGGCTCCGGGCCGGGAGCCGAGATTCCCTCCGGCCGCGCTGCCCGGCAGCCCAGGGAGCCCTGGGGACGAGGGAGCCGCCGCAGCCCGGGGAGGAGCCCGGCCGGAGCACGCGGGGGCCCGGGAGGAGGCCGCGATCCCGAGGGGACCCGCGGAGAGGGGCCCTGCCCCGGGCCGGAGCAGCCCGGCCGCGGAGGACGCCCCGCGGAGGAGCGACCCGCGCGGAGCGGCCCGGGCAGGGCGGTGCCCGCGGAGGGACGCGCCGAGCTGAGCTCCGCTGCGGAGCGCGCAGAGAACGGCCCCGAGCTCCCCGCGGGGCTGCGGAGCGGCTCCTCTCCTCGAGCAGCGGGAGAAGCCGTGGGTGATGGACTGACCACAACCCCCGCTCCCTGTCCCCTTGCACTGCCGGGGTGGGGATAGAGCCGAGAAGGGAGGAAGGTGGTTATAAGGGCTTACTTTACTTCTCATTATCCTGCTCTGATTTTGTTAGTAATAAATTCACCTTATGTCTCTAAGTTGAGCCTGTTTTGTCCTCAATGGCATTTGACAAGTGATCTTTCCTGGTCCTTATCTCACCTCACGAACCCTTTGTTAAATTTTCTCTCCTGTGTCCAGCTGCAGAAGAGAGTGAGTGAGTGGCTTTGGTGGGTGCCTGCAGCTGGCCAGCATCAACACACTACTTCAGCTTAAAAGCTTGTGTAAAAGTCAGCAATGATTTCAGCATGAGTACTGCGGCTCTGGTAAACAGATCACTGAGACCTGGCATTACCTCAGAAGTCCGCACTTTAGAAGCACTAAAGAGCTTCTTTATATCACCTTTCCCTTTAGTTACAGGAGAGATTTGATTTTTTTTTTTAATAAGAAAACCTAATGCATGTTTATCTCATTAACTGATGCTTTCTCCTTGGCAAGTGACTGTGCTGGGTGGACCAGGTGATGGAAATAAGCAAACATGAATGAGAGCTAAGTTCACTACAGCATTCTGTATTTAAACAGAGAGAAAGTACAAGATAAAGGTTATTTATTTTTTTTAAATTTAAGAAGGAAAAATGAGTAGTAATTTAGAGAGTGATGTTCAAGCATCTTTCCTCACAGAAAGGGCCCTCCCTGGAATCACGAAACTACATATTCATTGATGTAAGGACACGCCAGCTGGTGGCTGCATTAAGGCGGGGCGGCAGGCAAAATAGGGCACGGTAGCTGAGTGCATTGCAGCTTCCTGCACAGAACCTTGGCCACTCTATCACCATGTGAGTCACCTCTGCCTACTGAGGTGGAATTCACTTTCTATTTTGGTCTGGAAATTTAGTTTGGCTAATGAGATTTGCCAGAAACAAACTTCTGAGGAATTTCTAATTTTTTGCAAATTTGAAATTGTTGTATGAAACCCACAAATCTTCCAAGAACAAAACTGCTAGCCACAGGAGGATGTACATCTGGAACAGCAGTGTTGCAACAAGGAACAGCAGGCAGAGAGGTGCATTTACAAGAAATGTTTTAAAAAATCATGGTGTGTGATTAAAAAGGCATTCGAGCTCCCTGCAAAACAGCAATTAAATATTGAATAAATCTTTAAACTGCAGCTGTAAATTCACAGAATATTAGATGGGAAGGATTCATTATGACAATACACATCTCTAGGCAGACCTAAGTCTGTCAGTTCATAGCACCCTTGAAGTGAAACGAAAGGACAAGACCAAAATCCTACAGTAATGCAGATGCTTTTTAACAAATAATCTTCCAACTCAGTGAGAACCTCGGTGCTTGCATAATTGACAAGCAAAAGTCTCTGGGAGATTCCCACCAAGGCCTCCCTGAAGCAAATGCCCAGTAGTAGATGGAGGAGTACAGAGAAGAATTGGTGTGCTAAAATTGATAATGACTGTTTAAGTTTGAGAAATGCTGCTGTTTTATTTTGAATATAGTAATTCTTCTGAAAATTAGACAGATTTCAAGTGCCACTTGTCTTCTTAAAGATTTGACACTTGGTCGTTCAATAAAATATATGATTTGGCAGTTTCTGCACTAAATTCTAGATTAAATTACTTCCAAATTATATTCTTAAATCTAAAACTTCATATTCTAAAACATGTAATTACTTATGTAGTTTGTTCCTGTTTCAATAAAATTAATTTTCAATGTTACTAAGATGCAACTATACCATAGAACTACAGAAAAATATGAAGCTTTAAGTCCAACTTTTTGTGTCTTATTTCTTTTAAGAACACTGTAGATTTATTTTTCTTAACAAACAAAGCATTTGAGAGTTCTGCAAAACAAATACAGGATTTTTCTAGAGTAAGAACCCAAAGAGCTCAGAATATGTTCATATGCTATGTATATATGTTACTTGTAATTTAGATAAACCAAAACTGTGCTCTAGACTACATATAAAAACTGAACCAATAATGTTGAAATGACCTTACAGTATCCCCTCTCAGCGTTTTTTTTTTGTAACATTAATATTTGCTTTCATGAAAGTAATGAAATTTTTATTTTTATTCTTATGATGTATTGTCCCTTGGTCTCCTTCTGCACAGCAACTGGACTTGCTGCAGCCACCTGAAATGCTTCAAGTAGTTCAGATGTTAAACTCAGTTTTAATTTTTCATCAAAAATTGCTGAGGGCCATAGTAAGTAAGTAAATAACGCTGATCTTCCTTTCAGCAGCAAACCCAAAATGGTGAACCCATGTGTTTGCAGCCAGGAAGTCACACCAGCACAGGCAGAGAATTTGGGGTTTGGGGCAGAAGCACCTTGCCCTGTATCTTAGGCACAGCATGAGTACCTTCAGGAGCAGGGAGGGGACACACACTGCCACAAGCAGGAGTCTGAACTCACAGTCCCCATGACACTCCTCTTAGGGCTTTATTTGACAGGTGCCTTATCCTTCCATGAAAATAGGCCTGTTCCCCTTTGTGCTCACCTCGGGGAAGAGGCAAGGACATGGTGATTGCACAGGAGCTCCCATGTTCTGAATTTACATCCCAGCCTACCCGAGTCACTCCAGCTGTTCCACACTGCTGTTCAGTGCTCCAGGTACTGCAGCATTAGGATATGAGGGAGTTTTGTACTAAGGTAGCAAGGCAAGTCTAATAATACAAAAACTCCTATGCACTAACAAGAGTGTTTTTAGTACATGTACAGCATTTATAATGGAGAAGCTTTTAATGAGGGGAAATGAAATTAGCAATGCAAACTACCTTACCAAGGAATTAAAAACAGTGGTTCAAAGAAATCGGAACTGTACATATTTGATCCTCCTCAAAGCAAAGCATTTAAAACCCCAGTATTGTTACAGATGTATAAAAGGGATGGACATTCACTTATAAAAAAAAATGTGATGACCTATCATTCAAGGTTTTTTTAATAGGTACAATTTCATTAAAATAAATATTTCATTATTAATACAAATATCAGAAATGTGACATTCTTGACTATAACTATGACTGACTCCTCCATCACAGATATCTCTTATATATTATCCACACATGTGCAAACAAAAGCAGGACTCTGTTAACTGTAAGATTTAAAATTGTTATCAATAATAAACCATAACTAGGTTGCCACATTGTTTAAAGTTTAAGTAAGTTACTACTGCATGTGAGCTTCTGCCAGCACTAATGTACAAGGACCATTCAAATCTGTGGAAATCTTTCACCAGTCTGGAATTGTTTTCTGATCTAAATTTCTGTCCTGGTTTTATCTGGGGTATAGTTAATTTTCTCCCTAGTACCTGGTATAGGGCAGTGTTTTGGATGCAGGATGAGAATAATGTTGATAACAGACTGATGTTTTGGTTGCTGCTGAGTAGTGTTTGCACTGAGCCAAGGACTTTTCAGTATCTCACTCTCTGAACATGAGGAGCTACACAAGAATCTGGGGAAGGGAGAGGGACACCTCTGGGACAGCTGACCAAATGGATATTCCACACCACAGAACATCCATGCCCCCAACCCCCAGTGAAGAAACTGGGAGTTGGCCAAAAGGGACTGATTGCTGCTCAAGGATGGGCTCAGTCTTGGTCAGTGGGTAGTAAGCAATCATATTGTGCACCACTTGCTTCTCCTGGGTTCAATTGCACATGCACTCTCTCTCTCTCTCTTTATCTCTCTCTCATTACTACTATCATAGTATTATATTTTACTTAAAAAAAATTACTCAACTATTCTTATCTCAGCCTGTAAGTTTTTGCCTCCTCCCCATCTCACTGTAGGTGAAGCAGGGGAGCAAGTGACTGCGTGGTACTCATTTGCTGGGTAGTGTTAAACCATGACAACTTCACAGTAAGAATGAACCAGAAGCCCTGTTCAATTGGACAAGACAAAAGATAAAAAGTAAGTTAAGGAAACCATTAAGTTAATAACCTTGTTTTCCTATAATTTTATTCTATTTGCATCTATAGGCAAGTATCACAAGATAGTTTAAAAATTTGCAAAGGCATATCTTATAGAGCAAGAAAAGTGCAGAAATGTAATCTAAATACTAAACGTTTTGTTCTTAATCTCCCTCCAGCCAATCAGTCTGCACAGACTGTTGCTTAGCATTTGCGTGCTTACACAACATGCTTAAGAGCAGCCTGTAAAAATATAATTTCCTTTGAATCATGTGACAGTAAAATTCCCTTTAACTCCTCAAATAAAAAGCATAAAAATATATACAGACATAAACATGCACATGTGCCTTAAAGATAAAAGCACAAATTATCAAGATTATTACCAGACACTGTCTTTTTGCAAAGAAAAAAAGCTTGAATTAATTCTTCATTTACAGCAGAATATTTTACCAGTTTACAAATTTATAAATATTTTACAGCTTCACTAAAGAGCACATTATTTTATTAATTTGTCCTCATTCCCATACAGGTAGATTCAGTAAATTTATGCATATGGTTGGTAACTTGTGAACCACATCAGTGTGGACAGACAAGCTCTATAATGTCTAATGCAGAATGTGTACGGCATCTTAAAATTTCAACCACTGATTTTTATGTGAACGTGTAACTGTATATATCTATGGAACAACATACCATACTGCATTCAGCTCTTCCTTATCATAATTTACGGCTCATTGCTTAATCATCAGGCTAATAATTTTTTTTGTTCTTAGCTGTTCTTCTTAACTGTTTTTCTTCTTAGCTTTTTTTTTTCTTTTTCTTTCTTCTTAGCTGTAACACAGCACAATGAAACCTCTGTGCTATTCAGCATAATTGCAGCTCAGAAGAAAATTGCTAAGCTGCTGGCAGTGCACTCCCTGCATCTAGGTCAGAGCATTGTGCTGCTCACTCTGCAAAATGCACACTAAGCTGAGACAGACATAATGAGATAGGGATAGGAGAGCTTGCAAATCTTGAAAGTGAAAGGGATAATAGGAAAGCCTAAAGAAGAAAATCAGCTTAATCTATCAGGACATGGCCAAGACAAGGGAAGTATTCATAGTTTCCCACAACGGTAAGAGGCTAAAAGCTAGCAATAAAGATAATTTCCTCAACAGCTATTTAAAGGTACAATCAGAGAATATGTAAAAGGAAGCTCTCTCTCTCTAGCCAGAAGTGGAAGCTTTCTCCCTGGCCAAAAGAAAGTAGAAGGTCTATCAAAACACAAACCTATCGAAATGTAGCAAAGATCCATCCAAAGATGCACACACCCTAAAAAATACACACAACTTCCTTAAAAATTATTTGTGCTTCCCAAATTCACATAGAAATTCAGTGTTAGAAGTTTCCCTCCTCCTTTAACAGCTCCAAGCAACCAGCTAGATCCTAAAAACCTAAATATGTACCTGCATTTCCATGTCTAACTCAGTCCTAGCAAACTCAGATGTATACCCGAAGAAACATAATTCATGCATACTCTGAACAGGTAAAATTACATGAAAAAAAAAATCCAAAATATTACATGAATTAGTTCAAATTAACCAGCTTGCATCCTCCACTTATGAAAAGTAATGCACTATTTAACCTCCAAGGGTTTAGACAGATTTCCCTTGATACAAGGTAACCTTGATTTTGCAGTAAAAACCCCTATGCGGAAGAAATACCAGTCCCGAGCACGGCCTTACACAGACGCACAGCGCATCCCTCTCCTCTCGCCTGTGTCTCCCCGATGCAGAAGTGCGTACCTGAAGAGTCATGGTGCCGCGGGGGTGCGCGGGGAACGGCCTCGCTCCTCCTGCGGCGGGGACGCGGCGCGGCTGCCCGCGGGGACGGTCCCGCCCCCCGGCTGGGCGGCGGAGCGGCGGCAGCACTCCGGGACTGCAGCGGGACCCGCCGCGACAGCGGAGCGGCGCCGGGCGGGGCAGCGAGCGCTCAGCGCCCAGCGGTGAGAGCCCGAGCTCCTGCCGTACTGCTGAGGATTAGGCCGCCAGGTTGAGAGCACTGGTACAGAAGGATTCCCAAGGCGTTTATTTGACAAATTTCTTGAGTGATTTGAACGGTAACAAGTCCAGTTGTTGGAACTGTTCCTTCTGCCGCAGTCCCTGCCCATGCCCATGTACAGCCAACCTGGGACCTCGCACCCTTCAGCTGCAGCTCTGAAAAATGCTTGGGTCATCCCTCACACATTTGGCTACACACACAAAATACACCGTGAATGCTGGTTTTTAATTTGGTCTACTAAGTACAGAATAAAAAGAATATTAAATTAACTGATAAACTACCCCACAAATGTAACCACTGCAGAAAAAAAAAATCCATCCCTCTTGTATCAATTATTTATATTCATGCCTCTATATATTTATGTATATCATTCCCTAAGCATAGTTTCATCTATGGTAGGTACTTCTGCATTTTTTAACTTGCTAACTTCTATAAAGCCATGCTAAAATTTGAGGGGAAACAAGTCCAGGTTAAATTAAGTCAGGAATTAACAACAAAGTAATCCAAGTAAATTTAAGTAAATAGGAGATTTAAAAAAAAAATGAACATATCTGAAGCACCGGTGCCCTAGTGAAGCTCTGCTCTTTCAGGACCAAGAAGCTGTGCTTAACCATGCTGTGCACTACGGTGAATGTGGAGAATGAACGCACTTGTGAAGATTTGTTCAAGGCTGAGGGCAGATTGCAGGAACCGCTGAATGGAACCAGTCCTTGCCTGTCGCCCGGGTCACAGAACACCACGTCCATGGCGCATACTGCACTGCAGGGAGGGACAGCCCTGTCGCTGTGAAGTTCCTATGGTGACCTGGCCCTGACTGCGTTAGCTGACATGCGACTAAGCAGGTCTGCCATCGCCTATGCGCCAGTTTTCGGGAGCGTTCGAGCCCTGGGAACGCCAGGTGAGCCTACGGTGACCTGCCAAGGGCAAGCCCCCGGCACCAGCAATTTGTGCCTGCTTTGCTCTAACGCTACAGCCGCTTCCCGACGCGGCCTTGAGCGCAGCGCGGGCACCGCCCGCAGGGCGGCCGCAGCGGGACGCGCCGGGAGGCCCCCGCGCCGCTCCCGCCCAGCCCGCTCCAGACACCGCCCCACCGCCCCGCCGCCCGGAGAGACCGGCCCCGCCGCCCGGAGAGACCGGCCCCGCCGCTCGGAGAGATCCGCCCCGCCGCGGAAAGACCCGCCCCGCCGCTCGGAGAGACCCGCCCCGCCGCAGAAAGACCCGCCCCGCCGCCCGGAGAGACCCGCCCCACCGCTCAGAGAGACCCGCCCCGCCGCTCGGAGAGACCGGCCCCGCCGCCCGGAGACCCGCCCTACCGCCCAGAGAGACCCGCCCCACCGCTCAGAGAGACCCGCCCCGCCGCCCGGAGAGACCCGCCCCGCCGGGGCCGGGGCGGGGGGCGGAGCGCGGCCGGGCTGCGAGCAGCGAGCTGCGGCGTGTTCCTGGAGCGCGGCGCGGCCGAGGTAGGGCCGGCTTTCCGCCGGCGGGCGCGGGGCAGCT
Source organism: Chloebia gouldiae (assembly GCA_003676055.1). NCBI lineage: Eukaryota > Metazoa > Chordata > Aves > Passeriformes > Passeridae > Chloebia > Chloebia gouldiae. The sequence continues at coordinate 19,552,519 of QUSF01000003.1, read as the reverse complement.
GCGGCCCGGGCAGAGGGTGCTGCGGTCCCGGCGGAGCCCTCCCCAAGGAGACCGGGCGGCGGCCGCGGTGCGTTGTGCTGGGGCCGTGCTTAGCCCGCGGTTCCCTGTGGCCAGGAGCGGGCGGGGCCCGCGGCGGAAGCGGCTGGGGCGCGCCCGGCGGAGGGGAACGTGGGCCGCGCTTCTCCCATCGCCCTTCCGCCCGAACGAGGGCGTCGCGGCTGCGGTGCGAGGTGGAGGAGCTGTGTTCGTTTGTTCGCTTGCTGCTCTGTTTCCCTATTCTTGCACGCTTGTTTTCCTCAGGGGTGCCCATTTTGAAAAGAAAAATGTAATCTTTGAACTGTGAACATGTTTCATTTTTTTTTTTTTAGTACGTGTCTATTGCTGATTTTGCTTGTCAAAGGTCATCCGAACATCCCTAATTGAAATCTTCTAAAGGGGATAACCCAGAGCTCATTTTTTAAAAATAATCAGAAGCTTCCATTCTAACTCAGTCACACGTAAGAATTCTTGTGGTCATTTCCATTTTTAAATTGTGTTCACTTTTTGTTTGTTGCTACTGTGATGGTAAGCAAAAGGGATTAGATAACTGCACGAATGACAGCTCCATGAAGGACTAATAGGTTAAGTCGGCACATCTTTATTCTTACATCTCAGATGCAACCGTTCTAGTTGCTTGGGAGATGAGGGGAATGCCAGCCCTGTCCTCCCCAGGTGGTTTCTCCGGTTTCCACTTTTGCAGGCAGATAACTGGGTTGGATGGACCATCACTGAGGTGTCCGAGGGTATTTCATAGATTATTCTGAGAGTACTCAAGAGTGCCACTGTGGTTTTTTATCTGTTTCAGAATTCTCCATTTTACTGTTCTCTGAAAACTCCTTTAGTGGTCTTGACTTTCATTTTGGGTAACAGTTCACACTGCATTGATACAATTCTGTTCAAGGCAGACTCACAGACCATCTTGAGTTGGACAGAATTCACAAGGGCCATCAAATCCAACTCCTGGCCTTTCCAGTCCAACTCATGGATGGCCCCCAGAATCACACCATGTGCATCTTTCTCCTCCAGACAAGAGTTTAAATGAGTGAAAAATCTATCCAGATAGATGTTGCTTGATGGCAATACACTTGGGTGAAGAGGGTATTTGTCTTTTTATATCAAGGTGGCTCACTATCAGTACACAGAGAACTGGTATGACTGGCAAAATGGTATCTTTTGGGGGGCAGCTTTTAGGTGTTCATGAGCTGTACATAAATGCAATCTATATGCCTGCTTGGGTAACTAGGAAACCTAGAAAGGACTCATGTCGTGGTTCCCCTGATAAGAAACCTGAGCTGCTCCGATTCTGAGCTTGCCTGTGCAACAATGAAGATGGCACTAGTTCCCAAGCAGCAGCACCGGGGCTTTGCAATTTACCAGGGACTGTCATCAGGCTTGACCTCACATCTTCACTGCTACTCTGGACTACATCAATCAGAGCTGGAATAATTATACTTTCTCCACTCCTGTTCAGTTTTTCTCACCCCTGAAGGCATTGTCCAGGTGACAAAAGACCCCTTCTGAACTTTGGAGGCTTGTAGGGGATTGTCTTCCTTACCTGAAAGCATAAACTGTTGAAGAGTCTGCAAGATTTTATCATACATTCCAAATAGAGAAAAACACAAAGGCATGGACTAAAGACGGAAAAAGCAGATTTATAAAAATCCTAAATACATGCAGGAACTTGTTTTATGTTGTGATTCAGTTTTTGCTTTTTTTTTTACCTCCCATGTCACAGGGGGCAATGCAGCTGTGCATCAGTGAAAATGGAGTGGTCCTTCAACCTGTGATTCTGGGGATGGGTTGTTGTTTGGTTGGGCTTGTGGTGTTTTTTTTTTTTACATCTATAATATCTCCAGCTGCTTTTGTTTAGCTTTAGAAGGGTCTGTTGTCACTGCTGTTGCCATACTGTCCTGTACAGCTTTTTAAAATTTATTTTAAAAAACCCAGCTCCACACCTGCCCTGTGGAAAATATGTAAAGGACTGGTGCCCTGAGGAGATTGATAGATGCCAGTATCACTGACATACAGCGTTTCTCTTCTGCATTCCCAGAAGAAGCTTCTGGTAACAATGTCCACAGCAGACAGTACAGTATTTGAACTAATGTCTTGCTCTTTCTTTCTAGAGTGACAAAACACAGAACCACCTCAGGATGTCTGTAATTCAGCAAGGGACAGCAACACTTCGGAAAGCAAAGAAAACCACTGTAAAAATGTGTCTAGATAACCCCTTTGTTTTCCAATGGAAAACCATAGATGGAGAAGATATGCATTACATACTAGAGACCATAGAAGAAAGGATTAAACATATTGGACTTAAAAAGATTGAAAGTCCAAGAAGGAAAAAACGTTCCCTTACAAAAAAACAAACAGAAAGAAAGTGTGATGCGGGCACCAATGAATTCCCTAAAGAGGAAGCAGAAAGCCACCAACAAAAACCAGGATGGACTGACATAAGTATCAGAAGACAGCTTGCTATTGGAGTTAATGAAGTTACAAAAGCATTGGAAAGAAATGAGCTTCTTCTCTTGCTGGTGTGCAAGTCTGCCAAACCTGCCATGATCACGTCGCACCTGATCGAGCTGAGCGCGAGCCGCGCCACGCCGGCAGGGCAGGTGCCACGGCTCAGTGAGACCGTCGCGCCCCTTCTTGGCTTAACGTCCGTTTTAGCACTTGGCTTCAAAAAGCAGTCTGACAAATTCACTGAAGCAATAGCAGCAATAATTCCAAAGATACCGGCTTTGGAAGTGCCGTGGTTTCAGTACAGAACTGAAGAATCCATGGCTGATGCAGATACAGATTCTTCAGAAAATCTGGAACCCGAAGAGCTTGCAGAGGTGCTGGGGGATAAGCTCACAAGTCAGAAGCGGAAGCATACAGAAAGCAATTGGCCTGATCTTTCAAATGTAATTTTGCAGCCTTTGAAAATCAAGAAACTTGTCCCAAATCCCAATAAGATAAAGAAACCACCTCGCAAAAAGAAAAAGGCTTTTTCAGCATAACAGAGTTTGGTTCTTTCTATTAAACAGATTTTTAAATGCAGGATGGAGTACAGTTCTAACAGTTCTTTTAGGCTTTACAGTGTAAAGGTTTTGAGTACAAGGTGGACTTCATGTTAATATTTGGCTGAGGTACTTTCTGCTTTAATAAAAAAACATTGCTCAGACTTGAGTGTTAGTCTTTACTGGGGGTAAGTATTTTCATTTGCAGCTGGAGATCAGGAGTTAAAGCCGGTAATGAACATGCCAAAGTAATTTTAAGACATAATTTATACTTCTTTGGAATGAATACAAAGCATTAAATGAACTTTGTCTTTTTACAGAGATGAACATGCTTTAAGCAGAAGAGATTTAAGTATAATTACTCAAACAAATAAATACCAAAAGTGAAAGTTTATTTAAACAAAGGTCCATGCCAGTAAAAACTCTTTTAAAGCTGGGTTCAAGTAAATAGCACAGGCAGACTTCCCTTCTGAACTCTTATTATAGTTTTTTCTGCTGAACAACTTGTTTTGGTCACAAATGTATGCAGAATTGGGTTCCACTTGGTACCTGGTGCATGGTATGCTGAAGGAAAAGCTATTTCCAAATACAAAACCAAATTACTACTGCTGAAGTTTAAAAAAAATACTTCCATATGCAAACTATTAACACATACCCTGTGAGAAAATGTAAACTAAACTCCATTAGATCTCTAAATGAAATCTAAAATTATTTCCCATGAAACTGACATAAGCCATATGCTGCTTTATATAAAGTGGATGAGAACTGTTACTGCTACAAGACTGAAAATGTATCATGTCATTTCTGAGTTTCGTTTAATTTTACTGGGGACTATGAACAATTTCCTAATGTGGGAGCTGGGTTGTAGGAAGGAAGGGAAATAGCACTGCAATTCAGGCAATCAACAGCCTAGGAATGTACTTGTAGAAGAAAGCATAAAATACCTTAACTTAGTAACTTTTTTGTTGTTCCTCAAAAGGTAAAATTTACGTGTATTTTTCATGTAAAATCCAGATTTCCACTGCCATCCAACAGCTCATCTGTATTTTGAATTTATTTAGAGATTACTTTAGTTCATGATACCAACTACGAAGGCAGGCAGTAGCAATGAGCAGTGACTGTGTAGTCATGATGCTCCTTGAAGTTTAAACACAGCATTTAATGCTACAAATTGTTTTCATGTTTGAGGGTGCAAGAAGAGGTGAGATTTCTTTGCCTTGCTTCATAGTCCTTTGTACACATCCTTTTTTTGGATTTCTGAGTGCATAAAACTTGGAAGGCATGCTAGCACTAGTGTGTTTCATTCCCAGGCTGGCTAACCATAGCATAAGAGTAGTAGCATTTAGCATAAGGATTAGCTTTGGTAAAAAGCATAAGCACAGCAATCATCTTTCAAGCACTTCCTGCCCAGGTCTATATTTGTCTTCAGGGATTTGGGTTCCCTCTGCAAACAGGAAGTTACTTTGGGAAAGAAAAAACAGATGTTTAAAAAGCCAGGTGGGAAAGGTGATAGAGCAAGCTTTACATTTGCCAATACTTTGCAAACACCGATTAGGTTCTGAGGAGTCTTACCTTTCTAGCAGGACTAATGTACATGGGCTCAACTTAGAAACAAGAGACTGGTCTCTCCTACTGAGCTCCTGGCAGTGGCCCCACACAGATATTCACCTTTTGTTTAGTATCTGCTTAGGAAGTCAAAGTGAGTTGCCACAATTTTCACCTACAGAGTCTTATTATGTGGGTGCAAGTTGGGGCACCTTCAGGATTCAAGTCCTCTTGATGCTGTGCTACTTCAGCAAAACACTACAGGTGAAGAGCACTCAGCAGGAACAGAAGAGGCCATGCTTAACACACACTAAACCATGAACAGAACTCTTCAAGAGCTGCCCCAACACTCAGGCTTAGAAGCCTGCTTCCCTCATGCTCTGGGTGATAAATTTTCTCTCTCAGCTACAGTGCTGCACAGCTTGTACAGGAGCATGTCTCTGCCCTCCAGCCCCCTAGTGAACGTGCCGAGGGAGATAGACAAGACAAAAATTTATCCCCTGGATTCAGAAGCAAGTGGCACTGTTTTACTAGAAGAGAGCACAAGATGGCCACACTCCTTCCTTCATGTGCCCTAACCTGAAGATTCAGGCAGAAGCCAGGCTGCAGGAAACCCACATTCAAGTCTGTCTTCTACCTGGACATACTTGGTTCTATCATGGCCTGAGTTTTACAAAGGACAATACTTGGGAGGATCTGCCTTCTGATTTCAGAGGAGAAAAGAAATCATCTGCCTAACATTTCTCCCACTCATAATTTTTTGAGGGGAATGAAGGCAGAGGACACGAACATATCCTTCACCTGGGCTGTCTCAGCAAGGAAGTATCTTAGCCATGAGGACTGAGCTATGCCCTGCTGTCCCACCTCACCTCAGGCAGCCCTGAGAGAGGACTGCTGAAGCTCTGCCTTTAAGAGCTGAAGCAGAACACACTGAGCTCCTTGGTGAACCTCATCCCAGAGTGCTCTATGAAAATGCCTGCCAAGGAAGCAACAGCCTGTCTTTAGGAGTTAAAAAAGTATTTGTTGGGGTCAAGATTAAATCTTTCTTGTTACTTCAAGTATCACTACCACCAATTACCTTTTCAGGCACTTAATTCTGCTTAGGCCTCAAACAGTGTCCAAGCCTGTCTCTGCACCACCTGTTTTGACTGCTACTAGTAGGGAGGTATCAAGAATGGCCAGAGATGTAAAGCCCAACTGCATAATGAGATCACTTCTGAAGTCCTTTGAAACTCATGAGGTCCTGAGCTGGTGCACAACCAGGTGTCAAACAAACCACGTTCAGTCCCTTCCTTTGTTTGAAGGAGATTGAATGCTTTAATCAGCTATAATGCAGTAAGGGAAAGTATTTATCACTGTTTCTAGGGCAGAATCCTCTCACCACAATTCAACACAAAAAACAAACCAAACCACAAACCATTCACACAGTGGAAAAGGAGCGGGAAGAAAGAAAAACCCCACTGCTACAAGGTAGTGGGTAGGGCTAACAGTTATGAAGAACAGACAAATTTATCTTCATGTACAGAATTAAACTTCCAGCAAAATCTGCTGTCAGAATTACAGGCATGTTTAAAAGGGAAATAGACATTTGCATTTCATGAGATATTCAAGTCACATTCAAAAGATGCTCACAGCACAGAGGCTTCACTACCACAATTTGGCACTTTCAGCTAGAACAGTTTCTTAACACAGATTTTCTCAGTGCTCACAATTCTGCAGCATCCATGAGCTGAAAGAACTGCTATCATCTCTAGCTATGACACTATGCTGGAATGCATATAAAGTGCTTCAGAAGCCACTCCAATTGCCGAGCATTCATTAGGGAATTAAAACAGCTCCACCCAACAACAAAGATCAGCCCTCCTACATTTCAGGAAGTTCAGTACAGAGACTTCCAAGGACTGAGGGCAGAGCATTTCTCTTCTGCTTACCAGCCACATATATAGCAAAACTTCTTGTTCCAAAGTCAGGATAAAAACACTACCAGGAACAATTTATGAATACATATTTACACAAGGTACTTTTCATTAGAATTACAGACTTCATAGGAAATCAAAGTAGACAAAGGAATATGTGCAATTTCGCAGAAGCATTGAAAACATTCAAACTATAAATATCCTGATAGCATTACTAAAATTCTTAGTTTTACACACAGGCTGATGTTATTCTACTGAGGAAAAACTAAGGTATTGTGCCACAACTGTAAATTAAGTACAGTAATGTATTCTCATTCTGGCAACATAGGTTATACCTGCACTGAACAGTGCGATACTGTTAAATCAATCCACTGATCTATTGAAGATCAAAGTACAAATCTGTATTTTTTATTGATTTGGCAGCGTTGCTTATGGAGAAACAAATGCACTAGTTAAACCAGTACACTGTCATACTGCTCCAGTTACAAAACATCCAGGACTTTCATAGAGCTACAAAGGTATCATACTTCATGATTTTCCCCCAAATGATGATATCCATGTTAAGTACATAAGCAAAGATACTCCAGTTTGTATCCTTCATTCTGTTACACTGACATACTTACATCACCACTTAATAAATAGAAATGCAGCAGTTCATCCACATAATAGCAAATATTTTTGTACCCTAATTCACCACTGAAGTTCAGTTTGTACAAAACAGTCTTTTCTACAGAGTGGAAAAAATACCTTCTTCTCATCCAGGTGCAAGCTAAGCCTTGAAACTTAAATGAATGTGCTTTTTATTCTTTTCATGGACAACAGAAGAGTTTCATGAACCGTCTGATCTATCTGAAAATGCATAAATTTGGTCACATGTGGATGTTTTCACTGATCAGATTTAATGGACTATTTCAGTATCACTGATGTTGTGCTTTTACTCCTCTTGAACAATACCATTTCAAGAGTTATGGAGATCAAATTAACTCAAACGATGACCTCAAGAGTTCTAGAAACATAAGCACTCTCACTGTAATACAAGACCAACCTAAAGGAAGAAGAAAAATACAGTATTTTAGTTCAAGTATGGCAGTAAATCTAAACATCAATAGTCTGCATCTCAATTATGGATCATAAACAGGGCTAATTACATTATTTTTAAAACTTCTGTCCATTGTTGGCCAGTGTAAATTAATGTACCATTATGTCTAATGGAATTCTGGAACTCATTTTTCTCCCTTACCTTTTCAGATTCCATGCCTGGACATCTCCAGTTGTACAAGTAATACTGCAAATTTCCATCTCCAATCCCAAACTTGAGTTTTTCCAGGAATGTTTTGTTTTCCATTAAGTCTAGTGCATTGAACACATCAAATCCTTTCTGGCAACAGCAAAACATTTTTAAAATTTTACTTCTGAAATTTTCAAATGACACAAAAATGATACTTTACAGAGTGGCATACGGTATCCAAGAGACTTAGACCAATTAAAAGGAAAAAATGGAATAAATCTTGCCTTTTAATTAGGTACACACATGAAGACATTTTCTCAATAAAAACTAAAGTATAATGCACAACTGTGCTTGAAGATTAGCTCCAAAAGGGTATGAATTTTAAAGCTATTTTCAAGGCCTAATATCTAAAGACTCCCTAAAGCATTTTTCATTATTTTATCCTTACAGACATGCATTTTTTACAGTCACATACAGTGTTTTGACACTTATGACCTATTCTAGTTGAAGCTGCATAAATACAGTTACTATGTTTTTCAGCAATTTATCATTCTATTAATGATAAACATATTTTTGTGATTTAGTCCTCTTCTGAAATGCCATTCTCTTTAGAATTCAAATCTTTCATGTGATTCTCCCTCCCTTACTTATGCACCCTCTATCCACTCCTCTCTTCATAAACATCCCAAATTCACCACAAAGAGACATTTTTAGTCTCAAAAGAGCCAAACGGCTGAATCAGTCTCAAGAGGTTTTCTCCATCAACACATCCTCAAATCCTTTCTCCTCACTGGGAATTCTTAACAAGCAACCTAAACTCCAGATCTGGCAGGCCATTGCAGCAAAAATCATCATGTATGAAGAGCTGAATTTGCTAGGAGGTGTGGATATGAAATCCATTTATTTTCAGTCAACTACAAGGGAGTGTGACCTAAGCTCCTGGAGTCTTAATAGCACAAAGGTGCAGCACCAGCAGGACATGATACACTTTTTAAGACAAAAGGTACGAAACAATAATGCTCTATTTGTTACTTAAGCACAAGAACATGGGGTAAGGAACATTCTTTAGTTGATAAAAAAATTAGACTTTTTTTTCTTTTAAATGAGCATCAAATATTAGGGAAAAAAGGGTTTGAAGAAAAAGAGCACTTAAGCTTTTTATCAGGACTATTTAAGAGAAAGTTACACAGCACAGACAGTGAGTTTAGTAAGGCTTCCTGCTACCTTACACAAAGATCATTTTGTGTGCAGATGTTGCCACGCTAAGTTAAATGTGCTGTGAAAAACATGCAGAAATAAGACAAATGAGGTGACAATATTTGTCATTTGGCATTGAAAGTAAATTTTGAAATATTCCAAGTAAGTAAGTAACAGTAACAGCAATCTCAGAAGGCAGGAAGGGAAGTGGGATAGAATAGAGACACACTCTAGATGTAAGCACACTAAGCTGTACAATTAAACACTCAAAATTCAAACAAAACTCTAGAGATGTAGTTTTAATTCAATATCTAAGTATCAGCAGATTAGTTTCAGATTAGTATCTTCCAAGAGGGATAAGAAGGTTTCTGTTCCAAGGCACTTTCTCCACAGCTCTGACAGACCACGTAACCAGACTCAGAAGAGAATTTCTTCCCTGTGTTCTAGATCTAGAAACTTTGTGTCAGCTTCAACAATAAAATATGCAGGGTTTTAGAGGGCTTATCCTGATGAAAAATCTCACTCCCTCTCCATGCAGAATACATAGAACCTAAGTTAATAACTCCAAATTTTGGGTTTTACTTTGAAAGTCAGGTGTTTTTTCCTGTAACTGCCAAACTAATTCTAAACTAATTTTATATAGTGTGATATGAAGATAAAAATAAACATTAGCTGACACGCAAACCCTAGAAGCAATTAGCTGAGTTGAATTTGTAGCTCCAAAACGGATGCTTTGGAGTTAAAGTACAGAAAGGAGACTGTGGTGGGCTGTCTCCAGACAAGAGCCAAACACCCACACAGCCTTTGGTTTACACCTCTCCCACAGGATGTGGAGAAAACGGAAGGCAAGACGTCTTGTGAATTGAAATAATGACAGTTTAATAGAGAAAGCAAAAGCTGAAGGCACAGGGGAAGCAAAAAGAAGAATTAATTCACTACTTCCCACTACCAGACAGATGTCAAACCACTTCCTGGGAAGCAAGATCTCAGCATGCATTATTATTATTAGGGAACATAAATGCTATCATTGGAAGCATTCTCCCTTCCTCCTCTTTTCCTTCAGCCTTTATTGTGGAGCAGAACATCATATGGTGTGGAACATGTCTTTGGTCAGCTGGGGTCACCTGTCCTGGCTACGTCTCCGCCCAACTTCTTGTCCACCCTCAGCCTCCTCAGTGCAGGGGAAAGAGAAAGCCTTGAGGCTTTGTAAGCAGTGTTCAGTAACAACCAAAACACTGGTGTGTTATCAACTCTGCTTCAGTGACAAAGTGCAACACCATATGGGCTGCAAGGAACAAAGTTAACTCCATCCCAGCCAGAGTCACTATGTTTGTAAACAAAAGGCTGTGAATAGGACTGCATTATCATCTCTCTTTTTCTGCCTTACCTCTCCTCATATAAAACTCAACTGCCAGATCTTCAACTATAATTAGGCACCTAGTGATGCATTACAGGCCCAGCAGGCACTTAAGAAATCCACAGGTGTCTAAATCCCAGTATTGCAAGGGATATAGGATGATCCGCTCAAAAGGAAAGAGCTGTGTGTCACACTGAGAGAGAAATGTATGCAGGGGAAGGTGCAAAGCCTTGGGGTCACACCATGGAACTGCCTCCTCACCTGTCCCACACACAGCCTAGAGAACAGCCGGACACACAGCTCCCCGTGCCACACTTCTAACCCAGCCTAACCTTTTTCCACCTTGACTTTTAAGAATAATTACCAGTATTTTTAGCCACTCCTGAAAATTATACTGGCTTCTCAAAGTCTGTCTCTGAACTTCCTTTTGGATCATTCTGGAGCCGGAATAACGGTATTTCCCATAACTATCCAGGAGTTTTCCCTGACAAATAGTTACTGAATTACTTCTAGATTAACAAGCCTCAGCAAGCAGTTCCCATCACAGATGGCAGCTCTGCTGCAGTGCTGCATGAACATGCTGGGACAGACAGGCTGAAGATTGTGTGGCTGCTTTTCACGCTGAAGTCTGAGCAGATACAGCCTTTGCAGACCATCACTGGCTTCGTCCAGAACCAACACAGAAACCCAGATGCAGGCAGCTCTGAGCATGGCCTGCCAGGGCACTCCCCAGGAGGCTGTAACACCACCAGCAGTGTGGGAAGGAGGAGCAGGTGCCTGTGCCCTGCAGCCTGCTGGGAATGGTGGCAGAAGGGCTGCTATGGACCAGATGAAGCCTGTGCAGTGCTTTGAACCACCCAGGGCAAAGAGGTCTTTGCAAACTCAGAGTGCTGGCATGTGCCATTGGTGCTAGCACTGCACTCCCATGAAACCCTATTCTAAGAGCTGAGGGATAGCTTGATAGCTTTTCATCAGACAGTACTAAAGTCTCAGAATTCTTTGGTTTGAGAACTTCATTTACAGTCTTTTCCCTTCCATTCAACCAAACATCTACCAGTATAATTCCATACCTAAGGGTATACTTAAAAGATACACCATGACATCATCTACAGAGCTTTACATGGAGCAATGATAACATGATAAAGCTCACATAAATTTCTACATATTTTAGGAATAAAAAATAATTTTAAAAAGCTAAATGTATTTGATAGCGCTTATTAATTAATCTCTAAGGGAAATTATTTTAGCAATACTTTTTGTTCTTCTGGTATTTACTGAAGATGGTCATCAGTGTGCTCTTGGGTGTATCCACAGTTCAAACTACTGCAAATACTTTATGCGTTTGTCATTCCCCAGCATCATTCAAAGTAAAAAAGAAAAACAAGCATACTGCTTTATATTTTGATAGATCTATTGTATATGTCTCATCAACTGTACTCTGTGCTGTAAATGCACTGGCATAGATAAATTATTCCAGTTCTTACCTTGCCACTGCTCCTAAGAACACTTTTGTGAATGAAGCAGAAAAAACTCAACCTACAACTTACCAATTTAGCTATAATGAGTGCATCATTCATTAAGTCCAACAGGGGAGTCTCTGTATGAATATTGTAAAAGGAATAGGCAGCTTTGAGGCTTTTATGAACAGGATGATGCATCACTGTTGAAGGTAATGTGTAGAAACTGAGGAAGTCTGTTAGAACACCATTTGAACCCTATAAAAAACCAAACCAAAACAATAAAGTCCATTAGTAAGTAATCAGTTACTGGTTAGGCTAATGTGACAGTTCTACAGAAAGCAATAAATGCAGCAAGGTTTGTGTACTGTAAGTACTATGGTATAGCAACTAGTCTTAGCTAAGATTTGAAGAAACAAACATTTAGATTTTTCTAGTTGATTACACCACCAACATTTTGACAAACAATTGTCAAAGAGTAGTTTTCTATAGAGAAAGCTAACAAAGCACACTTCCACTGAAAGTTTTGAAGTTTTTTTTCTGACTGAACTAGTTTTTAGTAAAATATTCTTAAAATATTATGGATATTCTAAAAATCTGATGACATTCACATACTGTGCTGGTATTCAAAGCATATTAATAAAAACTCCCCGGAGTATCTCCAAGAACGTAAGGTGAAGGAGACACACAAATACTTCTTATTGCTTGTTTGCTTCATTTTTGAATGACTAGTAACCACTAATTAGAGTTCAATGAAGGACCTCACATGGCTCCTTAAATTAATAGTACTTCTACAGTAAAATGTAAAACAGTTGAACATACCACATGCAAAAAGCTTTTGTCTTAGAGCAGGTACAGATTCTGTAGTAGAATAATACTAACTACAAGGAACACAAAAGTTATTTAGTCACTCACTAAATTCACTAAGGATGACAAAAATATTAACTCATAAATTATACAGAGTATTTTAAGGTCCAAAATTTGCACATTACAAAGATGACTTAAAAGTCTGACAGTAGCTTCTCCAGGTCACACTGGTCTTGAAAAGATTTTAAGCACTAGCAAACGTATACTTTGTATAGTAAAATCTAGTCCAAGAGACAGCATAAAACAAGTAAGTGAAGACTGTGGTGTTTAGTTAATATGGCACTCTAATGCAACACTAATGTTGCATTCATGCTCATCGTGGTGCTTGTGAACTCTCTTGTAGGCTTCAACTCACAAAGCAAGCCAAAAACCAACTCAGGGAGCAGGGCAGAGGGCAGGGACAAGAGGGAGTGGAGAAGGAAGGTGGGACTATAAATTAGACATTGACAATGAGCACTAGACCCACTACAAAATAAGCAGAAAGCTAAGTTTGGACAATATAAACTGATGGTTTTTATTTAGCTCTAGGTTTCCTAATTCAGTTGAGGCTCCTGCACAAATTCAGGGTACAGTTACGCTGACCTTCATAACCTGGGGCTTTTCTATGAGGAGAAGGTTTAGGGATGTTAGTCCTGATAATTTAAAACCAGCATTATCACTTTAAGCAAAGTAATACACTGTCTAAATAAATATGCTGTCTACAACTGATTTTTTATGGACTCAAAGGGAAGGGTGTATCTTTCCACTAGCTTTAGTGCATCTATTACAAACATGTCTGGGAGATTTCCAATCCAAATGCTCATCTATTCCTGCACTTCTTATTTTGAGAGAAGCACTATGACCAGTTCTTTGGGGGGGGTGGGGGTGGTAGATGTGTGTGTGTGTGTGTGTATATATACACACATACCTGCAAATTCATACACATATATACACACATTCTTTTACTGGAAAAAACACACTTTACTGAGGGATACCATCAAAAAATGCATAGTTCCTCCCACAGGTGACTCTAAAATTAGTTTTTTTAAAACAGAATTTTGTAATGGCGTATGACAGAAATGTGTACACCTGGGAGAATGACAGTCAATTCAAACCAAATCCTTATCTCAGTCATGGCATCCCTCTTCCTTTTTTCTAGAAAATGAGGTTTGAAGACCACTGCTGAGTATCATGTCATACCTCTGTAAAAAAAAGTCAAGAAATGCTGGTGGAAAAGTTGATCTTAAAATATATAGGGTTCTTGTCAAGCTAGTGATTATTTTGATATTCCAGAATTCTTCTTTAATATATTCTAAGAGCACTGCAGTTTATCACAGCCAAACATTTTCTTACTAACAGAACGTAATACAAAGAACAAAGCTTGTACTCATGGTATCAAATTCTACCTATAATACACATAATTCACACTGCCTGCATTTCAAAAACTTGATGCTGATATGAACTAGTCTGGCACTCTGAGTGCAGAGTGCTCTGACTACTGAGTGACACTCATTCACATTAATATATGTTAGTGCACATTTTACCTCTACCACGTAGGTGTCAATAATATGATCCCGAGGCAGGAACCAGTGAGCCACCTCTTCTTCATCCATCACAGGAGCAAGATTAAACTGCTTCAGGTAAGTATTGATTAATTCTTGTACTGCTTTAGTATCTTTTTGTTCCATTGGTCTCAAACCTGATGTCTTTGTGGCCTTAGTGTAAGGAAAGAAAAATAAATGTTAAGATGTTGAAAGGAAAACTGCACACACAGCAAAGGCTGGAAGTAGGTTGCAGAGTCACTCCACTTGCTATAATGCATTCATTATTAGCCTACTTTATCCCAGCCACCTAATTCATTATGCTATTTTACAAACGGCTTTCAATCAGAATTCCCTCTCTTCTAATTACTGGGACAGTCTGGGGCACTTCAATCTTTTAATTTCATTATTGAAACAGCTTCATTTCTCCAGAGAAAGACATACCATCACCAACTGCCTACACTTTGTGCAGTTTGTATTTTTTTTTTTTTAGGTCAATCTATTTCTTATCTTCTTCTGAACTACCTGGGGACCAAACACAGAAAGAAAACAAACAAACTTGCATAGCAGAAGTTATCTCAAGACAAGAACACATGCAATTCACACTTATGGCAGTTACAGTCAAGCTATACATCAATGTCAGCTGATAAAGTTTAATTATAAATTATTTAACAAAAAAGATTCTACCTATTTTTAGCATTTGTGAACCTCCTTGCTAACAACTTTCTATGCAGGCGCAACTGCTATTCTAGTAACAAGAAAGGTTCTCATAACTTACAGCTGCCTGAAATGGGAAACCTATTTTAACAAGTATTTTTCTGACTTTAAAGATCAGAAAAGGAAAGAATTACTTTCTAGTATTATGCAATTGTTTAAACAAGCAAAAGTGATTTAAGTGTTCTTCCCATCTTTTGCCAGCCTTCCTGGATATTTCCTTTTGGGGAGGCTAATGCTTACTCTTTTCAGTGCTCATTTATCCTGCTTCATCTGTCTGAGCTACATACTTGGGCACGTACAACATTAATCATAGCAAAGTTGATTGCAAGAGCAGCCACGTAGAGACTTGATTACTGGAAGCCTGAAATTAGTGTAGCTGATTACGCTTTGCCCAAAAGGCATTATTCTGGGGGAGATGTTTATTCACACGCTCTGGGAGTCAGCAGCCAGATGAGAAATCAAGGCACATTTTGCCACAGTTCTGGCCTGTGTATTACATTTCATCCTTCCTACTTTTCCAGGCAGCCTGGGACTATGGCTTGACTCCACAACAGCACACCATCTGCATTTTTAAATGCCCTTATTTCAGAAGGGTCTACACTTGACATACAGGAAGGATGGAAGAAAAGAAGCAGGGGTGGAAGCTCTTTTTCCCCCAAGTAATGCTCAGAATCGCCACCAGTAAGTGACTATTTGCAATCCCAGAGGTGAGGAAAGTGTACAGAACTGTGCTAAAATTTGTTTCTCTGGGCACATAACCATGTGACTGTCCAGCATCAGAATCTCCGCTGGTCAGGAAAAGACAAGAGATAAACATACTTCTGTTCTGACTCTAAGTGACAAATTTTACTTCTTCCAGAAAACTCCTTGCTCAAGTGATTAAACACTTACCATTTTTATTTTTTGTATCTATAGGTACCTGCACAGCCTTTAGGGAGGGTGATATTTATTAATTACAGTATTTATTACACCTGAAAACCTTTTTAATTCAGGCTGTTTGAGTGATTATGAGGGATTAATTCTCTTAAAGGGAGATGAGCTCCTAGTGGCAATGATATTCCAAAGACATTAAGAAAGGAGGTTTAAAATGCAAGAAACAGTGTTTGGTGTGGAGGGACAGGATAGCATGGACTGAATGGACAAATTTGTTTGACAACAGTGTTTATAACTGCCTGAAACTGATGAAAAAGACCTTCAACAGCACTTAATCCCTTCTCAGGAAAACAAAGGCCTCCAAATAAACCTGAAGCACAAGACCTAAAGAGAAATCATCAGAACAAAGATTACATCTTTTATTTTCCATTGAGAAGCTCCCAAATCCAACCTAAAAAACCCAAAAATCCTGAGGTATATGGACTACTATATCACTTAGTTTTGAAAACACCTATTTTCTATTTGCACTTTTGTGTACAGTGTAAGTTTGCCTTAGCTATATTTTATGGATGAGATAATGATATATTACTTATTTTCCATAATTTACTTCTCTGTTGAAACTGCATTTTATGATAAAGGAAAATGACCAGAACACAACTGCTATTTCTAATGATTCTCTGTAGTTACACCTTTGGTACTACAAGTAAGATCCTTATTCTTTAATTACTTCCTCAGTTGTTTCCATAAGCAATGTTACTAGAGTTGTCACCAAAACCTACACTTGAAATTGTATATTACACTCTTCAGACTGTTAAAAATGTCTTCAAGATTTGATGACAGCTATATTTGGCTGCCCAAGATTAAAACCTAATTAATTTGGTTATTAATTCTTAAGCTCTGCAAACTGCTGCCCTGCACACAAGGGAGAAGCTGCATGTGCAGGCACAGGTGGCACGAGGCGGAGCAGGAAACGAGGCTCTCCGACAGCAGCAGGAGCACGGATCAAGGCATGGCATGTGCTTTATTCCAAAGGCTGCTCAGCCTGCTGCTCAAATATCTGAGCACTAAGAGAATCTGCAGCATCAAGTCAAATATAGCAACAGACACAATTCTCCAAAATCAGATAAATCATTATAAATACTATGAGTGAGGAAAAATATTGTTTTAAACCAGAAGAGAGGGTTTGTTTAAATAAAGAGAGGCTTACTGGTTAAGGTAGAGGTAAGGGGTACTCTGCAATCCTTTCAAAAATATAGCTTTTACAAGCAAATAAATTGTTTTCAGCCATAAAGCTCAGACTAAATACTACAAGCTATTAATTACAGCAATGAGATTTTTTAGCAGTACATAGCATTTACAGTGACTTGCTCTGTCATGGAAATGCACCCCAAGGCTTTCTGCAAGCTTAACTATTAGCTGAAAACATGAGGAAAAAAATTATTAACCTAGCTATGCCACAATACTTGCTTTTTACTAGACCATGCAAACTAACAGTGCACAACATTCTGAAGTGGCTTTTACTGAGCCTGCTCAATGCAGAACAACACTCTCTGATAGTACAGAAAAAAATGTGAATTAGAGTGGAATCAACAATACGATTGTATTCAGCCAAGTTGCTGATGGACTTCTCAGAGAATTTTATGACATGAACTGTTGATTTTCTGTTCCAGTAATCTCTTATCAGATTAAACATACCGAGAATAGTCTCATGCATCTTCAACTCAATCCCACATGTTTGTGAAGTCAAATTTTCTGTTTTTTTTTTTTTTTCCTTTGTTTAAGGATTTTAGGTTAAAATCTGTATTTTCTCCATAGAGATCCAGATTTCCAGCAATAGTCTCTTCTGTTTAATATAGCCCTTAAGGTCCTTTCCATCAACCAGAGATTATATTTTTAATGTCCTGCATGCACTGCCTTTACATAGAAAAGCCTGTGCTGTCAGAGACAGATGGAAGGTTATTTTGGGCCTCACAATAACTGTGGGGATTCTCTAGAAGTCATTACTGCTTACATCAGGAAGTCTGTAAAGCTTCATTGTTCTTTGTAGAGTCATGTTTCTACTCAGATGTGAAAATTTCACCTCCACCAATTTTCTGGGATTTAGTGATCGATGCCAATACCTGGAAATACAACCAAATCATGAATTTAAATAGTATTTTAAGTGTCAGTGTCACTTGCATCCATTGCTCTGCTTTCTTGCTTCCTTCTTTTCAACTCTCCAAATCTGTTTCTAAGCAAGCCTGTACTACATCTATAAGAAGGCTGATTAACAAAAAAAAAAATTAAGGAAAAGCTATATCCAAGCAATAGGTTTTAAAACAAGCCTGCTATCACAGTATTCTCAATCTAAGCAAATGCTTTTTGATACAGAATGAATAAGCACAGGGCTAAACATTTTAGCATTTGTCATAGCCCTGAAAAGCTCACCATACATACACACCAACATTTATTTTATGTCTGAGCATTTTTTTTGAAGGAGCTCTTTCCTTTCCTGGGAGGTCATTGTGCAACCGAACATCTCTGGTTATTCTAACACAGTATAGCTTTTTATTTCCTCTCCCATCATTCCTTACAGAAACTTATAGGATCTTTGGTGTTGATACGTACAAAACAATTTCAAACCAAAAAGTACTCTGTCCTCCAGAAGTGTAAACAGCTGGACTAAAAGTGCAGGAACTGAATTTTTCCAAGTAGAAATAAAATCCATGCCAAGCAAATGAAATTGTATTTGACTGTAACTCGTCCCACGTGGTACTGTTCCTGTATTTATCAAATGCCAGTAAAGTCCTCCTTTCTCCAGGAAAGATGAAAGTATTTCAAAAAAGCAAATCATACAATTACCAGAAATGCTCTGCCATCTCTGGCAAGCAACCAGGTTAACAGGAAAGTGTCCCAGCAGGGACACAGGCCACTTGAAAAACACAGGTATACAATGTTGTCATTGCTAGCATGGCTGCCACCAGAAGGTCAACAAAAACATCTGTTAGTCTGTTGAAAGTATGCTAAACAAACCACAAATTAAACTTAAGTCTGAGAAGCTGTTTCACCCAAGGCACTGGGAGGGAAGGGGAAAAAACACCCCAACACAAAAAAACCCAACACTGACAAACACTCAGGCCTTCAGATCAGTCAAGGCCAGAACATTTAATAGATTTGAATTTTATCCTTTTAGTGTTTTTAGAGAGTTACGTTAAATTTTCTTCAAAATTACTGTTAAAGGAACCAGTAATATTAAGAACATCACCTAGGTTACCTGCAAGTGGCCACAGGTTTGGGAAGTACCACTCCAGCAGTGTAAACAGCCTGAAAAATTCCTTCCAAGTTTACTCTTCTGGTTATTTCCCGAATCAATACAGGTGCCACCCGTTTAGACCTCAGTTTCTTATGGACACACAGAAAATTGATTTCTACCATTTTCTTCACACTAAAAAGACATTAAGTTGTTAAAAAATTAAAGAGAGTTACACATGACATGTTTCCATTTGTGTAATTACAGCTTTCCGTACTGTGACAGAAGAATCTGAAGTAAAATAAACTCGCCTGTGACAAAGTACATCTGCAAGGAACACTAATCTCTGCCTATGTGACTGCAGTGACAAACTGTGCAATATGCAAGCTATCTCTAAGAGGTTTGCAATACTTCTTTACCAAAGCTCTAGCAGGACTTAACAGATTGCTTTACTTTAAGATGCAGTATAGCGTCCAAGCAATGCTATATGGAGTCACAATGCTTTATGTTTGTCAGTGTATGAAGACTTGGCCAAGAAGCCCAGCTGATCAACTATAAATGCTTTTCAGCAGGGTCAGAAAATTGTATGGCATTAGATGTATCATTTATCACTAAGAAAACTGTAAATAAATACTGGTGCTCTTCACTTTGTTCTTTTTA
Source organism: Chloebia gouldiae (assembly GCA_003676055.1). Taxonomy (NCBI): domain Eukaryota; kingdom Metazoa; phylum Chordata; class Aves; order Passeriformes; family Passeridae; genus Chloebia; species Chloebia gouldiae. Next base: position 19,532,915 of record QUSF01000003.1, on the reverse strand, counting down.
ATTTCTCCATAGCACTGAATACCCGTTTAAGGTTTGTTTTGTGGCATTATTCTTTAACAAATACAAAAGTACTGGTGCATTTTACCTGTCATAAATACGAATATTTGCAGGGATGGCACTTATGAATCCTACCAGTTTTTTGTTTGAAGACACTCTAACCCCGCAGTGCCACTGCGGTAACCAGCCTGGAGGACGCAATGCCCTAGAATTGATGACAGAAATAATTACAAATTACTGCCTAGAAGATGTAATAAAAACACCCTTCATTGCACTCCAGCCAGAACAGAATGTGGAACTTGCTACTCACCACAGAAGAAATTCAGGTGAATAATCAAACCTAAACATATTATCATCATCTTCTACGTAATTCTCATTTAATAGTGTGTATAACTCCTTCAGCTGAAAACATACACAAAAAAATCCAAACACTTATCCACATATCAATCAGAAAAAACTTGAATTATTTTAGATACATATAAAAGTTGTTTTACTTACAACTTCAGCATTGCTAAGATCCAAAGTGTCCCACATAAAACCTTGTGGCAAAGAGTATGGCTCTAGGCGAACATTGTCCTTATCTGGTTCAATTGCACCATGTGAAGTTATAACTTCATCTTTTGAAGGAGGGAGGAGGAGAAAAAAAAAAAAGAACTATTACATTGCTAGCCTTCCTGATAGTTCTGTAAACTGCATTTATCTCACATCATGTATTTCCTCATAATTATGTGACTGGAACAAGAAGCTTTTAAAAATGCTCAAAAAATTAGAATTATTAGTTTACACTACTTCTCATTTTCATAGATCACATTCAGACTAATGACTGTCTCATCAAAATATTTATAGATATGCACAGAACCACTCCATCTCAACTGATACCCCGCATTTCATAACACAAGAGACAACAACTTATCAGCACACGCACAGCTTTTAGCCAGCCATGAGATCCACAGCCTCATCATGAGAACATGTACGCACAGCTAACAAGCTATGGCTCAGATCCCGTTTACCACTGCTTTGAACAGACCTGAACTCAACAGGATTACTCGGGAGCAGTGATATAGCAAAGCCAGGGCATTTAAGAGATACCGGTGGTATGTGAAATGTGTTCCTAAAATCCTACTTGAAGGCTTGCTTTCTTCTCCTCCCTTACTTTACAGCTCCAGTCCTCAGTATACACTAATAAACTCCAGCTGTTCCTCTTCTAAGGAGCAGCACCTACAAAATCACAGAATCATTTAGATTGGAAAGGACCTGTAAGATCAGTCCAATCACTAACCATACACTGCCAAGCCCACCACTAAACCACATTCCTAGGCATCATATCTTTTCAGTATCTCCAGGGATAGTGACCCCACTACTTCCCTGGGGAGCCTCTCCCAGTTCTCAACCATCCTTCAGTGAACAGATTTTTCCTAACATCCCATCTAAACCTCCCCTGGCAGAGCTCCCCTTGAGGTAGCTTCCCCTTGTCCCAGTGCTTGCTAGCTGTGAGAAGAGGCTGACCCCCACCTGGCCACAACCTCATTTCAGGTAGTTGCAGAGTGATAAGGTCTGCCCTGAGCCCCCTTTTCTCCAGCTTAAACAAACCCAGCTCCCTCAGCCACTCCTCATCAGATTTGTGTGCAAGACCCTTTACCAGGTTTGTTGCCCTTCTTGGTGCGGTGGTGTGTATTTTTATAGGCTTTTACCATGTTTTGTTTTAAGGGTGATGTGTTTAATGTGAGGTAGTTTCAGTTGGTATGTTCCTTGTACCCCCTGTTTCTCCCCCTCACAATGGTTTCTCCCAGGCTGTTGACCCCCAAGTTTTCCAGACACTTGACTGTCCCCCAAAGCGCCACTCTCCCTGTTCCTCCCCTCCTTCCCTTAATGGTTCTGTCAAGCCAAGCTGTGCTGCCCACCTCCTCTGTCACTGTAGCCACCACCATTTGGTTCTCGAAAGTTCCCTGCTGCCCCTTCCCCAGCACCCCATTGGATTGCTAAGCCTGCTCCCTCCCCTGTGCTGCCCTCACTGGATTATCCCAGTTGCGTTCTCCTCCCCTAATGTCTCCCAGCTGGATGTGAGCTGTTTCCACCCTTCATACCCTCCCCTCTTTATAATGTGCTGTCACCCTCATTCCTGTGTCTACTTGTCCCTGAACTCTCCTAGGTAATAAATAATCTTGGAATTCACACAAGTGGCCCCTCTCTATTTCTATGCCTTGGTCCTTTGTTTCTGCTTGGGAGCTGTGATTCCCACACCACAGCCAGCCACAGGGAGCTGCCAACCCCTGTGGGCACTGCCACCCTAGAGGTGTTGGAAGAGATCTTGGAGCAGCCACTCCTGCTGTGCCCTCCGGCCATAGGGAGCGTGCTAGCTGGGAGACCTCCACACTGTGGCCGCAACTGGGCAGTAACACTCTGGACTCAGTCCAGCACCTCAATGTCTTTCTTGCAGCATTGTCTTTTGAGTCAGATTAACTGTACGGGGCTTTGGACCTCCTGATTTCCTCCCTGTATAACCTCAGCATCTTTGCAGTCCCTTTGGTGGTGCATCTCTCCATCCATCCTTGGGCCTTCTCTATGATCTCAGGAGTTCCCAGTTAGCCTTGACCAAACCAGCTGGGCAGTGAAATGTCCCTTGACCATTAAAGGAGCTCCTGCAAAGTAAAGGTGGGAGTGACACTGACTGTATCAGGATCATCATTTGCCTGGAAAAGGTGGGGAACAAGCGATATCAGTTATTCCCTAGTAATCAGCTACTCCCTGAGAGCTTTGGAACACCATTTACCTGAACTGTAGCCCAAGTGAAATGTTACCATTATTACAGGATGGAATTTTTTGGCTTTTTTATTTTTTTTCAAAAAGCAGTTACCAATGTGGGTTACCACCATGGTGGAAACTTACTGATAATTAAAGCCAATTACCTTGCAATCCTGTTAGTGGTCCTAAGTGAGACCCTTTACAGTGCCCTGGACTGCAGTGGGCTGCACCAGCTCCTCCCTCTGAAAGGGATGTCTTGCCAACCCTCAAGTCTGTGATGCTCTGCAGACTTGCTGAGGACAAGGCCTACACTGACACCCTCCACTCCTCAAAGCTCAACCCTTCCGGCTGAGAAATGCAAGGGAATCAAAGTATGTCACTAGGCTCAAGGGGAATTTTTAACAGGCACCTTTGAACACAGTAGCATGTAAACAACTCTGTGCCTGTGTGCATGTGCTGAGTTGAGTATAGCAGGAATGCTGTTATCTAGAATCTATAATTAAGTCACTCTTATAATTGTAGCAAATCCTATGTAGGTTGAAGTCCCGATGAGAACAACGGCTGGCGATTACGAGACTTCTGCCAGATGTTTAAAGAACATTTCATTTGCCTCTTCAACCTGGCTGGGAGGTCTAGAACTGACTCACACCATGGTATTCTGCCCTGTTGGCCTTCCCCCTGATTCTTAGCCATAAACACTCAACCATATCATCAGCCATCATCAAACTAGGCAGTCAAATATTCCTTTGAGTATGAATTTTTCCACATGATGCACAATCCTGACTAATAGTTATGGCCTGCCATCCAGTTTGGAAGGTCATAATTATTAGCATTTTTAAGCAAATTCTGAAAAGTACCTATCACCCAAATATTACTGCCACTAAATGGCTGGTTTGGCATAACTAAAGGACCTATTGCAAATAATTTTAACTTGAAGGCTAAAGGATTCTTAAGTAAGTTTAATGCAAAGACTTTCTACAACACTTTCTTGAATTGACAGATTTTTTTCCACCTAAACTCATAAAATGTATCAGCTAGTGATGACTTCCCAATCTGTTCATACAGCAGATAAAGAAAATATTAAAAAAATCTGTGGGATTAAGAAATTCATAGAGACTCTTGGACAAAATCTCACTGACCAAATTAAATTAAACCTATTTCTACTGAACAACACTAACAAATCATCTTATTAGCCACTGTATGGGCCTTTTTAGACTAGCAAGTGACAGACTCTCCTCTCTATCTAAGTGCTGTAAGATACATTTATTAGCCTAAACTGAACTCCTGGCACTATTAAACAGACACCTGAACTAGCTCTGGAAAAGCTTGATTATGGCCAGAGCATTTTTTGATTTACACTTTAACTTATTTTGGTCAGGGTCTTTCTCCACTTAGGCTGGATTGCTGGTGACAATTACTACCATTTCTTTATGCAGGTATTTGGATAGAGTGTGCACAGAGAAAAGCCATGGCAGGTCAATTCAATTCAATCCAATCCAGGGGCAAACATTGTATCCAAGGACTATGCTCTGGACTTCTCTATGCAAGAAAAGTCAAGACGAAATGAGATTGCTACAGATTAAGCTATAGCTGTGGATTAATGTGTAAAGGTGCCTGTGAGCAGAGTGCTCCTGTGCTTTAGACTCTACCTTATTTCTGCTTATTCTATACTAGTCTCCAGCACAATGGAGAGAAACCTGTAGCTACTGTGCTGAGAATGTTTTACTTGTGCAGCCCCCAAGGTATGTTCACACTAAAAAGCTGTAACTGCTTAATTTGAAGATAATGAAAGCAGAAAAAGAAGGTTCAGAAAGCAACACAGAAAACACAAAGACAGTCAGCAACTACTTTCTCCCAAGAAGATTTACCAACTGTGTTATCAGGAATCAGATCAGTATAAAAAATAACTTGTCAAATTCATTATAAATTTAAAGGCAAGGAGAGATCACCTTATCATCTCACTTGGAATCAAGAACAGAGAACAGAATCTGAGAAAGCATGAGTTCAAGGTAGTGTATGTTGTGGAGAACATGAACATAGAGCAGAAAAAGAGTCTGTGTATCAGACAAGTGTCACTGTCCCCTTAAAGCTGTATGAAAACAGTGCAATCTGTGGTGGGAGAGTCATTATTTCTGTGATAGCAAATCCATTTATTGAAAAAAAAAATCAAGGAAATACAAATAAACAGAATACTACTAATAAAACATTGAAGTTTACTTTTTGTCACCACTTAAGAGTTCTTACTTCTAAAGTGAAAAAGACTTCTATATTCTATTGTTCAATATTTCAGACCTAAAATATACACAAGAATGTATTTCAATAGCATTTCCCATTTTTACAGAGGACATCAGAATGAGACTTATTAACACTGTATCTGGCATATTATCCGTGGGGAAGACAACCACTTCCCTGGAAAACATCGAGAATTCCACATAAACTACACAAAGGCTAAGGATCCCTACCACACACAGTCCAACACTATACCCATTTTACAGAACAAGCCACAGAGCTAGCACATTATGTCTTTACAGATCATAAGACAGATCTTTCACACAGATCCAGTTAAACTTACTAAGTTTAGGTACAGGTTGTGTATCCCAAAACTGGTATTTACGTTTGGTAGCCTCATCAATATTCTTTGCTGGGCCTTGGCATGCAGAGAGCAGCTCCATTGCTCTCTGGATGTCTTGAAGCTTCTGCATTGGAATGGCTGGATTCTGCACAAATAGACAAACAGAACAGGAAGCTTTTTGAGTATATTTATTTTGTGAATAGCTGTACAAACATGTTAATTTCTTTTACTGTTACCTATTCTTACATGTACTCTTCTCATCATGTTTAGTTTAGGTACAATGTTTGTAGACAGGAGGGTGGAAAAAGTTAGGTGGGCAACAGGCAAACAAAAAGTTGCCAGCAGTACTTGCATTTAACCAAGAAACATCAACATTTTTAACACAAATACAGCAGCATTAAGGCATGATACTGTATCGCAATAAAAAATGCCTCTTATATTCCCTGTTCCCCTAGAAAAACACAGTAAAATACAAAAAAAAGGGTCAGTTTAGGTATTTAACAATAAAGGCACCATTAGTACACATGGAGTTTTGTGATCACTCTGAGTAAATACAACAGGGATAAGAATTTTTCCTGCAAAGGACAGTACAGTGGAATAATGGCAACAGGCCTCTAAACCTAAAGGGATTTTGCCCTCTCTCTTTTTAAATTTTTGTTTTGTTATCTTCCTGATGGTAAGTCCTCTTCTGAGGCATACCAACAGCATGCTTGTGTTCAGGTTTCCCTAGACTGCAGTGCAATAATGCATCTGAAAGAATAGTCTTAATTAAAAGTACTGAAAAATTTTAAGCAATTCTGCACAGAGATTTCAAGCCATACTGTTTGTGTTTTTGTTTTTTTTTTTTTACTAAATAGCAAAAGACTACTATTTCCATATTTCACTTTCTTTCTAGGATTCATGCATTGAAAAAGCACCATAAAATAAACATAATAATGCAGGTAAAGCTTAATTTGGGTGATCAGCCTCTGGTATCCTCAATCATGAGAAGAGCAAAACTTTGTGTCTGGAGCTCAAGCAGCCCATCAGTTACTATTTATAATAAACAGTTTTATTATCTAAATTAATGAAACAAAATGCCTAATGTTTAAGTATTGCAAATTTCATCTGTAAGTGTGCCTTAAACACCTATTGTGAATGAACATGTTTATACACTAGAGTAATACTGTTCCAGCCTAAAAAACCTACCTTATTTCTAGATCAGGATAACAGAGACATAAATTACTAATGCCACTAGATAAATTCTGAAGTCTCATCAGTACATCATGAAATCATACATAAATGCTGACACACTGTAATTTATTCTCTGTATTTATATATATAAAGTCTATAATATGCTTCTATATTAAAAAAAGTAGAAAATTTTTTTTAAAAAGCTCCTAATAAAGAACTTACTAGCATAATAGTAAGATGTTACTGTTAACTGAATAATTAATGTTCAGGTACTAAACAGACCATGGCTAGGGACATCAGGAGGGATCCCTTTCATTTCAAAACACTCAGAGATCAGCCTAAGAAGTTTACTTTCAATACTGTTTATTTTCTTTCAACAGAAAGCAAGAAAAACCTACAGAGAACTTCACATGAATTAGAAAAAAAAAAACAGCTCTTTTGTTTAATTTCAGTTTAGGGCAAATATCTCTTCACAGCACAAGATAGCCTTGTCGTGCAATGGGGCTGAGGTATAACATGATGGTTTTGCCTCAGGCCTCTGGTGACCCTGTGCACTGCAGCTGTCTGAGAGAAACTTAGGAGACTGTTGAGCAAACTAATCATGCTTAGGTCCCTGAAAATAGACCAAATGCATGTAAGGATGCTAAGAGAGCTGGCTAATGTTAGTGCAACTAACATCTATTAAGTTTAAAATAGCAATTGGTGGAAGTTTCCTGTAAATGGATAAAGGGAAATATCACACCTGTTTTCAAGAATGCAAGGGAGAGGACTCAGGAGTCAATATTGTTTAATGATCTGGACTTGACAAAGAGTACTTTCTCTGCACGTGCACAGATGATACCTAGAAGAAGAATTTCTAGAATTGTTGATACGCTGAACCACAGAGCAGCTATTCAAAGCTACTTTGACAAGCTGGAAAAAGAAACTTAATGAAGTTTAACAAAGGCGAAGTCCTCCATCTGGGATAGAAAAAGCCCATGCAAAGGAAGATGCCAGCATGGACTGGCTAGGAAGCAGCTTGCAGAAAACAGTTTGGAGGTCCAGGTGGGCAGAGGGCTGGACATGAGCCAGCACATTGCTGGCCAGCAAAAGACATCTGCATGCTAGGCTGTACCAGTAAGACTGGCCAGGAAATCTTCCCTGGAACCCCTGAGGTCACACCTTGCATCTGGGGTTCTCAATTACAAGGAGAACATTGTCAGAGTGTTGCAAGTTCTCTGGAGGACACCAAGATAAATGGGGGCTGAAGCACATCACACACAAGGAGAAGAGTATGAGAGACCTTGGTTTGTTCAGCCTTAAAAAGAGAAGGTTGAAGGAGTAATAAGGAGAAATCTTATTACTGCCTAATGGGAGGGTATAAAGAAAGCTGAGCCAAATCTTTTCAGAGGAACACAGTGATAGGACAAGAAATAAAGGAGACAAGTTGCAAACCAGCAAAATCCATTTAAGATATAAGGAATTACTTTTTTTTTAACCAAAAACTGCAGTCAAACAATGGAATAAGTTACCCACAAAGATCATGGAGTCTCTGTCCTTGTAGACCAAGCAACAACCTGATCTAGCTGGACCTGCTCTAAGCAGCAGGTTGGTCAAAGAACCTTCAGATGTCGCTTCCCATCCATTGTTCTGTGACCAGGTTGTGTAGGCCACCAGTGACTACAATAATGACTGATGAGATTGCAGATATGGCAAGCTTTCTTTGTGTCAGTGTGGACAACCTACATCACTGGAACTTGTAATAGGGACAGATGGAAGTCTTGTGAGATGGACAGCGTCCTCAAGGTCACTGTAAGCATACAATGCTAACAACCATTTACTGCTATGATTGCACTCACACCAGTGTTCAAAAGGTCTACTATCACTACCATCACATACAAGGAAGGCAGAAGCCAAGGAGACTCACTGTTCTGCTTTAGTTATCTCCAGACTGACAGATCTGTTTACAAACTCATGTGACTTCAAAATGCTTTTTCAAAATCCTTTTCAGGGAGTTCAGGAGACACACTGAGCCCCACCTGATGATCTTGCATATCTTCTCTTAGAGGTAAGGTGTACAATGTCATTCTCCTCTAAAATATACTCTTTTCAACCAAGCCTATTTTCTGTAATAAATTTCATACAGCACAAGAATACAAAATCTAAATATTATTTGGGCAGCAGACAAAATAATTATACTTTTCCACACTGATCCAGATCAGCAGTGTAAGATGCTTTCAAAAAATCAGTAACAGAATAGTTGTCTAAGACAGACCTGCAACACAGCAGAGAAGGCAAAATAACACCCCAGGCAATGTTGATGCATTTGTGCCTAGAGAAAAGCAAAAGCCATAAGAATAAAGTGGTTTAGCTGCCTAGAGCTTGAAAGAAAGACTTATATAAGAACTTCTTCTTTATGCCAATAAAACAGAAAATTTTGTAAGATTGCTAACAAACTGACTAAACTTGTGTCAGTAAAATAATCATGAACAGTTCAACTCTAAGTACACAACTTGGAACAAGGAAATGTTCCACATTTGCACATCACATCGGAGAAATGGTGTGCAATACTGCAAGGTGCAGGACTAAAATTCTGCACACAAAAGAAAAAAAACATGAAGCAGCTTTCTTTTAATGCAATTAGAGGCAGCACATGGAACAATAACCTTGGTCAGCAGAAAATCAAGGAACTCACAGGATAGCAATTAACTATGCCTTCATGTTAACACGAAAATTTATCTCACGCCTGTTTTAAGAATGTGAAGTTATTTGTGCATCATTTGCCAACAATCTTCCTGTATTAGCAGTTCATGACAGGTTTTACAGAAAGGCAGTATCAAAACATGTGGCAAAGTACTTAACACCTCTCTACATATTATTAAGTATGTGCCAAATGTGCCCATGCAAAGCAATCAGGGTTACACAGAAAAGATCTAAAGGGACAACACAAAAATCTATCAATATGCTAATGAGCCAGAACACAGTATTTTTCCCCTAAAATTAGTTGGTAACTCCAATGTACTTGACAAATCTTATAGAACAAAGATTGGTACAATGGTGTAAAATTCTCCACAATAAAGCTAATATAAAGCAAATATAAACTACCTCAATATGCTCAACAGTCCATAAACTTTCTCAGTTTTACAACCTTTAGTTCTTGGATTCAGATTTCTCTTAGGATAAAAGCTGTATGCTAAAAAGGCACCACATCATGTTATTCACCACTCACTCAGAACATGATAGACAAAGGCACACAGAGACAATGCTATTTTATCAGAAAATCCACAAGGACTGTACATTCCCTCAAGTAATTTTGCATTCTTAATTATAGCGGAGGCCTTTTTAACAGCAAAATTTTTCTTTAGCCTTTATCTCCATGTTTGAGATTACTACATTTTATGTACAAATACATACTGCTTGCTTGCCCTAAAGAGACTCTGGTTAGCACAGCAGACCCACCTTCCCTCCTGCTGCTAAAAGAGCTTCATGCTGCACAAGTGACCAAAACTGCACTAAGCCAAGTTAGATGGTGGCTAAAAACGAAAGGCAATTCATTAAATACAAGACCTATTTAAAAGATTTACCATCACAGATTATGAGTCTATGCAATAAGGCTGTCACTAGCTCAAGCTCTAACTGCTCAAAGACAAAGACAAAACTCCTCCTCTGCCTTTCTCACAGCACACCACTATGGTGGTGACAGCAGCTCTGAAAACACCAGGTCTTGGCTTGCTCCTCTCTGTTCAGGACAGGAACCATTTGCTTGATTTTCACACACTAAGGCAGAACTACCAACTCACTTTTATAACAAGCGACATGCAAATTAAAATTAAATTAGAAAGCACGCACAAATTAAAACAGAACCAGGCTCTCACTTTTGAAGGTTGTTGAATTTTAATCTCCTGGGAGTCAGATGCAGAATCTGATTTGGTGCCTCCAGAATTTGGTTTCTCCTTTTTTCTCTTCTGCTTCTTTTTCTTCTTCTTCGCTCCCAAATCCCCTCCAGGACTTCTGCCAGAGATTCAGAGAATGTGCAATAAGAAAAATCAGTACCACTGAGCCTCAAATTTAAAAAAAAGTTAAATATGGAAAATCCAGCATTTTGATATGAAAAATCCAACAGTGGTTTGAATGTAAAGAAAAGGCAGCGGGAAGAAAGCAAGGAAGGGGGGAACTGAGAGCATTGACATAAAACTTCCTGCAAGCACTGCCTCATTTGTTTTATGCTCTGACACCAGCACAATCAGGCATTTTGACATATTCATGTCAAATTGTGATACTACATAGAAACCAGTGCTCTTCTCCAGACTACTACCCAGCAGAAAAACAAAACGACCTAATTCAACAGTTTGGAGGAACACAAGAAAGTATGGGAACTGAGGAAAGTAACCTCCTTGGAAATTCAGTAATTATTAGTGCCCCAACACTTTTTATCCTTCATGCTCAACTGTAAGACACATCTGAATTTGAGAAGAATCCAGATAAAACATTCTGTTTTCAGGAAATTTTGTTCCCAACTTAGGCTGCAATGAAAATCTTGCTGAAATCCCAGTAAGAGACAACATAAAACTAACCAAATATTTGTGCTTTAAAACAATAAGCACAATGGGGTCAGCTTTAATTAAAATGTCCCAGTAACAAAGTAAAAATTGCATCTGAGGATTCTGATATATTTTGACTATTGATAACACAAGTTATTCTTAAAGGAGATTTTAATTTAACAAGCAATCAAGATATAGAATCAAGATTAGACCAGAATTTGTGAAGTGTGGGATGTGTTGGCAACTCTCAGACAGAATGAAAATACAGAGGCAATGAGTCAACACTAAATTGTCTTCAAGAGGCTAATCTCTCAGCAAAACCATATGGATACAATGGAACTGAAGACAGATATCAGAGTTTGGGGGGCTTTGATGTTTTTCACTGGAAAAGAAAAATGTCAATGCAACAAACAATTGTTTCTTTTAATCCTGCAGGGGAAAAAATCCCAGGTATCATACTGACAAACAAAAAGAAAGAAAACTCAGAAGAAAATAACTAAAATCATTGTGATCAACATATTTGCAAGGACATATTATTTGCTGTAACATGCTCACTTTCAAGATTATGATGACCAGTCTTAGCATCTATGCCTTGTCTGAGCCAATGTTGTCAAGAAGACACCCTCCCTCCAGTTGGGAGGCCCAAAGCCTGCAATTAACCAAACAATGCAACTAAGAAAGACTGATTTTTGTGAGATCATTACTGTACTTTAGAATATCCTGCAGTGAAAGATCAATCTCAAGAAGCCCGTAACTTTCAAGGTTACACTGGGTTATGCTCCCAGAAAGAAAGCATGGTAAATGCTCTAGAACAGGACCAAGTTGCTACTCAATGGACAACAGTAGAGCAGACCAAACACACTGGAGAGGTAAGAGACAGTTTGAAGCATTTACTAGAAGGCTGCAGAAACAGAAGATGGACTTGTGTAAGTGATGCAGGGAGAAAATCTTTTGTTGCAGAATAAGCATACTGCCAGACCACCTACACTATCCACAATGAATCACAATTTCACTGAATCACAGCACTTAGGTTGGAAAACACCTTTAAGATCCTTGAGCCCAGCATTAACCCAAGTCCATCACTAAACCATAACCCTCAGTGCCACATCTACACATGTTTGAAAAACCCCCAAGGACAGTGATTTAGCCACTACTCCAGGGAGCCTTCACCAATACTCAACAACCCCTTCGGTGAAGAGATTTTTCATCACATGCAATCTAAATCTCCCCCGATGCAAGTTGAGGCCATTTTCTCTTGTCCTGTAATTTGTTACCTGGGAGAAGAGGCCAACCTCCACTTGGCTAAAACCTCCTTTCAGGTAGTTGTAGAGAGTAATAAGATCCTCCCTGAACCTGCTTTTCTCCAGGTTAAACAACTCCACTTCCCTCAGCCACTCCTCACAGAACTTATATTCTTCAGCCCCTTCACCAGCTTTGCTGCCCTTCTCTGAACATGCTCCACCTCTAGTTTTGAGGCCAGTGAAGGGCTCAACACTGATTCAAGGTGTGGCTTCACCACTCCAAGGGTGTGATCACTGTCCTGGTCCTGCTGGCCCCACTCAATGCCATTGGATTCCTTGGCCACCTGGGCAGCACAGTGTCGACTCATTTAAAATAGTAAAATTTAAATCTATCTGAAGCCCTGTATACCAAGCTGACATTTTGTACAGAATTTAAACGCAGAACAGACCCAAAAGACCTAGGACTCCACCACCTCTATCTGGCAAAACTGAGATAAAAATACTCAGGGGGAATAAAAGGGGAAGTGATTTCACCTTTGCTGAGATACATTTAAAGAATTATTTTTTTTTACTTTCTGCAATTGTCCACAAACTTGTCTTTGCCTGTAACACCTCACATATAGCAAACAAATGATGCCTCTGTGTCCCTGAGCTGGCTCCCAAGGATCTGTGTGCTGAACACCAGGCTATTCAGAGTTTCAACAAACACTGTTCTTGAACAGACACCCTCAGCAGGCACCGAGCCCCGAAATGCACCAGTGCAGATCATTGTCTTCTTGTGTTTCAGGAGGATCCGGCATCACATACACCACAGGGGAATTTTGCTCACTAGGATTACCTGAGGGTCAATGTTTTATTTAGTTTGGTGAAATAATGAACAATTGAACTAAAAAACAGCTTGGCAGCTGTGGAGAAAAATCAGCTTTGCCAAGCTCTCCTAATGTTATCCCCAGTCAAACCATACTTTTACCAAGACAATCATAGTTTGTTCTTTGACCAAGTCAGGATCTTTTTCATATAGAAATGTATATTCTTCAGCTGGGAAAGAAGGAATACAGAAGTAAAGTGCCACATATAGTAAAATATATGTGGCATTTTAAACTGCACTACTAGTTTTTCAATTTTTTTTAATGTTCCAAAATCCCAGTCCTTAGTTTATGACCTTTGGGTTTAAATTTTTCACACTGTCTGTTGCAAAATAAATTTTGATATCTTTGTCTGACAGGTTATCCAGGGATCATTCCAAGCAGTTATTTATGCACAATCTCCTGCTTGGGTCAGTTTATTTTTTACTGTTACACTCCACACAACATAAAAAGAGGATTTAAATAGAGTTCTACTCATTCTACTATTTAGGCACGCCTGCAACCCAGATATTTGGCAGAACACAGAAACAGCAGCAAGCAGCAGGCAGCACACACAAGCTTCTATGTACTCAGTAAACAGGTTTGTCCAACACAAGTTACAACCTGAGATACCAAGCAAATGAGGGCAGAAGCAAAACCAAAACATCTCCTGAGATTTGTTGTCCTTCTCATGCTCTGCCTTGGAAAGAACTGAAAGGCTCTAAAACTGGGAGTGAGAACTTGGTTGCTCAACTTGTAGTAATTATGCTAGACTTGACAGCACAAAGGATATGCAAAGGTAACAAGATTGAAACCAAAGGCTCCTATTAAAAGCTTTTCTCTGACATTCTTGTATGCTGACTAATATCTGAATTCTCCTCTGTCAGGTCAGATATATGATGACACATTGAATCATACCTCACACGCAGAAGCTGAGAGGAAAAAAGTTTCCCATTTTTATGAAAGTTGACTTAAGCGTGAAATCTCTTTTTCCAAACTACCCTGCACCTGTAACGTGACACAACTTTGAGCTCAGGTCCTATGTAGGAAGCAGAAAAACAATATAGAGCCCAGGGTGCTGCCATGTCAAGTTGGCAGGACAGGAAACATTTTCATGCATCAGATCAACACATCTGCCCAAGTCCAGCCTGCCACACAGACCACAACAGATTATATAAAGAAAACCATTCAATGTTAGAGTTCTGGAAGATTTTGACTATGTCTGTCTAGTGGAGATGCACTTATACCAGGGGAACTTTAATGATAGGAGGGCAGATCTATACACTGAGGTTCAGCTATAAGTACAGGCACAGTCTAAGATATTTTTAACTGCACCCACAATGACAATTTTGTCAGTCTGATGAATAAGAAAAAGGTGAGCCCAACATAAAAGTGACACGCAAATCAAAATTCAGATGAGCCAGAAGAAGGGTCAAAAGACCTTATTTTCCCCCAAAATGACTTAACCTTGCTCCAGAAACAGGCTGTGGACAGGACTCTGAGATAGTCACTTAGGCTACAGTTTTATGATTCTGTCTGCAAGTCACAAATGCAAGCCCAGGATCCCACCCACATACCTTTCCACTTATGTACACACATCTGGTGTTTTGCATAGATGTGGGAAAAAATACTTTTGCTTCTCCCTGCATGTGGTGGTGTTTTGGTTGGATTGGGTTTTTTTAAACTGAAAAAATGGGAATACTTAGTGCATTTGGGGAGAAGTGTGGCAAGGGTGGAGAAACTTTATGAGGCTCAGAGCAAATCCATGAAAAGCCAAGATGGAAATATCCAGAGGCGCATGACAATTAACCTGTTCAGGTGGTCAAACTGTTTTAGTTCCCTTGGTTTGAGATTATCTTTTTCACTGACTAATTGTCACTATATTTTAATTTCCTTTTTGAACACTAAATTCTACTTTAGCAGAAAAAGCCTTTCGTAATATCAGTATCTGTTTTATGTTACATGGATTGGTTACCTTAAGTTAGCAATTCTCAAGTTTAAAACCAAATATGTACTTAAGATGTTTATTTTTAAACTGCAAAGGCCTGTGTGAGGTTGTCTTCACAGTACTTCTCTCTCTGTGAGTGAGGTTGCAAACCTGCATTTCTGAAGATGTTATAGAGATCTGATCACAAAAATCAGGTCTCAGGTATATGGGCAAGAATTTAAAACATTTTAAAGCAGTATTATTTATACTAGGGCTGTCATTGGTTCATAAAGAAAATGGAGTTTTAGGTGCAAAGGGCTTTCTCTTTGCTGTGAAAAACTACCACCACTTCAAGACAATACAGAAAGGTCTTGAC
This sequence comes from Chloebia gouldiae, assembly GCA_003676055.1. Lineage (NCBI taxonomy): Eukaryota > Metazoa > Chordata > Aves > Passeriformes > Passeridae > Chloebia > Chloebia gouldiae. Next base: position 19,517,522 of record QUSF01000003.1, on the reverse strand, counting down.
TAGAAGGGTCTATGCCCTTCAAATTCCACTTACTAACAAATTGTCATTACAAAGAATCTCTCTGCATGAAGATTGCATTTGTATAAATTTCAATACTTGAGAATGCAAGGTTTTTAGCATAAAAACCTAGCAGCAATACCTTAAACCTGAACCCAAGAGTATTCCTCAGATCTGCAGGTTTCCTCTGCCTCACCCTTCAAGTCTGTAGTCTGCACCCTCAGATGTAAAACTCACCTGCTAAAACCAAGCGCTGCTTCCACCGCGTTAAAAATATTTGCTTCTTTTTTAGAAGCGTTATTCATTACAAAGATGGCCTTTTTTTAACAATAATCATAGGGGCATACTACTAAAACATTCAAAGCAAATAATTTGTGAGGTCTGGGGGAGTTGTTTAAAGGTCATACCTTTTTCTCATCTGTTGACTGAACGTTTTATGCCCAAGGCCTTTCTGGCAAAAAGCATAAGGAGCTATTTAGAATGTGAGAGACCTTATAAGGCTGGACTTAGCAGGGTGGATCCAGGTGCAACAAATATATTTTTTTCTACATCCACGCTAACGAAGATATTTTCTAAAGCACACTTTATTACAACACAGAACAAATACAGCATAATGCGTCTAGCAGAAGCAAACTACAGAACAAGAAAATAGCAATGAGTCACACAACATACATAATCCTGCCTCTAAAAAACAGGAGCAGAATCAGAGGACAAAGACATATAGTTAAGAGCTATAAAATGGTTATTTTCTGCTGCACTCTTTCAGTGCTCAAGCACAAAAACCCCTTCAAATTAAAAACCAACCAAAAAAAGTCATATATATCTAAAAATCTCATTTTCCTGTGGGCAACATTCTAAGGACCTATTTTCAAATGTCAAGAAGCATCTTGAAAATAACTTAACTTATATGGTGATCCAATAGAGACTGACACACAATATTCTGCCTCCTTCTAAAAAAGTGCAGGTTAAAATAGAATGTGATTAAATATTGATCAGCACTAATAGAGACCATGCAGAATTTAGCGAGTCAGTTGACAAAGTCATAGTCTTAAGTAGTTGGACTGCTCATAAATTGCTTAAGTATATAAAACCTAATCTAAAAGCTTGAAGCAAACTTTAAAGTTACTTCAAGAATTAATATAAAATGACAGGGAGAAAAGAGGGAATAATTAATTAGGCTCCTATTACTATGGGTTAATTTCTCAGATTAAGAATAGAGCTTGCAAGCTCTGCTGTGAGATTTTTCCTTTCATTTGCTGGAATTTGAGTATTTTAGACAAAGAGTAGCAAACAAGATTTTTCAAAGATTACAGGAAAATAAAGTAATTCAAGAGTCAATATAAGACTTAATGCAGCAGACACTAATAGTTATGAGGCTTTTTCTACTGGAATGATCTACCACTAATTCAACTACGCTTACTAAAAAATGCTCATTAAAATACATCTGGGATAATCAAGAGACACAAGTTTTGGGTGGAAGACCATACAGGCTGATGTCCCTTAGAGAGCAGTGAGACCCGTGTAGGTGTAGAGCAGCAAGCTGTGACTCAGAACACACTGAAGGGCAATTCTTTGTTTCCTGATTGCTCCTTACGCACTGCACTCGCTGTCACAGCAGCCCAAGCACAGCTACACACAGAGCTCTGCTGCAGAGGGCAGCTACAGCCCGGGAACCCACACAGACAGACAGGAGAGGAAACTGAAGTAGGAATACAATCCAAATGAATTCTGGACAGGCACTACCTGAATCAAACCTGAATCATTACCTGGCTAGCAAACAATCCCAACTAGGATGCCAGGTCGGTTTCTATGAAGAACAATAAATAACAACTCTCTGCTCTTAGGACTTTACTTTCACATATTAGGGAATCACCAGCTGTGACATATTTACTGAAGCAAATATTACAAAAGCACCAAGATAACAAAATACCATTTTGTCCCTTTTAATATCCCAGGTTTATATTACTGCAATTATTTCTAACAAAATTATTTTTTGTGCATGCCATTAACTCAATGACAGAGCAGCAAGCATCAAAGTTTTCCCTCTTCCTGCCTTCTGGACAAGTCAGCCCTCCAAAGTCCCTTAGACTTCTCTTGCCACATTTAAGATTGTTGTTAGCCAAATCCTAGAAGACAGCAGAGTACATCCTCAAACACCAATCACCTATAGAAAAGCTCTCAAGCAGATCAATCACAAATTCACGAGGAAGATATTTGTGTAGCACTGTATAGATTAACCTAGTTCTATTTTAGGTTACTCCAGTCACTCCTGGCTGCGACAACAAAGCGCCTTCTCTGCAATCACGTTTCTAACCCGTCAAAAAAGAAAAAAAAATTAAATGAAGCCGACTTTTGAAACATATTCCTCCCACTCCCCTGCTCCAAAAGGCTGCAGAGCAAACCAGAACCTTGGCACCTCGCGCCCGGACGGAGCCACACTGCAGCCAGCCCAGCAGCGGTGGGGTGGCAGGGGCCGCAGCTCTGCTGGCTGCCTCCCAGCAGCTCCCCAGGCACCTGGAAACACCGCCCGATCCTCAGCGTGGGAAGATCGGAGACGCAAGATTAGCGGAGGAACTACAACCAGACAACAGCGTCTGCCCCGGCTGCTGCCGTGCTCAAACACACGCTCTGCCCGCCACAGCGCGTGGATCTGGAGGTAACACCTCTCGGAGGACAATGGGGGAGGAGGAGTGTCTGCGGGACAGGCCGGCACAGACCGTGCCCGGAGCGGACCCCGGCCCCAGGGAGCGGGCGGTGGGTGTGGGGGTGGATGTGGATATGTTGTGGATGTGTTGTGGGTGTGGGTGAGCGCGGGACGGCCGCGGGAGCCGCTCAGCCGGAACCACCGGGGGGACACGGGGGCATCTCCCCGCTACAGGGGGCTTCCTGACGGCCAGAAATACGCAGGAACGCCCCAAGCCATAAAAGCGCCAACAAGAAGGCAGGATTTACCGTCGCTTACACGGCACGATTTCAAGGCCGGTGTCCGGCGCTAAGTGCCAGCCCCGCCGCCCCCTCACCTCGGGCCGGGCCCGCGCTCCCCTCTCCCCTTAGCGGCAGCAGGGCGAGGGGCTCCGGCCGGGCGGCGGGGCCGCTCCCCGCCG
>QUSF01000003.1:19419140-19509421 GCA_003676055.1 Chloebia gouldiae | reverse complement strand
CAGATGCACAAATGGACTTTGCCATCCCTGTGTTTAACTTTTTCCTAGCTGACTCCCAGAGGAAACTCCGGGACTCAAAACCCTATGAGCACTCAAGTATTTTGGGCATCTTAGTGGCTAACATGAGTACATGAGAACCCCAGGTTACTGAGGGAGGAGCCATCTCCACTTGGCAGTAAGAAATACTGGGGATTTGAAATCCTAAATTCCAAGTACAGGGACTGGATGAACCATCAAGTGAGAGTGTGCAGTACGTGGGCAGGGTTGCCCTTCTCCTTGCTCTTCTGCAACTGAGTAAAGCCAGACAGGCAGAAATATTGTTTCCCTCCAGCAGCCAGGCATAACCCAGACTTGTTTACCTGCCTAGCAACACATTAATTGCATCCCAGTGCGCTGGTGATAGAGAATCCAGCATTCAGGCTATCGGCATCATCTGATTTCTTTATGTGTTTTGATTATTAAACACTGCAGAAGAAAAGTATCTAAAATTTTCATGAGGCATAGGACTGCTCCTACCCTTACACACCACACTGAAATATTCATGGCATTTATAATTTTAAATGGATTTGGATTGCAAGTAACAACTTGGTGTAAACATTTTTAATCTTGTAAATTGGAAGCAAAATGGGTCCAATTTGAAAATTAGCTAGTATTTCAGTGTTTCCCCTATTTTTCTAATTAACATTTATAAAGTTATTGAGCAAAAAAAATATATTTAGTCAATTCAAGTGGCTACTAATGTCACATTGGGTTTTTTCTAATTGGCTGCTCTTTATGGTAAAAACTTAAATACTGTCTTCCTGAATTCTGAATGAGAGGCAAGTGTAAAAGAATAAGATTGAAAATAAACAGAAAAAAAAATGCACCAAAACACTTTGTACAGTTGTTACAGTTAACAACAGCTGAAAGTAGAAATGGTTAGGGAAGAAAATGAGCTTGTGATGCCACATGTTGCACACCTGTATCCATGTGAGATCACACCTCTGATCTTTATGGTTTGTCTCACCCACTCTGCCTCTTTTTAGCCCCCCCCTGCATACCATGCCTGGGAAGCTGCAGACTTGCCTGTTCTCCCAGCCTGCTTGCTGATGGCCTGTATTGGCTGCAGGGTCAAACTGGGGGCAAGTGTTCTCAAAGCATCCCATTCTTTCTGCTGCACTCTCCTTCAGCTTTTTTAAATTCCATTTTCAAATGCAGCTCATAACTTATCTCTTCTATTTTACAGCTTACCTTTGCACAGAACCATCTGCTTCTCCATGCTGCTGTCTGCATGGCAAGGGCTGTGGGCTGTACAGCACTGAAGAGGGTTAGGCATTTAAATGCATAGTGAAAACATATCAAAGCATTAAAAAAATGTGTATGATAAATACAAATCTTTGTGCTTAAAGGTATGAGTGATAAGGATAGACAGACTATTATTGCTAGTAGAGATTTCAGTTCTTCAAACCATCTGTTTTGATGACTGTTGGAAGAAAGATGCAAGACTTACATCAAACATAGGTTCAAACTGATTCCAGCATTGCTCAGTTCCTCAGATCCTGGGGTCTCTAGCCCCAAAATTAAAAAAAAAAAAACTAACTTAATAATAGGAGCCAACAATTAAATAATTATTACAAATATATAAATATTTTGTCTTTTTATGTATGTTTTTATTCTGGGACCCTTCTCAAATTATGTATGTGAATGAGAATTAGTGGTGACATATCTTTGGATAAAGACAGTGTTGACACAGGTACTGCAGGAGCTCTGACTGATACTGAGCAATTACTTCTGCCCATCCACTCTCCAAATCAGTCCAATTTACTCCCATCAGCTCTGCAATCAGTTCTCCCACTAGCCTTTTACACTTCCCCCTATCAATGTGCCTGCTGTTTCCTTCTCTTTGCAGTGAGGCTGCAGGTACAGCCAAGATACTTTTATTTCTCTCATTCTGAATGGAGCAATAGATACATTAATTATTCTTTATCTCTTCACCATTTCAGTATTTTTTTCCAAAATGAATGTTTGTAGAGTTTTCTTTTTGTCTGTTTCAGATAGTTCTTTACCCACAAACAAAAAAGAACTCTTTCCTGTGAAAGATGTGCCTTCTGGGTGGTAAGAAACAGATTAACAGTATGATTTAGGATGCACACCTATGGCATGGAGAATTACACTGAATTACGAAGTGTCTATAGACATAGTGTCTTCCCTATGAAGACCACAGAAAATCAGACTCTATTATATAAACTCTTCATTGTCTACACAGAGTTTCTTTTGATTTTACGGTAAGATTTTACCCTTCAGAATTTTACAATTTTGTGCAAAAGAAATGATTCTGTCAAGTGTGCAACAACTGCAGAGTAACTTACGTAAAATATAGATACTAGACAAGCTTTAATTACAAAATTAATACATCAGGTCTAGGCTAGAAGGCAAGTGTGAATAAATGTCTTGAAGTTGAAAGTACAGCAGAAACGCAGCATCAAGCATGGTTTTGACCTTGCAATGTCAGACAAGGGCAATTAAGTTAATTAATACAAGCCTTTATGGGCTCTCATGCTGGTTCTTCCAGTCAGTCTGGGTGAGCAACCCTCACTTTGCCATTGCTTGGTGTTGAAATGCTGAAACTGGTATTTAAGCCAGCTTTTATATTAAGTGCACTTACATACATACATACATACATGTGAATGTGTATCCATGCACAGACACTTACCTAAGCATACTTTCAAGGAATGAATGACCAATCCAGCTGTCAAGACAAACACACTTCTCACTGGGGGAACCTGGCTATCATGTTTTGCTTTTCTCATTTTTATTTTGTTATTTAATGCAGGATTGCAAGGTGTTAAATACAAGTTAGAGCAAATAACATAGATACAAAGAAAGCTTGCCCTCACCAACACCTAAAAGTAGCTTCACTGAAAAGTCTGATCTTAGGGTGTGACATTGTATGTCCCACTGATGTGTGGCCTCACAGCATGGCACAAAACTGAAAGCAGAATCAGGGACCTGGGTTTATAGAAGAGGCATTCCTTGAAGAGAGAGGAGACAGAAGCCAAGGCCCATAGCTTCTCTCATCTCCAAGCTTTTTAAACTCCCTACAACCACTAAATCAACAAAACCCCTTAAAAAACAGTGCTTGTAACAGGACCCACTTTAAGTAAGTTCTTTCTGTATTGATGCCCAACCTCTCTTGCAGCAGGACCAGCCATTCCTTTGAAAGTGGGATTTCTCATCTCACAGCATTATTTTAAGCACCATTTCATCCCTTTATAATATTAAACTGTCAGGAGCATTCCTCTGTTTGGTTTATTGAGGAGTCTGTCTTTCTCGTCATGTGAACACTTAAGTCCTTCTCTACAGAATTACAAAAATAACATGTAAACAAGTATTTCATTTGTACCTCCTGTTGTCATCAGATTTTCCTTACCTGTGCCTCTAAGTTTCTAAGGCAGAATAGCTGTTTAATGATCAAACAAATTAACTGGCACTGTTCATTCCTAGAAGAAAAGCACATCAATAAAACAAGAAATACTTCAGTTAAGTGATAATAGACCAGGTGCCACAGATTGGAAAGCAATTACCTGTGGATACCAGAAGATTACAGCTGAAAAGAACTAGATACCTTTTCTGTTATTACTGAAAAAGAGAAGACAGTATCTGGTTTCAATTTAATAGTTGGAATTACATGAGTGAATGTAATAAAAATATTCCTCTATTCTGACAATTGCACTTGACAACTGCCTATTTGTTCACCTGAAGCTCAAATTCCAATTGTTTTACAGCATGGGAATGAAAATAGCACATATGATGAAAATATAGTGTATGAACGTAAATATCATGGCATATGCTATAGAATAATATTATATATATTACAAATCATATGTGTGTATATATACACACACACACATAATAATAGTAAGGTTAGCATTATGAAGCATTAGTGTTGAACCTACCAGTTTTTCTATCTGTTAACAGAGGAACAGGAAAAGAATAACTGAGTTGCTCCTGTTTTCCTCAACTTTGGAAACAGTAGTTAAATTTGTTTTTATTTTATTTAATTCTAAATCCAAGGTGATATTCACAAGGCAGAATACAGAGCCATCAGTGATGATGGATTTTGATTTGAATAGAGATGTCATAAGCTGAATGTTCCCCCAGCAAAGAGGCTGGGCAAGGTCTCTCTCTGCACTTGGACTGACAGCAGGCCCAGGAAACAACTGATGATCCTGTGCCAGCTGCCTGCTGGTGTTACTGAAGTTGTTAACTGTGCTTTTATTGACGTGATAAACTGCTTCACACACAGCGCGTCTGGAGGAGTTCACCACCAGGTGGCAGATACCACAACTTGAATTTCAAATGCTAGAGAGACCAAACGGCAGCACTGATTCAGAAAGACCCTATACATCTGTTGCACATGTATTTTAGAAAAGTAAACAAGACGCTCGCTCTTCTTCTTTGACCAAGTCCAAGGATGATTACAGTGTTATAATACATTTTAATTCCCAGATTAATTCTTGTTAAGAAAAAAAAAGCCTTTTTGGTTCACTACAGAACTTCCTAGACTAAAAGTAAATATCTCATCCAACAATTGCTTATTTATACCTGTAATGTTCTGTAGGCTATACCCTACACAGGACATTTGATTTCTTACCAATTTCAAACATACTGGTTCAGAATGGTGAGATAAAATTGGTCCCTGAGAGCACTCATGGATAGAATGAAAGGCAGAAAATGAAAATATTACCAAGGTATTTAAAGAGTGCTTAATTCACTCTATTAAAGCTACTCAGTCCTCCCTGTAAAAAAGAAAAGCATTACGAGCAATTTCCAAATGCTGGTCCTTCCTTTGTAATCTGTTCATCTCAGATCAGTACCACAAGTTTGTATAATTTGTCTAAAAAGTTAGATTGCAAAAGCTCTGAGGCAGTAACCAGTTTTTGTCCCTGTATTTGCAGAGGGTTTAGCGTGCTGGTACCCTGACAGAGCACTGAATCAAATAGTAATAGGTCATTATCACTCTAAGTCAAGGTGATTTACAGATAGTTTAAAAAGCTTTGAGAAGCAAGTATTTGAGCAGGAAAAAAGTGGGAGCTGAGGGATAACCGTGAAGCAAATGCACTCTTAATAAGTGAATTGACTCCCAACAGTGCTAACATTTCACAATTCTGTGATATAAATGAACCTGAACTTTGAAGATTTGTTTCTAGTATTTTTTTAAGACAAACATATTTTCATTATTTTTGTAAGCTTTGTCAGTACAAACTTGCATTTCTCCCTACCAATATCTCCCATCAAAAAATAAGAAAACAATTGCTTTTCGATTATCTTCTACATGGACTTGGAGCTGCTGATGCCAAGACCTATTCAAGTTATACTTTGTTCTCCGTGTTTTTTAAGTGTTAATAGTACTTGCTTCATTGTGTAAGTGCAAGATAAAAGCAAGAAAATTTCTTTGTATTTTATTGATGTATCTGCCTCAGGAAATTTTTGAAAATTAAAACATGGAACTTATCACTGGACTTTCGATTAGGCATAACATACTCTAATCTTAAATCTTAAATTGTTACCTGAACTGCACTAACTCTGTTCCAGCTTCATTTAGCATATGGCCCAGGTGTGGATATAGAGAAATACATTTCATAATCTATGTATTTTGCAAAATTAAACTATCACACCAATTAAAAAATACTATTTCAAAGAAGATTTTAAACATACCCATATTGTGTTTGTTCAAGTATACTTGCTGTATTAGGACCACAAATCATCAAATGAACATAAAAACAACACAATTAAAGAAACAAACCACTGCAATTTAATAGCAACAATCTCACTTTACAAGATAGCAATGATGGAAACTTTGCAAAGGAATGTGAAAAAATTAATGTAATTAAAAATGACAGAATTAAGACAACAGAAAACTGGAAATTAAATAGCACAATAATTCTAGGATGCGGAAATTTTATTCAGAATGTCTACTTATGCAGCATTCTGATTAATAAGTGACACTGTATTACCAGTACTTACTGACATCTGATAAATACTATGCCCTTAAAGTCATATTTTTCTGTTCAGACCTTGCACGAACTGACAATAAGTAACCCAGAGCCCAAAATCAATTCACAGGTGATCATTACAAAATTCATAAACAGAACAGGAAAGGACCTGCCACATACACAATGAGTAAAATGTAATTTAGTGCTAATATGGTGATTTCAATATTCAATGCACTCCACAATATTTTAGATTCCTTTTACAACATATACCACTTTCAAACATGAATCAAAGCAAAAGGTGATCTGGCTTTGATGATGGAAAGGAGCATTGACCTGGGAACTAGGAAATCGGGATTCAACTCCTGGCTAGAGATCAGGTTCCCAGACAAGACATACAGTAATATGGAAATTACAAGACTCACTTTCTATGAAAACCTTGAAATTTACTGAAAATAAAGTAATGAATGTGAGTTGGGGCTTATTATTACAAATTAAATAGGAAGTATATAGCACTTAAATAACTTTGGAGATTATGTATTAACTTTAGTAAGCATGACTGCTGCTAATCTGCATAAAAATAACTGAATGAAACATGATAAACTGAATGTATACAAAGGATTCCACAAAAATGGAAATCACATACTTCCTCTTCTTTGAACCCAATTCATGAAAAAGTGAGAAGAGTGCAGTAAGTGTGAGTACCCACAGGAATCTCAGAAAGAAAACTGGCCCAAGGGAAGTGTGACTCCATAGGGAATTTTGGTGATACCAGGATTTCATTTCCAATGTATTCAGTGATACTTAAGCAAATCATTATGTATTTGTCAAGATACAGAGGATGCTTTTCTGAAAAGGGGTCTAAATTTCAGTATTGACTTAAGCTCATGAGAACTGCAAAAGAAACTCACATGAGCGTAAATATGCACAGGAAAAATGAAAACAAAGTATTTTCTTTTTAAATACCATAAAATAATGTGATAACCATGAGCAGAGAAAAAAATTCACAAAGATACTTTTTGCAGTTTATTTTCAATTATAATTTTTGGATAACCAAGCAGCTCTGTATGGAAAAAGCACAGAAGAGTAATTCTGGCACTTTTGGATAGTACATTTGTTTTTTCCCCAAATTTTTCTAGACACATTCAGTCCACTCGCTCGGTTGATAGTCCATTTTATATGAGCATGATTAGCTCATGGGATTCCAGAGGAAACTAACAATATATACAGTCAATGGAACTATCTTCTTGGCTACTCTGGGCCCTTTAAAATGTCTTCTAAGTCTATCCTGGCTAAACAGAATCCACAATATACATGATAGCTATAGAATACACTGTATTGAAATGAGAAATGCTTAGCACAAAATGGGACTCTTGGCATGCAGCTTAAAATAAAAGGTAGAAGTTCAGAAGTTTATAAAATCTCAAATGGGGTCAATTAAAAGGACTTAGCAAAAGAAGGGACTGTTCATTGTTACTGTAAAAAAGGCACTTTGAGAAAATGGTACCAGAATTGGAGGAATCTTAGTCGACACAAAGTTCAGTTTGGTTTCATAAAAAGGCTTCAATGCTAAGGGATGCTACTCAAGTTTCCTGCAGTTGTACATTAAAATAAATTGCTGAGTAGTTCATAATAAAGGACATAATATGTTTACAACCAACTTGTAAAATTAAGAAAAGCATAGTATAAGCAAAATATTACTAAAAGCAGCAATGCATAGCCTTTCATTGAGATAATGCACAATTTTGGACACCATGTGTCAAACTCCTGTTTTTAAGATACTTTCAGTAGCATTATCAACATAAAATTGGCCTACAAAACAAAAGCTTTACCAGCTCCCATTCATAAGGAGATTGAGGTCATAAACCAACCAAAACAATTTGTCAGTATTTTCAACATCCTGGATGACCAATATCAAGTATATGGAATAACAATCACACTCTTTGTTCAGCTATCTCACTGGAGGCAGCTGTTAAATCAGAGGAATGATTTTAATTCTTTTCTAACATTTACACAGTAATGCATTTAAGTTCTTTCAAATGTTGCTCACCACAGTTTGTTTTTCTCTTTTCTCTCCACAATATAAAAAAAAAAAAGAAGAAAAAAAGAAAAAATATCAAGCACTTCCACAGAAAGGATATTTGGCAATTTTATACTCCACTGAAGGGTGGATTTTCACAATAGCTCATTTTAGATTGAAAGTCATTAGTGGTCTTTCCTCTCGTTTCTGCCAAGGACTCTTCTTATCTTCACCTTGGTCATCTTCCTCATCCTCCTCATCTTCATCATCATCATCTTGAATGGATGTTCCATGTTCAGGACTAGTTAATGGCTCTGGTTTGGTATCCACAGTTCTGGTTTCCTCCTGCAGGCTGGGCAGCTGCACACCACTTCTCTTACTGGTGCCTTCTAGGAGGCATCGGAGAGCATTGTCCTCAGGGCTACAAACTGCTGTTCCACACTCGCTGCCACTTTGGTCCATATCATCCAAGTACACAAGCTGTGTGTAAGCTGTGCTATCTGAAACCTTCCGCTCTCTCTGCTGGTGCTCCTGCACGGGGGGGTGACTCTGTGGCGCAGACAGATGATCTCCTCTTCCCTTTCGGGCAGATTTCGGTTCATTCATGTCAACACCAGAGTCCAAACTGGCATCGTTACTCCCGTTCCTACCAGCTCTTTGGAGATCAATGTATGAATGTCTGACGTGAGCATTTGAACGCCCATCTAGAGAAACAAACCACGCTCGAGGATGAGGCAATGGCTTTCCACCTCCTAATTCCATCAAAGCCTTTTCTGTAAGAAGCTGCACTTCGCTATTCATCTGAGCCAGGGATGCATCGTTAAGAGAGGCGGGAATGGAAATAGATTCAGACATGGAAGCATTTTGCTGACTCCACTCAGCTGCACCTGCATCTTGCAAATGTTGCTGAGATATTGCTTGGGATGCCAACTGCTGGGGCTGCAGCTGCTGGGCAGGGTGTGGGAAAAGCCGTGCGTGAGGGTTAGGAAGCTCAGCCTGAAGTCTTTCTATATCAATCTGCTGGTCAGCTGGGACAACCAGGGGCTGGCTTACAAAAGGGTGTTCTCCAGGCAGCTTCATGTAATGACCTGGGATGACCAGTGCAGGCAAAACCTTTCTGTAAACACTGTCATTGACTTGGTCGACAGAATTGCAGCAGATTAACTGACCTGGTCGAGGGAAAGACGCAGGTCTTTCAAGGTGATCAACTGAACGAGACATCATACAATCAGTAGGTCTGCAGTCCAGCAGCTCTTTTTCAGGGGCTGAAGGTGTGGGGTATATTTGTTCCTGAATATTGTATTTACTTCCAGTAGCAATATGGTTCATAGATACTTGAATTTCTCTCTCCTGCTTTTCAAATAAAGGCTGAGACAGCATAGCATTGTAACTTCTCCTATACTCATCTTTGATAGGGGACTCATAGCCTTCAGCTGTTTCTGTAGATTTTCTTGTCTTTAGAGGAAAACTATCTGCTGACTTGTGGTAGTCTTTTCTTAGAGACCCACTGGGAGTCAGGTCATCCAAGGAAATTCTGCTCTTGTCTTTCTCCTTGTCAGAGAGCAGTTCCTCTCGGGAGCTAAACTCCTGGGAAGTACTGAAAGAGTGTTTGAGCATAGGTGTATGCATATCTGCTTCTCCAGTAGGTGACACCATCTCCATGTGGACAGCACTGATTAATTCCTTTGCCCCTGAGTTTTCAGCGTGTCCATTGCTAGCAATGGACAATCCACCTGGAAATTCTGACTCACGACGTGAAAATATTAAATTTATATGGGACATTGAGGTTGCTTGATCCTTCTTAGAAGTGTCCAGTGCTGTTGAAAGCTGCAGTTTCTTATGATGTTGACGTGGTCTTAGACATTTTCTTCTATAAAAGGCAGTAACAAAAGAAGTTAGAAATTTATGAATGCTGTACACAGAAACAAGAGAAACAATTGTGTCTTAACAGAAGATTTTTAAGCAGTGATTAGTATTAGGGGAATTTAACTTTTATTACATAATCTAAAAATTAAAAGCTTATCCCAGCAGCAAAGATAAAATTAAAGAATAACTAATGTCATTTGGGAAATATCTCAAGTACCAATTACAAACTGGAGAAAATGTCTAGAGAAGGCAAGTATAAAATCACTCATTAGTAGGCATTTGCTGATAATTTAACATTCATTTAATACAACACCAACAGATCATTTGTAAATGCATAACAGGTATAGAGATCTTGGACCTATGCCGATGTTTGATAGGAAATTACATGGAGAACACAGGTACAGATGTGTGTGATTCACTCCACTACCATCCTCCCAAAGGCAGGGATTTATATGCTGCATGTAACCAGGAACACAGGAAATTTGATCTCAGTGTTTCTTTCTCTTTCAAGCATTTGCTTGCCTTTTATCCCCCCAAAGGAAAAATGTTTCAATACATAAGTTTTTAATTTCATAAACACAAAAAAGCTTGTATTTTCAACAAGAACTAAGTAACCAGGATAGTGACTCTTACCTGCAATAATACAAAAGCAGACACAGCAAGACTAGAAGTATGAGAGCCATCCCTCCTAAAATTGCCAAAAGAAACATTGTGTGATAGCTGGTAATGTCGTGTGTTACAATGGGACCTGGAAAGCCAGAAAAGAGAATTTAGACCTGTAACAAACTGCAAATAGGAAGAGGAACAACAATTGAACAAGGAGAGGGACACTTTCCCTTATTATGAGGGTGCTAAGCAAGTGCTGCTCATAGCCCTGGTGCCTACTGAACAGACCATCTCTGGAGAAGGGAGCAAGCTGTGGAGAAAACATGTGCTGGTTTTCATGACTGCAAGTCCAAGTAGCTCACTCTGTGGAAAAGCAGTTAGTTTCAATGAGAGCATGCATCAGTGAACACTGCTTTCCAGGTCCTAATGCTGACACCGTGTGCCAAAAAGCTCTCGCCACTGGAGAAAATCCATCTCAGCATCTCCCAGCACTGTAATGCACAAAGCAACACTGTGGGCAACAGCTGCTCTTTAACGTCTCTTTGGGGGCTCTTCACACCAAACAGCACAGACAGTGTGTACAGGATTCACTGGAAGATGTATTGGTGCTCTGAAGTCTAGATCAAGCCAAGCCAAGCAGATCTTCTGTAGCTTTAATTAACAGGCCACTAGTGAAACAGTGTTGTAACTCCAGGTTTAAATAATGCTTAGTAAATGTTCTAACACACAAAGGAATGCACACATGTAGACATCTGCTCACAATTATGCATGTGTGACTCAGTTGGTTTGTAAAATCCTTATGCTGATTTTGAAATAAAGACCCAAATTTTCATTTGCAGGCGAAGAGGTACAGCACCAGTTGGCAGACTAACATGCATGTACTGTGAAGGACAACAAACTTGGCCAGCTTAGAGGGTCTAGGTCATAAAGTTTGCAAAACCTCATCTGTGGATCTTGAGTGGTCTGTAGAGCCACTGCTAGGAAAACAAAGATAATTTTTGTCCATTTTTGAGCTAAGAAATCAAATAGATTCAATTAGGAGATAAAATATGCAAAAATTCATTAACTTATTAAAGTAACATAAATTATATTGCATTTCGGAAATCTAAATATTTATACATTCTGTCCTACCACTACCATTACATAATTGATTTTACAATTGCTTTAGGACATTAAGGAAAAAGAAGACAAGATGAATCACTTGAATTTCTCATGAAAATGTTGTTCCCATTGCAACAAAGTTTTAGGAACCCAGATCTAGCCCTAGAAGGAAGAAAAAGTAAAATACAGGTAGAAACTCTGCCATCCAAGATAAATCACAAGGACAAATAAGCATTCTCTTGTTAAGAGTGAGGCCTTGTAATCTCAGAGTTACAAGCACAATTCTATGACTAGTGTAACTTCCTTGCAATCTGGGGCAGAGCTGTACTGGGAAATGTTTGGCTCAGAGCAGTTGCTTTTTCTTCAAGAACAATTATTTTGTAAAATTCCATTAAATTTATGATGATAGCTTCTTCAGATCTGCACCCACCTCTAAATTCTGTTCAGCAATGAATCAGCTGATATTCCAGCATTTAATATCTATCATTTAATAGAACCTCAAATAAAAAGCTCACATATTATGAAACAACTTAATGATATATATGAGTAGACTTTAAAACCTGTCCTCATGTAAGAGTTTGGTTTTTTTGGTTATATTTAGTTTATTGAGCTTGCACAGCCAAGGCAACCATGTTTTCATTTCTACTGGATTAGGTTGTTATCTGGAAAGCCTAATAAAATCTGTACGGAGTTCTGGGCTCCTAAAACTTTGTTGCAATGGGAACTGAAAACTTGTTGCAATGACTGAAGAGCTACTACCAAATTAATTAAATTAATCAGTAAATTAATAAGTAAGTATTTAATAAGTAAGTAAGTATAATAAATAAATAAGTAAATTAATCAGTCACCAAGAGGATGCAAAACACAACTCAGGGCAAAATAGGCATCTTCAGTGCAAAAGGAAAAAAGTGTCCATCCATCCATCCATCCATCCATCCATAAGTGTCTAACCCAGGATAATGCTGGTTTTGGGTGAATTCATATCTCTGTGAGTTTCTGTACAGAAACTTCACAGCACCTGTTCTTCTACCTGCTGGAACACCAACACACTGATGCTATGACTCCCATTGTTTTCTAGTAAACTCTACCAGGCAGTGGTGACACAAATGCATCAAAGCAGGAGCACTTTGAAATATTCCCCATTGAAATGACACAGATATTTTGAGGGTTGCCCCACACAATCCTGAAAACATTTAACCCATTACTTTAATATTTTTGTTTTCTAATAATCCATTATTGATCAAGCTGTGGCATCTTAGATGAGGTCATTCTCAAAAACATAAACATTATATACAAATAAATAATTACCCTGTGCTGCAAATATCAATAAAATCCAATTCCATCTTACCCGGGATAGTAGGTGACATAGCTGCAACCCAATAGCCCAGCTGAGGTGCAATATAAGTCCAAGTCAACTGATTTCCTTCTTGTTGTACAATGCCCAAACTACTCTTCAGCCATGTCCCTGTAAATGTAGAAGTTGTAGGAAGATGTTACAGATATTCACACATTCCTCTGCAAACAAGAGGAAAATCAAGCAGTACCAAACCTATCCATGTGCACTAGGGCCTGTGTGTGTTGCTGTGAAGTGGGAAGTTGTGCCTTCTGGTCACTGGCATTTGAGAGCACCCACGGCTTTCTCAGAAGCAAAAAAAAAAAAAAAAACCCAATCCCAAAACCTTTAAGATTAAATAAAACCCGTAAATCTTCAAAACCTGTTAAAAGAAAACATTTGTTGTCATATTGGGTTCCCCTGTTTTGAAGATGGATATTCCTGAAGCTGATTATATGCAGATAGTCCACTTAAAAAATGTAGTTCAAGTCATCTCTCTGACCACACTTGAGTTCTACACCACCTTTCTACCAGCCCTGACTGTCAACTTCTAGAATCAGAGGAAAATATTTCCTCAAAATGGCTTTCCTATACAGAAAGCAAGCTTAGTTACTGCCAATGAGCAGAATTACATTGCACCATTGCTGTGATTAACTCAGTTAATCATTCAGTATCTGTATAATACCCCCAGGAATACTGTTTAGTAACAGATGATGAGTTTTTTAAAACATGTTTCTCAAAGGAAACAAAAAAAAATTTTTTTAGAATTATAAAATTATAATTCCAAAATAAGTAAGACTAACAATTTTAAAGCAATGTATTTAAATTCACATAACTCTTGAGTAGTCCAGATTGGCAATCTGCACTAGTTAAGAATTCATCTACTTCATGAAGATTACTTTTATTCCAAGAGTTGGGTTATGAAGACCTTCACAACTGAACCAGCTGAATGCCTTTTTGTAATTCATTAATATCCCTGATTCTGGGGCTGTCACTTTATTTTCTGATGTAATAAATACCCAGAATGGGTTTTAGACTGCTCCTGTATTCATCCTCTTTGAACAAAACACAGAACTGCTGGCCTCGACATGAAGGGCAATCACTGAGAGGCCGGGCCCTGGTGCCAGGCAGTGTTTCCCAAACCTTCAGTCCTGGCTTGGCACCTCCAGTGGGTGCCATAATAGAAGGCTTGGCCTCCTTAAGGCCTCACATATTTTGATGGCCACTACCAGGATGCTGCTCTGTGTACACAGAAGGGACAAACCCCTCTGCATTTCTGTAGTGCAGTTCTCTATTTCTGTGCTGAAGGGGGAGGAATGCTGTGTTTCCCGCACCCAGCTTCAAACGCTCACTTGAAAATCAAGCTGCATCATGTACTTGTGATTCCCCTTCCTTTAAATAAGTCTCCTACTTGTAATTCCCAAAATGGTGCTTTTCATTAGATGTCACTTAGGATTCAGGAACAGCATTTTAATGGATGACAGTCATCCGAACACTCAGCAGTAAGTACAGAACACACAGAGGAGGTGCTGCGGCTGGGTTTGTTGTTTTTATAATACATTAAAGATCCTGATGATTGCTTCTGTGTTCCTTACATTATCCACCTGTGCAAACCCTCCACAAGAATGGCTTTTTTGAGTATTTATTTCCTCCCTATTACTGATTTTTCCTATGTAAGACCACTGTCTTAAGCTAATAATAAATCCAACTGAATACAGTGAATGGTTTAGAAGACCTCATGATTGAGTGGGTTTCTAGATCTAGATGACTACTACTGCCAGATGCCAACTGTATTTACAACCAAACTGAATTTGTTCAGGGAAAAGGAATTACTGATGTAATTATCAGTCTTCCAAGTATAATTTCCAGTCTGTAGAGGGTAGCAATAATCTCTTATTTCATAAAGAAAGTAATACAAGTAATTTTAATTTACAGTACTAAAAAGACAAAAATCTGTGTACACAGATTTGCATATGTGGCATTTATTACTGTAACATAACATCTTCATGTAGTCATTCATTTACCTCTCTTAGGGAAACATTTTCACAAAAAAAAAGAATGGAATTGTCCATTGTTACAAGGAGTTTCTGGAAAATCTACGAAAGGTACATTTATTTTTCTCTATTAACATGGCCACTAACCCTTCAGATTCTCTATTCATGCACTTACAGGGAAGAAGTCATACCAATAGCCCTGAAGGTGAAAAATAGCCTTTAAGGTCACAAATTGCTTTTATCTTGTCTCTAAAATGCCATTTGGTTAAAAAAATCTGTAATCTTTACCTTGTCATTTTTCTTTTTCTGCAAGATCTGGATGATGAGAATACATACAATTACTGAAATACATAACTATGTGAAATAAAACTTAAACAGAGATATAAAGTGCTGATTAAAAATAAAAGGAATCACCAGGGTGATGAATACATTAAGTTTCCCGTATTTTTCTTATAATCTCCAAATTCACACACAAGCAGAGTGCAGATGTGTATGCAATTCGGTGAAGTTCAGTACATTCCATGTCTATTTCTACAGCTGCCTCCTGGAGCAGAAGCTGTTACTGATCCATCACTAGGGGGAACTTGTGTCCAGCATGCCTTACCCACACGATGCTGCCTCCCGAAAAGCCTTTTGCTCGGTAATACTCTGCATAATGCAGCCATCAAGAAGCTCAAACCAGCAGCAGCTCAAGTCACTCATATTTTAGCAACAACAAGAATCCCTTATTTGCAATGGAAGCAAGGAAGAGTCTACTGCATAAGCCTCAGACAGGTTTCACACTTGTCTGCTGCTCACTTAGTTCACCTGTTCTTGGTAACCACTGGACTTACTCCAGGCAATATGGTGCTCTGCATAAATTAAGGAAAAATGTAATTCTGTCTCTCCATTATGGATAGTTAAGGTATTTCAAATGCATAAAATATATATCCAAAATTGGTCATCTTTAAATAAAAGGTATGCAGCTTTTGTTGACCATACCCTACAAATTGGTGTATTATGACAGAAAATAGTAACTTCTAAATGGCACCACCCGAAGTTCCTTCACCAGGTGACACCAAGTGTGGGTTCCTGTGAACCATGAGTACACAGTGTCATCATCAGCCCTTTTTTAATACTTTAATTGTCCAACACTTTGGTGCTAAATTTGCCTCAAAAAGTTTCAGCATCTCTTACCAGTCATTCACTAATAAAAGAGAGCATCCTCCCACATCATGGGATGAAGAAAGCAAAGAACTCCATCCTCTACAACAGCAGCAACAAAACAGGTTTGAGTGGAAACAGCTGAAAACACTAAGTCCTGTACTGTTTCTTTTGTGAACAAATAGCTGAAAGCCAACCTGGTGTTACTGGAGGGAACTGATATACCTCCAGTATTCTGCAAGTCCATCAGCATTTCCAGGTCTCTCATATTTCATTCTTTATAGATTCTGATTTCCTGGTTGCTTTTCAAGTATCATTAAACAAGCAGTGCTCTTGCAGCTCCTTACATGCAATGCCTTGCTATAATGACTGATGTTGGACCTTATATTGAACAAAACCCAATTGCCTGGTAGTGACTGGCTGTGTTCCTACATTTCACACTGTCTTACGTGACCAAGAGTTCATTGCTGTGCAGCCTTGAGAACAAATTCCCTATCCTGCCTCAGATTCCTCCTTGGAGTGGAAAACAAGATGCTTTCCTGTTCTGAAAATGAAGCTAATGACCCTCTATGTTCTCACACGCTGCTGTAAGCAAAGGAGGGGCAGTCAGTAAAGATCTTTGTCCATTTTTCTATCAATTCCTATGCAGTAGCCTGCAAATGGAAGAAGAGCAAGCAGCATTCATTCTTTCTGTGTTGTCAGGATTACAACTGCAGAACTAAGCAGGAGCATTTAGAAGGGAAAAGAGGTCTTCCCTGTATGCTGTGTTCTAGTAATTTAATTTGTTATTTTCCAAATATCCTGTAACATCTACTTCCTTCCACCCAAGTCAGCAAAGTCAATGAGATTCACTGCTTATTAATATTTACACTTGATTTGTAATAATTGTTAAGTAACAAGCAACACAGGATTATTAAAAAAAATCCGAAACCAGTAAAAAGAGCTGGATGTAATGGAAGTGATTGTTTTTTTTCAAGACTGTTATTCCAAAGAAAACTTGTCCATGCCTCTTTGGAGCAGAAACAGCAAGCGCAGTATAGTATGTAAGCACTGCATGATCTGGGCCAATTCACCATTAATTCTTAAAGACTTTCTGGTGCTTCATGGAAAACTTCTATATATAGAGACATTCTTGCTTACAGATCATTTTTACATTTCTCTTCCTCTTTTTCCTCTCTTACTGCTCAGTGGAGCCAACATGATGATCCAAGATTCAAGTCAGGGGAGCTGTCTTCTGGCTCAAACTAACAGCAGGGGGAGAACCTAGATGCTTAATGCTTTTCTCACCAAAATTATATTGCCTGTTACTGACTTTTTGGAATAAATGATGTAATTTAACAATTTATTATTAATTCTTTCTTAAAAAGCTTTTGCAGCATCTACCCATCACTCGTTCATATATGGAACTCAAAAGCAAGGTAAGAGAACACAGCAAAGAATGTAAAAATCAGAGTACTTTAAAGATACACAAATCAAAAATCAATCAGATAAGGAAAGCTCATGTCCCTCTGACTGCAAAAAAAACGGAGGCATCAGCAGAGCAGGAGAGATAAATTCTGCTAGAGAGAAGCATCTTAATACTTCGCAGTAACTTTGATTGTAATGACCACACTCATTTATCTCAGGCAGCTTTTAGGACTTGCTGATGGAGGCCAGAGGGGGCCTCCATTGAACAAATTTAACAAAAAATGGCTTGCACATTATGAACAAATCTAACAAAAAATGGTTTGCACATTAAATCCCTATTTCAAGATATAGTCAGCATTAAACAACACCTTTTTATAATTTAATTTGGTTTACTTCTGAATCAGACTGAAAAATGGCACTTTCAGCAAGGAGTGCCCAGATGGACAGCTACTGCAGAGAAGCCACTGAAGAACAGCTATTCTAGACTATCCTCCTGCACAATCAGGTCACTGCAGGTATGGCTGGTTTGCCCAGAAAAGAGATGTCCTGTTGTCTTCAAAGACATCAGCTATTTGATGTGACAGCTTGCTGGAACCAGGCAGCAAGAATGGATACATGATGCCTCTGAATAAGACATTGCTTCCATATTTTAAAGCTAGGCTTTATTATTTTAAATTGATCTGTAGTGAAATCCAGGGAATTGTCCCTCTGGCTTCCATGTGTAACTGTGCATGCTGACAATCCCACGCTGCTCCAGCTCAAGCAAATGGCAAACTTCCCACTGGCCTTGATGAGGCAGGAGTGTCCCACAGCACCATCTGCTCTAGGGAGAGATGCATGGGACTCTTGCTACAGCCAAGGGGAAGGAGGACAACCTCCCCTCCTGTGATCTGCCTGCGGGGGAAGTTCTCTTCTGGCACCCCAGGACAGAGCGTGGCTCTCTGGGAGGATGTACAATGCTGCTTCCTTCAGCTTTAACGTCCCAAGCTGACCATTTCAGAACCTTCCAGATCACCACTGCTGCAAGGACTTCTGCTGACTTTGATTGTGCTTTCTTTCTATCACTGACCAAGACAGTTCTAGTAAATGACTGTCAGATGGGTGTGCTGCAGCCAGCAGGTTCCCCCAAGGACAGTCATAAAGCCTAAATATTGCTTGTGTTTAAATATATGGTAGCTATGGTGGTTTATTCCCATAAATTACTTTTACATGTAAGCTTTTGGTAAGAAAATTCTTCCATTGACCAAACACTGTTTGCTTTTAATTTTGTTTCTTTTAACTGGCAATAGGATCATCCAATTCCAATCAAGCAGGGAACCAAATCTAGTTATTTATAACATTAATTATTTCCATCCAAGAGGTTTGACAAATAAGAGTATTTGAGAGAGCAAATAAGAGAAATTTGAGACAAATTGAGAGCAAATTTTACAAATAAGAGGTAAGAGAGCAAATTAAACATAACCCCATATAATATTAATTTATTTTCAATCACAAGATTAACTTCCCTGGACAAAAGCACTTCAGAAAGAAAGGTACTTTTAACTGTACTGCTTAATAGCATAGATGTTTTAAATAAATATTCGTTATTGAGAAATGCTTTTCTTTCAGCATGGATCTCTTTTGTGCTGTCTACCATGTCTCTAAGATTGCCCTGCTTTGGCAGAGATTCACAGTTAAACATAGATACATGTGTCAAAAGGAATGAGGCAGGTTGTTACCAGACAGTGTAGGACAGCAAAGGATATTCAAAACATACTAAAACTGCTTCTAAAAGTAATTGATTTAGACACTGCAAATGGCAGCATTATTAGGAAGAATTAATCAAGGGCAAGTATGTGAAAATAACTTCCTAAAGCATGTTATGACATACATAAACTGTAGCTTTTCATTCTACCAGTTCAAAGCTGCTTATCAGATTTCTTTTTCTAACTGAAAATCATCTCTAATCTGCATCAGGACGGTAAGTTTTACTAGAGAGGGATGGGATTTTTTGTTTTACTTTTGTTCATTTTCTAAAAAGCTAAAAGCCTGAAATGGAAGTTAAAAATTCCTTCCTGAATATTGCTGGAGCTTACTCTCCTCCTCACCTTCCCCCAAATACTCATGGGTTTAAAAATTCATAGTATTTAAGTTAATATTACAATTTTGTTTTCAGGGTTGCTAGGCAACATCAAAAAATAAACGTCCCTGCTCTGAGAGCCCAACACCCTCATTATTCTTCCACTCTTACAGAATTTGTTACACAACCCTTCCAGGGCAAAATCCTGCTCCTGTTTTAGCAGTGCCATCATTATTTCGTTAACTAAAAGGGAAATGTTTTTACCATTCTTGAAGATTTTAGCAAGGAAATCTATTAGTTTCATTTATTGTTTGTGCCTGAGAAGCTTTGTGGGTTTTTCCATCTCTTCTCATTTTTCCCCTTAAATCACCTGTCAAGTGCTTAACAAAAGAAAACACCAGTTTTCATTATTTAGTAATCTTAATTATATCTGGGCAGAAGGCACATTGTACACAGCACTGCCCACACTGCTTTGGTCCCCTCGGAGTATTTCCTTCCAGAATGCCAGAACAGACATGACTTATTAAAGAAAATTACTTCCATACATAATTACTGGTTAATAATTGTATTTCAAAAGGAACAACTTAGTTATGCCTGTTGGACCACCACCCCTAGTTACTGGTATACATGAAAGATACTGCCTTTAGAATTTGCTTTACTACATTATTAATCATATTCAGTCAGTTACTGACAAAACTATTACAACATGTAATAAATAAATGCACATGCACAAAACTGCACACCTTTTCCTTCATTCAGCCTCACATCACACTCACATTCAGTTTCTATTTTTCAAACTGGAAGTGGAAGGAGAGGCACACTGGGATTTGATCTAACATTGCAAGGCTGCAGAGGGAGCAGTTCCCAGGTTCTCAGCCTCTCCAGCCCCATCCCAGCACTACCCACTCCTGCCTGGATTCTCACCAATCTCCAGGTCTTCTTCAACTGAGGCAGTTGCATAAGCACAAAGGTGTTGTCTCCATTTCTGAAGTTTTGATGCCTTCCTCTTCCTACCTTCTCCTGCCATGGCTTCTATAGGTGGAGCTATAGGGCTGTCTACATGACACAATACATTATTCAAACCTGCTCCCAGAAGCCAGGGATCTGTTTCCAGTTTTATTTCCTTGACTAAATATTTGGAGATTATTGGCACAAAGATCACCACACTTTGGCACCAGTGTGATTCCTTCAGTGGTCTCTTAAGCATCATCTTCATGCTATACCTCATCAGCTCAAAGGGTGTACAAGGTGGGCAGAGGACTAAGCAATGCATTCATGCCCTTTTGTATGTGTAAGACACAACATCCATTTTGAAAACACACACTGATAAATAAGCACATGTGTCTCCTGTGATTGTCTCCAGAAGAATCCTGAGAGTGAGAGCACACCTCAGTGAGCTATATTGTGAAGCATCAGAGGAAGAGCTTCTTTTTCTGAGGTCTGTCTAAAACTCTGAAATAGTATCTGCACCTATTTTGTAGACACTGTACATGGTAAAAAGCTGTGTTTGGTAGCTGCCATTTCTATGGCAACATACAAAATATGAAATTCTGTGAGAGCAGTTAGTTAAGAACCTGTACTCTTTAGTGTATTTAGGTTTTAAGAGTAATTTAAGCTTTCCAGCTGAGATTAAAAAGGAAGTCAAAATCAAATAGACAAGGAATTTTTAAACTACAGATGTAGCTTAACCTTGAGCTTCTGTGGTTTTCACCTTTGCAAACCAATCTCCATGTCACCACTGAATCCGGTCTAGAACCACATGTTCTGGATCTGATTATACTAAGCTCAAACCTTTGGGGGCAAGGAATGTGATTTCCTGAGCACATCCATTTCTCATGCATAGAAAACCCACTAGAAGTCATGGAGAAGTGTATGAAGTCCCAGGCCATGTGTGCAGCTGCATGCACTCCAAAGGCAGACCATCTCTCCAAGGTCAGAGGCACAAATCACACCAGTGTCAGATCAAGTGACAGGTTGCAAATGTTTCTGCTAAATTATTATTTTCTGTCAGTCACACAGAGTTATGAATGTGGTGGCAGTCAGAAATCGATCAAATTCACAACAAAAAGAAATGTTTTATTTTTAAACTAAAATAGAATATTTTCTTTGGGTGGATTATCACTGCTACTATCTAGGAAGCTCAAATCCAGTACTTTTATAAATAAATCATCTTATCTGCAAACAATGCACTGTGAACTAGCAGTAATCTGCTTACACTTTCTGCCTGGCAGTAGCTGTCACTCTCTCCCTATAAACACTAAGAACAAAAAACAAGCATAAGTTCACCTCTACGAAATTGTAGTCAAGTTTAAGTAGGCACCAGTACTGCTTACACATAAGTATATCCTCGTGACTTCTTTTGAGCACAGAAAACAGTATCTTGATTTTGCTGAGGAAGGAACATCTGGAAATTCTGGTTCTACCAAAATCAATACAAATTTTACCACTGACAGCAGAATGTTACCCAGAAAAAGAAAGTACCAGACTTTGAAATGCTTCTAGAAATCTATTATGGCATTAATGCAGTCAGAAAGCAGCAACCAAGAAGACGGGAGTACATAAAGCATTGATTTTTTTATGAAGTCATAAAGAATTCCCCAAGATACTTTTCTCCATGTTCTGCCATCACTTTACATGAACACATGGCTGAAATTTCAGGCACTGGGGAAACAACCTCCTCTGCAAAGAAGGCAGTCATTTAAAGACAACAAGGTCACATCCAAGATGTACAACCAAGTGCTTGGGGAGAAGGAAGAACAGAGAATCAATATTCTGAACTTTATTTACATGTAGTGCACAAGAAATAACATATTTTGAGGAGGATGAACAAAAGGACTAAGGATTAACCTTTTCACTCCAGAGTCCTTTGCCATGCAACTGAAAACAGTGTTGAAAATACTTTCCTATTATTAGACAGGAATAATTAACTAGCAGCTGTGTCATATTAATAAATCTCATTTTCATATTATGCACACTGGAATATTTGGTAAAATTTTGAAGTCCCTCATACAGCTCCAGATGTGGATCTAGAGGTCTAGGTGCAACACAGTGCTTTCGTATCACACAGAATGAAACAGAGGACTTAAAATGGAGAATGCTGGACTTAACAGTTTTGCTCTCTGAATCCAATGAAAACCAGACACCTTAACATAAAACATAAACCATTTAAATGGGGGCTGAGGAGAATACAGCTGAGCAAGTGCTGTGTTATTCAGTCCAGCTGGTGGGAGCTGGAGATGACACAAGAGGCAGAAAGTTTTATTTCTACTGGGATATGTGGTATTTCTGACTTAAGAGGACAAGGCTAGAAAGAAGTTTTGAACAGAAATTTGGTGTCCAAGAATATAGAGATTAATTATACTTCTGTAAATCCTACTGACATCAAGGCAAATATACACGGAAGAAGTCATGATCCCAACCATCTGTTTACAGATAAAGAAGAAATTATTTTTTCAGTCCCCTCAGATTTTGAGAAATCCAACACAGCATTTGTTAGGGAAAAAAACAAAACCCAAACCCCAGAAAACGCCACTGAGCACTCCTGATTATAAAAATGAGAATCCCTGTCTCTTTGTTCAAACCTTGTAAGTGCATAGCATGAAATAAAACCACTGTCCCACAGTAGTGTGAAACACAAGACGTGGGCATGTCCACGGCATGCAGTGATTAAGTTGCATTTCAGCATGTAATGTCTCTGCAACATCAATGCATCTGTGTTTATTACTGCCAACACTCTGAAATGCTGCAGGAAATCGTGGTGGACCAACACAAGAACAAGGTTACGTGTATTTGCTTATCCTTAAAACACCTCCAGGGCATTGACAGCTGAGCTTCACTTTATTAACTATTCACAATGGTATTATTGCTTTAATTTGCTTGCTGTGCACACAAGGCAGTAGGTTTGTTTCATAATGAAAAATCTCTTTTGGAACAGTATGAAATAGATGCAGCAGATTGTCTTGTTTTGATG
Organism: Chloebia gouldiae; assembly: GCA_003676055.1. NCBI lineage: Eukaryota > Metazoa > Chordata > Aves > Passeriformes > Passeridae > Chloebia > Chloebia gouldiae. The sequence continues at coordinate 19,485,950 of QUSF01000003.1, read as the reverse complement.
TCAGCCTGTTTTTTCTGGCTGCTTGTTTCATCAGTGTCAGTGGAGCCACTCTCAGCCTTAAGCAGACTATTCTGCTTCTCGTGCTTCTCTCCCAAGGATAGAAAGCATGGTCATGAAAATACAGATTGTTTATGGTAAACATCCTAAAAACCATTAGTTATTTCTGGCTGTCGTAAGATGACTCATTTTTGTGGAAACTACGAAAATCTCTGCACTTCCAGTCAGATGCCTCTGGGTTCATATTAGTTCATCATGAGCTCAGCAAAATGTATGAGATGCTAAGGATTAAAATATATCTGTAGTATTTCTGTCACTTCTCTATGTCCTCTAAAAGTGAGAAGTACTTCTGCTTTTTAGAGCAGAAATTGTGTTCCATGCAGTAATGATGACAACCACATGGACCCTAAACAAAAGCAATCCATGAACAAGTGCTCGCTGTACTGCTAATCCACGAGAGAGAAGTGCTGTATGCACCTGGTAAGACAGTCACAGTTTTCTGTCTGTGGCATTTACTCACTGTTCAGATAAAAGCATGAAAATTTAAGCCATTGGAAATCTATTAAGGAGAGACCAGAACATAACCAGCACTGAAAAAAACAGCCATGAAATGAAAGACAAAATCAGAATAATAAAGCTAGAGGTCCTGTCCTGACAAGACACAGATCTGGCAGTGCAAATGGGTTACAACAACTTATCTGCCAGCTGAGGATTTCTCCAGTATGGAGCCATCCCAGTCATTATCCATCCATCTCCCTTCACAGTCCAAGCAACACAGGGATGTGGAATGACAGGATACCACCATGTTCATGCTACATATGGCTAGTTTGACAGAGCTTAGGGTAGCTTGCACAAGATAGTGTGGCTGCTCTACTTACTAAATTTTGCTACTCTATTTTCAATTGGTTGGGATGTGACCAAAATTCTACTAGAACTGGCATGCTGCAGTCAGGGCTTAAAATGCATCTTTGTTCAACACCTCTGGTTGCACAGGAAGATGTTTACTTCAGCTGAAGTGTGGGCTGGAGCCTGAGCATTTCATCTCCACAGCTTCATGAAGCTAAGTGGCCTGACGAAGATGCATTCTGTTTAGCAGTCCTCATGCCTTCTCCTCCCAATAACACAAGTGCTCCAGTAGTCTGTCATGAATCAAGCAAGGCTGGACTCGTCTCAAGACTGGGAGCCTCAAGCCTGCAACACTAATTAACTGCCTATATTGCTCTATACTAATATATATACTGCACACAGTAGGGTAACTAGCTCTTTATGTACAAAATTAAAAACTGTATTCCATACTAAGAGAGAGATTTTGTGGCCTCACTGCAGGGGCATGGAAATTTGGCCATAAATGAGAAAGCTACATAATCACAATCAGAACCATTTACTTGCAATGAGTAACTAACAATGAGGGAGGCTGCAGCTCTAGCACAGCTGACAGGAAGGACTGGGGAAGGACTGCTTCTTATGGGGAAAGTAAACTCATTCTTCCGTGTTTTTTTTGTTTTGGTTTGGGTTTTTTTTTTTTTTTTTTTAACAGGAGAAAACAAAAAAGTTGCCATAAGAATTACTCAGTTTCAGGAAAAATGTAGTGAAATTTATTGCCAGTATAATTTCCACAGTTAAGGGAAAAGCCAAATCTATTCACTGCACTCTTTTTCTACTATTCTACTTTATATCATATTCAAATTTACTCTTCACTAAATTGTACCTCTTTACCCTCTAATACAGGCCACTTCTCATAGAAGATTCATAGGCATGCTGTTTGAAAATACATTCTTTTTTTCAGCAAACAGAGGTAGGTAATAAACAAAACCATTATTTCCTCCTTCACCTCTCTCTTCCTCCAACATGCTGCTTTCATGCCTTTCATGCACACTTGTGGTGTGATCATCAGCTGGCTCAAAACATTTGTTTGCAGGACAAACCCCCACTGATTGTCTATAAAGACCCATATTTCTGGCTCCTTTTTGTCTCAGCATCTACCTTCTCACCTTCCATTCTCCTTTTTATTAAAAACCATCTGGTACATATTTCAGAAGGCTCAGTACAATAACTGAAGGGGGACCACCAAGACAAGACTTAGGCACTCCTTTGCCCTTTAAAATCTGAAGCTGTAAAGAAGGTCAGTACAGTGCATCAGCTAGCAACAAAATAAAGAAAATAAATTTTAAAAAGAGCCTAAAACATGTATTTCTGGGAAAACCCCTCTTCATTCACAATGGCAAACACTATCCTGTAATACAAAAATTTAAGTGCATAGTACAGATTTTATTAATTAGTCATTCTGTCCTTTCAAAATATTTCATTAGTTTTTCTTTTCAAAAATTCATTTAAATAATTTCCATGTTATTTTCCTGACAGTATTAGAAAATCTCAGAGTGATTTAAAAAGAAATCAGTACAATATTTCCTATCTGGCAGGCAGGAAACAGAGCCTGAGCCAAGAGGAGGACCCAAGGTCAGACAGCTGGCTGCTGGCAAAGATAAGGCAAGTTTCCATTTCTACACACTTCCAATTCAATGCTGTAGTGAATACATCTCTCCTCAGTCTCTGGGTGAAATGCAGTTCTCTCAAGTTTTTAAATAAAATATTTAATTGAAAAATGGTACATTTACAAAGACTTTTGGTTAAAATTGGCACACAATGCTAAGTATATTTGCATATATACCATATATTACTTGATCAGTAAAACTCAATTGTCTCTTCTTTTCGACAGAAAACAAAAGCCATCTCGGAAGCCACAATGAGTAGTTACCTACCAAATTTTTGGTCAAACCTCCATGCTGGAACGTGTGCATTGTGTTTCAAGTTGCTGTTTGCTGGCAGAGGCACTGTTACATAGATGGGGCCGTTCACGGGGACGGGGCTCCCGTCGCTGCTGAGGAGGTGGACGCTGACGGCAGTGACAGGGGTGAGGTCGTACCTGGTGCTGTTTCCTATGAGAGAGTGAATGAACAGCGTGACTACAGCATGCACGGAACTGAAGGGACACCTGTGTGGTTCCACACCCCAGTACCGCATCAATGCAATTCTCAAGGGACGGGAGCAGCAACTTCCTCCCTGCCTTACAGAAGAACTTTAAACCAACAACCCTCCCCCTGCCAAAAAGACCAAACCCAAGCCACAAAATTGAAGGAAGATATATATGGTCTATTTTTCACCTAATTTTGGAAAAACACGAAAACAAAAAAACTACAGTGTAAAAATCTCCTGCATGTATTTTTTCATGTTAATTCATCTTAAATGTGTATGAGTTACACAGTTTCATGGTAAAAAACAAAAAAAAATTTACAAGTCTTTATTGTAACCTCAAATGCCCATATTGTTAACTAACAAACACCAAAATAACCACTGGCACCTCACAAGTGATCGGTCACATGTTTAAGAATGCCAAGTTGCATTTCCTTTGGCCTTTCACTGAAAAGAACCATGCTAAATGGATTATTAGCATATACTCCTTATGTTTAAACTGGATACCAATGAATGTTACTTCACGACAACGTACTTCTAAAAAGCATTATAACCCTTCAATGATTTAACCAAATGAACCAATGACAGGGATAAATATCACAGATATATATACACACAGGTGAAAAAAATCCTCTTGAGTTTTAAAACCAAGATGTGGAGCTCAAAGCAATGGCAAGTTCAAATTGGAAGAGATGGAGTTCCAGTTTTGCAAGGGGCTTGAGCCCCACAGGCCCGTGCAGCTGCCAGGAGCACCATCCCTGCTGCCTGTGCCGTGCTGGCTCCAGGGCTCTGCAGCCGCTCCTCTGCCGGGCGGTGAGCCAGGGATGCCCGGCTGGCAGGGATGGGTACTGCCCCCACTAAGCCTGGAGACTAAGGCTGCACACTGCCTGTGAGGGCATGTTCAGCCCAGCTGGGCTGGCACACTGCATGGCCTCTGGGTATCCTCGGGTATCCCAGTGACAGTGCTCAACAGGGTGAGTACATTTAGGGAATGGCGGCAAAGCACCGAGACCTTTATGACTTCTCATAACTCTGGTTAAATCTCTATTTAATAACCTTTATTAAATTTGAAGTCTCTGAGTTAGCTTACCAAATAAAGACATCACCAGGAAAGGGGTTGGGAAGTGATAAAGTGAAAGGGAAAAAAAGGTGACAAAACTTTGCCGAATTTTAAATTCCTTCGCTTTTGCAAGACTGCCAAACCGAAGGAATGGAAAATAATAATGGAAAACAGAAGTAATGTTGCACGTGGCTCATTTATGAAAGCATCTAGTCTGGTGCACACTTTGCCCAGATTTCCAGGTGGGTGTCACTGTTACACAGCTGATGTGCAAGGGACACGCATGCTGCCTTCACTGACTGTGAACGGAGGGGCAGATGCTGACCTTACAGAGGGATTAAAGTCTTGACAAAACAGGTACCGTGAAGGTGGCCATGTAGGAGAGACACAGAGCTAGCAGATTTAAAACAGACAAGTAAGCTTTGAAAATTCAGCTGGGGTGTAGGGGAAGGTTGCCAGCCTACCCATGCATCTGTAAATATGGGCTCCAATGATAACCATTATCACCATTATCGTTACCTTGACACTTTAGAATACAAAACAGTGAGACAGAGGGGGGAACTGGTGAGGGAAAAGTTGTTTATTCCTGATCATTCACTACACTGCCTCTGCCATGCACCTATAACTTCTGTCAGATTGATGCTTGAACCCTGGACTTAGGCCACTAAGGTTCTCAGGCTGCTATCAGAGAAATCCCTCTTGCCAAGTACTGTTTCCTGATGACATTCTTGTATATATAAATTCCAAACAAAAAATTGTATAACTTCAGATTTTAGATACATATAAAGGATTAAACAATGTTTTATATTTTGCATCTTTTTAGATATTGAAAGTGTTGAATTTTTCTTTTATTACTGTCTTGATATAGTATATATCTGTAAAAATTAGTTTTCAGTCCCAGAAAAAGCATTCAGATGGTGAAACACAATTTTTAATTAAGATGCACTAATGCTTTGCTCAGCATTGGACTGAACAATTTATATTAGAAGATGAAAAAAATCCTGAAGCCCACTGACCTCTAGCAAGAAGAAATAATTTTCCAACTTGCCACCTTGTATAGTATAATAATGCTCATTAAAAAGATAAAATGTTTCTCTTTTTTATTGTGAAGGCAAATTAAAATCAATGCCTACGAAACTCTTGCATGCTATAAAACTGATAAGCACACACAGAGATTAAAAGGGAATGGACTTCAATAAATGTCAGCTTTCATTTATTTCTTGTCATTTTTGACATCTGGTGACCTGTAAAGATCTTTAAAAATAATCAGATAAAATTCACTGTCAGTTCAGACATGATGCTTTATAAAGAAACAAGCAAATGCAAGTGGAGTAATGGTTATCAGCCAGCTTGGTCCACTGAGGATGATGATAGAAAGTTTTATTTAGTTGGGTTAAAAGGACAAGATTTTGTGAAACCATCCGCCTGGTCTCTAACTGGTGATTAATATGAACAATAAGTTAACACTTTGCAGGCTTTGCAGTGAAATTCACTGCACAATTTACAGTGAAATTCTTCAAATTTTTATATTTATAACATGCTGATTCATGCAATGAATTTTCACTGCTCTGTATTACTAATTACCCAATTGGGATTTTATGAAAAATGCTGAACTCATAGAGAATAGGTTTTAGCTAAAACTACTATAAAAGCCATTCTGGATAAATACTGAGGGACCTAAATGGAGGGACCTTGTCAAAATGCTACAGACATGTAAATAAACTGTGGAAGAACAGAGAAGTAATTGTGGGGGAAGGAGAGGAGGAAGAGAGGGAAGAGACAGTGTTCTGCAGAATTCCAAAATTTCCCATGCACATCAATGCTAAGTTTTTTTAGAATTCTAAAATTTGTAAATATTCTTTTTCTCTTGATTAAAAAAAAGTATTAAAAAATTTCCAGCAGGTGTTGACTTCATTTTTTGTGCTTTCAGAAGTTTTCCAGGCCAAGCCTTCACCAAGTCACTTGCAGATGTACAAAAGGATGTGAATCCAACTTCAGGATTTTACAGTTACATGCTTCCACATCAAGAGAGTCTTCTACTACAGACAGAGGACATTTCACTTCTACTATTCTGCATAATAAAATACATTGCATTTACAGTCTGTGGAAGACAAGGCTCATCTCAGTCTCTTAAACACCATTTCTTTGCCAATCATTTTGTTCTTTTACAACACAGTTTTACCTGAAAACTGAAAGTCAAATCCAGGGTCCCTGTGCTCAAGCAGAAAGGTTTCTGTCATGCAAGAACACAGGCTAAGGCTGCAATTATTGTTTTGTAGGGGGCTAGGAGGTAAAACAGGAGAAAGACAATACCCTGGCTGTGCAGTTCCCATGAGATGGGATCATCTGAAGCCTTGGCAAGACCTGTGATCACTAAATAAATGCAAGAATGGGAAACTGGGTTGCTGAGTACTTAGGAAAGATTTAGGAAAGAGGAATCCCACACACATTGCCAGCAGTTTGTTCAGTTGGTTTACAGATAAAAAGAAAGGAGATGAGAAAGTAGACAAATGAGGGAGTTCAAATGCATTCCTTCATTTTTAAAAAAGATAAAGAGGTTTTGATCATGTCTGAGTATGAAAAGTCAGAGAAAACTGAAGGTTGAAGATGAGAATAGGGAAATGACAGGGAGGTAGAATGAGATAGGATAAGAAGTGCTCACTGGAGCAGACAGAAGGAGTGGAGTAAGGTTGCAGACACATTTCTTGTAATAGAAAAGGAGATGTGCAGATTTGTAGAAAGGGAAGAAGGGGGAAGCTAGCAAGCTACCATTTACACACATGACCTAGCATTCAAAGTCACTTAGATCAACACATCACAAGTAAATGCATCCTGAGGAACAGCAGGGAGAGACCTCAAGGAGATATTCAGACTGCTTCAAAGCAGGCTCTGCTATGCCTCTGCCATCCTCATAGGTGACTGTCTCACTCTGTTCAACACCCTCAAAAAAGTAATTCTACAGCTTACACTATCCTCACCATAGCAAGGTTTTCCTAATCACTAGTCTGAATCTGTCTTGCTACACTGCATGACCACTGATAACTTTCCAACTCATTACAGGCACAGAAAACAAATTACTCTCCTTTTCACACCAGCCTTTTAAGAATTTGAAGGCTTTTGCTCTTTATTCTGCTATTCTTCTCTTACCTATGAAACACCAATTATTTCATTCAAGACTGAATGAAAACTGGAAAAAGACTAGCAGGCAGTTGCAGTCATAAAAATGTATTACAACTTTGAATTTAACAGTGGTTCTACTATGCATATTCATTGTTTTCTGTTTGGTGCTAGACAAATTTGCACATTTCGGCTACATTCACAAGTATTCACAAAGCCATTGAAACAACACAGTATTAAATTCTTGATATGTAGGCGTTTTATTTATTTTTAGAAAAAAAGATTAATTAATTTTATGGCATCCTCAGGTTAAATTCTCTCTTGTTCCTTCACATTAATTTCCATCTTTTATGTGCACAGGCAGTGCATTTGGACACTCAGCTCTGAACTAAAAGTGTGACCAACTTGTCTGATCTCCCAAGGCCAAGAGTTTTCATCTTTGTTATTCAGTGGCCTCATTTAAGGGATGGGAGACCCCACCCTCTTGTTCACTGGAACAGCATATTGGTAGGGCAGTGGAAAATGTCATGTCACCCAAATTTGAAAGAATGTTTGCTGGAATGGGGAATGGAAAAAATTATAGGATCAAAAGTCAAGCCCTGGACCAATATGAAATCAGAACAAAACCAAGGTAGTGGGTTACCTGTTCCATTTCCATCTAATCCCTGCAAATAAGGGAAACTGTCCACTTCCCAGGGTGAACTGGCTGCAGTCAGATATGCTGTCAAATCACTGTAGCTAGTGTTCTCTGGCAATTTCACAGATCTTCTCTGAAAGTGAACTTGTGGCTGAGTCCGTGCACCTAAAAATATTAAAAGTGACTTTATATCCAAGGTGGGTAGAATATTTAGGTGTTCATATTCATGGAAGCAATCTTACATTTTTTTCATTATAAATTGCAACAGCTTGAGAAGAACAGAGACATCAGAAAGCTATTATGAAAGACAGTTTTTTTTTTACATTTTACATTTATTTTGCAGTTGCCATTATTTCTCTCCAGAGCAAAATTGTGGAGGCACCTACTGTCAGAAGCTTTACTGGTTATGTTGTTTCTCCTCCACTTCCATTGCATGCCTCTTATAATTAGTAGAACTGAAATTAAAACTATGTTCAGAGGTAGAGTATGCAAAAGCATACCATCATCCAGTTCACCATATTTGTTCAAATTTTGTTTTCCCCAAAATAGCAAGATAAATATAGTTTATACTTTTCAAAATTATTTTCTAAGAGATAGTTCTACCTGTAGTGTCAATTAAGTTATGTAACTTCTGGAATGCTTTGGCCATGAAAACTCTAGAACTGAGACAGGTCACTATTGAAATCACTAGACTGAAAGATTCACTTGACAAACCTTGGGTGAAAAGATTTTCCATATTTTCCCATGCAAAGAACACATCTAAATAGAACCAGATTACTCGGCATGTAAGATTTCTCTCATTTTCTTTGTCTTGTACAGTGTTAGGGTTTCTTTCAAGCTCACTAGGTGTTATTGAAGGGTCTTTGCTACAATGTGATTTAAGATTGTTTCATGTACTATAGCATTTCATGTCTCATTTAAATCCCAGCTTATAAAGTCAATAGTCTTTTTCAAAGGATACTCACCATTAATACTGTTTAGCAACACACAGCAAGAATCCATCTGCAAGTTTGTGAGCACAACATGCAAATTATTTTTTAAATCAAAAGCTATTGTATTCTCCAGAACTCGTTTTGAATACACACAGTACACTTCCCACACAGCACAAAATCAAGAAGCAAGCAGTTTTCTTCTTAATTCACATTGGACTATGTGATTCAAAGATGTCAACTCGAAACAATTTTGCATCTTTTCCCCCATTAGTCTCTGGCAGCACTTTTAGGTTACATGTAGCTACACCGTGAGAAAGAATAAGGAGCTTGACTTCCTCCTAAGCTTTGTAACTACCAGTGTCATTAACCTAGAGCCTGGAATCTTTCTTGCATAATTTTCCAGCATGAGCTCTAGCTGTGAGAAAACAAAACTTAACAGAACAAAATGCCTGTGTACAGGAGTAAGCACCCCCAAAGAACTGAGCGTAGTTTAGCTGTCATTTCTTTGGTAATTCTGCAAGAAAAAACTATGAAATTGCTTTTATTTTTAAATTTCTTGAACATTTTAGTGTTTACAGCAGGCTCTCAAGACTGGCAGTATCCTTAAGTGTTAAATATAGTCATTAAACAACACCTGTGTGACATGGTAAGAAATCTCTTTTATCTGATTTCTAAGCATAAATGGAAAACTATGTAAAAGATTAAATAAATTGACTGCAACAAACTCAGGTAGGATTTATCTCCTGTGTGCTGTGTAAGTAGCAGTTTGCTGTGCCTCAGGGATTGATGTGCTCAGGCACTTTGGAACCCTCTGACTGCACTGCTGAGTGGGTTCCTACAGCCCATGGGTATACATATCCACTGTAACAACACAGGGAGAAAAAAAAACCCTAACAAAGAAAATAGCCTTAGGATTATCACCAATAGTTCAATGTAAAATTGTAGGATTTTCTGCTGTTTAAATATCTGGTTAAGATGCATTATTCAAGTTGCCAATAACTGGTGTTTTATTTCCAAAGACACAAACTAAGCAAAAATTAGAAACCAAGTAACTATTGTTGAGTCTGCAATACAGTAGTTTATGGGTTTTCTATTAAAAAAATTGATAGATTTTAGCACTGAGAGAGCCATGAGCTGCCAAATTTTAACTAGATAGGAAGGGCTCAGAAAGCCAACCTCAGTTCCTTCAATCCTACAAGCAGTACAAAGATTTCTTATGGCTGAGCCCAAAACCTGGCAGAAAACCTGCACACCAAGGAACTCACCTATAAGCTTTGAGGGTGAAGAAACAGCCTCCTCTGTGACAGTACATACACAGACGTTTAATACATCAGTGCTGAGTAGTTTATTCACACCCTAGAAAAACAAATTCCTCCATACTGATGTTCACCAAAAACCTGCCACTCAACCTGACTCTCCCCTCAGTTCCTCAGTTGAGTCTCCCATACCTGGCAAGAGACTCCAAAGGGGCAGAAGACTGGGAGCTTCCAGAGGAAGGCTTGTGAGGAAAGCAGCTACCAAGGATTTCACCTTCTGTCACCACCTTGCTGGAAGATAATCCAATGTTCTCCTTTATCAAAGGACATAGTGGATTTCGGATATGTCTGGGCACAAATTTATTAAGGGAATTGGAAGTGGTAGAAACTTGTGCTGATCAGACTCTTAAAAATATTTTTCAACAAGTGATCACTTATCCCTGGGAGTGGGTTATTAGTATTGCTTTATTACTGAAGATACCTGTTTTTTACTTATAAAATCCAGTTTTTACTTATAAAAACCAAGCACATTTGAGTGTAAAATGTTCATGTGAGCTCTTCCCACATGATGTGTGCTATGAGGTAAAGACTGCTAAGCACTGATCTTACCTTCTTTCAACAGCCTCTTGTCAACACATCAGCCAGATTTAAATGCTGTCACCTCCAGTTTGCCAGTACACTCCTGAGGAACTAACCTCAAGGAGTCCCTGTAAAGCACCCCTTGTCACACTGCATATGTGACAAGTGGCCCCACACCAGCATTTGAGGTTTAATCTATGTGAAGTAACATCTGAAACCTCACCAATTCATGCTCTGATTGCTCATGGGTCAGAGACAAGTCCCCATGCAGATTCCATTCACTACACACTGAAATTCAGCCTGTCACTGTGCTGGCATTAAATAACTTAAATGACCCAGGGGCTGGCAAGCCCCATCCCTCACAATTACTGACAGCACAGCAGTGGATTGTAATGCCATCCTGAAAATGAAGCTGCCTGCATCAACTCACACAAACTTCTCAACTGCATAATACATCGCTTGCTTGATTAATTATTCAAATGCAATTGGTAACTTAGTGTACCAAGACAGGCCTTTCTTTCCCTTTGACTGGTGCTTCAAACACCAGTGTTCCCAGTCTGTTCCTGCTATAATGAGTTCTGGTTTGCTCTCATTTTTGCACTAAATTTCAATTCTGACTTCCCAAAGCCAGCATACCTTGAAATCCTGAGACAATCTGGACTACATCATCATAGACCATCAGAGTAGCTGAGCGTTCAGGAAGAAGGCCGAGGCTCAGGGAAGAGAACACTGTGGGAGAGAAGTGGTTTAAGTGGCATATATTTAAATTCTTATAAGCATAATCCAATAACAACAGCGCTTACTTTCTTCACATTTTTGCAAAAGCAGGCCACCCAAACTATTGAAATCATATTGTATATATGACAGAAACCACATGCATTTTCTGAACCAAACAGTTAAATTGCCAGAGTAACTACTGAACTAAACAAAATGTTCTACTCTTTGACTCCTGCACGTCATGCATGGTAGCTCAAAGCACTGGAGAGTGCAGTGTGAAGTAGGGTTTCATGCCTTACATGAAGCAATTCCTAGCTCCACAGAAAGACAAGAAATACATAAAGAGAACTGAAATGCTAACTCAGTCTGGCTGAGTTATTTTTCTGTGCAACAGCTATACTTCTTACCTCAGGAAGTTTTGAATGAAATTTAAGTTTTAAGTACTTTGAGATGCTTACATAAGTTATACAGAAAGGCAAAGTAAGATGATTAAGTCTGAATTATTTGCTTTAAAATGCAGCATGTACTGAGTCACCACCCACACCAGAGAAGTGCTATTTATATCAGAACTACTGTCATCCTACCAGTGGTGTGAAAGGGGACAGATAAATGGTATTTGCTGCAAGTCTATCTGCAAGGACCACTGGGTACTGACACTCCTTGCAGGGGGCTGTGTCAGTATGCACACACATCTTTGCAGAATGAAAAATACAATATAATTTCATGCCAAGCTATTCAGTTCTAGAAGACCCAAAATATGGAAGGAATTAGCCACAAGAGCCCACCTGCATCCTGCAACTACCAAAACAGTACGGAGCATGACTGCCTGCAGTCCACATGTGGCTTTCAAAGATGGAACAAGAGAAGACTAATGCAGACTAGTTATTTTTGGTAATAACTTGCTACTATTAATAACTAGTAATAACTGGGCAGCATCCCATATCTGGATGGGACTCAATCCTAGTCTGAAGTAAACACAAGCTGAGGAAGGCATTCTCAGAAACAATCAACAGAAGAACAACACAAACTCTTCTGATTTTCTGGAATTTTATGAAGTTCCTCTAAATTAATACAAATTAATGAATCCAAGAGACCACACAGATGTTAGCTACCAGTAGGAAGACTACACTATTTCTACTTTAATAAACATATTCTCCTTCTAAAGAGCAGAAATTTTAGTGTTTGGGAGAAGTATTGGAGAAAGGAGAAAAAACTATGAGAAACACACTGAAAATAACTACCATCTAAAAGACAGTCTTAACAATATATACAAACATTAAAAGAAAAAAATAAAAATTACATATAATGTTATTGCAAGTACAGCTGGGCATTTTCTTTCCACTGCCTAAATGTGAAACAGATCTACACATTAGGCAACATAAGTCAGAAAGCCTAGTGCAAGTAGCACTAAGGCCACACAATTACAAAATTTGTCTTTACTCCAATAACTTAATTTGTATGAAGAAAGCTAATATAATTTAGACACCCTGGGGAGCTCAATACAATCAACCATGCCAACATCTTCTTCCATATGTGCCAGACTATAACGAATATATAACCTCTAAACTTCCCTTGGGCTTTTCTGCACAATCTTTTCTCAGCATGACAATGACAGAAAGACACAGCTTTTAAGGCCAGAAGGATGGCAGCTACGATCCAGCCTTATTCCTGTAAAACTACAGCCTTCCTGAATTAATTATTGCTGCAGATTCAATAGCTGTACCAAAACTTGAAACATATTGTAGAAAAACTCCAATTTTATTTTACAGGTGTCCAGTGGTGAAGAACACACCACAACATCAATGTTCTAATAAATAATTATGAGGGCAGTTAAACAATGTGTCTCTTTACCCATCAAAATTTATAGAGGTTCGATTTCCAGCCATTTGATCTTCTTTTTATACAAGCCTGCTAGACAGAAGAATTCTCTCTTACCCGTTTCCTGTTCTCTGTGAGGGTATTGATGGTCTATGATCACATTACCCATGAACTTTCTCGCTAATGAAGAAAATAAATTAAGCACTTTCAAGTCTTTCCCTGTATACTGCATTTTCCAATCTTTTAATCACCCCTGATAAAAGTCCACAGTTTTAAACATTCTTCTTGAAGCATGGATCCAGAGCTGGACACACATTTCCCTAAATGGCTATGCCAAGGATCCTGAAATACTACACTCTGCTTTCCCAGTTTTTAACTTTATTTTATAGGTAAACAATTCCAGATGAGCTCTCCTCTCCCAGTAATACCATAATAATCATCCTCCACTCCTAAAACTGTATTTCACCACAGTGAATACCATAGTTTTCTCTGACTGACTGTCCTGGTTTCAGCCAGGATGCAGCTATTTTGTTCTCTGCTGCTGGTACAGGGCAGTGTTTTGGATTTGGGATGACAATGTCAGCAACACACCGATGGTGTGGGTGCTGCTGGGTAGTGCTTACCCTAAGTCAAGGACTCTGCAGTTCTTCATACGTTGTCAGTGAGAAGCTTCATAAGAAGCTGGGAGGGAGCACAGCCAGGACAGCTGACCCAGACCAGCCAAGGGCAAATTTCATACCATAGAATGTCATGGCCAGTATATAAACTGAGGGAGTTGTCTGGCAGGGGTCACCTGCTGCTCAGGGATGGGCTGGGCCATTGTATTGTGCATCACTTGCTTTAACTGGGTTTTACTCCCCACTCTTTTTTGGTTAAGTCTCATTCTTATTATTTTTATTATAATAAAATTTTACTTTATTTTAATTATTGTACTGTTCTTATCTCAACCCAGAGTTTTTACCTTTTTATGATTCTCCTCCCCACCCTACAGAGGCTGGGGGTGAGGAAGCAGATGGATGGTACTTAGTTGACGACCGGAGTTAAAACATGACACTGCCTCTGTCAAGGAATTCTGAACTGTGCTGTCTCAGCAACTCCCTCTCTTCATTGCATATACTGCTCCAAAAGAAGTGTCTTTTTAAATAAGGACTACCAGTCACAAATATTTTATTCCAAATCTTTTACTAAGAAAAATCTAAGCATAGTTAAGAGCAGACAGATGAACACATCTTCCATCATGAACACTTCAACAACTCAAGTGATGTTAAATTTATGAACTGTTAATAAGTGGAGTCATGGCTCTGCTGATAAATATTTTAATGGAAGAAGAGATCTCAAATCTTTTCCTCCTACCATTTATCACTATGTAAATAAATAGTCCTTCTGCTTAAGCAGCAAAGAGGCAGTAATTATTTTTGTTAATATAAGAGAAGTTAATTTCTGCCAAATTATAAGAACAGAAACCCCTCAATGTTTACTCCTTGAAGGTACTACAATAATATCAAAAGTTCAGTGGCTGCACAGCTTTTCAAGCATAACACTATTACTAATGCATATTGCCTGTGATGGAGGAATCCTGATCCTTTGGCCAAGTTTGCTACAGGACATAACCACCCTTTAGCTTTCAAACCTACTCCCTGCTCACGGTTATCATTTTCCCGTTTGTGGTAAAATGGCCATAGTTCATTTACCACAGCACACAGGATGGCACATCAGCTTAAACACTGCCCTGGGTGGAATGCTTCTCAGAGTGGGGGATCTGCTCTGCAGGGGACAGCTCCTAGGCCTGTTAACAAGCATTTTTGGGAAATGAGGATGCAGCTGTATGGGTGTGCCCAGACTGCACACTGCAGAATGAAGATTGAAATATGCTGCCTGTTCCCCATCATTCAAACGACCTTAAAAATAACAACAAAACAACTTCAACATTTTTTCCAAAGTTATATATTGTGCCAGTTAAAAGCATGATAGGCATTTAAATACAAACAGTCCTTGGAAGGTTTTTAAAGACTAGAGGCATCTTAGTCAATACAAAATATAAACGTATAAGTATCTCACCTTGTATGTCATGTACCTTTTCAGGACTAATTCAAAGAACAACCCTATTAAAGCCTATTAAATTATGTAGCTGTAACTTGTTTCTTTAACCAAAGAAAGGAACAAGTTCAAGGTACAGAAAGCAAAATAAAGGACTCTACTTCCAATTAAATCAATGGCAAACTATCTACCAGTTTCAGTGGGGGATGATCAGAGGTGAAATGAATCTACTTTCAGAGCTAAGCTCACGTTTCAGCCATGGAAAGAAAGATTTTGTGGAACCTATACAATTACTGCTCTTTAACTTCAATGATTTACTAAAACAAAAATGCCCTGTTTCATTCCCTTCCCTCAAAATCAGTATATAAGAAAAACAACAAGCAAAAAAATAACCAAACAAACTCCAGGCTACAGAAGAGTACATTTCATTCAAAAGACCTGGGGTATAAGCCAAAGACAAGACACAAGGCAAGGTTATTGTATACTTTCATAATTTAAAAGCACATGAAGTATGCTGAGAAAGCAATACTTCATCTTATTTAAAGAGAAGAAAACTCAAAGTAAATTTCTAAACAGAGTCACAGAACAATTACGGCTGGAAGGGACCTCTGTACGTCACCTCTTCCACCAAGCAGGAGCTGTCCAGTTGAGTTCTGAATGTCTTTAAAGGGGGACATTTCACAACCTTTCTGCATGACCTATTCCAATTTTGCTGCTTGTAACATGGAGGGGTGGGTCGGAGACAGAGACCACACACACCCAAGGTCCCTGTGGCAATAGTGAGACCTTCATTGTTTGAACCCAGCTTTATATGGCAGGTTTGAAACATCCCAGTCTATAACACTCTTTGGTCCACTCTTAACACCTCCCAGTTTCCTGACCAGTGAGATGTCTGCAGCTTAGGAAGTTCATGGGGTAATTTGATCATAGCCCACTGGTGATTGGTTGAACTCCCTGTGTGTCAACCCAGGGGCCAGTTTATAGAACCAGGCTGGGTTTCTTATTTATAACTGAATTAATTGCTCAGCCACAGACTAGCTGTGACAGCTGCTACTGTAATGAATTGTTGACTTTTACTTATTTGAAACTGTCTTGACTGCAACTCTTTCAGTTGCATCTTATGCTTTCACCACACCCCAAAGAGCTTGACTTAGTCTTTGCTATTAGCTCATTAAGTAGCTGAAAAACACGGTGGAATACAGTATATAAAATGTGGAAGAAGGAACTCTTATCTGAAGCAAGTGAAAGCAGATAAGTAAACAGCACATTGAAATGCCTAAAGCATAGTTCTGGGTTTGAAGAGATTCATGTTTCTTTCCCCTTCTGAAAATACATTTGCTACTCGACCTTGCAGGAAGTCACGCAGCCCTTCTGGCTATGTTGATATTAATAAATAAAATGGAGCCAAAGCATGGAATTCAACACTGCCCTGGGAACATATACACTATTTAAATACTAGTGCACTTAAAACCTCACCTGCCTTTGGCCCTAATTATCAAACCTGAGGTGTGTGTTATTTAGGTGTGATTTGTGTATAATAGGAGCCAAATTAAATGGACCCTAATTGTAGCTGAGGATTACAAGAAAGGTAGATGAAACTCAGGATATGATCTTCATATAGATGTTACATCTCAAGGTTTGAAAGCCACCCTCAATCTGTTTTTTTTAGCAGTCAGAAATAGGCTTCATGACTCAATTTTTCTTCTCATATAATGTAAAGTTCTGAGGCATTCTGATAAAAACTAACATGGAAGTATTATTGTTGTACTTTTTTGCCTGTGGAAGAAGTAAAGCCATGCTAATAAAGTTAGTAAAAATCCTTACATCTGGATAACAGAACTGCAGATTAAAACAGTTTTTTTGATATGGCTAAGAGCTAAAAGACCAGGACATTTTTGTACACTACAACCTATGGTGCAAGAGATGCTATACCTTGGAAGAGAAGCAAGAGTACATCACAGCTGCTGAAACAAGATTCTTGGAAACAGAATTCCCATAAAGAAAAAGATCTGGAATAGATTTCTATTTTCTAGGGAGCTGTAGGAGCACCAACAGTTATTTGAAAACTGATGTAGCACTGTATCGAGGACCTCCAGAAGGAGAGTGAACCTCTGCTCAGCCTTGATGCTGCAGTTTAACTTAGGAAGAAATGTTACTATTTTTGAAACGTGCAGATGTTTCTCCTCCCACCCAGGATCTCAAGCATTGAAACACATCATACAAAACTGTAGCTTCCTTTAGATGCAATATCTTACCTCAGAACAAAAATAAAGGTCTCTTACCAGGCAATCTTACAGGTTTCCATGGTGCAGAATTTGGCACATATGCATGTTTACTAGCAGTCACTATCAGCTGATTGCCCAACTTATACTGAAACTTGAGGAAGGCAGTGCCATCTGCTCCTGAGGTTCCAGATGCAATGGAGATCTGGTTGGTAAAAATCTCAATGAAGGCTTCAGTTACTGGCTGGTGGGTGCTGGCATCGCTTACATGGACCTTCAGCGTTACTTCTGTAATGACAAACAATCACAGTGATTATTGTCTGAAAAGCTTCTGTGGGAGGCAGCAGTTAGAGCATGCTGACACACCAGTGACTGTAAAGACACCAGCTCTGACATTGTGGTGCCATGCGTGACTTCTTATACTGGCCTGAAGCTCTCCATCTCAGGCAGTCACTCTTCAGAGACACTGCAGAGTCTTCTACAAGCTAGACCAGGCCCTGAATTACTGCCTGACAGCTAACTTCAGCTGTGGAGGCACCTATCTTCCACCTGTGACCCACATGCAGCTGGGCAGCACATCTCCAGGGCAGGCAACACCCCCTTTGAGGGGCAACATGTCAATCACAGAGTACTGCTGTACTGTGCAATTCTAAATGTGTGCTATCAAACATCCTGCAGCAGTCATGGGCAGCAAGGCATGGAAACTCTCTGTAAGGTCCCTGCCTTGCCATGCCTCTGCTCCAGCCATCCTTCTCCAGCAGCAGTGGGGAGAGGGAAAGGCTGGAACTGGGGTTTGCTCCTCACTCCTTCGCAAAGCAATTCTCTCTGTGTAGCAATGGAATGGAGGAAATCTGCTGTGATGGAAGCCAAGGAAGAAAGTGGGCAATAGAGCAGGCTGTGCTACAGTTGGATATTTTCAGCTCTGGTGGGAGAGAGTGCCCCAGCTGGCACAGGACTTCCCTGGTAATGTCTAACCAAGGTGGAGAATTCCCACAGGATCATGTCCATGTCCTCAAAGCACAAGACAACCAGGTGGGAGTGCTAGCAGTGACAGCTACAGTGACACTACTGTATCACCTGTCCCCACATACTACTGGTGAGAAGCAAAGAAGTGATGGTTAAGGCAGTCAGGAGAATCATACATCCTGCAGATATGCAGTCTGAAGACAACACAATGGACTACATTTTTCTTTAGTAATTTGCCATTTTCCCATAAACTAATTA
Organism: Chloebia gouldiae; assembly: GCA_003676055.1. Taxonomy (NCBI): domain Eukaryota; kingdom Metazoa; phylum Chordata; class Aves; order Passeriformes; family Passeridae; genus Chloebia; species Chloebia gouldiae. Next base: position 19,467,384 of record QUSF01000003.1, on the reverse strand, counting down.
CTAGTTTAAATGTTTCCAGATGTACAATATTTGTCCACTCTGGGCACTCCTATGACTAAACCATGCATTGTGTCACCAGGCTTTTGTTACATAAAATGGCGTAGCTTGTGCAAGACAGTCCCTCTGGAAGGCATTCTTCTGTATCTATGATTATTTTTCTGTTCCTACAATAGTTCAATTGCCTCATGCTCTAAAGCAGCAGCTGTGGCCTTTCTGCAATAACCATGACTTAAATGCAATGCTGTGTTGAAAAGACCCAGCAATGATCTACTGCTTCCACCAAGACATTCCTTGAGCTCTTTTCACTTCTAGTTGCCTCTTCCTCTTAAATGAACACCTCCCTCCCTCTTTCCTCTCCAGCTCTCCCCTTTCACTCATTACCATCCTAGTATCTGGAAATTCTGTTCTTGCATGAAGTTCCCTATCTCAGCTTACTCCATTGCCTAAGGTAGTAGATGGTATGTTGCAAACTCCCTTTTTGTGTCAGGAACCTTCAGCCTTTTACAAGCAAGATCCTCCCACTCAATGTGCAAACATTCCTGCATCTGATGCCCAGGAAAGAGGGCATGATCTCCTGTTCATATATATTCAAAAATATTACACCAATTTCTACAGAACAGTACTGGTGGTACAGTTCTGTTCTATTCCTAATGCCTTATAAGAACTTATTTTGGTTTAGGCCCTAAGCCATCAGGACATGACACCAAGAAGAAAACACAGAACTTAACAAAATCTTTGTGGCGAGTTTCAATAGTGAAATGACACAACTGAGTATGGGGAGAAACACACTGTAACAACCTAGAAGTTTAAAAGGACATGAGCACCTAATACAAAGCATCAGCACATCTGTCCTAAGGGCATTTCAGCCAGAAAGATCAGAATCTTGGGCCCTTTCATAAGCAGAGACCTTCTCTCTGAATCCTACAGTACTGAAAACACCAATATCAAGCAGACCTGAACAAAAATCCCATTAAAGAAATTAATCATCATCGCAGTCATTGCTTTAGAACTTGGCAATGGAGGATGCCAATTTAGATGGGATCAGCATGAAATATATTCCAGCTATTAAAGATTCTGGACTTCTTCCCAGTTTTGCATTTAGTAGTCAAAGGAATCAAAGTACATTGAAAAGCAGTGTCCACATACTCTGGTGCCCAGTACAGAGTGCCTCCTTAAAAACCTTGCCTTGACCACCAAGAAACTTGTGTATGTGAAAGGCAGCCACATTAATCAATGAAGGAAAACATATATATTCATGTATTTACACACATGAAGACAACAAATAGTGTAAGTTCTCAAAGTGGAGTGATATGCTTAGATCCAAAGCCAGATAGCTGTGCTCTTAGCATTTCTCACTTTGAATTTCCTAGCAAAGAATGCAAGAATAGATGAGGTTAAGAATAATGGGTGATGCATTAAAGAAAAAGCAAGCGAACAGGACAAGTTGAATATTGCCATTAGCAATTTCAGTAACATGGAAATTCAACCTTCTCTAAAATCAACTACATATAAGAAGAAACCAGGGAGCTCCGGAATATTAAATACTAATTAAGGAAGAGGGTAAGAAAAAAACAGAAATATCATATCAATTTAATTCCTTCTATACATCCAAAATTCTAGAAGAGAGACTACTACTACAATTGATCATGAGAAAAAAAACCAGTATTTTACCGTATACACAAATCCATCTTTCTCTTCCCAAATTGGAGCTAGCCATGGGTATCTCCAATAGAAATTTCTTTATCTCCCACTTCATAGCTATGTACAGGCTTCTGTCTGCATATTCTCTCTTTCTGCATCCCTCTCTCTTTCTGATAAGGAAGGACAGGGGGCTTCCAAAATCTTCTTATAAACAGAAATGACAAAGGCAGACCCAAGACAGAATGCTGATGTGCTGAAAGGCAGCAGACTGGAACTGCTGTTCCAAACCACACAGTCCCAAGATCAGACACTGGGCTTGTTTTCTCCTTTTTGATATTTAACATGTTTTTTCCTGAGCAGATAGAGAAAACCCTAGCAGCCTGAACAATCCTAATTCCTTTTCATGTGTTATCTTCCCTGACAAACATGTGAAATGTACACAACTTGCTTAATTCAGGGCCTTCTCCCACGCAACAGCTCCTTTTTCTTATCAAATGCAGCAATGAAGTCACGAACACTAAACCTACGTTATCACTGTAATTTCCACAGCAACTGAATGATTAAAAGCTTAAAACCAGAAAGTATTTTTGAAGAAAACATCCTCTCAAACAGTGACGTAATGAGAACAACCTATAAAAAGACAACAAGTTTCAGAATTGCTAGGATATATTCAGGCACTTCTTGAGGATTGGAGGAACTGGAGAAGGGAATTAAGACAGCAGAGTAAGGACAACGAGTGACCCAAGATCAGTCTGATCTCTAATAAATAGGGAAGTCGTAGAATTAAAGACTAGGTATACTAAATGAAATCAACTAGAAGCTGTTTAGAAGACTTACTTTAAAGTAAGCAGTAGAGTATTTAAAATATCTGGCAAACTTTTTAGTTGGAACTCTCAGCAAACAGTGGGTATAAAGCAGGTACATTATTCTTGAGTTTTGCAGCCTACTACAGCAAGGAGCTCACACAGAATTAAAGACACATGGATTCAGAGAAGAAGCACAGCTGCAGGTGAAGGCAGGAAACTGAAAGCACTGCAAAAGATGAATTGCTAAAGGGAAGCCAAGCCTACTCTAAACTACTGTAGACGTAGAGAATACAGTAGGAATATTTGCTAAGTTCTGGAGGAGCTTTGTTCTGTGCTACTAGTGAGGTCCTGGAGGGAGGAATGAGACATAAAGGTGAAGAATGCTGATGCTTCCTCATTTAAGAGCAAAGCAGAGATGGCTGAGGTGACAGACCCTGGGCTGAGGAACTCGCCCAGGGCAGCTGGTCTCACTTCCCCAGACAAGCCAGCCACAGTCAGGACAGGCTATGCTTGAGCCATAGCCCTGTCTGAGGCACCTGGCTGCTGGCTGGGGTGTTGTGAATGTGTCTCTTTCAGAGCTCATCTGTCTGGCAGGTACTTCCCTGCTGGCTGGTAGCTCTGGTGGGCACAGGTACAGAGCCAGAGTCACTTCTCTGAACCACTGTGTGTGTCCTGCCATAATATCCTTACAGGAAAGATTCAAGTCCAAAACAAGAAGCACTTACAACTGTCATTTCCAGGAGATAAACCACAGGTAAAAACACCCTTTCTGGAAGGGCAAAAAGCCAGTGTCTCCCTGTTCAGAAGTGCAGGCAGGAATGGGCCACTTGCAGATGTTAAATAGTGCAACCCTTCAACTCTGCTGCAAGAATTCCAAAGGAAAAGAAGGTTAGTTGAAAAAGAGCAAATAAAACCAGCAAATGGAGAGACAAATTACACAAAAAGATCAAGGCTGATGTATAGGTATGCTCAAGCAGGTCTAGTGTAAATCTGTTCTCTTATAGTCCTTTGTCTTCTTTTAAACACTAAACCTCCTACTTTTTTTTCAAATGAGGGCAAACCAAAACTACTAGTTATTGTGAAAACAGCTGCTTAAGTGCAGCACCTTCCTAGTTTTCTAGTACTAAATTTATTGTAAGCTATATAAAAAACTCCAGCGTCTTCAAGGTTATAATTTGGGAAATTGAAAAAAAAGACCAAAAAAAAAATCCCTAAATGGCAGCATTCCAATCCAGAATCCCATCTGTCTTCTTAATCTGATTTTTGAGATTTTACTAAGTTTAAACTTTCTCTGAGCAATCCTTCCTGTGCCATCTGCTCTATGAACTCTACTCCTTCTCCTGAAATACAATTAACCTTAAGAAAACTATTTCTTCGCTTGGAACCCCTTCTCATACTCACAACTGCTCTTTACATTGCTGTGAACTCTGAGTTTGCAAATGGTTTCCTTCAGAAATGCCATCATCACTGCTGTCTTCTATACCTGAACTCTTGAAAAGTGAAAAGCACTGGTTTTAGATGGTTTGGGGTTTTGTTTGTTTGTTTTTTAAATCAGTTACAACACAGAAAATAAAATCCTAAGCAACCTGAGCAAAGGCAAACTGTCAGATTCCACATACTGGAATAAACCCAGAAAAGTTATGACAAAGATTGAAAATCCAAGATCACAACCCTGTTTAGATCCCAAGCCTGCAATTTGGTTTCTGTGCACACACCCCTCTGTCAGGCAGACTCCCACTGACGTCTGCTGGACAGATGATCCCTTTTGGGAACAGGCTGACACAGGCAGCTGCAATGACTTAGCTTTTCCTTTGGGGGTCCCTTATCCATGGACAATGTCAGGATATTACCAGAGAAAGAGATATTTAAATTACCTAGGTTTTGATTAGAAAAAGAAAGCATCCTGCCCATTTAAAAAAAGCCATTATGAACTTTATGTAAAATTGTGTCCTCTGCTCTGACTGAGCTTACTGGCAACATGCCTGGCTTTGAATCCTATGTGCCAAATGGATAAGCCTTTCTGTCTCTTAACCTTTTGCCCATGTGTGAGGTCAATCCTCAGCCAAACAACAGATTTTCATTTATCTAAAGAAAACATTTTCCTAGAAAAAGGAGTGTTCCCCATGCTTTAGCCACAGATGCCAACTCTAGCATTTACATATTGTATCATTCTAATGTGCTGCATCAAGAAGGCTCTACTGACAATCACACTTCAAAATAGCAGCAGGCTAAGTTTGTATGAAGAAAAGGAAACATGTATGTAACATCCCTCCAGAAGCACACAGGCTCTGATCTTCACTGATGTTGTCAGCTGGAAGTTCTCCAGTAGCACCTCAAATAGCAAACTACATGTGCTTGAATAAGATTTGCAAGATGATGACATTTTCTATTCAGAATTGGCTCTGGCCCTCATTACAGGAAAATCAATAGTGCTACACGACCTTTCCCTCCACCACAGGTTTCAGCAGGACTCAGGTTTCAGCTGGGCTGAGTGTCCAGCACTGATTTCTAGGGAACCCAACCATGCAGAGGATGGGACACAGGAGGTCTGCTCAGTGCCTGTTCAGTGATTCTCCATATGATACCAAGGCTTCTGCAGACCCTGGCATCAAGAAAAATGTTCCTTACTGCACTAGTCAGAAATCCAGTAAGGACTATACAACACAGCTTGGTTCTCACACCCAGATTCAGAAGGGATTTAGAAAGCAGAGTAGTTCAGAGAAGAGACACACAAAAACCCAGAGGACAGTGAAGAAGCCTTGGGACCATCTGAAGAGCATGACCTCCCCTTCCTGCCAGAGAAGGCTGGATCACTGTGCATAACAACGAAACTGCAAAAGATCAAGTCAGCTGAGGACCTTTAGTCTTGCTGCCAGAGACAGCCAACAGCTGTACACTAAACCTAAGCAAATTTAGGTGGCATTTCTCGGCAACAAGAGAACAGCTTACTAGATAATGGACTCACTCAGGCTGTGAGAGAAAAATTGGGTTAATAGCTTTAATTTTAGTTCTAGGTGTTTAATTAAGGCTTACATACAATGTTAAGAGTTAAGAGAATTAATGTTTGGCTCTAGAACATTTATGAAACCATCCCAAGTGGTTGCCATGTGGTGCTTCTTTTTAGCACTGCAATCTGAATTTGCTTAACCCTTTGTACTTTAGAGGTCAAGGGGATGACTATCAGTAGGGTCCTCCCCACACTGAGTACTTGCAGTTTGATGACCAGAATTAACCTCACACCTCCGAAGTCAAGAAGGAACTTTCTTCCTCAAATGCACAACTGATGGATTTCTGAGTTTTTATTTTATTCCCTTCTCTTGCTCTTCCTCAGAAACAGCAGAATGCAATGAGAACTGCATATTACACTCTCTTGGCTGACACAGAGAAGCCCCTATGATGCCTGATCAGAGCATTCGGCTCACCTCAACTCTCCGGACAATCAGGATCCATGATTGTGGAGGAAGCTACACCAGGGGAGCACTTGAGGCTTTTTCACCCTTCTCTGCAGCTCAAGTTGATTCATCCATGTTTCTCATCTAACAATCCTTGCTGCTCCAAGTGCCTCAGGCATTGCTGGCTGTGGCTGGTTCGCCTAGTGCACAAGAATTTAATTTCCAAGGGATTGAAATCATTTATCTTAAATAATTAGTCTTAATCTTCAGTCTTCAAATACAGCACAGTAGTCTTTGATATGAAGGTCAGGTGCCTTAGTTATAGGTGCCTTACTTACCTCTTCGGGTTTAAAATCCATTAAACAAACTGTTCATAAATTAAAATGATAAATACATTAATTTATCTCACAATGCATTATCTCCTAGGCATAATGCACACAATTTTTAGTAAAATGTCCCAAAAAGATTTCTACTATATGAACTAGAGCAATTTATGCCACATATGATGAAAACCAGGCTACTGTACAACCCCTGTATTCAAAGGGGAGGGAGGGGCAGTTACAGGATTATAAAATAAAGACATCCATCATGCAACAGTCCAACATGTAAAAGAAGATTTGCATATCCTGACCTGCTAGAGCCTAGAGCATTACCACCAAAATTAATTTCTTGGGAAAAAAGGTAGGAATTTGCTTTAATTAAGAAAAGTGGGAGCTATATGCATTATGCCCAGATGAGACTCCGATACCCTATTGTTAAGTGATTAAACAAGCATTTATAATTAACTTGAAACTCACATGGCTATGAAACTCATGAATAGCAATAGTTGCATTAAGAGATCTGCCTTTGATCTCTACAGGAACTGTGCAAGACACAAACTAATTTCATTTCCAAACCTTGTCTCTTAGACATGGAATTAAATAAAATACTATCATGGAGCGCAGATGGAAGTTGAGTTTCAAAGCTCTAGCTTGCCACACGCATAATGTATTCTTTACAAGACAAGAAAAAGTAATCCCGGCTTAAACCCTTTTTTTTTTTTTTTTTTTATTTTGTTATAGAGTTCTTTGAAACTCTGTTTGGGGATCAACATGGAATGAGAAGTTAAGGCACTGATATTTTCCAGTTGCTCAGCATTAGAGTTCTCCCCTGACTCAAGATCCCAGCTGATTTTTGACCAGCTCTGAGAATAACACCACACCGAGCTCAGCTGCTTGGGGCTGGACCATCAGTCTAGTTTGGAGGAGGGCAGAAAGGGAAAGCTTGGATTTGCTTAGCCACAAAGGCACATGTTACATTTTCTCAGAACAACTTTATCCTAAGTCTATTAATAAAAGTATGCATCTGATGAAAGCAGTTTAAAGCAAATGTATTCTATGTCCAATATATGTTCAATGGGCCAGTGATGAGACAAGCACTTTTTTCCCCCCCTCATTTTCACGCAGTTTTAATCTTAATAGGTTTAATCTCTAATTTCCAAAGTCTGTTGTGAAAGCAAAGCTAGATATCACTTTGGAAGAGGGTATTTTTACTTGCATTGATTGTTTTTAAACAAACCACTCCAACAATTCAAACAAACCCATCTCAAGGGCCTCTCTACATTCCCATTGCAGCCTGCAGTGCAAACTTCCACTTTCATCTCAGTAATCCACTGACGTAAGCTCATGCACATACAGAGGCAAACTACTGTGCTAAAATTTTATCTAGGCACTTGCACATACCCTTTCTTCAAATAACTCGACAGTCAATTTATAATCGCTTCATTCCTTGCAGAGGTTATCCCCAGCTGGCAGACAGGGAAATTAAATTGTAGGTGAAGCTACACGTGGTAACCATCTCATTCCTCCAACCCAGCCAGCCTGAGCAGAGAGCTCTGCAGAGTGATAAGGAGTGCAGCACTACTGTTCAGCTACTCCACAGCAAAACCAGGAGCATCCCTTCCCTCCCCACCTCTCTGGCCTGGCTGTGGACTCTTGCTCCTTCTCTTGGGCTACCCCGCTTCTCCTTGGACCTGCTGAAGCTTTGGTTGCCTGTACTAACCCAGCACTGCACCAGCCTAATGAAGGCATGGCTCAATGCCAGGTTATCAGGCTCAACTGCTGAAACAACGCAGCCCCACGTGCCAAAATCAGCAAAACAGGCAGGTGTGGGGGTGGAGAGTGGTGGCCAAGTGCAACACTGGCAGAGGAAAAGAAAGGATTTGGGACCACCCATGCTGGTTTACAGGCATTTCAGTCAACTCTGATGCACTCCTTTGGAAGGGTACCTGCCCATCTCCTGACCTATGCAAGCTTAAGGTCAGTATTTGGCACATACAGTTGTAGTAAATCTTTATTCTGCATTAATTCCAAATCCCATACTGATTCTCCAATAACTTCCCAACCTCCACTGCTGCATACTGGCACCGCAGCAGGAAAATCTCCTGGCTCCATTAACTACAGGATGCTTGTGACAATGCCAGGAAAGGGTTGGTTGGTATGGACTTTTGCACAGGCATTACAGAGTGTTTACAACAGTTCTTGAACACCCAAAAACCTCCACAGTCAGTTGGTATTTGTGACTGGGTGGATGGAGGAGGTTACTATTGTTTCCTCCCAACCCTAAAAAGCTTCCTTTTATTGACATCTCTAAATGCCACTTCCTGTGATTTCTGTCACAATAGCACCAAGATTAAATGGCACCCAACTTATCTATATTGAAGTTTTCCTATCCTCCAAAATTATTTATTTCCAAGTTTTTGAGTTTTTCTGTTCAAAATAATATTTCTATTTCCTCATTTGGAACTGCTTAAAAATTTTATTATTTTGTGATCTAGGTCTTCATCTAGATAATCAATAAAAACTTTAAATAAAATAGGACTGTTACGGTTCCCTTTATCCTAACACTGTAAAGCAACCCCAACTTAATACATGGCCATTCACCACTACACTTTGCTCTTTCATCCAATCTCAGTCATACTGAAGAAGCCTTCTGATCCAAGTCAATTAATTTTTCAATTAGTATTTTTGAATACTTCAGCTGTGATGACGGCATATATATGAGAATACATAACTGACTCAGCAACCAAAACTTGTGTCAGTTTAAATTACTCTAATAGCCATGGTGATCTAAATTCTTGGCAGGGGATTATTTTTAAGGGCCATTATGATTTAATGAGAAAAATAATTCTAATCCGATTGAAACTGTGAATTTTGAAAAATTACTTTCTATTCCCCTACACTGGAAGTCATTTATGTAGATCAGAAGTTATTGGTTCTTCCACAAATTCACAATCATATTGGAAAGGTACAGTTACACTGGCAACATTAATCTTTCTTAGACTCACTGTATATAAAAACCACAATGTGACAATGAGGGTTTGACACGCTGCTCACACACCTTATCTTGCCTTCCAAGATGGGAAAAGCGCTGGAGAATACCTTTGTATTTCCTGGTCACCTTACAGCTCTGATTCCCAGAGCTGCTTATCACACTCACATGATCACCACTGTAGCTAGAAATGTAGGTTTGAAGGTCCACAACCCAGGCTTTGGGAATGAGTGGAAGTAACTTGGGAGAAGCCTGTTTGTTTAGGTAGTATATATAATTGCCTATCTAAGGGGGAGTCTGAAAGGGATAACATTCTGCTGAAGGACTCCTGGGGTTCACAAATCAAAATGCTAAAAAGCAATGAATCACAGCTGATCAAACAGATCAGTGAATTACTTGTTCTATTTTGAGATCAATCTTGGTGTAAAGTGCTGTGACTGGCCAATAAATGGCAGAGGAAGGCTGAGAGGAGATGGGCAAGGGCTATGTGCCCTGAAGCTCAGGAAATAATGCAGGGTGGGACTGACCACAGCTGCTGCAAACAGAGCTGACTGTTATCTCAACAAAAATGGCACCCGAGGGTGGCCTTCATGTTAGATGAACAGCTATGTAATTTGAGTGAATCAATTGACTAGACCACCACTGAGTGGATCAAATATTTCTCTAAGTTCATTAAAAAAGTGAGAATGTCTCCCAAACTAGCACAGGGAAGGCATATATATAGGGCTCAGACCAACAAAGCATGTAAGAATTGAACAATTAGCAACATAAATAAATAAAATCAGAGACAGCTGTGGGCTAGTTTCAACCCACGTAATCCTTCTCAGCAGCTGGTGATGGCCAGAATCATGATGGCGAGCATATTACAGAGACCAAGAACATGTACTCCATATTGGTGTAGTGACTGAATTATTATTGTTGTTAATGCATTTCATATTAACAAAGTACTAAGTACATTGGCATTGTGATTTTGTTTTATTTTTTATCATTCTGCTAAATCAAAAATCCCACGTAATGTTACGTGTATCTTCAAATAAGTAAACCTGATATTACAAATGTAGCCTACCTAAAAGAGCCCAGTCAGAACATATAAGATTCTGGCAAACGCTGGCATTATTTATTAGTTTGTCCATTTGACAACATAAAAGACTTATTGCTTTTACTCTGGCATAGGCCCATTCTACATATTTATAGCTGTAAATGTCACCCTGCTCAAGCTCTTTCCCTCAGCAAAGAATCCCTTAAATTCTTTCATTTTACTTCATCTGTTTCTTATACTTGTACAACAAAACACATATCTATTTAGATGTAACACCATCACACAGGACTGCTGGTGTTTTCAGTTTGACAAATACGGCCACTTTCTCACTGATAAGCAGATATTTAGAACTGAAAACATTCCAGTGGCGTGCTCTGCTTTCTTGGCACAGACAGCAACATGAATATTTTGTAGTCTACTTAGTCCATGCATTAAGCAAGCATTATAAACTATTATTATACTGGTTTAAACTAACAGCTGTATGTCTGGAAAGCGATCTACTGTGTGCAAACAATGCATATAGGAGAAGCAGGAGGAAGGCCTTTCTGAATACCCAAATCATACAGATGCTACACTTATACACAGCCATTGAATTAACAGGATGTGCTGGGGAAATTTGCTGGGGTGCAAATGAAAAAGGATATGAGACCAATAATCAACTTCTAGAAGAGTAAAATATGCTTTATTATATGTTGTGCCCAGAATGAATATAGTGTTAGCGCTTGGGGACATGGTTTTGTGATGAACATGGCAGTGCTTGGTTAATGATTGGACTTTATGATATCTTTTCCAACCTTATAGATTCCATAATTAGCAGATAAAAGGTTCATGTATGTTATGCATGTAGACATGTATGCTAGGTTAAACTGAAAACACAAGGTACGCTAATCACACTAAAAATTACAGCACTGACTTGCAAGTTTCCTTGACAGTACAAGTCGTTATCACTTCCTTGAAACCCATTCAAAAACCAAATTTACAAATACTTCCTTGAAGTTAAGAAAACATGTATTTCATGCAGGGATATCTCCTCTTTGTTAATTTGTAATTTATTCAGCTCTCACATTTACAAAGGAGCTGCTAAGAAAAATTACAGTATTCAACAGTTAATTATTACTTTAAAGGAACTAGCCCAATAAATTGAAAACATATTCTACCATACTTAGTCCTAAATACAATTCCAGTGAGTAATACCAGAGTGCTAACCTTCTAGTAAACATATAAAATAAGATATAGATTCTTCATCTTTCCTTCTCAAATTTAACAGCTGTAGGAAATCTATAAATACTAATTTTTATCAGCATATTCAATGTCACGTCATGCTATGTCTTATTTTGACATTCACTTCTCTAAATCACTATACATTTAATTTTAAAGTTCACATAACTTCAACATGTCCTGAGATTTTTGAAATTAACATTCCACAATACAAAAGTAAGGTATTCTTTCTGCTTTGCTGAGCATATGTTCTAAATCAAAATTGCTCTTTACTTTTTTTGCCCCTCCTCACACTAAGACTCTGAAAAAAAACCCAGCCCACATAACTCAAAGGATGTGTGTATGTATATACACTCACAATCTACAGCATACAGTTATACAGGAAGGCTGATTTATTTATTTCAACAACAGATCTAACAACACAAGTGGTCAGTTGTTCTTTTGAGGTCAAACTTACTAAAGGGGAGATGAAAAAGGACACTAGATTGCTATTACTGCTCAAAGCCAGCCTGAATCCCCAGCCGGCCCTGTGCTACCATAACAGCACAAGGGAGGCTTCCAGCCAAGCCAGATCAGCTGGCCAAGCACAATATACACCCCTTTAAAGAGCATAGAAAGTTGAGAGATTAGGAAACCCCACAGCACCCATCCTGAAGGAACCACAGGTCTACTGCAAAGATGACAACAACCAGTTCATTAGCCTTAGATGTTTATGAAGACAAAAGGACCTGGGGTCCACTGCTCTAACACAGGATCATCAACAAATACCACAGCAAAATATTGACAGTTCTATGTAGTTACAATAAAATTCTACACAAACATTAACATCCTGTACCCACACACATGTGGATGCAATATATGAGAAACAAAATAATTAAAAATGCAATTGCCTTAAATGGCAATTTTAAACAGCTTATTGGCAGACTCAAGTTTCTCTCAGAAATGGCAGCGTTACTCTAATGCTAAGATGTTCAAGGTGAACAAAAAGGATTTTAACTTCAGCTTTAGACCATTCAATCAGATACTCCCATCTGAGCTGGTAGCTAAAGAAAAAAAATGGAAGCAAGTAAGAATTATTACCAGCTAATTAATATTTGCACTTCATTTTTGTAGCTGTTAAATAATTATTAAAATTAGGCTGAAATTATTTTGTAGTTACATTCACATGGAGCCCAAAATGCTTGGGTCTCAAATAGCATGTAGCAGCAAGATAACAGTTCAGCTAAGTAGAGAAACTAATAGTGTATAGCTACTCCTTTAAAACATGATGATTCTTATGTTACCTGCAATACCAAAGCCAGGCAAAATACATTTCATATTCTTTTCAATGAGTGTTCTTACATATAAAACACTGCTGCCTACCTTGGAGTTTGGATTAGAAATTCATTTTTGTTACTGCCATGCTAAAACTGCAGTGAAGTGGGTGGAATTTCTCAGAAACTCTTTTTAACTAGGAACCTCAGCCAAACTGTTTTTGAGAGCCACTGCTCCAATTCCCTTGGTAGAAAGGACTTTTAGAAAATCAAATACGTAACTGTGAAGCAGAATGGGTGAGATTTCACAATCCACTTAGGGATGCAGTGCTAAACTTGCTGTCAACACAGACAGTGGTAGAAGCAGATGGCTCTGCAGGCCATAAGCTATTTTGCACCATGCCTATCCTTTACCACAAATCAGAGGGGTTTCCTGGCAAAATGACCTGGGAATTGCCTGTTACGTTAGCAGTAACAAAATCTGGACTCTGAAGACGTGGCCTTCACCTTGATAGCTCTCCTGTTTCTGTTGCCCAGGCTACATCACGTGCAGAAAGGGTCTGTGAAAGGCAGCTGCACTCCATGCCAGGAATCCTCTCTGTCAGGCAAACCCATTGCACAGCATCTTCCCAGCCCGGGTCCCTGGAGCAGCATAAGAATGTGCTCAAGTCTGAGGGCCTCCCGCAGGAATCCTGGCCTGAGCTGCTTTCTGCTCTTGTGCTGAAGACTCACTTGGCTTAAAATCTGCCACCTCTTTGGCTTGATTACGTACTGCTGAAACAACTTTGTTAAGATGACATATTTAGACCCTCAGCTATTAATTTTCAAAACCGCTTGTGAAACACCTTACTTCATATTTAGCTACCTTCATCCTGCTGTCCTCACGTTCCAAGACTCCATCACTCACTAATACACATTTTTAAAAAAGAAAAACAGAGAAAGCTCTGCTAAATGCAATTAACCGTAATAACATGAAATAAATTGATTTACACTGGAACAATATGTCTCGTTTAAACTTCATTTTATTTAAGTAGCAGTGGTAGCAAATATATTTAAGTAGCACACCTGCCAGAGTTTAAAAACAAAACAACAAAACACACGTACTTTACTTTGGCTCTCTCTACAACAAACCCTTCCAAGTTTCACATAAGACTGTATCAACATGCAAAAGAAAACAGGTTTCAGAAGTTCATTTTACAAAATGTACAGAGAATTTAAAATTAGTTTTTAAAATATGAGTTGTCATTTTTTAACAGCTTCATTACAACCCTTGCTATATTGCTCCCCAAAAGCATCCTGAAAATATGAGTCCTTTTCAGATCACTTGCAGTGACAGCAGGCACACTGACTTCAGCAACTGTAACAGCTCAGTTGTGAAGTTACAAAACCTTTTTGCCAAATCAATCAAACCCAGAGTTACAAGAAGTCCTAAAGCATGCAGCAAAATATGTCAAATATCTAAAAAATGATATGATCATGAAGGTCAGAGCAGGTGGGTGGCTCCTTGGTACAGGAGAGTCCTGGAGCTCCTTCCTCCAGGGTGAGGATGCAGGTTCCGGCAAACTCACACAAAAGCAACATCTTCCTGTCATTTTGTGTGGGCAGCCACAATTGCTCTTGCCTATGACTCAATTGCAACAGTTAACAGATGGAACTTGATCTACTCCATTTTGAAGAAAGCAATCACCTGCTAGCCCGTTTTGGTTTTCCCCCTCCTATGGCAGTTTTTTTCAGGCTCCATACAAGGCCCTTGAACTTAGAGATTACATCAAGAGTCACAAATGACACCTGACAAACAGCAAGTCATGAGGCTTGCCAGAGTTACACTGCCATTTTTACTGTTACTAGATTTTCAAATATATTTTAAATAGGATCCATAAAAGCAAAAAGGTTAATAAATACTGCTGAATGATGAAGGAAGTCTATTAAGATGGCAGTGGGGCTGCTTCTTGGTTTAGGGTTCTCAGGAAACAGTCACAAACTCTATTTATGAAAAGGAGCTTTGAACTCAGATACAGAAAAGTATAACAGTGAGAATGTAATGAAGAGAGGGCAGCATCCAACTTTTGTATGAGTTTAATGAAAGCCTACAAATAGGTTTATTCTAACAGTTTTTTAGCTTGCAGAGAATCAACAAAACATTTCACATTCAGTGGGACTTTCACCTCCTATTAGATAAAAGAGATGAGTGAATGTATCCTTGTGAAAGGAAAGGCCTTTGGGCAAAAGCAGTAAATGGACCTTAACACTAGAGGCACACAACTGGGAGCCTGCCTGGTTACCTGCCACATCTGTCAGCCTGGGTAAAATGCGAGGGGACGGGACAGGGAAAAAGGTGGACAGTCTCCATTCACTGCAACAGGGAAACAAGAGTGAGGAGAGATGTTTAAACAAAGGTCACAGGTCCACACATGTTGTCCCTCAATGTTCCTGAAGTTTAGAAAAAAATCCCGTAAATGGCTTTTTCTCCCTGAATACCAAACTCTCCTTCCTTTTTAAGTCCTTATCACATTCCAGTAATTCCCGTCAGCTCTTGACTGACTCTTGCTATTTGCCTCAAAAGTGACCCCAAAGCATTCAGAAAAACAAGATGCAGAGAAACCTTTTCCTTGGTGCAGCAGTAAAAGATGAACACCTACATGATGCCACAGGCAGACCCTGCTCGCTGATACAGCCATTGCTCCACTTCACTGATGTGCCAAGGTCTCTGGGATGGAGGCGTAAGGCAGCTGTGCTCCTGCCAACAGCCACGAGCTCTGCTGGGAAGAGCTCAGCCTTGGGTCTACACACTTCATTGACATCACCCAAGATTCACTCCCCTTCCAGCACACCCACCCTAGATACTGACAACATCTGCTTTGGGCCAGAATACCCTGGCCTTTTGACTCCCATTTCTCTTTGCAGTGATTTGCTACATTTTATTTATTACAGCAGCTGGATGTTCAGGTTTAAGATCCTCCTATGCATGGGGGCTTTGTATATGTGAAGTATCATTTCCCCCTGGATATGAGGGTGTTGGGTGGGGGAAGGGAGGAAAAAGAAGAGAAGTTGAATATTTCAGGCCACTCCCTTTGATTTGCAGAGTAAGTACATCGCTGCTGTGTGCCAAGACACTTCGGTCCAAGGGCTGTACACAGCTGTCATGGAGCCAGGTCACAGAATCAGGGCAGCTCCACTCCAGCGCCAGCATATGGGTCACTTCTGCCTCTTCCCTCCCAAATATACCACCCTTAGCCCACCACCTCAGGGCTGTCAGCCAGCTGGCAAGGAACTGACGTGGGGAGGGGAGACCAAAGAATCACAGGCTCTGCCTTCTCCTGTCACAGCAGTCAAGACAAGCGAAGAGATACAAACACTTGCCTACCCACACATTGTGTTGTGATGCTGTTCAGGGCTTGCAGGACTATTACACCCATCCCCTCAAGAGGCACACAGTGACTCACAGCAGCACTGACTTCACACCCTGCAAGCATCACAACCAGCAGCAGGGTTTTGGGGGCAGGGGAAGGAATATCGAATATGCCCCAAAACCACCCGAGCTGTGCAAAACAGCAAGTCCAGTCTTGTGCAATAGGACCCAGGGAAACACTGTGGCTGTAGGATCTGAACCCACTGCTCCAAAAGATCCCAGTCCCATGCTCGGAGGACACCTAGGAGTGCCCCACCCCTCTGACTTCAGCAGCTTGCTCTCCACAAAATGAATTTTGAAATGGTTGTAACCCATCTGGGTCCCACCCTAGCCAGAACTACAAAGCACATGGTGAACCCCTTCTCCCCCTGAAGCTTTGGCATAGCCTGTGTGACAGCACTCAGCATGTGGGACACTTGCAAGATAAAACCCAAGCAAGCTGCAAGCAGAAGGGCATCCAACACGAGCATGGCTCTTGCAAACGCTTAAGCAAACCATAGGTTAAATAGCAACATAAGTGCTAGAAGATTATCTGCACATTGCTTTTTGGGACAAAAAAGAAAAAAAAGTCAAATGGAAAAGATTTGTCACTCAGGAGAGACAAATGGTGGTAGAGGACATCTATACACATCAGCAACCAGATACAAAGCACTACCTAAAAACAGTCAAAGGGAAAATTAGTAAAACAGTATGCTTAAATGAAATTATGTGATATATATGCAATATATATGTTATAATGCAATATGTGATATAGATGCTCTTTATATCCTGCCTCGCATCCAAAAATCTTTGTGGGTTCCTTTGAAGTTAAATGTCTACAGATTATTTTTATTTTTCTATCAGTTTAATTATGTTCCGTGTGGAGAGTAAAATATTTTCTAGCTTTTAGACAAGAATTTTCCAATAGTTTTATCTGGAATGCTCACTGGTTTTGCAAAGAACAGCTGTAGGACTTTCACTTGCACATTCAGCTACTTCAGAAACTGCAAGCTTTAGCAAGACCAGAAAATGAAGTTTCCCGAGTGGTCTGTATATAGCTCCATGATTCCAAAGGCTGTAAGGATTCATGCTCCTGTGACATCAGCATACCTTGGAGAAAAAGTCAAGCAACATTTGGAGTGTAGATTTAAGCTACTTTTGAATGTTCTGCCTTTATATATTTAACAAACCAGTTATCAATTGTTCAAAGGTTAGTAAAGGAAGAAAACAGTTCTTAACTCTTAATACAATTTTACTTGAAAGTATGAGAGACCATACAGAAAATTACGAGTGTTTGCCAGGCAGTGTTTGGTTCTATACTCTACTCATGTCCAGCTGACAGGCGATAAAATGAGCACCTAGAAAAGCAAAATTTTAAGGTTCAAGCACATAGGCAACAGCACCAGAGGCGTGAATAGCATTATACATCATATCTACCTTCTACAGACCCATAAGTTTCCTTTCCAGTATTTTGGCTTTTATTATACTGGGATTTTTGAGATTCACAAGCATTGGTGAGGAGACTGAGATTCTGTCATTGATAAAGAGAGCTTATTAATAAGCAGAGACTATTCAAGTTTTATATACCACAATATGAAGATTTAATCAACCTTTGTTTTTAAACATACACACAATAAACTCATAGTTTACCAAAGAACTTCAAAACCCACACAAAACAGGTATTTGGAATTATTCTTATTTATATCTGATCTGAAAAATTCTACAGTAATGTCTTCAAAGAACTGATCTTTAAAAAACAGTTATTAAAAAACCCCTAAATCATCTGATGCATACAAAACTTGATTCCAAGAACACCACTTTCATAACAGTTTCAATGTAGTAAAATGGGCTGTGAGGGTCACCAAATGACCAGACCTCTCCCATTTTCAGCCTGCATCCTGCCTAGATTTGGAAACAAGGGCAGGGAGGAAAGCGACTGGCTTAAGTTTTGTAAAGAAGAAAGGATGACAAGTACTCCTGTAGTTTGAAGGAACAGACAATAGTAAGACATGGGAAAAGTTTCTCAGTTCTGAACACTTCTCATGCCAAGGAAAGTGGCATGTCTAGCCAAAGTCCTCTTTTGTACATTGCTCCCATCCAGGGAAGTGCGACAGATGCCACAGGAAATTGATGTTTCTCTCAACATCTTTTGTTTGTTTTATGTGGGGGTGGGTTTTGTGCTGTTTTTTTAAAAACCGATTGATAAGAACTTGATATTTTGTGAGCTGTGTGGTGACCACATAGAAGCATTTCTTCATCGTGCTGAAGGGAAGACTGACTCCCTGGCAAGTGTGCTCACAATGCCTCTTTATTCAAAGCCAGCTCAAGAGGGCTCACAAGGGGGTGAGTGGGCTGACGATGACAACCTCTTTGCGAGAACAGGCAGGAATCTGGTGACGCACTAATCGCTGCCTTGTTTTTGTCACTGCAGAATCCCTTGTGTGCCTGTTTCAGAAGCCAACTTTCACCCTTGCTTTGCTGCCACAGCAACACAGAAACCATCATGTGGGAGTGCTGAAAACAGATTTCCTTGTATTACTGAAATCCAGAGATCCAGCAGTAGATGAGGAACCAAGAACTGCTCTTTTACCATCTTGTGGACTCATCAGACTCGAGTCTCAGAGACAAGGCACAATTTGAGGCTCTTCCCCTCACTCAGTCTTCAAACAAACATATGCACACACATTCCTGCCCCTACAGATAATACTAGACAACAAAAATACTCCTGACTTTTCTTGTTCTTTGAGTAAATGACTGTTTTCTCAGCCTTGCCTTAGGCTGACTCAAAGATCTATGAACCTTCACGGCACCTCAGTGGAAAACAAAGACTGATATTGGGATTTGGGCTTGCTTTGCAAAGATGCTCCTGCCTCTTTTCACTTTACAGAAAAAAACCCTGTGAAGGAGAAAGAAAGGCTGTGCAGAACACTGAGACATCTAATTACACTTTGCTTTTTTAACTTCAGGTAGATTTGCAGCTTTCTGACAAGTCTATAATGATATCGTTTTTCATTTTGCATTATAAATGTTAACAGTCAA
The DNA here is from genome assembly GCA_003676055.1 of Chloebia gouldiae. Taxonomy (NCBI): domain Eukaryota; kingdom Metazoa; phylum Chordata; class Aves; order Passeriformes; family Passeridae; genus Chloebia; species Chloebia gouldiae. The sequence continues at coordinate 19,448,299 of QUSF01000003.1, read as the reverse complement.
TACCCCGACAGGTACTGAAACAGGTAATAGGTTGCTGAAATTCTGTAATGTAGAAAATTCAATCTGTGGGTGGTATTTTAAAAGTAGCAGTTTCCTTCCTGTGCTCATAGAGAGGTGAAGGTAACAGCAGGACACTCACTAAAAGCCCACTGCTTCTGTCACACTCTATGCTACAGGCAGAGCACTACTTGGCCACCACAGGAATCCAACACATTTTATTACTATACACCCTCGTAATCGTTTATAACTATTAGTGATACCACCACGTGGCCTATCTTAAAATTGTATTTTCATATAGGAGAAGGAAAGAATGTTTAAGATGAGATATTTATTAAAAAGGAAACAGTTGAATGGGAAGTTTCTAATTCCCTTCAGCCAAGCTAGAACTGAAATGTATGAAAATCAGTCTCCCTTAATTTCACTGCCTCAGTATATTCTTTTACTTGGTTGACTATTTTCCCACAAAACTTTGTGGGTTTTATGCACTACACTTCTTACTCCTTATGCATTCCCTCTTCAACAGAAGTACCAGTTCAGAAACATAAAGGAAAGTGAGGACTAACTTCCTTGCCCTTAAATCAAGAAATCAGAGTTTTCACTTCACATATATCATACTATCTATAAAGTTGCAGACAACTTTATTTCAGCTCCATTCACTTCGGTGGTTTAATTCTAAGTGGCAAGCAAAAATTTACTATACCTGATATTTCAATGACTAGAAGATTTCAGTTGTTGCTCAAAATCAGGAAGGAATATTTATTTATCACCATATGAACATAATATGTTTAAGAATTGAAGTATGTAATCTCAGCAGAATTACAGCAATGTGGTGTGGCTGCTTGAATCACCATCTATGCATAGCATGCTGACTGATAAAAAATTACCTTGATGCAAAATCTTACAGTGACAGAGCCAGAAGCAGCACTCCGTGAACATTCTCCTTTCCCCCGGGCAATCAGACACCACATCCTGGGGGCTGTCAGACAGTTCTAGGAGCAGGACAACTGTACCATAATGGTCTTTGGTCACCTCTAGGTCCACTGAGGTTATTCCCCATGACTGGAACTCCTCAGAGGCTCTGCAGGTTTCACCACCACAAGAAAGCAACAGGACTGCCCTATGCAGGAATCCTACTCTCTGACATTTGGCTTGCTTTTCAGATCTTTCATCTTACTTTGACTTCTTTTCTTTATGGATCAAGTGCTGCAATTATCAGACCAATTTCCAGGAGTGTAAAAAATATATATGCAGTATAAAAATGCTGCACTGAGAGACATAATGAAGAGTTTTATATAATCTGCTTTATGTTGCCAGAAGCAGTCAAATCTAACAGTTCAGAAAAGGTCAATATTTCTCCAGTGACAATGAGGAATACAGTATGCTTTTTTTGGTACTTCTATCTGCAAGCAAGTGATACACTCATACTAGCTTAAAACTGAGATGGAAAAAACATTTCATATATGAAGATTTATGTAAAAAAATCACAAGGCAATTGGAAAAAAAGTTTATGGTCAAACTGTTTCTCTAGGGAGTAGTTGGAAAGCAAAGGGAAAAGTAGACTGATGGAGCAGCATTCCCGTTAGTTAATTAAGTTCAGCTGAATTAATTTATTAACAGATGTCAAAGACAACAAATCATTATTTGTAGGTTTAGAGCAATTTCACAAAGCGATCTTTAAACCTCAGTGGTATGATTTCCCTTTGCTTTCTGAACACTACGAAGCTTCGAAAAATGTAATCAGCCTGCTATCAATGTTGATATCACAATGAAAGTGAAAAAAATGCATAAACCCCTTGGTTTTCTAGGAAAATTGTCCAAGGCAATAAAATTAAGCAATATTATAGTTTTCAAATGTTTCAATTCCAGGAAATTCCAGGAGATTCCAGGAAATCAATCCACAAACACACTGCCTACATAAAACCTCCCTACAAAATTAAGACTCCTGCATTTGATATGCTCACCTCACCTTTGAATTACACCTAAAAATGAAGAGGTTTGAGATTTTAGTTGAGATGTCCCATGTCTTGCAACTGTATGTTTTTTGCCCACTGTCCACTTTAAAAGAGAAAGTAGAGTGGATGTTGTACAATTTTATATAGCAAGAAACACACCTCATTCAAATTGGGCTGCAGTAAGTTATTCTAAACCATGGTGGAAGAGAGGGCTTTCTGAAAGATGTACTTTTAAGAAAACACAGCAAAGAGTTCTGTGGAAAAGACAGACACTAAAGCAGCCTGGAAACTGATATAAAAAGCAATCTGTTTCTTCTCCATACTTAACAGAGAACATCCTCATCAAGCCACTTTTTAAAATCATTTATATTCCATTTCTCCTTTGATGCTTTTATTACTGATGTCTCCTAATTACGGTTTGCACCTCAATTTCCTTTGACATTTAACATGCACATTAAATGCTACCTGAAGGTGAAAGCATCTTACTTAACAGTTCCTATATATGAATATAAAGAATATAGCACCTGAATTACAGCCAATTCCCCCTCCCAAACAACAACCAAGAAAGCCCAACCACAAGCAGAAGCCAGAGCTGTAACAGTGCATTAATTTACCACAACGTCACAAACAAAGGACAGTAGTGGGCAAGCTTTCAATGTACAAATTTTTCTACTGTGAGAGTCCTCCTGTTTTCAATCTGTTACAGCTAAATGCCCATGCTCATTAAAAGCATGCTTTGCACAAACAGGACTTAAAGAGCAATGAAATGCTTACTTTCAAGGAAAAAATGTGGTTGCTCACAAGTCAACATGATACAAGAAAGCAGGATGCAAAAGCAGTATCACTTACCTGTCAAGAATAATATAAATCAAACAAACCCACATTGCTCCGTTGTATTTTTTCCAATACTACCTATAATCTTTCACTTTTAGCCAACTTAAATTGGCTTAGATGACTACCATATCTTGTGTGTCCTTAAGGTTCTTAGTCAATTTAAGCATTGTAAATTACCAAAATTTTAGTAATCCATAATTTTGGTAAATATTTAGGAAAGTCACTTGATGCATGCCTTAGACCTCCTTGATGAATGTAGAAAAGGCTTACTTATTTTATTTCATAAACTAAGGCAGGTAGTAACATTTATGAAATACACAGTACACATGACTTCAGACAACTTACTTATGGGAAAATAGAGGGAAAAAAGCTACATGAGTGAAAAAAGAGCAAATTTAAATCTTTAAAAAAATGTTCTCAATTAACTGCATGAGCATTTGACTGAAGGGATGTTTTTCCTGAGTATCCAACATACAAGAATATGGCACTTCCTAACCCTTACCTTCATCTGCCTTTGTGTCCTGGAAGAGAACAAAAGGAACAAACATACACAATTTTCTTCTGAGGACAGAAAGCGTCTCTGGCACACACACACCAGCAAAGCACACAGAATTTCAAAGTGCAATTTGACTACTGTCAAATTTACAATCACATTTTTTCTCCAAGATACCAATTTCTGGTAAGTACAAACCTAACTGGCCTTATAAGCATGTTAACTTTTAATGGACAGAACTTCATATTCAGCTGTACCAGAACTGCTCTGAGCTACTTCAGCAACAGCACACAGATGCCACCCATTTGGGGACTCTGGATTAGGCAACACACCCCACAGAAAGGATAACATCAAAGAAATTAACCAGTATGGGGGGTCCTTTTCTCTAAAGGAAGCTTGGTTAGAAAGAGCTGGAGGGTCTGCAGATTTGTCTGCAGATTTGTCTCTCTTGCTCTGTAAGTTTATCAGTGCTACTGGAATATCACTATACTGTCTAGATAGAAGGGGAAAAACTCCTTTAAGAATGCTAATACGTACGGGTACTTGAAGCAAAGACATTTATATTTTTAGTAGCCTCATGATCCTTTTCCTCCTCCAATTCTTCAACTTTACAGGAAGTAACACTACAAGGAAAGGACTCCATCTTGGATTCAGGAATCCCAGTTATTACTTTCTCCAAGCCTCGGCTTGTTGCTAAAAAGAGTGAGCATGAGCATATGTCTGCATAGGGGAGGAAAGGAGGGAAATCTGCTATAAATACTGATGATGACCTTCAGAAAGTACCAGATGAGATTCCAATTTGGTTGAGAGCTACTGCATTTTTTCCCAAGAGAAAGATATATTTCCTTCCTCTTCTTATGCCTAACTATCAGCTTTCTGCCCCTCTACATCTTAGCAATATCATTTACATTAAAAAGCAGCAAAAAGTCAAGTTCTTTTTTGGTTTTACTCAAATTGCTGCTTCCCTGATGCTGATTGTACCCATAGTCCTCGTGTGTCCACTCTACAGATTTACATCTCTGTGATAAGTCATGACAGTTGCTTAATTGTCTTTAAATATCAACTTTTCCATAATCCACGCATCCTGATTACCTTGCCAGTGACTATATCTGCAGCAGGTTGGAAAGAACACAAAATTAACACATTTGCTGGTATAAAAAGACAACCAGACATCACAGTTCCACTGAGAAGAAGGTTCTAGCCGCTTAAGCCATAAGAATGTTGAAAAGTGCTGTTTCTCAAGATAAGAAAATATCTAATCAGAAGATTCTTCCCCAGGCAGTTCTAGCAGTGTCTGAAATCAAGTTCAATGTAAGCCACTGTCAAGCACAGTTATATTATAGAGAGCAAAGGCAAAATCTACAATAAAGCATGAATTACCATCAACCTCCTCAACTAACCACTTAAAATCAAAGAGCCTCTCAACTGGCCAGTCATTTTGTATTTGTTAAGATATCAACAAAAATGATGCAAAATATTAAAAGTAAACCAACTCCACTACTGAATGAACTTTTTGAAAAATGGGATGGTATTGTCCTTAAAGAACCAAACATATCCCAATTATTCCCCAACTGCAACACAGGGTACAGCGTCCTTCAACTGACAACAAGAGAGGCAGAGAATTGACTACCCCATTGATTTCTGTTTGTGTGTTTGAGATGGGTTTTAGCCACACAAATTTAAGGTTATCCAGAGCCAGAGGGTAGGTACAGTGCACCTGATAGATGCTCTGTGACAGAACTCAGTCAGTGCTTTGACTAAAATCAAGTATCCACGCTGGGAAATGAGGCTGAACCACTAAAATGTGCCTTCAGGCAGTTTGGGTGGGTTTTTTCAATGGCAGCTGCAAATGTTACTTTACAGATCAGAGTCTCCTGAATTATGTATACAAGATGAAGTCAAACCAGTGATCCTATAAACTGCATTATCTTTTGCTGGGTTCTGCAATTTACTAGTGTGACTACTGAAATAATTAAACCTATTCACCTGATTAAACCATTATACTGACATTCCCAAAGCCCATATACTCTTTATATTTTAGACACAGTTTAATCTACACTCAACCTCAAAATACACAATTATTATAAATTAGCAATACTTTACTGTAGTTTGGATTAAGTTAATCAGACTTTAAACAGATATATTTTTAAAAAATAAAAGAATGAAAATAGCATTTGCCACACCAGATCAGGCCACTACTGTATCTAACATGGTATTTGCCTTCAACATTGACTCGATACTGTGGACTGGCAAAAAAGTGACAAAGTCAGTCTAATTAGAAAAAAAAGTTACAAACATACGTATATGGAAGTAAAAGAATAAAGGATAGTGTAAAGGGCAAAGAGTATTGTCTTAGGTAAAGACATGTAATACACCATGCATTTGTCCAAGAGTTAATGCACTGTTCAAGGTTATAACTCTGCAAGCAGTCCAAGGAACAATTAAGAACAATGCCAAAGTATTCTCACAAGCACTACAAGTGAGAGCAAATTTAGAAATACAAGAGATAATGGTAAAATGACAGATGGGGCTCCGTCTGTCAAGCACTTATATTTGATAAAGTTATTTCAAAAGACCTAATGGAGATGAAAATTTTCCAGTGGGTGCAAGAAGAGACACTCTTCAGATGTAATTCCAGAAGAGACTCACCCGGGGTACAGTTGCAGATATATATATATATATAAAATATTTGAGAAAACTAGCCAGAAAAAGATCAGCTTGCCAGTTAAGCCATAGTGGTATAACATGTACCACACTGGAGTAGTAAGGAAGGCACAAGACAAGGCCACACAGCAGATAAAGAACTTGTGCCCGGTATTAACTTTTATTGCCACTTCACTTCGATGGGTTTTCAACTAACAACCTAACAACTACCAACAACAAAGCCAAATGTAAAAACAGAACATTCTTTGATTAAAAACTGTTAAAACATGAAATATTATTGAAAATAGCTAAATAGTTATTTGCAATAAACTTGGACAGACTTAGCTGTGTGGGGGACTTTCTGAATAAGAGTATTCCACAACCCAAAACATTCTCACAAAATCCTAACATACAATTCCCACTAAAAAGCAGGCAGAAAAATTGAGGTAAAATAATATAATACATTTTTAATATGGATGTGAAATAAAGGCAAAGAAGCATGCAGAGAGGATTGAATTTCCCAGGACAAAGCACAACATACTAAATGGAAAGACTGCCATTAACTACTTCCAAGATCATGATTTTCCACAGACAAAATCTAGAGGTTTCTGTGGCTCTTGGTGAAACTTAGCAATATGATGTACCCAAGTTAATACCTGTGCCAAAGTCCCGTTTTTGGCACTATGAAAGGCAAAGAAAAAATTACCATATTCTGGCAGCTTTATGAGCTTCTTGAAACAAGTCAGACCACTTCCTCTCTACAGAAATTTGATTTGTATACTAAATGAGCTGAGATTCATTGAAACTTTATACATTTTGCCACAAAAAACTCATTCTAATGCTTCTACAGTTCTGAATTATTTCAGCTGTTGGTCAAAACATCACACTGTAGCCAAATACGAATCAATTAGCTCTCTAAATGAAGAGTATCTCTCTGTTCTTATCCAAGCGGTAAGAGTACTTGGATAGTCTTTTTAAAGCTTCCACTCATGCTGCTTTATCACCTAAGTCTTTCACGCTACAACAAGCGCACAAAAAACCCCTACAGATTAATGTTTTGCAAGCAGATTTGCTGGAGAACTCAAGCACCATTAGATACATTTCACTCCATCAACTCAAAAGGCAAGGTGTGCAGTAATCACACTTTTGTGTGACCATAGAATAGGCACTTAACAGACATTAAACTCTTCCCAAAATTAGGAGCTACATACACAAGTTTCCTTTGCTTTTCAGTTACTCTTGCTATCCAGTGGTGGTTTTGTATTAGTGTTTAACAACAAGTGAATCTGTCAGAAACAAGAAAGCAAATTCTTCCATATTCAACTGTCATTCACATCAGCCCTGAGATGCAGGTACAGGTTTTGCTTTTCAATCCCTTATCTAACATATTAATAAATTTCCATGTGGACCGAGAATAAAACTGTAACTACTTTCAATTGAGTACAAGTTCTTTTGCAGCAAGAATGAAAAAAATTACTTTGAAAAGAGTAATCTGTATAAAAATTATCAAGGAATACTAACATACAATTCCTAACTGCAACGTAAGTACAAAAGAAACTGTAAATCTCAAGAAATTAGAGAGTCACTTTTTCCACTCTTTGTGCTGACTTTAGTTTATAATTTAAATACTGAGCCACCTCAGGCCATTTTTAGATTTGGGGTTTTTGTTGCATTCCACTGAAAAGGAAAAACTAAAAACAAAGGAAAATATTTTTGCTGGCCCTTCACTGTACTGTTACCTTTTTTTGTGCTTCTATTCTTCTCACTTGTTCTTAGTAGGAGTGTTTTACATTAGAATAAAGAATATAAAGGAATCTTGTGGGTAGTCAGATCCAGGCCTCTGTTATCAGAAGAAACATGCATCAAAAAAAGTCAAGATTTTCAAGTTCTGTCTTAAAAGAGGTAATTGCTTAGCTTCCACACCCACACAACTGGCTGCCTGCCAGAACCCCACTCCTCAATGGCTACTTCTTTTACCTGCATACTTTTCTCAAGGCCAAACTGTCAAGTGCTATACCTGCCTTAAACAGGTCCTTTTTTTTATCTGCAGAGAATCACTCTTTACGTTTATTTGGAGTCTTATAAAATAACCTGTCACTGACTAACCCTCTGTTTCTTCCTCTGTAACTAAGAGCTGGTACGCCTCCAACTTAGAAATTAATGTTATTGGTCCCTAAATAGAAAAATTTATACTGTAATACAGTTGCTTCATTTGGTAAAGACTCTTGTGAAAATCAAAGCTTTATAAATGTTATTATTAGAAAGGTGAATGAAAACCTACTAATATAAATATTCCGCATCTGTTCCCAGGCTACTGTGCTTGGTCACAAAGAAATACTTTAACAATGCCAAATGTAAAGCAAGATCCTTACGAAACACTGCTAACAGCTTTGTTACTACAGGTCTGGGGACATAATCTGAAAATGAACAACATTATTTTCTCATTCAATGCTAACAGGAGTTTATGTGCAATGTTTACATGTTAGAGAAAAAAGATCCAAAATAGCTTTTGCAACAGTCTATCCATTAAAATCTCAGCTTTGTAGAAAACAACTAAAACAGTCCTGAATGTTCTTTGCAATAGCCATTTCCCACCTCTTAAAAATAACGAGCAAAAGCAGTATAAAATGACAATTTCCCTAACAAAATAAACTGCCAATAAACACAAATAACAAATCCCAACAAATGTAATTCAAGCAAGGGAGGGCAGCAGGTCATATTAACCTGAGGATGGCAGAGCCCAGCCTTCAAACAACCAGCTTGAGTAAGAAACATCAAGAAATCTTCCCCAAGCTCTCCCTACACCCTATTTTTTTTTCCTTTTCTTTCTTTCCCTTCCTTGAGAGTTTTACAAGTACCAGGATGAAGTGTTAGGTCACAGAAAGCTGAAATTCAAAAAGGAACAGAGCAATCTGTACTAGACAAAAACTGAGTTAATTATGCCACAAGGGAAAAAAAAAAAAGCAGGACTGAGCAAGTTTATGTGTAGTGCAAAAGCTAGGTAGGAATGAACATGATACAAACAAAACATAATATTTAATAATTTATTTATTATCTCTAATCATCACACAGTGATGTTTAGATGAGTATTCAGGACCTAAACTGTCTACTTCCTCCTTTCTGGGAAAAGAGGAAAAAACTGAATGTAAGCCAGGTGGCACAAACTGATAGCAAGGCAATAAAAACGGTCCCACATGGCTTCACCAAGATGTGAGGTCAGGCTAGCTGTGACAACCTTTCTGTATAGGTAAATAACACTCACCTCTGATTAAGCAAAAGAGTAAGACAGATTTCTGATTGGGATCAAATACTGCCAGAACAGCTGCTCACCGCAGATACCAGAGGTGCGTGGAACAGGGTAACCACAAACAGCAGATGAAGATGCTTCATGCTCGAGCTGCCCAGCACCATCCCTCATCTGAGTTTATTCCTCCTCCCGCTGAAGGACTGCAGAATGTCAGGTGAGCACACCTCATCCCTCTCTGTGCAGCCAGGCAGTGACTCCAGGTACCAACACTGCTCAATGGTTTTGCTGAAAACCAGTTGGAGTTATCCCACCTGTGGAATGGGGATCTTGTAGTAACTGCTGCAACATCCAATGCTGACTATGCCAGATCAGAAACAAAAATATGGAAATATTTTAAATGTAAGGAGAAAATAGTACAAGGAATATGTTATAAAACTGCTTATCAAATAAAATATAGATGCCAACACATATGGCACTAAAAGCATACAAGCAGGGCACTACCACAGCTCAGTATATATTAAATTCTACATAGCCAGAGCACTGAATATACAGATGAAGTGTGAAATCAGTGTTCCTGAGGCCACAGGCAAAGGTAAAACATCCAAAATTTCTGGCAGTTCACTGGAATCATTGCTGTTCATATTTTAACAATAAAATGCTATGAAAGCAATACAACTCTACTCAAAATAACCTGGCATACTGTATACTTCTTGGCTGTGGTATGGAATTAATTTTGAGGAAACATTTGCTTGATTTCCCAAACAGGTATCCTTCTACTGAAAAAAATAAATAGTAAAAGTTTGACAAGTCTCTCAACACAGAAATCTTTCCACTTTCTAGTCTTAACAGTAGCAGCACCTTCCAGCCAAGTACAACTCAGAAAAACCAGCTTTGAGTGTGGCATAACCATGCTATGTCACAGTTTTTCCTCATTTCCTATTTCACTGGAAAGATGATGGAATCACACTCTCAGTGGTGCTCAGTGATAGAACAGAGGCAGTGGGCAACAACTGAAATAAAGGAGGCTCCCTCTGAACATCAAGGAACACTTTCACTGTGAGGGTGACTGAGCACTGGCACAGGCTGCTTAGGTAGGTTGTGGAGTCTCCATCCATGGAGATACTCAAAAGCTGTCTGAAAATAGTCTTGGGCCACCAGCTCTACATAGATGGTCCTGGCTAAGCAGGGAGATTGGACTAGATGTACCTTCCAAACTCAACGATGATGTGATCCTATCTCTAGACTATTTCAATGTTGTTCCCCAGTTTGATGGATATTATCCTTATTTCCCTCCTTCAACTTATCTCAATATTAACTTAACAAAATGAAAGTCAGAGCAATTGTACTAAGGTACATAGAAGTTGAAAAACCAGCTTTGTCAGAGAAATAGATAAAATCTTCATGCCTGCAAGCTTCTCTCTTTTTCCATTTTCCAAAGTGGTCTATAATGTCATTGTTCTAAGCAATAGAAGCATGTGAATACTATATTCATTTGGATAATACTAGCAAAGGAAAATATAAGGGATTATCAGGTTCTAATTACCACCTGAATAAAAATTAATTGGTTTCTTTTCTGAATGCTTGTGGTTCTGTAGTGCTAAGTGTTTTCAGCATCTCTGTTGGTAATGACCCCATGTACCCAATCTTTAGTTTGTAAATTTTAAATTTACCTCTTTTTTTTTTATTTTTACTTTAACTGGGTATTTGTGCAACTGCAGCTTTCACTGAACTCAACTAGAAGGATAAAGCTGTTGGGTTACAACCCTGTCTATGCACATGGCAGTAAAGACCAGCAAAATACCGTATTCATGGACTTTAATATTTCAGTTGCTCTGGCAGATAAAAAGTATTGAAAAATTTTCACAGTATTACTAATAACTAATATTCCAAGTGAAATGCTTGGAAACATCCTCTGACTCATAATGGTGAAGTCAAGCAGAACTCAGTTTTAAGATGAGGTCAGTGAGATCCAAAAAATGCTTACAAGGTACTTGCTAAAGAGATGAAAATCCAGTCTGTTCCAGTACCATATTGCTACACTTTTGTAGGGTTCATGATTCATATTCAGAACTGCACTCCAGACATTTTTAATCAAACACAGAAGTTAACATATTGCTGTACTTCATTATCTTTCCCTACAAAGTGAGTTGTGGGCACATCTTACACACCACCTGTAATTTCTGCAGCATAACATTCATAGACTGCAGGGCAGAAGGGCCACTTGGAATGATCAACAATATAATACTAAGGAATTTCACCTAGCCCTCACTTCTGCTCTACATACAAGCACCAACTGCAACCATGCAGACCAAGCTACTCACTCAGAGAACAACATGCAGCCATTCTGCACACCAGAAAGGAGAAATGAGACAGCTTCCCTTTACTTTCAGGTCACAAAAATTTGCTTTCCATGTTCAGCAGGTAACAATTATCCTGCTCCAGGCTGAAAGCGAAGCAGACAAGGTAGACTTATGAGATCAAAGCAGTGGGGAAAAATGTTAAAAAATAAAAAAAAAATCAGCAATCAAAGAATCAAATACAGGCTATTGCTGGTGCCTGTAAAAGCTCTCAGAAAGTCAAATAAACACAGATGACTAGCAAGGAAATCTGAAGTTTATGTAACACACAAAATCTTGAGACTATTAGCAAAAGTTATTAAGTGTTCCAAAATCTGTAAACGGCCCCCAAGGAAATAATTCTAAAATAATAATAATAAAAATTAACCAGAAATCACAAATTGCATTTATTCTGGCATAAGACCTGTATATTTCTTGGAATTAAATATCTGTCTTTCTATTAAAAACATCCATGTCTGTTCAAGCTGGGTTTAAAACATGACCAGAAGACATTTACTAGATTAATGCCATTGCTATCGTGTTTTAATTCTTTAAAGATTCACACAATAAAAAGTCAGCATCTGATTCTTAACAGTTGACAATAAGGTCAATATTTTTCATTAAAAAAACCCCCTAACTTTATTCCTCACTCATAATATAAACCAAGAAAGAAACTAAGGAGTTAAAGTGGTTTTGCTGCTGTTATTTTAAACTCCTTTGGGTTTTACAATTTGCAGAGCATGTAAGTTCCTCCACATTGGAACTTTTTTAAAACACCCAAGCAGAGGAATGTCATGGCACCATCATCTGCTATAAGTACAACAGTCAGAGATATGATACAGCAGAGGACCTCCTCCTCCAAATCTGTCACTTGTAATAAGTTATGGTGTAGCCAGGAGCTGGTTGAGACCAGACAGACAGAGAAATCAAAATTAAGAGAATATGTAGAATCAGACATGACCTATATAGAAGTGACGGGTAAGGCTGAAGAGAGCAGTATGATTTATTAGAGGGAGGAGATATGTATGGACAAGGGACAAGGACAGCGCCAATGACTACTCAGTGAAAAGGACAAACAACAGCATAAAACCTTGAGTACTGTTATTAAAAAGCAGCAGTTTTGAGGCAGTATTCAAGCACACAACACACTAGTTTCTTGTTAAAGGTGCTCAGACAGTAAAGACCAAATATGGCACTAAAACCCAGCCACAGCGAATTTAGTTCAGAGACAAAGTCTGCATTGCAAGACTTGCTGGGCAAATGCCACACAGCAATCAGATACTGTCTTTAACCAGAATACCTAAAACAGGTTTTGCACAAGTAAGAAAAATAAATGCTTATGTTTGTAATTCTTCTAACAAATGCCCTTTTCCCCATAAGCTCATCTTTTCTACACCTATTGAGAAAAGCTATTCCATCATACAAACACCCTGTCATTACATCAAGTCCCTATATCTGGGCAATACAAACCCTCTCTCAAAGAGAGATCCAATGATAATTGAATAAAGAAGTTAGCATTTCAAGATAGTGCAAGGTTAAGAAATGATGGGGTAGCATTTTATCTAAGTTTACTTCCTCTATTAACATCCACTCCCATTAAGTCCAAACTATCAACATGAGCTAGTAAACAGTAAACTGCCCCCCAGCTCATACTCGGTACCGCAGGACAGCAGCTCTGAAGCACTCCCGAGCATGCCAGCCTTTAGCAAATAAGGGTGGACACCTTCTTCACTTACCAGCTTAGAACAAGCAGCCAAAGCCAGTAAGACACCAGTATGTACCTTTCATGTCTTCTACTGTGTTTACCTCTTTCAACTATTGCATTATCAGATGAACTTGTTCCCTGTTTCTACATTATGTGCTTTTCTCTGTTGCACAGGCTACAACATTAGAAGGAGTCACAAAGCAGAACTTCTAGTATTTAGCTCCCTGGCAATGGAAAACATTCAAAGCCACAATACCTTGACAGATTACAGCCCAGCAGAACCCCAGTCACAAGCTGAGGCCCTCATGCACTACTGCTAACTACAGATACCTAACAGCCAAGCATAAAGTTACAACACTGGTAAGCAGGGAAAGCCCAGCATCTCCCAAGCACTGAGAGCAAAAAAATGAGACATCTGTTCCGAGCTCACACAGCAAGGCAAAAAAAACTGCACAGCAGCCACCATTCTTCTGAACAGGAGCAGTAGGATGACTGTTTCTTCATTTTCCCCAATGAGTTCACAAAATGTTCATAAGAATCATCAAATCATCCTTTTATTTATTTCAGCTCCATACAATCTGGATGCTTTTCCCAAAAAGCTGCAGCAGTGGGGCGTGGATGAGGGCGAAGAACAGGAGCACAGCCTGCTCACTGCTCTCCATTCAGCCATACCAGCCCACGCTGAAGAAGTTGCAGTTTAGGAGGCTCAGTTGACAGCCAACACAACAGACCACCTAAGTCTGGATGCAACATGTCAAGAACATAAGGGACTGGCCAACACAACAGCACTTGGTAGCCATCAGCTACTGCCACGGCTGTCAAGATAACCAAGCTCCCCTCAAGTATGAACAACAAAGAAACGCAGTGCTCACTACAGCCTCACCTCTGCACATCTCTCGGCGGTACTGAAGGGCAGCAAAATGCCTCATTCCACCTACACAATGAGCATCTCTCACAATGAGCATCAGCATGTACTGAGCAACCAAATCCTTCTCAACCTCCTCTGATGGGGATTAAGAATCTGGGAACCAGACACATGGATTAGAGTCCTTCTGAAGCTAAAATGCAGTTGTATTTCAAGCAACCGGAACAAGTTGAAACACTGCCCAAGTTGTCAGGCATTTAGAGTTATTAGATGGAACAGAACAAACTCATTTAAGAGATGTAGATGTGACATTTAAGGATATGGTTTAGTGATGGACTGTTGTACTAGGTGATCTTAAAGGTCTTTTCTAAATGATTCTATGATTCTTCAAGTTAACATCCTGGTAAGAAAACTTCTGCAATGCACAGCAACAGTTTCCTGCTGAAAACACAGGTCAGAGGCAAGTTCACGTGAACCTGACAATGCATAAAATGTCTCCAGAGTCGACACAAGGATGTGTCTGCACAGTCTCCAGAAAAAAACAATCAGGAAATAACAAAAAAACAATCAGGAAATAAGCAGCTCTCAGCAAAACTCCCTGATAAACTATTCATCTCCTTCATACTTTGGCCTGAGCATGCTCCTTGCTCTATGACAACACAGCAGCACACTGAGGATGACACATGTTAATCTCCTCTGAAAGTCAAGGTCATCACAACAATGTGATGAAATTACCAGCCACTCCACAAGCTGATTATCTACACCAGAACTGCTGGTGATTGAAGTCCTGTTGTCAAAAATTACAAATATGGCAGAAGATTCAACTACGAGGCTACTACTATTCAACTATTCTAAAACTATTCTGAAGGGATGCTTGGAGCGCTTACAAACCATAAAAACAAACAAACAAACAAAAAACCCCCAAACAATCAAACAAACAACAAAAAAAACCAACCAAAAAACCACAAAAAACCCAAAGAAACAAAACAAAAAAACCAATGTGCAAGACACATCATGTTACCTAAACATGTTTTTTTTTGTTGTTGTTGTTTTATATTCCTGATAGAGAAAAATGACAGTATATCAGTTACAAATAAGTATATATGAACAGTTAGAACCCAAGGACCTTCTATGACTACCGAAGAGAAAACTCCACCAGTACTGATTTTCAGTACTGAATTTTCAGTCATTTACAGAGTAAGACATCTGATTCAGCATCTGGTCAATATTTAGGGCATCTTAACCACCCTACTTACCTTAATACAGATAAAATATAAACAGTAGGTCAGTTCTCCATTTTAATAGTAAGTATATTTGTCTGTCTAGAAAGGATATTTTTAATAGTATCAAAGGGACTACCACAAGGTAAAGGCTGAATTGTGTTGAGCTACTAGAATGAGACAAAAAAATTCTAAGTGCTATAGTTTCAGATAAAAGATATAAAGGTCTAATACTAAAGTTCACTTTTTCTGATAAAGTTGGAAATTTGTAAGAACTCCCAATAATAGTATAAGATACCATGTAAACTGCAGGAGCCAGCAATGTTTAATTAGAGGTCTTAGATTGTTTAAAAATCCTGAACAAGGGAGTACGTATACTCATCCACTCAATTAGTTCACATGCTTTCTATCTGCTAGCAAGCAGTTGTTGCAAATCTACCTGCCATGAACAAGAAGGAACAAACACACCTGTATGCATTTGAGAGCCAAAACTGCTTTGAACACAGCCAGTGAGCAGAAAAGATAATACAACTTCTGGTGTTATTGAAATATCCACAGCAACCCAAGGACAAAATTGAAGCTAAGTATCCTGGAGAACACATTAAATTCACAGAATAATGACCACATACAAAGGACAATCTCTGTAAGCTGTTCAAAGTACAGAGTATCATGCCATGAACACGTAACTGAAAATGGGGGAAAATGCATTACAGTTTTACTGCTGTGAGGTAAGCTTTGATTCATACCATATGGCCTTACAAGACAAGCATATGTGCACATCTGCACATGTGTGCATGAATGCCGAGGTCTCCAACCAACTGCAGCCATCCCAGTTTCTTAGCAGAAATAAGAAGACATGATTCCAACAAACAAATACATAGTTTTTCAAGAGTCACTCAAAAAAACTAATCCTATTGACTCACAATTTTTGTCTCAGAAACCTAGCAATTAAGACAAACTGAGACAAACAAAGGTGTGAAGATAACTAAGTATTCTAGCAATACTGTATTATTACTGTATTATAGCAATACTAATTTTGATACTCATATTTGTTTTACTCTTTACAAGGCTTAAAAACCCCCCAAACAAAACCAATCACACTAATATATGAATAATTCATGACAAGGAAAGGGATCAAGAGACTTACAATTAAGCTATTTTAATTTTGCCTATTCTTTTTAAGGTGGTATAAAACACATTGTTTTTTATTTCATCCTCAGGTGAGGTCCACTGAATTCAGAGATACCTCACAAAATCAGAGATCATCAGTTTGGGTGTAAAGCAGCAAAAATATTAAACTTAATATTATACTGTAAGCATGGAGAACATTGAAATAATGCAACTGGTTAGCAAAATTCTTGAAATCAACATTTATCAGTGTTGTCTCACTCTTTGAATTAAAATAATTGCTTCCTATGGTATTTTCTGTGTTGTAACCATAGACAAGTGTTGACTTTTTAAAAGCACCTTGAATTTGAGGTGTTTTATCCTCTGCTGCTTCAGAGCATGAAATAAGATTCTGATGTTATCGGCAATGTCAAGTTTTGTGAGTATGTTTGAAATACAAATTTGTTTACAAGACTATGTTTTAAAACGTAGGTTATCTTCTGTCAAAATGAAATAAAGTTAAAAACTAAGCTCAACTCAGAAGGAAAGGGAAGGTGAAGGAAAGTGCAAGAACAAAAGGAAGCAGGATCTTAGTAATCATAGCTGGAATCCATTCAAACTTCATTTCCTATATAGGAACTTTCATGCTTTCCTATCACCTTTATGTTTTTTATTTTTGCCCCCTTTTTTAAAATCTTCTTAGTTTCACATATTCAGAAAAAAAAGCTTGCCATTCATTTTGGGGACAAGTTGCTGTGTACATAAAAAAAACCCCTCAGATTTAAATATCAGTGTAACAGGTGGGAGCTCTCTGCATTCCCAGAAGGTTGAAAGCAAGCCCAGACTGCTGACACACCACTGTCCTGCCCACTGCCAGGCAAAGTTCTGGCTTTACCCTTTACACTCATGCAAGTGTGACAAAGAAAAGCATGGAACTGCAAGAAGAGGAGGAATAAAGCTGAACATTATTTCACAAAGGTCCAAGCAGAAGCTTCATTATTAAGTATCAATTCATTTAAAGTTCTCTAACCACTGAAGCAAAAATGGCATGAAATAAGAACAAACTCTTGTGTGGGCTTGATTTACTTCCCAGCCCTGACCTAGACAGTGTATTGTCATGGTCATTGCACTTTCTCTTTACTCCTGACCTTATTTTATGCACAACAGACATACCCTCCTCATCCTGTGACTAGAGAACAAGCAACAAGCCTTTCTTTTCCAAGGAGGATACACACTTTTATTCATTTGAACTTTTTATTACTTTTATTATACACTCAAAATGCTGTAAGAATAACTTAGAAGACCGAACTCAGGAAGAGAAAGTGCTGTCCTTTTTGGCCAACATTCCCATCGCCTTCAAAGCCTTTGTGCTGTTAAAAGCTATCCTGAATTATAACATTTGGAGTAATGAAAGCTGCATTTTACTATCTCCAAAATGACACACCAGAAAGTAAGCAATGATCTGCAACCCAATAACGTCGGATACCATTTGTTTATAGCCAGCCCTATGATGCACCAAGGCTCGGTCAGGATGGACTGTTTCGAGTACATCCTTACTAGCTGTTAACCTGTACAGGATTAGGCAGAATGGCATGAACTTACACTGAGGCCATGGGATTTTCTGCCCCATGTCATCATCATGGTAAGGAAACAGTGCTACTCATTTACTTTTCCTCCCATTCAATATATTCCTTCTTGGAAATGCTAACATCACCACAGGCACACAGAGTACATGAGAGAGCTTGGCCAGAAGAATTTAAGCTTTAATATTTCCTCCCCTGCAATCAGGCTAGGGGTAAGGGAAGATGACATTTGATTACCCTGAGCAGCTAACTGATGTAAGACTTGATCCTCAAATGCATCAGATATTAAAAAGCATCTTTGTTTTTGTGCAATCATCTATGGTAAGCAAATATTCTCTACTACTCTGAAGGAACCTTCAGGTCTATCACTTATTAAAGAATTATATCTTGAGAGCTTATGTGCATTTTTTTAAAATTATTTTTCACCAGTTTAAAGCACACTTCAAAGCATGCATTAACTTGCACATAGGAATAACCATCACCTTTCTAGGACTCCACCACAAAAACTCCTCTACTGTCTGCCTAGCTCCTCACCCCTCAAAACTCAAGGCTATTTTTCTGTGCACAGAAAATCTTGAGACAGGACACTACTCTGACCCCCTCTCTAATGACAACATCTGCTGAGAGGGCTCACTCAGCTCTTTATGCAGCAGTAGTAAACCATGTCTTAAAAAAGCCTCAAACAAATGAAAAAACCCCTCCAAGATTCACTGAGAGATTACATACAGGTAAAATTACTAATTAAAACAACATCTTCACCAAGACTCTGAATATAGCTAAAGGGTGGCATGTAGTTTTGGCTGAGATAAAGCTTCATAGAGCAGTTTAAGTATTCATATATCCAACCTCAAGGATGGCCTTATCAAATGTCTGGAAAAACAAATGGTTTTTAACACGAACTTTAGTATGGCAGATTGTCTTCCTTCAACAACTGATTTTTAAAGTACTTCTACTAATTTAATATTCTAAAGCCCACTGCAGTTACAGCTTACAGCAATAAGCAAATTTGAAATTCATCCAATTTTAAGTTCTAGCTCCCACTGCTTCAGGCTGCTTGAAGCAACTGTATTATTTAATTTTCATGTAACATGCTAACAACAATATTTACATTGACTAAGTTTAATGCCATAGTTCCCTCTACAAAGTTTTAACTAGCAGTATTCTAAAGAATGAAATAAAAATTCCTTTGTTTTTATAAGACAGTTATCTTTTGAAGAAAATGAAAATGTAACAGCCCCCACACACAGGTTCACCACAAAACAACGAAAACACAGCTCTCATTTCAAACATGTGTTCCTGGCTCCTGTAAATCATATACCATGAACCTAGAGACTGGCCCAAGCTTAAGTTACATGCCAGGACTTCAAATGCCGAAATAAGCTGTGAATACCGCAAGAATATTCTGGGTAATAGCAATAAAGATAAGAGATCAAGTATATTGTTGTGCTTCACTGTGTCTGTCAATGTTATTACCCCAAGTAGCCTTTTTAACTGCTGTAATATTTGTCCAGGTCAGCACACTACTCAGCAGGTTTCAAAACCTGCCAGGACCACAATGCAGAGAACAGTAAAGAAAGCTCCCATCTTGAGCTGACGGCTCCCACTCTGAACACAGTGCAAAGCCTAGACAAGTTTATCCCCACCTGCCCGGCAGTGTGCTCCTGCCCTTGTCCACCTCACCCCCTCCACCTTGTCCCCTCACCTCCTGTCTCCAGAGCTCCTGGATACATTCATTTCCCTAGCAATGCTTGCCCAATTCAAACAGAAACAAGAAAAAGCCATGAACACTCCCTAGCACACTTTCCTGCCTGTCATCAGCAAAAACAAACCAAGCCATTCAGGATATGAGAGTGCCAACACAGAGATAGAAGGAAGGGTAGGATAAAGAGTTAAAAGTTCTTATCTCTCACCTGACACTCTAGTCTTGGAGACATCAATGCAAAAGTGCAGTAGCTAAGGACAGTAAGGCAATGAGCTGAAGGAAGATGGGAATCACTCTGGTTGGCACATCAGAGAGGAGTGACCAGACACTGACAGGCATCATGCGCCAATCACGTCAAATCCTGTGCGGACAACTGCTGGCAAAACTTAACTCTACCAGAAGACTATGGTAAGTGCCAGTACTGCCCCCGTGTTTCTTTAGCATTCAAATGAACTAAAATACATCATTTCCTCTCAAGCCATTTAGAACACTCAGAGAAAAGGTGACTCCGGTACTAACTCACCTGTTCCCCTACAACTGGGAGAAACACTTGTGAGTACTTGAGTCATTACAGTACACTTGAGCTGAAACTATGGATGGAAGTCTGTTTAAACTTCCATGCAGGGTACAAACTGGAAATCCTGGGCAGGGACAAAAACCAGTTTTGACAAGAGAAAGGTGCAACTGAAAGTGCCTCAAATCATCTGCCAGCATCCACATCCAGGTCTGCCAGTATTAACTGTATAATGAAGTTCTTTTTCTACTGTAACCAAATCGGTTTTTCAATAAATTCTTTATGCTTTTATTTTGAGCAATGGAATGGGGTAATATTTCCAGATAAGAGCAGTGTCCTTTAAGTAGTAACTTTTAAAACAGTTACCTTTCTAAATGCTGTGCCTTACGTCTTATGCTTTAGTTCTACAAAGAAATGTAATCCTGCATCAACTGGCACTGCTGCCATGAAGTCCTGGTTTTCCCATACCAGCTCCTCCCAGCCCTTTCCTGCACCAGCAAGAGTATTTGTGTAATTTCTGCTGAATCCAGTCAGGGAAATGATCCAGGTGAAGACTGAGCTGATGCATACAGGAGTTTTCAGTTGGATAACTTCCTTGATCTGGTTTACCACATTGCTACACAAATGCCAGTGTGAGAAAACAAAGATGAGAGTAACGATGCAATTTGATTCAGAGTAAATCAACCCCTGGAAATACAAAGCTAATTAAAAACATGGCAAAAATATATAGACAAGTCCAAACAACTCTACATGCCTCCTTACTTGTTTCTAAACTTTTCTTTTTGTTTATTTACTCTTGGGAGTGAAACACTTAGGTTCATAAGCATAATGTTACAAAGAAAAATGGTTTAGAAATGTAAATAGACAATAATTCATTTGAGTCTTGAAAAGCACATAACCCAGCCAGGTAATCCAAGAGTGTGTTCTTTCACATAGTTTATTACACTGTATATATTCAATAGCTCAAGGGCAAGCCAGAGGCTAACACAGAGGGAGGCAACATCGAGGGAGGATTCATCTGACTAAATGGGAATTCAAATAGTGTTGTGTAGGCTGCCATGCTCGTCAATGAAGATTCACACAATGGATATTCATCAACCCAGATGTGCTTACTCCAGGTGACAGGAATGATATCTGGCTCCATTAGGTAAGATTAGATCTTCTTGTCTGTAAAAGGACCGTGGGCAACTCACTACAATGCAGACACTTGAAGACAGAAGACACCCAAGTTAGACGAGATGCCTCCCATCCTGGATGCAAACTGCATATCCCTCACATGAGGAGTACTTGATCTGTGCAGACTGAGATATGAGATATTTGGATCTTAATCTTCCACAACTCTTCACAGTATGGTGAACAGCAAGAGGGCTGGAGAAAACTGCTGATACATTAATTTCCTTGCAGTAGCAGTAAAAATGCAGCTTTTACCTTAATTTGGTGCTGTCTTCTTAGCAAGTCTCACAAAATCGCCTGAGAAATACCTGTTGTTGTGTTAGTATATGCCTTTGCTTACAAAGGATAAAAGACACGTTTCAATAATGACAATCACAAAGGTGGGATGAAACAAGAGGAAGAACCCAATACCACTATCACTTCTGTTCATCAATGCAGGAAGAAAGGCTCTGTTTTCTTTAACAAAGCAGGAGTACTTTATCTACTTCTACCTCTTATTTATCTCAGCATTCATGGACTGTCATGGTGAGCTCCCCTTTACTGCTAAACACTGTTATTGTATTATACCTACCACATAGTACAGCAGCTCCAAGCAGTCCTGCAGCTACGACTAACTGGAAGCATTATGCACCTCATTGGATTCAGCTTCTTTGTTGTCCCCAGGTTGAAAGGATGCTGCTACTTCCTTCCCCTTGGCTTCTGCTCCCTGCTCCATTTCCTCTCTGCTAACTTCAGCTGCCACTGTGTCTCCTCAAAGCCCTCAGGGCAGAGAGGCTGAGGATGGCCCAAACAAGGGACTCAAACTCCAGCAAGGCCCAAATGGTGCCCTCTATCCTTTTACATGCTCCTGCCTCTCCATCTGAAAAGCACCCACAAGAGCAGGAGCTTGCCATGGCACAGTTCCCACTCACAGCGACAGGGAGGCTTCACCTGCCAATGCATGAGGTGTAAGATAATGAACAAAGACAGGAATTCACTCCCTAGGATGCTGCCACTGAATGGCACAGGCAGTGACAGCTCACAGAACTGCAAAAAGTACGAGTAGGAACAATTAAAAGATAGCTTCAGTGTTGGATTTCCAGGGACTTTTGTGCCCTGCCTGCATAAACTGCTTGTCCTCAGAACATACTTTTATACCCACTGCAGCTCTCTTTAAATATACCCAATCCTCAAGTAGCTAGTGATGATCCCAAAGTAATAGGGAGTCAAATTTAGAGACTATACTGTACATAAATTAATTTTTCCTTCAGTTTTTCCTTAAGATCTGTTGCTCTTCAAGCTAGCAAGAGTGGCATGGGTATATCTGAACAGAACATCAGCATTTTACAGAAATGAAAATGCTGCTCTATGTTGGAACATACTTAAAAATACTCCTTTCAAGGGCTCAGACATGCCATTATGTCAACTGTGATTCTGTCTTACTATTTTAAAGTGGAAGATTCAATGCACTTAGAAAAAGCAACAAGAAATTACAGTATGCTCACATTCTTATGCCTCTGTATAAAAATACATATATATTTTCCAGTTTCTAATAAAACTAAAAATGGTATTTTTAAAAAGCATGTGTATAATGATTATTACCCATGCACAGCAAGCCAGATATTACATTAACTGAAAGCATAATGTAAACCAGCCTTCAGAATAACGTTTCTGGAATTTCTGAAGGAAAAAAAGAAAGCACTCAGTTCTCTCTGGCACTTCCTAAAACAAAATGTTTTAGTGTACATTATTAACATGTATTATATTAGTATCATTACACTGATTTTTTTTCTCGTAAATACAACCATTTACAGACACTTCTTGCCTCCCTTATTTTTGGTCCCTGGCATGTATATGGTAAAACCACTGGGACCTGTGGGAGAAGCAGAATACCAACACCATAGTTCTCTCAGAAGGTGCCTTCTTTCTTTCTATCTAAAGGCAGAACAGATATATATACTGGAGCAAAGGAAAATTGATCTTACAAAAAATGCAGCTTGCATAAGGTAATGAATGTATAAGCCAACAGAAATACTGAAAGTGCACTGTTTTGATTTCAAGTTGCATGTTTTTCTGAGAGATTACTTAGTTTGCCTTTGTCTGGAAGAACAAAGTTCCTATAATTTAGTTCTTATAAACTGAATTGTAAGCTTGAGGTCCACAAGAACTGTACTGATCCAATGTACTGGCATTTGAGATATGGAATAGAAGCATCGCTCCCAACCACACTACTATTCAGTGGTGAGCCTTCAAGCAGGGCTGTTAAAAAATGTCATTTAAGCTCAACATCTAACCTGCCAGGTACAGCACATTCCTATAGTGACATGACCAAAGCGTTGCATTTCCTTGACATGCATTTCCTTCTTGATTTTCTTCCTGTGCCAAGCCTGGTTTTGTCCACAGAAGACAAGAGTAAAGAACTCATCTGAAGTCTGTAGTAACAGGAAGTACAGTGACATTTCTGTTCCATTTCCTCCATTTATCAAAATCTCTGGAGATTTCCGATATTTAAAAAAAAATCTAAGGGCACAATTCTTCTTCCTCTGCAGCACACAAATACATACAGCCAAGCTTCTGTTAACCATTACAATGAAAAATTGTA
This sequence comes from Chloebia gouldiae, assembly GCA_003676055.1. Classification (NCBI taxonomy): domain Eukaryota; kingdom Metazoa; phylum Chordata; class Aves; order Passeriformes; family Passeridae; genus Chloebia; species Chloebia gouldiae. Next base: position 19,424,344 of record QUSF01000003.1, on the reverse strand, counting down.
AAATTGCATTTCATTGCTACCAGAAACTTTTATTTGAAACCATTCACTTAGCCAAAAGTTGATACAGCCGTCCGTAAAAGATTCATGAACCCAGTTTTAGTCTCAAGCAGGAAAAGGCATCAGTGCAGTGTTAAGAAAAAAAAAAGACAAAAAATAAGGAGAGAGGGAGAAACACATGGCAATTAACATTATCTGAAGACACAAGTGGGCAAAAAAGACACAAGTAGACCCAAGGGAAAAGCCAGCCTATGAATTTGTCACTTCACGAGTGCATACATGCATTATTAAAGGTACCTAGAATCACTTAGTGCAAGGTATTGCAAGACAAAAGGGTGAACATAAATGCTCAGGAGAAAAAGACTGCAGTTTTAAACCCTCAGATCACCTAGGTAACTTGTTCATCTGACTGAGGGAAATCAGTTACTAGGCATTTGCAGGCATTAGTAGTTCAAGACCAACATGAAAAAAACCAAAACCTAGTGCTTACCTGGATCTGATAATTGATAAAATCAATAAACACCTCATCTTCATTAACATTTTACAACACTGTCTAGTATGGAGTAAACAACTGGCTCCTCCACTAAAATAAAGCAACATCTTTTTTACTGCTTTAAAGCAATTTAGCTTCTACTCTGAGGAGTCCATTTGTGGTCTCAGTGAAATAAACCTTTGGATTTGATGGTCATTAGTTATTTGCAGCTGAATGAGAAGAGACAGTAGTAAGGCAGTGCAAGAGGAAAGACTATAAAGACTATTTCTGCATCATCTAAACTTTAGCATAATTGTTCTAACTGCAAGCATGGGATAATCAGTTTAAAAATAAACAAAAAACCCAGAACTGGAGGGTCTTCTCAGAGCTGTTACTGTGCTGTCCAGAAAAGCAGACTTTGCAGAATGTCCAGCTGAAATTAGCTGACAAATTGAAGCTGCGACGTTAGCTTCCACAAAGTAACAGAATGGCAGCTTGCAGGAAGGCAATTCCAAAAAGCAGCACTCAAGCATCAACCCTCCTGTCCTCCATGCACACAGATGGGAAAAACACTGCAGATTCTGACTAAGCAGCAACATCTGAATTTTTACTCACCATCAAATTGAAAAAAAATTATCTACCTAATCTCATTCTGGGATTGTGAAGACGAATATCCTGGGCATATTCGTCTACTGGTAGGCTAGTAGTTGAATTGGGTGCTATTTATTACTCAAATGTTATTTTATTATTCATAACTTCTTAATTTTGGACAACTAATAAAATAGGAAGACCAACTGAAACACAAGCTGAAACCATACACACTGCAGCAGACAAATATAATGCCAGATTTTGGCACTAAAACAGAATATCCCAGGATTTCTCTAAAAAGACCACCCTAGCAGTTATACATGAATGATCCTCATCTTCTACTGAGAAGCAAAGTTTACAGGCAATAACGAAATTTAGTCCCTTCCCAAATTTACACTTTATGCCTACATTTTCCCTGGGTTAATGTTATATCTTCATATAACTCTTAAATTCCTATTCGCCAGAGGTCTGTTAGGTTTTACACAAGACCTATTAATATGAAAAAACATGCACCATATATTTTGTGTACACACCAAACAAATAACCAGTGCCAATAGGAATTCAGCTTAAGGGTTAGTTTGGAGGCTTATTTGTTTCTTTTAATATTTGCACACATTCATTTCAGCACTAGAAGAAACTGAAGTTCTGCAATACCTGTTAGAACAATTAGAAAACCCAACCAAAACCAAACAAAAACCCCACAAAACCGTAATTCAGTCCTCATCTGAAATACCTGTCAGGCTTTATGCACTTGAGAGAAGTTACAGAGGTAAAGGTCCTAAAGGGTACCTTCATGGACATCTAGCAGCCTCACTGCTGGAGTTCCAAGCACCAACACTGACAAAAGCAAACTCATCTGTGAGAATTTTACCCTATTAAAGCAAGTACGTTACTGAGATTAGAGGGTACCTCTGTGACCTTCACAGGCCACAGGAGATCTGCATAAAAAAGTAATTCAGTTTTCTAAATACGGTGCTAAGTGCAGGGTTTAATAACCAATACTTCCATATTCACAAATTACGTAATCAGTCTGGCTGAGAATTTGAAGCTGGGACTGTCTGAACATATGTCTGAGACCAATAAAGAAGAGAAATGCTTGATGCAAAGCATCCCTCCTCATCCTTTCCTAATCAGAACACTGACTACAAATGCCACCTTCAAAAAGCTCCAAATCCAAGGCCTTTTTATTTGGCTTGTTAACAGAGAGGTGGATCATCTTAAACAAGTCTCACTTGATCTGTCCCACCATGAGGAGGGGTCTCCACCCTACTCATGTAACCTGTCCAACAACAAATACTGCAGCTGAACCAATTATTCCCTAATGGCATGTTCTGGTTTTCTAACCTCTACCTTTATTTCAATCACTTGGTTTTCAACTAGTCTATTCATTCACAGCCACAAAGGAAAAGACAGTCATGTGCAAACATCCCTGAACTTTGGCAATGGCCCTTTACTTCTACCTACAACTGTGACCATGGTACTAAAAGGGCAAGAGGGAAAACCAGCTAGTTTAGGTTTTACAACCATTTAGCACTTACTGTGCTGTGAGTATACAAACTGGGAATGTACCTAGTACTAAAACTCTTTTCCCCAGAAAATCATCACACCTGATGATCAGGATTCAAGGCTACAAGCTGGCATCACATAAACTTTCAAAAAAAGATTCACAGTAACGAGGTGGCAATTAGGAAGCAGAATATACTTTGATACAAGATCAGCTCTACATATCCCGTTGTACCAATGTACATGTCCAAAGAATAAAGACTGGGCTTCTAATCAGGCTTTGGAAAGTGATATTATGAAAACTCAGATGTTCTTACGCAGAAGACAAAATTAGACATTTCTATTTCGATAAAGATATTCTCAACTCACTGACATATCTGTTATTACTCAAATAATCAGCCATCAGTCTTCATGTAGATGTACCAGCTACAGACAAGCCTTTCCATGCCATCTGAATTGAGCCTGACAATAGAAGACAAAATCAGTTGAAAGGCACCAATTCTACCAATACCTCACCACTTTGATTACATGAAGGAGATTTACCATATGATACAAAAATTATAGTAGATTTTGATATTATCTTAGTATCTGAAGTGCTAACATCATAGGCCACACACAGCTCTGGTTTTCTGGCATGCTTATCAATAAATTCAGTATATCCCACGTTCAGTGGCCTTTGAGTTTCAGTTAGTGGTTCTTATTCCAGAAAAGCTAATTTTTTTTGTCCTTTAAAAAAGGCTGAAGCTAGTACATTTGATGTCAGATTGCGTGGCATGGTAGGTTTTCCTACAAGACACCTTTGCCTTTTGACTACTCTGTGTGTGAGCGCATGGCCACCCAGATTCTACTTAGGGTACCTAAATCCAACCATGAAAGAAGGAAATCAAAAAGGTTACTTTCAATGTTTTATTTATTGCAGCAAGCATCCCTTACTGATTGTTACAACCTGTGTGAGATAAGGAAAGCTCTGAGGAAGCAGGACATAAGCAGACCCTTCACATGGTGCACATCCACCCCAGTGCAGTGGGAAGGATGCTGCCAGCCCACTGCCCTGAAGGCTCAGCCAGTGTATGATTGCTCGTCCCAGACGACACATTTAGCCATTTGACAATACATACCACAAGGCCAACGCTGACCACAGGGGAGGATGCATTTCCTTCTAACATGTCTTGTACCCCTATGTGCACAAGTTTTCTGCATTCTGACATGCCCGTGGCCCCAGCAGGCGCGATGCCGCCGCAGGATCCCTGTTGGAGCCCGACGAGGGGCTGCCCTCTGCCACCAAACGCAAGGCCAAGGGCGAGGAGGGCACGGCGGTGTTTCCCCCTCGCCGAGATGCCACACGGGGGCTGGCAGGAGGGCAGGTGCACCCCGGCGGCCGAGGGGCTGCCACACCACGGCACAGGAGAAGATCAGGCTTGCGCAGCCCAGGGCAGGACCCGCAGCCCGGCACAGGAGCATCAGGAGCTGCTCCAGGTGGCCCCGGGCGCTCGGGCACTGGCTCGCTGCGGCTTCTGCGCCCGCCCGGGAGAACGCGGAAGACGACCCTGCCCGGGCAGGGAGCGTCTCTGCCCGGCTGCCCAGGGGCAGCGGTGACAGACCCCGCCCGGCCGGCGGGAGCCACCGCGCCGAACAAAAGGCCCGGCGGAGGCCCGGAAACGTCCCGGGGCCGCGGCCGAGCCGCGCCGTCAGCCCAGGGGGCGAGCCCCAGCCCGGCCGCCCGCACGGCCTGCGGCCGCCGCTGCCCCCCGCCCGCTTCTCGCCGCCGCGTCGGGCCCGGCAGCGGCCACGGCGAGGAGACGGGAAACCGGGGGAAAAGGACGCAATGCAACAGCTCCGGCGGCGCCGAGGGACGGAGGGAGGAACGGAGGGGGCAGCACAATGAAGCCAGCGGAGCCCCTGCCCCTGCCAGTAACAAAAGCTCCCCAGCCGCGGGGCTGCCTCCGCTTCTCCGGGCTGCGGGCTCTGCGGCGGCCGGGAGAAGCCAGGAGGGGTCTCGCATCACCGACCCGCTTCCCCGCCGTACCCTCGGTCCGGCCCCCGCACAATGCAGCCCCCGCCGCCCCGGGAACCGCCGCACAAAGCGGGCCGGTCCCGCCGCCCATCCCGCACCGACCTTGAGCCGCCTCGGGCGCCCCTAAGGTTTTGGTCACCGCCTTCCACACGTTGCAGCCCAGCAGGCAGAGGAGAAGCGCCGCCGACCTGCTCATTTCCACCCGCCGCCGCCAGCCGCCGCCAGGGAGAGAATCGCCGCCGGAGCCGCTGCCCGGAGGAGGAGGAGAAAGAGCCGCATCAGGGGCTGGCCCGCTCCGCGCCTCCCTCCATGTTGCCGTGCGCTGCCCCTCCTGCTTTCTCCGCCTGCTGCATTGTCGTCCCGCCGCTGCGCCCCGGCTCCGCGTCCCGCGCTGTCCCCCCGGGCAGGCGGGCGACAGAGGCGAGCAGGAAGGAAGGGGAGGCGGGAGAGCTCGGCGGCCCCGTTGCCTGTCCGCTCGGGTTTATTCTTTAATTCCGCTCCCGTTTATCCCCCCCGCTCTCCCCGGGGGAGCGGCCCGGGCTCCCCGCCCGCCCCTTAACCCTTGGCGGCACCCCCTGCCCTGCCCGCGCCCGGCGGCGCAGCGCCCCCTGCCGCCCGCGGCCCGCCCTG
>QUSF01000003.1:19375157-19418740 GCA_003676055.1 Chloebia gouldiae | reverse complement strand
CGGGCCGGCGCCGCGCCCGCCGCGGCCGCGCTCACCTGCCGCGCTCACCTGCCGCGGGGGGCCGGGTCCCGCCCGCTGCCCGCCGCCCGCTCTCCCTCCCTGAACGGCTGCAAAATGGCCTCCCCAGCCGTGCCGGCCCCGCTCGCCTCCCGCCGCAGCCAGCGGGAGGGCCGAGGGGGAAAGCGGGCGCGGTGGGCTGCTCTTGGCTCGGCTGGGACGAGCCGGGTCGCGCGGTCCCCCGCGGCCCCGCTGCCACGCGTGACCTCCGGCCGGGCCCCTGCCGCTGCTGGAGTATTTAAAGCTAATTTCAAAAACAAAACGAACTAAGCAACCACAAAACAACAGCAAATGCATCCATCTACTGGTTTTAATACAAAATAGCTTTTAAAACGCTATAGCAAACTGCACAGGAGCGGTGAACTCTGGGTTGGAAATCGTGGCACTGAGGGCTGAGACCGGGCACGGTGCCTCCCGCCCCGCGCCGTGCGGAGAATGGCAAGGGTAGCAGCGGGGACGTTCTGCCGGGGGCAGGGTACTCTCCCTGGGGGCTTTCCCACTGGGGTGGTTTGCATCTTCCCTAAGAGCATCTGTCGGCTTGCTTTCCTTCAGGCCAGCGGAGGCAGAGCACAAGGGCACAGCAGTCACTCCTCCCTTCCAGGTCTCTCCTGGGCATTACGCGTCCTAAGGGAGGGGGAAAAGGCGCTCCTCATGTTTCCTCCAGCACGGAGATTGCTGCTCCAGACAGCTATTATGGCAAGTCTTTACACAGCTGTGCAAAGCAAAGCCTCTGCCCCACTGCCTCACGGATTTCCCACGATCTGCTCTCAAACACTGCCAGTGTTTCAGTTGGCGTCTAAGACTGAAGTCTATACCTACAAATTTAATCTCTCACTGAGGTGCTCTAAAGTTTCAGGATTTATTTGTAAATCTGTTTTAAAATAAAATTTTCTAATAAAAATATGATGTATTATAGATTGATTTTTAGAAAGCAGTACAGTTGTTTATTTTGTCATTTCAGTATTTGACCAGAGTAGCTACATCACAAGCTACAGGTTGTTTATTTTATGAATTTTATGACATTCTAGTACCCCAGAAGTGTTAAAACTGATTTAACATGTAATTTTCAGACACGCTCCAGTTGATTACAACATATTTCACTGTTTTCAAATACATTTTCTGAGAGTTGATAAATACTGTGTAGACATGCAACTTCGTCCTTTTATCCCGAGAATTTGGAGGATTTATTTGTAAAGTTCAATCCCATAAGAAAACTAAGTACAAAAAGGCCATTCAGTTCACAGAGAAGACTAAATGAACAAATACAGATCATGTGATCTTACTCCTGCTTGTCATAAACAAATATTTCAATATTGTAAATTCATGGCATGTCTTAAGTCTGGGGCAATATTTTCCTAAAGAAAGGATGTTGGCCATGTGGCTAATAATATAGCATTTTTTTTCTCCTTTCTCTGGATGTTCATGAACCTAAATTGGCATACGTAGAATGAGCTCAGAGCTAGAAACTTATTTAAAACCTAGTTCTGTCTATAAGGAAAGGTAGAGCATTTTGTTACAAAGAGTATATTTTCCTGAATATAGTTGTATTTTTTTCACAAAAAAACCAAACAGATACAACAATTCTTGCAACATCAATGAATAACACATAACGACTAAGGCTGGAAAGAAATGAGATATTGCACAGAGAAATCCAAGAATTCAAATGGTTTGGCCTGGAAGGGACTTTAAAGATCACCTGGTTTCAATTCCTCTGCATAAGCGGGGACACTTTCCACTAGACCAGGTTGCTTAAAGTCTCATCCAATCTGGCTTTGAACACTTCCAGGGATGGGGCATCCAAAACTTCCCTGGGCAACTTGTTCCAGTGTGCCACCATGCTCACAGTAATGAATTTCCTCCTGCTATCTCATCTCATCTCATCTCAACCTACCCTCTTTCCCTTTAAAGCCATTCTCCCTTGCTTTATCACTACATGCCCTTGTAAAAAGTCCTTCTCCAGCTCTCTCATGCAGCTCCCTTTAGGTACTGGAAGGTGCTGTATGATTTCCACAGAGCCTTCTCTTTTCCAGCTGAACCACCACAGCTGTGTCATCCTGTCTTTACAGGACAGGTGTTGCAGTCCTGTGATCATCTTCATAGCCCTCTTCTGGACTCCTTATCCCAGGACTGTTCAGAGTACTCCAGGCAAGGTCTTGTGAAAGGAGAGGGCAGAATCCCCTCCCTCATTCAACCTCCTGGTCACTTCTGGTGATGCAGCCCAAGGTACAGCTAGACCTCTGAGCTGCAAATTTTGAAAGCACAAGCTTTCAGAGTGCACAGTCCCCACATTACCTTTATTTCAGCCCAGAAAAATATTTTTATCCTTACAAACTATGCTGGGCTTGTCTCTTACCTGAAAAGGCTAAATTTATATATATAATTACATGGTAACACTCTCATAAATGCTGCTATTCATGTAATGAAACTGAGCTATTCCTCCAAATAGCTTCTCTTGAAATGATCTTTTCTTTGTTGCCCCAGTGAGTGCTGAAGCATCTAAGACTGACATACTGGTAATGCCATTGATTCCTGGATGAAAACTGCCTGTGATACAAGGGATAGTTGATATCTTATAGCTCAGTTCAAATCCTCTTCAGACTTAAAAAAGTATAAGTTATACCCCAGGCACATTTCCATGCCTTATTTGCTGATACTCATTGGATAGATGCCCTTAAGGAAAAAAAGGAGACAATTTACTGCAGCCTGAGAAAACACCATAGGAGCAGTGTCAATAAATAACATTAATACAATAAAATGACCTCAGTCAGGCAATAGTGAGAGCTCAATTCTAGTTTGGGTCATACATGAGCCAGCAGAGTGCTTTTAGAGCAAAGAAGGTGAATGGTATCCCAGACTTCCTTATTCAAAGCATTGCCAGCAGATCAACAGAGGTGATCCCTCTACTCAGTGCTGGTGAGGCCACACCTGGACTGCTGTGTCCAATTCTGAAATCCTCAGCCCAGGACAGACATAGACACACTGGGGAAAGTCCAATGAGAGGTCATGAACATGAAAAAGGGACTGGAGCATCTCTCCTATGAGGAAAGGCTGGTCAGCCTAGAGAAGAAAAGGCTCAGAGGGAATCTGATCAATGTGTATAAATACCTGAAGGGAGGCTACAAAGAGGATGGAGCCAGGCTTTTGTTAGTTGTGTAAATTGTACAAACACATTTCAAAGAGTTGACTATTCAAGTAATGAATACTAGCATACTTAGAATATGAGTACCTATTGCACCAATCATTAGGAACCAGACACATTCAATGAGTCCCTTGGAGACTATATGGATTAGTTTGCAGGTAGGCTTACAGTTAAAATTTCCAATTTTTAATTCTCCAGTATTCAGGCACCCTTGAAAGGTATGCTGAATATGCTTAAGCAAAAAGTTGAGCTAATTAGCGCTTTTCTGTTCTTACAATGTCTACTACTGTATTTCTTGTGGTATTATTTCCACATAGACAAATATACGTTATGAAAGCAGTGCTTAGACAGCCAATGACAAATCTATGGAGGATTAACAGTTAAATATTTAATATATAGCAAATTAATTTTATGACCATAAGGTGCAAATATTTATGATAAGGACATAGCTCTAGCAGGCTGTTATCTAGCCTTTCTGGTTGGCAGTAGCAGTGTGTGCATTTGAGAATTGCTTTGAAGTACTTTTATAATTTCTATAATAGTCCTTGTTTACTACTAGTGCACAACTTAGTTTACATATGGAAGATCACACAAACCTAAATAAAAAAAAAAGAAAAAGTGAACGTCAGATAAAAAGCCCTGAAGATTATTTTGCAGTGCTCCTGGTAAATTGAGCCAGCTACAGATTATGTGGTATTAAACATTTGACATGAAAATTATAGAAGCTATTTAGTCCTGGATCTTTCAAATCAAAAAGCAAGGTTTTATGACCAGGACAACAATTACTTCATATTCTTTTGAGAAATCTAGCAGTGATTGAGTGCTACTGTTGTTTTAATTGTAGCCATGCTGAGCATGGATACCAAAACATAATGCTGTCTTTGGCATAAATACCTTTCACCCTGAAGATCTCAGATAATTTCATTATTGGCATACACATGCTATGCTATTAATATGAGACTCAGCTACTGCCTACATGTGCTCATAAGGTAAAGACGTGTCTCAGAAGACCTAAGTGTTTGTTTACACAGGGAAGCCAGTGTGTAACAATTATGTGTGAAATACATCCCCGTACCTGACTGTACATTAAATCCCTTAGTAGACAACTGGCTGTGGACCAGCTCGAGACCTCAATAAATATTAGAGCCAAAAGTAGCTTTTACTGCCCTATTTCTATATTAAATAAAATTATATTTATCTTATGGGAGCTGCCAGAATAGGACTAAACTGAGATTAAAAAAAATCTGTAAGCATTGCATAAAGGTTGCAGAGGAAAAGCTAGCAGGGAGTCTTGAAGTTAAAATGGGTTTGGGGAGGCCAGGCTCAGCAGCTGAGAAGGGACTGGAAGCTCTGAAGCAGGGATGAAAGGATGACTGAGGAGTTGGTGGGTTTGGGGACAGGGGAAGAAAGGATGACAGAGCTTTTGGGAGCTATGGGAGATATCAAAACATTTTGTGACAGGAAAGGGGATTTTTCAACCTCTAAGGTAGTTCTGTTTTCTAGATTATCTTAATTTCTGAAAGGTGAATTTAAAACAAAAAAAAAATACTTGAGGGTCCCAGATGAATCACTGACTTTGAGAGTTAAGGTTTTAGTAAGAACAAAATAAAATTGTGAATAAGAAAAGGCAACAACATGCATACTAAGGATTATTATAAGGTTAACAGAGACTATAATTAAAAATCCTTTAAAATTAAAGGATTAAATTAAATTAAAATCCTTCTTTGCCCTTTTCTGTTATTTATGCCTCCATTCAGCTGAAAGTATGTCTGTTGTTTGGATATCAGCTAAGTGAACCTGAAACTTTATCTGAAGATGGTTTGATTTAAATTCTGCTGGATATTATTTACATGATTGTCTGAGCTGCCACAAAGCTCTTATGATACAACAAAGAAAAAGTCAAATTAAAACAAACCAAACTTTATGCTACAGCAAGTGATGACAAAATATACCAATAAAATAGAAGTCTTCTAAAGTATATTTCAGTATAAAGCCTTACTAAAACCACTGTCTTCCCTAAAACTCTTAAGTCTTCTAAAGTATATTTCAGTATAAAGCCTTACTAAAACCACTGTCTTCCCTAAAACTCTTAATAACTAAATCTAAGAGCCATCCCTCTCTGTTCAATCGCTTTGATGAAATACACTCAAAGCAGTTTAGATCTGAGTTCCTCACCACCAAGTCACACCGTTGCTCTCAGCTCTCTCCTGGAGGCCACCACAGCAGTCCAGCTCTTGTGGAAGTCAATAGCGACACAAACACCCATCCAAGCACAGCTCTGTTCACAGAGTTTGTGAGTGTTTGTGCTTCCTTGTGCCTCCTGATGACAGTTCATTTGAGTCATCAAAAATAAAATGCAAAAGGAGTCTTGCCTAATGGCCTTGAGCTATCATTACAAGTCCTGGACTAAAATCTTTTGTGAAGGGGAAAAAAAAAAGAAACCACTTTATAAATCAATACAAAACTGGCAAACATTGTTCTCAGACGCCATAACCTTACAAAGATTTTAAAAAAATATTTTCACTGAATTTCTAAAGTCAATTATGTCTTTCTGTGGCACCCCTTCCTCTCCTCTGCCTGTTACCTCTGTTCTCATATCTCCTGTCATGCAAGACACTTCATTTAGTCTCATGGTTTCAGCTACTGCCTATATCAACCAAAATCTAATTTATCTTTCTGCTCTAAATTTTATTTACTTCAAACTTTAGTTTCAAGGGTATCAGTTTTACAATTGGAAATTATAACATTCTACTCAAAAAAACCTGAATTTTCTTTACCATTTAAAACCTGATCACTGTTTCTTCTTACCCAAACTTCTAAACAGCACTTGCTTTTTTTCTTTGTCTTTTCTTCCATTTGTTTTGTCTCATGCATTTATACCAGTTTATATTTCTGAACTTTGCCATACCTACTGCCATAGTCTTGTCCAAGCAGTTTTATGCAATCTCTATTACCACAGGTACTCCCACTTCCTAGTTCAATCTTTTTCCTCCCTTAATCTAAATTGAGGAATGGGGATTTTTTTTACTGATCCGAACCCATCCCTTATCTTTGGTTGGTATCAATACACCTGCTGAGTCACACAGACAGTGCTGCATCAGTATGAATCATTGTTTCTTCATAAAAGGTAGAAACTTGCAATTTTTAAAGCTCAGGGATTTTTTTTTTCCAAATGCCATTATGCAGCAGCTTTAAAATAGCTCAACGTTATTGGCGATTTGCAAATACCTCTGTTCCAGAATAGAATAGAATAGAATATCCTGAGCTGGAAGGGACTCACAAGGATCATCAAGTCCAATCTATCTAAAAAGCTCAACTTTTAAAATATTTCAGGTATTCATTTCACCATATTATGGCAATAGTTCTTACTGAAAATAATTTTGGGAATATTTTAACTACCTAGTTAAAAACCCCAAAACATTGTGGCACTTATTGATACAGCTTTTCTCAGATGACTGTTCTGGTGCATCTGACTGCCACACACATCCCATCACGCCTTAGTAATCCCTTAGACAGCTACAGCTGTGCCAGCAAACACAAGTAGTTTCTTAGTTCCCAAGGGCCCAGCTTTGAATTAGTGAGTGCTAAACACTGTCCCTCCCACAACAATTTATATGGTGCATTTTCTGATGGTTTTTGTTTTCCTTCTGTCACTGAACTCAAGCTCAGAGTTTACTACCAAGCTGTTTCACATGACACATAAGTAATTAAATTCTACAATATTAGTATGTAGAAATTGCTTGGGTTTTCACATGTGTTTATGCTTATAAATGGTTCTGATGGTTTACTTGCTACTATTCTGAGTCTTAGAGGTCCCAGGATGTCCCAGTGTCTCAGGATACATCTTGTTGTACTTGTGCTTTTTTCCTTGTCCTGCCATCTCACAGTATTTTGGATATAATCAAAAGCCAAATGCAATATCCTTAAGATTTTTGTCATTCCCTGCAACCTTTATGCCTGAAAGTAAAGATAATCACAGTCCTGCTGTTTTCAGGTTACTCCTGAAGACCTGGAATGCACTTGTTCTCTGTGCATAGCACAGAGTGGGGAAGCAACAGAAATGAGTTTCTATGTGAAGCGAACTGTCAGAGGAGCATCTGGCAGGGAAGGAGGGAAGACAATGTCAGAAACCTGTCAGAGTAAGGTGACCAAAGGACTGATGAAGAATACAAATGTTTCTGTCAGCTGGGGGAAGAAGAGATGACTGTGTTCTCTATGCCAGGGTTTAGGAGAAAATTAACTTTGTCTCTGCTTTAATGGAAAGGAGATAGCAGATCTTTCTCTATGCATTTAAAATACAAATGATAGAGTTAAAAATAAAGGGTGTTTTCCTGCAGACTGAAAGACTATTTAAATTGGAATGCTCATCTCTCTCGCTCCTCTCTCTCTTTTTTTTTTCTTTATTTTTTTTGTGGCTTGTGCCTTTTCTTTTTATAGTGTGCTGAGACAAAACATTTTATGTATTCTAGATTCAGCCAAAAAGTTAATTCCCATACTGTAATTAACAGTATGTGCCTGAACAGTTGTGCCCAAACTTCTCTAGGTCAAGGTTTGCATATCTTCCCTTGTATTTCCTATACAGCTATTAGAAATGCACTGAGCTCTGCACTATTCCTTCCTTTCCATTTTCCCCCTTGTTTTTCCAGAGTATGGTATAAGCACATGGTGTGATTCTTGGTCCTGTGCAGCAACAGGTGTTGGATGATCCTTGTGGGTCCCTTCCAAATCAGGATTTTCTATTCTATTCTATTCTATTCTATTCTATTCTATTCTATTCTATTCTATTCTATTCTATTCTATTCTATTCTATTCTATTCTATTCATGGCTGAATAGCCTGTTCTTTTTAACTGTGATACAATTATCACACTAAATTTGTATTATTCTTGATATAAAGTAGGTCATACTAACTGAAGACATACTGACAGAACCCATCCCTGACTTCTAATTAAACCTGATATCTGTGCTGTTGATTACAGGTGTATTAGGATTGAACATTTGTTGCAATTTTTATTAAATGGCATTAAAAATATAGGGGAATGGTTATTGTCTCGGTTGCTATCTGAGAATCATCTCTTCTCAAGTTTATGGAGGACTGCCTATCTGAAATAGATACAGATTTCCAAGGGAAGGGAGCAGGAATTAGAGAAAGAGCATCTGCCAATGGTTTTGTCTAAAATAATAATCACCTGGAAAAGACAGAACTCAACTAGCGTGCAAGGAAAACAGAGTGAAATGTGAAATACTGAAATGATGGGCAGGACTGTATATTTGTCTCATGAATGAATAAAATCAGGCACTGTAATTCATGAGAAATAGAACTGGTTGTGAAGGACTTGTCTCATGACTACTTAGGAAAAAATTGAGGCTTCCTCAAGAGGCACAAGCCTTAGAAGATGGGGCTGAAGGGTTGTGAAATGCTTTTGTCTCTGGCCTTCCAAGCCCTTTGAACACTCATGTGAACAGGCCTGGCTCTGGGAAAGGCAAGTGGGTAGTTGTGTATTGGAGCAGACTCCTTTGAGCAGCAAACTGCTGCTGTTCACTGAAGCAGGGATCAGCTGCTTCTAGGTAAGGCAGCAAACCTCTGGCTTTCCCAGGCCCTTCCACTTACCTTGGCTCACAGGCTTTGCTGATCTGTTGGTGTTTCCCACCATGCTGACACACCATATGTCTCCTTGATTATGGATTACCCACTTTAATTTTATACCAAACCCTGTGCTGCTTCCTGAGGAATATTCACTGCGCATTCCTATACCTCAGGATGCTCCAGGAACAGTCTTCCAGCTGAATGTATAACTTCTATAAATTAAAAAAAATTTTAAAAGGGGGAATAAAAGAAGAAAAAAACAGGTTATTATCAGCTTCTGCATCCAGCCCAGAGAAAACTAAGGCAGGAACATTTGTGTCCATACGTTGGGTAGACAGAGTAGAGACTAATAAGAAATCTAAAAATATGTTGTTTTTTTTTTTTCCCAGGATGGAAGAAACTTATTGGTCTGCTGAGTGTGGAATTGTGGAAGAAAGTCCATGGATAAAATGTGAGGCTATCCCTGTAATGCAAGGCTCACAAGGACTACTCTGTTTCTCTTACAGCTCTTGTACACTGAAAAGAAATATGGGAGACAGGAACTGGGAAAATTTATTGAGATTATTTATTGATTACTTATTACTTATGGCCATCAAACAGAGTACAAAAGTACTGTGCTACAAAACCCGAGGTGATGTCAGTTTCTGCTTTCATGTGAAAAAATTATGCAAATACATATCTGCATTGCAATGTAGTCTCCAGAGCACAATGAAAATAGCTTTTATGGGGAAACTTGGAAAATGAGAGGTGAGCTCATTACATGTATCTTATGGTGCTGTGATTTTCTGAAGCTTGAGAAAATGAAGACACAAATGAATGGGTTTGACCCAAGAAAAATAGTCAATCCCCTAAGTTGATCACATGCTTACAGAGAGAGATGCTCAGAAGCCCTGCATTTGGCCTAGTTGTGGGGACATTATTTCAGCATGAGAGGGACTCAGACTAGTCCCAGAAGTTAATCTATCTAAATGTACATTGCATTTGTTTGCCTCTGCTTCAGACTGGCCAGCCTGCTTTTGAGATGTTGTCACTTTGTGTTGAAGGACCTCAGTACCTCCATCAGGCACAGTGTCCACAGGAATGTTTAGACACACAATTTCTATTAAAATTAAGGACTCAGGCTAATGAACACGAATGAAATGGTCACTGTAGGAAATTGAAACTATTCAAATTTTAGGCTTAACCATGCGTGCATGCATACATATGCATGTGGATATATGCAAATTATTGAAAACAGAGATCCAGTAGAACTAAGACAGAAGTTGTAAAATTTAAGCATGCTTTTCTTGGATTTCCTTTCCATGAAAAGCATTTGTTTATGTGTTAGCAGTACCACCATGAAAAATTGTCTTTTTTCAATCTCTCTATACATTTTGTAAAATGATATGTAGATATATATCAAGACATAAATACACACATGTAGGCATACAACTGTATCTGTGCATGGTAGGCAAATATAAATATAAATGTAATATCAATGTAAAATACAAACATACAATGAAGGTATTACCTGAGTAAAAGACTTTTATTCTTTGTTTAGTTTAAAGTCTCTGGAGTTAGTATAATTCTTTCAAAATTACTGTACTGTTTAAAGGTACACAAGTACCACACATTCAGCAAAAACAGCTTGACAAAACAAAAGCACATTGGTAGAATCTTACAGCTCATGTTCTTACTTTCCAGTAACTAAGATGTGCTTCAGAATAATGACATTAGAGGCTAAGCACAGCTGTGACTAGAGTCCAGGCTAGCAAACCCTGCTGGGATAATTAGCTTGACCTCCCTGCTACTGCCATTAAGAGACATTAAAATGGGAGAATGTACAAGGAGTAAAACAGAAGTAGAAAGGACCAGACAAGGATGAAATCTAGGGTCTAGGAAAGTGGAGAAGGTTGCAGGGATTTCCAGCTACGAAAATGTTGGGAACAATGGTTTCATATTCTGTAATATAATCTAATGGTCCCAGCTGGTCTTTACCCTGATGGAAAGGCTTTGTTTAAAAACTATAAAAAACTTCATTTTTCATAAACTCTGAGTAATCTGGGAAAGAGAAACTTTGTCTGATCTGAATTATGTGGTCTTTGTTCAAACTGTCTTACCGAATCTAGGGAACAATATGAGAGCCCTCCTGTGGCCAGCTGAACACCTGTAAATTCCCTAGATTGCAGTCAAAGACAAGACAGCCCACTAGATCATTACCTAGTGTCTGATTTCTTGTTCAATGGGAGTAAGTTGTTACTATCACACTATTTATTGTGTAGAGGTGTGCATGGCATTCTCAACAATAAATCAAAGGAGGCTGTCCTCAAACACTGATATTAGAGCATCTAAACTAGAGCACAGACAGAGTGAAGTGGAACACAGAGGTAACACTAGTACAGATCATAATGACTTATTACCTACTGCTGTAAGTCAGCACAACTTCACCAACACAGACAAAAGAAGGTAAGTGGATTGAAGAGGTAGCCATATGGAACACTTTAACAAAAGGCAGTGGACTTGAAGTGGAAAGGAGCGCCAGTCTGTGTCTCCATTCACAATGCACTGACATTTACACCAAGATGGAAAAGATGTGAAATCCTGTGCTCTGACTGGGTTTTTTGATATATCCCTTTGCAGAATGTAGATACTTACAAGCTACCCAGCAGGATTCTTGTTAATAGTCTCCCATTTCTAGACAACTTGGACTCTACCAGGCTAATTCTTATTCACATCAACTTTGTTTACAGAAGTATCAGAACAAAAGGATTCAATAGTGTAAGAAAGGCTGAGAGATCACATTTTTGATACACATAACCTTACTAGTAAAAAAAAAAAATCCTTCTGCTAAAGGGGCAGAGAAAGATTCTATGCAGCCTCTTAAAAAAAGTGAAAAAAGTGAGTAGCTCATCTAAGTACATAGAGGCCTTAAACATTACGAAAAGATCAACTTACATTATAAAGAATATAAATTGAAATAATCCCTCTGAAGCTAAGAAATTTGATACCAATTTATCCCTTTCATAACTATAAAAATGAAAAAATCTTTATTTTATACAGTCAAATTCAAGAGGACATACTGAGAAGTGACAGCTTAGCTCCTCTGAACAAATATGCTCGAAGCTTAGCCTGAAGAACCAAGTGTATGCCCTATGCAATGCAATGTATTACATAACTGAGCTCTTTAAATTGACACAGGCAGCTGAATACCTTGGGAGAGTTGTCAAAAATAATTTACACAATATTGGTGATGATTTTCATTAGCATGAGTAAAAGTGCTGGGAGAAAAAGCACTATTTGATCCTTCCAGTGCAACATTAATCAGTGTTGCCTACCATCAGGTCACCAATTTTACATGTTTTGTAAGTCAGAGCAAAATGCTGTTCAAATAATCTCTATCTGCAGTTTTTCCAGCAGCAGACCAGCATTACCCAAACCCCCTAAATAGTTGCTCCCTGAAATTTTTGAGTTTCATGATCTTTCTAGACTTCTAAATTTAGCTGTCTTTGTTCTCCTTGTCAGGCATGTGCAACATGTGACAAACTATGGCTCAGTGCAAGAATTTTAACTTGTGAATTAAAAATCTACAAATCCAAATCCAAGTGGGGGCCTTTCTCTCTTGGTAGTACAGGCAATTGATCAGTAGATGGTGGTGGTGCACTGTCACCTGATGCAGTTTCCTGACAACAGTAATCAGCTGTTAAACCATTTTTATTATAGAGCCCACCAGTAGCAGTCTTGGACATGGCTGAATATTTAATACATCAGAACATTAGAACATTAAGAAATGAGAAATACTAAATAT
Organism: Chloebia gouldiae; assembly: GCA_003676055.1. NCBI lineage: Eukaryota > Metazoa > Chordata > Aves > Passeriformes > Passeridae > Chloebia > Chloebia gouldiae. The sequence continues at coordinate 19,406,175 of QUSF01000003.1, read as the reverse complement.
GTGTTTCTTATAAACAAGGAAATGTATTTTCTTGTTTGGTTTGTTGCCCCCTAGAGTTTCAGCAAGCTTTTAAAATTCTTTTTCCTCATCCTGTATTTCAATTCTGTGAGAACAGAGTCCTTTTGCTGTCCTTTAGCTTTTGATGTTTTCACATACTAAATAGAATGATAGAAGCAAGGAGAAGTAAAATAAAGAGTGAGAAGATGCCCAATGAAATTGTCAAGGTCCAGAAATCCTTTCAACATGCAGATTTGGCACTTTCCCTCCTACATTGACTTTGTCACTGCAGTAACTCTCTGGAGATGAAGAATGGACAGAAGGAGTTGGTTGTAGTCTCCTTTTCCCAGGCAGGTAAGGTGAAGAGGACAAGAACTGGGGACATCCTTCAGGTACAGAATTCTGGCATACCTTTATCTCGAGTCTTGACCTGTTTGCACTGCTGTGGGTATTTTAGAGCTTCTTTCTAGGGACATGTATGCCATTATGCACCTGCAGCCAGGGTGCTTGTCATGGGGATGGACTTTATTGATCTTGGGGCTTCTACTGACAAAGATGAAATAAAATCTTGGAGCAGGACCCCAGATGAGTGAATTAGTGCCAACTTTCTGAGCAGTACAAGTGCTGAAGCTTTACAGCAGGACCTGGGATGGGAGTGACATGGTGAGAGCAGTTGGGATACATTGTAGGCCAGAAGCCACGTAGCATGGGCAGATCAGATTTCCAGTTAAACACGTTTGCCACCCGCTAGCCAGGCAGCAGATTTGCCTGCTGCTGCAGTGGGAATTAGCAGCTTCTATTAGAAGTATTTACATATGATGGATAATTAAAATGTAGAAAGCATAGTTTAGCAGTAGAGTAACTTTTAATATTTACAGGCTTTAGTTTACAATTTTAAATGTAATGACTCCAGAACTGGGCAGTTACAGAGCCATATTAACAGTTTTAATTTGCTACTCACTTCCACCATCAAAAATAATACTTTCTCAGTTCCCAGATCATACCTGCTAGGCTGACTGGCACATTATGTCATGAACAATCAGAGCTAAAGAAGCAACTGCATTTGGACTGTGCATAAAACCTATTATGAAGGTAAAACCAGACATTAATTCAAAATTGATCTCATACTTGAGAAGAGGATGAGAAAACTGATCCAAACTGTTCATTTTCCTCAACCATCTGGTGCCAGAAGAATCTGGTGTCAGAAAAGAGAATTGAGGGGGAAGTCCAGAAGACCAGGCTGAAAGTGTCTTCTGGCCATATTGGTTCCTATTCAGTTTTAGTTTTGGTCCTATCTTCACCCAAAACCAGAACTGCATTGTGGTGATGGATGGGTCTTTACTTCATCTTAAAAGCACCAGTACAAGTTGGGCAGAGAAACAAAGAAAAATGTGCCCCAGGGCTAGCAGGCCAGAAACAAGAATGTACCTTTTCAGATTTACCCAACATGAGTCAGATTATTTCTCCGTTGCTCCCTCCCTACTTCACTGCAATTTTTTGTCACCTAGAAAGAAAAGTATGTTTAAAGATGTAATATAAAGAGCAATTCCCATGCTGCCCCTTTTGTATTTGAAAGCTGGTAAGAATTTATTGCTCAGTAAGTTAAATCTGATACTGTGACATTTCTAAGGGCAATGGTTATGTAAATACATCCTTATACTATCTCTCGGGTGCCACTGCAAACAAAAAACCTAGTCCCCACAGGGTAATGGTATCACCTTTACATGAATGAATATAAAAATTGTAAGACCATAAAAATAATCTTTTATGAACAATTTCTCTTTTATTAGGTCATGGAACAATATGTTTGTTTTAAAAGGAAACAAAGTAGTGAAGGAGTGAGAAATTTAAATAATTTTTCATGTTACTTCAAATATTAAAAAGGGAATACAATAAAATACAAAGAAATTCATAAACTCAGATTGCTCTGACATTGTTAATTTTGCACTGTGAAGGTGTCAGTGCAGAAACATTATCCCTGTCAGAAAAAAATCAAGTCTCAGGATAAAATTCATATCTTAAAGAAAAATCATAACACAGCTTGTACTGTAAGGCTTAGTCATTAGTGAAGTAATTTAATATAGCTGTTTCATACAGTATAATTAAAATTATAAGTTAAACATAGTCATGACAGTTCTTCCTTGGTTAGTGTATGTTATTCTTATATCAGTCTTAGAGTCATGAACTTTTGGTAAGTAGGGTCTAGAACCTCTATATGGATTCATGAGGTTTTACATGCAAATACAACTTCTAACCCTACAAACACTGAAGAAAATTTACTTACATTTAAGTATCTCCATTTACCAGATGTTACTGGAGCAAATTGTCCTTTAAGGTATATGAAAGTCATAAGTCTCTCTCTCTCCTCCTGCCCCCATATACATACACACACACTTTTTTTTTTTTTTTTGATGTAGTGTTAATATTAGTTATCACACCTATCCATTTAATGTGAAATCTCTATTTTTCTTGCCTAGGTGCCTGGCAAAAGATTCAGGGACAAGGTAATACCTAAAGAAAAATATCACGGTTAACACTGCAATAAAAAAAATACCCAGATCCCTCTGTTCCTTACCATATTATAGGGCACAGTACTGCACTCCCTGATTCTGTAGATGATGCCTATATATAAAGAAAGGCAGACAATAGAAGCAGAAATTTGGTCTTAAACTTTGACTTGAATGCAGTAATTTATTTTGTGCTGAATATTACCTCACTGAAACTGTTTCCAAGAAAGCAACATTCAGTATTAGAGGTGATTTTCATGCTTTCCAAGGCATGCTGTGGGAACTTTCCTGTTGCTTTAAGAGCTAATGAATTTTTCAAGATGATTATTTTAAAAATTGCCACTCAGCTGATTACCTCTTTCGACTGCTGTTGATAGACTTATGAGCAGTATTGGAAAGACTTGCAGTACTGGGAAGAACTCTGCAAAGCTGCTCTGGCCATTCTTCTGCCTTAGGCTACACTCAGTCTCTGCAGTTCAGCCCAGTTTTCCAGACCGTATGTCCCCAGTCACTCCCCAGGGAGGATGATTCGTATGCTTCACTGCTCTGCCTGTTCAGAAACACTTTTTAACATCTAACCTAAGCCTCCCCCAGTGACACATAAAGCTTTTAGGTTTTCATCCTATACAACATGAACATGGTGAACAGATTACTTCCTTTTGCAGCAGCAACTTTTTACATGTCGGAAGTTGATGTCTGTCTCCCTCCTCATTCTTCCTTTTTGGCTGTCAATCTTTGCAGACAGTTAATTATTCTTACTTCCCTCCTTTGGATCCCTTTCAGATTATTCACATCTTTTTAAAATAGCTGGAGTTGCCAAACATCTCTTATAATGTGGGATTTCCCATGTTTAAGCCTGAAATCTCACATGCCATATTAAAAACATGTGAAATATTTCCTGCTTAAATATTTCATCAGTATTTGAATAGGTGACATGGGTTCTGAGGTTGAAATATAGAAACTTGCAGCTGCTCCCCTGCCCATTCTTCAGAGCTGCCTTTGGCAGCACAGAGCCATGACTTGGATGTGGCTGTGACAGAAATAAAAACCAAAGTGTCCCTAAAGGAGCTGAGGAAGTCTGAAGATCAATGCACACCTTGAAGCACCAGAAAGGCGTACCAGTGTTTTAAAATTCAGAACTCAGTAATTCTGATATTCTGCCCTGCATCAGATGTAGTCTTTCACCCAAGGACTCACCAATGTAATAAGAAAATAAATACTCCTGTGTTTTGTAGAAAATGCTTTTATTTATACAGCTCAGGAGATAATATTTTAGGTCTGTCTCCTGTTTTGCTTGGGATTCACCATGCTCTCTTCTCTGCAAAATGCTATCCAGCAAGTCATGCTTCATCCTGAATTTGCTCAGTTCCTTATACCTAATTACCTAAGGACTTTGCCTGCACTGTACTTCCTCTTTTTCTTATCACTACAGTTTTTTTAATTTGACAAGATTATTCTGAGTTTTGGTCTTGTCTTCCATTAATCATGCTGTTTCTCCCTGTCTGGTGTCATCTGTGAATTTAATGTTTGCTCTCCTTTCAAGTATACAAATTATTAAAAAAAAAAAACCCAACCAAAACTATAACCAGACCTTGAACTTTATCTGATGTATCTTTAATTTCAACAAAGAATCATCTGCTATGTTATTTGGAGCAAGTCAGAAGCAGAACAGACTCTATTCCTCAGAACCATTTCCATGGATACGACGCAGAGGTATGAGTTTGCTTCTTGCACTTCCAGAGTATGGAACTACTGTGTTGCCAGTATCAGCTTTTGTCCCTGGAAGGAAAGACTGGACAGTCATTCTGAATGTCCTTAGCCCTGTCCACTGTGGGAGAAGACCTGTTTCAGAGATGTGAGTGCACATTTAGCTGGGGTAGAACATGAGATCAACCCAAAGGAATAAACACCTCCTCTCAGAGCTAAGAATATTCCAGCACTAAGAATGTCCTCTGTAAAATATCTACTTCAGCAAATAGGAATGCTTTTCTTAGAGTCCCTAGGTAACTGATAATAACGGGAGAGAAATTACAGCCTTTTTTCAGGCTCTAAGACCTGTGACATTCAACTCTAGAAATATAAACTGTAGCAGACCCCAATTGCATGAGAAGAATTTCCTTTAACATCATCAAAAGGTCTGAGATCTCTCATTTTGTGAAGAATTTTAGAGGAATATTTTAATAATTTTCTATTAATATGTATGAATCTTTCCAGTCTGGGCCTATAAGGAGTGTGAATCTTGGCATTTAGGAAATACTTGAACCTAATTCACTCCATTTGTTTTGCCAGCACTCTGACCGATGACATTTCTGTGTAAAAGAAGGCTTTGCAGAAGACCTTTCTATTCCTGCCAGACAGACCTTACAGGCAGTGGCAAATTCTGTCATTACCCATGGTGAAAAAGATACTATTCATCCTTATCCAGTCTGGACATCTTGGCAGGATCAGAAATATATTTCTAGTTAATTCAGTCCCAGCACAAAGCTTTCAGTGACCAAAGTGGGTAAAGGGAGTGAAGAAAAGCAATTTGAGCTATATTTGAAAGTTAATTTCACTCACTTATTCTATTTCCAACTGAATTTCTAACTTTTAAACCAATTGTTATTATGTTTGAGACCACTAAAAAAAATTCCTATTGAAAAATGAGATGGTGGTTTATACCATCCACTTGCCAACACTGAGAGCAGAGGTGTCTGGAAAGATATGAAATGTATAGCCTGTGCTGATAGAACATGGGCTCACAGGATTTACATGCACTCAGGGACCATTTACAGGACTGTTTTGTGCTTGTGTGGCCAGCCATGAGAATGTCACAGGCTGGTTTTTCTTTGCAATGATGCAAGGAGCTAATAATTCCCACATTTTTCTCTCAGTGACAGGAGGAAGGTAGCTTTAAGAGCAGAAAGGCTGAGGATTGGGACCTATAGTTTCTCCAAGATGATTTTAAAAGGTTCTTTAACTCCACACACTTTGTATTATTAAGCTCCTTAAAGATTTATGAAGTTTATGACAATCATTTTTCTCTGTGAAATTTCCTTTCTGGTCAAGTATTTACAGGAAGAAAAAGTATTCTTCCCCCAACCCCCCACCCCGCCCCAGTCAAGTCAGCAAATCTCATCCTGTGAGAATTTCTGAATGGAAAGGGGAGATTAGTGTTTCAAGAACATACCTTAAACTCACTTTAGAAGCATTTACTGGACTTCCTGCCATGCCTCCTATCCAGCTGGCTGGGCAGTCACTGCCCTAGCTCCCCCTGGAATTCAGCTTTATTTTATTGGAAGGAATTGGGAAAAAAATCCACAAACAAGCTTTGAGATGCTTTATATAATAAAATCCCACTTGGGATGTGATTGCTTTTGACTAAAGCAGGAAGCTTCACTTAATGGGATTAATTTCCATCTGCTTAGAGGATCCCCCTTTTCTCTCCCTCTCATTGACAGGGGAGAAAAGTTAAATTGTAATTGTATTGCAGGATAATACATCCAGTGGCTTTTGAATCAGTGTCCACAGCTATTGCTGCTTCAGCTGTACAGAAGAGAGCTGACTGCGCTCAGGGGTTTTACCAAGACCTATTTCTCACCAAGACAGAGGATATTTCTTTTGGTCCTTAGATGCACTTTGACATTTACAGAATCATAGAATATACTGAGTTACACAAGGCACTCATCAGGATCATCAAATCCAACTACTGGCCCTGAAATTAACAACTCCTCTTTTACACCTTGCTCAAGATGTTTGGGAAGAAATGCAAAATGTCTTTTTTTTTTTTTTGAACATTAGCTTTTCACAGAAAATCGAACTAATTTCCTTTCCTACATCTTTCAGTTTTGGAGTATGCTTTACTGAGATAGTGATGGATCTGCATAGTAGGATCACACAACTGTTTTGCTAGGACAAAGTAAGATGTAGAAAGACAGCAAAATACATAAATCCATCTTAAAAATAGTAACTCCCACACCAGTGCACAAATTATTTACATTTTTTTTTGAGATTAGTACAGTGTGCTTCAGAAAGTCAGTTATCCTTTTACCCTACTCTACAAGTTTATCTACCTTCGCTGAGCTTTGTTTCCCCAAAATATTGAGGGGGTATTAAAAAGGTTTTTTTTTAAGACTGAGAACTACATGATTAATATGCTGTTATTGGGCTTTTTCTTTTACAGCATAAGTAATCCTTAGTTATACTTTTCACATGTATGTTTTGTTCTTATAATTGTATCTGACAATAGGTTCATAGTTAGAAAAATAGCCCTATTCATAATGGTTTCTAAAAATCAAAGCAGTCTTAGAGTGGTGTAATTTTAAAAAGCAGATCATTACTCAATTATCTGCCCAAACATGTGTTGTTATTTAAGGTTACTTGGTATTTAAAACTATCAGTGACTTTTTATGAGGTGAAATTAAAAATCTGCGCCCTAAGGAGCTTGTGAAAGGTTTCATCAAAAGAAAAAGGTGCAAATGTTCATAAGCATGCCTTGTTCCAGTTTGAGGCCGAGATAATATGTGTGACACTCTATATACTTAGAAATCTACTTTATCTTCTACTGTCCAAAATCTGTTTTATCTTTTCATTTCTCTACCAAAGTCTGTTATGCAGGCCTATGTCAATGACAATCTCTCCTTATGAAGGAGTAGAACCAGCAAAGCTGATCATCCACCAGGATGCCAAACGCACTTGGTTCAGCGTGTGTTGGGACTGGGGTCCTTAGGGAGCACCCACTCAGCATCTGAACCATCCCCAGCATGGAGTGCTCTGTGCCCTCTCCCCTCTCCTTCATCTATGGGCCTCTATACAAATATGCATGATTTCCCTATGTGCATTTAATCTTTGATATTTAATTCAACATATAAAACTGTTAAACAAGTACAATTGTTTTAGTGAGTATACCAGCATTTTTTCCCTATGTGGATTTGAAGAGAACTGGAAACTTGTATTTTCAAATGAATTATAAAGCTTGCAGAAACTCTTCAACAAGGTGAGGCATTATCTTCTAAATAAGTTTTCATTTTTTCATAAGGAATCCAAAATATTTGGTAGTTTGAAATTAATATTCTTTGGTTTTGCTGCAAGACTTACAGGAAACCTCAGGGATCTTTATTAGGAGCTCTGTCACTTTAACGTTTCTTCATGGAGATGAAGCTCTTGTTAAATGCTAAGTAAGGTTAAATCATACTCTGTAGAGACTGCTAAGCAGTTTGATTTAAATTTGTGCCCTCCTCTTGATTATCTGATTTTCTTAGGAATTCATCATTTCACTACTTCTCCAATTGCCATGGAACCTAAGCATCTTTTTGAAATGAGCCAGAATTTCCAAAAAAAAAAACCCCAAAACTGAAGAAAAATAGAACAGTAGCAGGAAGAGAATAGGTTCTGACCAGTAGGTAGGAACAAAAATTTAATAGTGTATTCTAGAGTATGTCCCACTTGCATATCATTCTGGGAATTAATCAGTGTTGTAAGAATACCAAGAAAAAACAGCCAGCCTCCATATTTCTTAAAAAAGGAAATATATAATATTACATTACTTTTCATGAATATGTTACTTTTCAGTGCTGTCTCATCACTTTTTTTTTCCCACCACATTGTCTAGCTTTCACCCACAAGCCAACTAGAGGGGCCTCAGGGCTCTGATGTACAGCTTAAATGACACATTAATCACTATGGGAAACTTACAGACTTCATGCTCACCTGCTTCCTTGGTGCCTAAGCACCTTAAGCACATTTTTAATCCAAGCATCTCCCAAATGAAGCTCTCCACAGATTTCATGCTTCCCAGAGGAGGAGTTTTGTTATTTAGTTCTTTCTAAGGACTGTTCACAACAGGAAAATGTATAGCTGAAAAATGTAGGCTATGTCCATGTGGACAGGTTGAAAATTTGATCAAATGTTGGACAGCAACATATCCAAAGTGTTCATTTTCCATAATGCAGCCCAGTCTCTCCAAAACACCAGAAGAGAAAAGATGCAACAGTAGAGTCTTTTATGTAGAAAAATACTTAGCAAGCCTGTTGAAACATCCTCTGAGAGGCTAAACAAATTTCTACTTGTAATTCTTTTATATCTCCTTTAAGATGGTATTTTCTCCCCTAAATGCAATGTTGAAATTCTACTTTTAGCATGTTTAAAAAATTCTACTTTTAGCATGTCAAAACTGAAAAAGAAGTCTCTGTGAATAAACAAATCTCAGGAACTATAGCTACAGATACAGGCATTACACCACTCAAAAATTTAAAAAAACACAGTGCTTGAGCTTAATAAAGCCAGCATCACCTGCAAGCCAGATTAGTTGGAGGGTATGGTCTCCTGCCAAACTTCAGGGAAAGGTCGTATTTTCAAGAATTCATAACACAGTTGTAAAATATTAACAACTGTTTTCTAGACTTTCTTTGGTACACGAGTTTCAGTCTGGAAATCCTTCCATTTAATCAAATAGAGTTCATGTTAAGGGACAAAGAAACCAACTTTGAATCTATTTACAGTGTTTTCTTTACAACACTGAAGTTCCACCATTGGGAATCAATGAAAGACATAGAATATAAACAGTTATGCTTATTTGTACAAATTGAAGAGAAATGTTAATTATATAAGTACCTAGTTTTGCATACTACTTTTCACTAGTAGATTTAATGAAGTCAGATGTCATATTCCATGTTAATTAGATGAGCACCTAGTTCTGTGCAGCAATTTTTACCAGCAGTTGCTAAGAAGTCAGGTTTGAGGCCTCTGATCTACAATCAAAGAAATAAGTTGACTGACATATAAGCTGATCTACCAGACTGGGAACTGAAGTAGGAAAATCATCTGGAGATCTTTACTCTTAACTGGGCCTGCTCACCACAAAACAAGTTACATGTGCAATAAAAAGCACAATGCACTATCTTCATACATGAATGCGTATTACAAAGTCAGGTCTGTAACAGCCTGTTCACCCTACACAGCTCCAATCATGGGTGTAGCCATGGCTTGCTCTGGCCAAGAGAGATCAGTAGCTCTACATGGCTCCAGGGAGTGTTTCATTTGCCTTTCAGGGAGTTGAAAGGAGACTGGAGACTGTCATCCATGAGCTTTGGAGCATGCCATGCTGGTATGTTTCTTTAACAGTAACAGGAGATTATACTTATAATTATATTCACAGTATAATTATTATACTGTTATAGTATCCTATGAAACAGGGTTTAGGTAGAGATTCTGCAATTGTCCTAAGCACCTAGATATCTAGATATTGAACCTACAAATTTTAGTGGTACACAAACTCAGTTCCTGCCCATCCCGCTGCAAAACAAAGCAGGGAACAAAGGCACCCAGCATTATTCTTCACCTGAACACCTCTAATAGCAATAGTTTTGTAAAGCTTTCTTTTACAATATCTATTGAATATAAGCATTGAATACTTCATACGGCAATATGTTGTGTGAAATTGTCTTCTGTTGCAATTTGTGTTCCTTAGTCTGTGAAAACCATGCAAAAATAATAAAGATTTTAAAAAAATTAAATAAAAAGTAGTGGTCAGATTCCTTGCTGCAATATAAAGCTTAATCTGCAGTCTTCAGTCACCTCTGTGAGCTTATTTGTATCCCAGGCTAAGCATGCCTGTGACAGTACAGAAAGAACATTTGTTTATGTAGAGCAAACAATTATTACCCATTATGAGGACAGAACTGGAACAGAGATATAATTAATTACAGTAAATTTAGCACTATGAATTGAAGGACTTGACTCCCATTAGCAAACAGGAGAGGGAAGCTCAGCAGGCAGATAATATCTTTTATAGATCAGGATCATAGAAATGCCCATTTCACACTTATTTCATCTTGCAAAAACACTATTAGGGGGAAAAAGTTGTTCCTGTAAAGCAAATGAGCTATTCTAAGGCATTCAGACACCCCCATACGGAGTTTGTGTTGAAGAGAGCCCTGAGCAGTCAGGGTAGCCCATGATCCAAGCTGACAGCCCTGCTGGGACACGATGGAGCCCTGAGTGCCCCATGGACAGATGCAGAGCAGTGCTGCCAAGGCGCCTGCCTCACCCCTTCGGAGTGCCAAGGTAGGGATGCAACAGCATCCATGCTCTGCACCACAACCCACATGTGGGGCACACAAGAAGCTGCCTGGGGAAAAGGATGCCAAGTGGAACAAGGAAAAGCATGCAGGGCCATGGAGGCAACATGCCTAGGGTTTAAAACCTTCAATAAGGTTCTGCAGTGAAAAACAGTGTGTGATTGTGGGCATACTGCCATTCTCTGGAGGTAAGAGCAGCCACTGAGTGGGTATGTTCTTGTGAAGGTTCCTGAAAATGAGATCACCAGATCTGGGACCAAAGTGTTATAACACCTTTTTCTTTATTTCCTAAATATGTAGCAAGACAAAGAAGACAAGTTATTAGGAATCCAACAGTGGATTTGAGATGGGAATGTAATAAAAAAAAACAGAAAAAACAGCTCACTCTCCAATATCTAAAAACCCAACCAGTCAAAATTTCACCTGTGAAAAGATCTAAGAATTAATATACTGACTGACCATGAACTGGGTCCAGCTAGGTTGGAGGCTAGCTGTTGAAGTTTCTACAGGACTCTTTCTGAAACACAGGCTGTATTACAGAAAGTCGAGCAGGAAATACTTCCCAAATTATTTGGAACCTCTTTTTTATCTTCACAGATAGGTTTATTTTTCTATATATTGGCATCTAGTGCTGTAATCTTTTTCCTGTAATAAGGTACAGGTGATGAGAACAACACAACAATGAGGAAGGTCCCTTGCACTCTGTCTGTAACACTGTTGTCAGGGAAGAACTAAGAAATGTATAACTGCTTTGGTAGTTTTGTAATTTTCGGTCCATGACTGAGTAATTGGTGCTGAAGATTCTGAAATAGGCAGAAGTACCATGGTTTTGTGTAGTCACCTTTTTCATAGCTTGAAGGTAGTAAAACTTTAGTTTAAAGCTTACTGATAACATACAATAAAAATATTGACTTACTGACATTTTAGCATGAAAGCTATTTTTAGAAATTTTTTTGAACCTCTTTATCTTCACAGATATTTCTATGTTGCTTGTGAACTAATATAATTTAGGTGCAAAATGTTTGAGTTAATTCCTCTCTACAAACTTTTTCTTACTTATGTCTGTAACTTGATGATAAACACCATGAGTTGCTGAATACTGTAATGTAATCTTTAGTTATTCAAAACACCCCAACAGGTCTCCAAATTATTGCAAGTCATTAAGTGTCCAAGTTAACTGCTAACCACGCATGAAACTGAAACCTGGGCATCAGGGACTTTGTCACATGGCCTAAGTGTTCATTAAAAATGACAGAAGGAAAAAACACATGGAAAAAAAAAAAGTAAATTCTGAATTCTAAAATCTAAACCAACTATTTGGTTGAGACTTGAAAACCATAGTTTCATTTGTAGTTTTCTCAGGATAACAGCTAAAAGTCAGCATGAGTGTACACAAACAAAGCGCAGATCTGGAAATACCACTGTGTCAGATTCTCAGCTTTTACCACAGACAATGCCAGGGTGTGTATATTAAATTTCTGTGGCTTTAGGGATGATACTGTCTTCCTCATCCTTCATCCCTGACCTCCTTGCACAACTGGAAGGAACACCAGCAACACCAGTACCTGGCCTGGCAAGTGCATTGTCTAGAACAAAACACCTAAAAGGTAATGTTAGAGATTAGAGGGAAACCACTGTCCCATGGCAGCACTCACAGAACTGTCTGTCATGTTTGTCTATCATCAAAGGGCTAAGCAGAGATCAATGTATGACTCGACAACTGTTTTCATGGTTATTTTATAATTCAGACATCATGTCTCCTAAAACTTATCATATGTAAATAACAAGATGCATTTAAAAGCCTGTTTCTTTATAAAGCACTTAAAATGTAGGGCACTCCTGTGCCCTACAGCTGTGTTCAGATACTTCCAGGTCACATAAAATACGTAGCAAAATCAAACTGGGTATACACAATCACCTACAGCTTCTTTAAACAAGGCCACCTCAGAGAGGTAAGAATAATAGTCTAGGAAATGTTGAAGAGCCTTTTTTTCCAGGCAACATACACAAATCTACAGCTACTTTTTTTTCCCAGAGGGCAATTTTCCTGTATCACATCATGGAAATTGTTGCTTCATTTGGCCTGAATTTTGGTATATTTTGAACAGTGCTTCCCTAATGTCACTGTTCATTTTTTATTATAAAACAGTACTTACAGCTTGTTTACACTTCTAGCTGATTACATTAATATATTTTTCATAGAACAGTTTTCTACAACAATTCAGGAGCTACAACCCCAATAAACCAGAATGATAATCCAGTACAATCCTTCCCATCCTAATAGTTGGAATTTCTGGATCATTTTCAGCCTTTGTAAATCTTATCTAACACTCTATCATCTAGGGAATATTCTAGAATCAGATTAATGCACATATAATTTAGCTTTTTGTTTGGTTTTGCTGCAAATTCTATTCTGTAGCATTTCTCTTCTGTAGCATTTATAGCTCTGACAACTCTCAGAGTTTGTACCTTAGTTGAAAGTCATGTATTTGCAGATGAATAAAAAGTATCTCTGTATTTTAGTTACAGTATTTGCAATACGTGACCCTTGTGGTGATGGCAACAGTCAGTTTCATCTAATGATACTTTCTATAAGGACATTGCATTTTTATATCCAAAGACCAACCTGTACTTATTTGAGTTAATTTCTGATAGCACCTCTGGCATACATCCTCTAAATGTCCAGTTTTCATGCTACAGCTGCAGGAGATCTGCATTAATGCACTTTATTGAAGTATTTTAGATTTAAATTTAGACAATCTGGGTTTGCCTTTACCACTGCTGGTGAATCTCAAGAATTTTGTCAAGCACAGTTACAGATTTTCCAGTTACAGTCACCTTGCCACTTCATCTCATTCTGCTTGTTTTCAGGGACCCACGTTGAGTTTAAATCGCTAATAAATTGGAAAAGCTCTTCCTGCCTTCAGGAACTCTGTATTAGGACCTAAATGGTTCAAATGATCAGACAGCTAACACCAAGCAAGTCTCGAGATAAAGATGAATAGATGGGAACCCAAGGGGACAGGAAGAGGCAGAGGCCGCAGTGGGCTGGAGAAAGAGCTTCTGGTTTAGGCAGTCTGCAGCTTTTCGTGCATGTGAAGAATTGCAGCTGCTGATATTGTCAATATGCCAGAAAAAGGAGCAGCTGCAAGAGAGGAAAGAAGGGAGGACTTTTTAGGACCTCCTGACTTGACCCCACACTTCTGCAGTGTAAATTTTTTCTCCCCTCTCCCCTGCCATTCTCTACCCATAAAAATTTGATTACTATGATTTCATGCAGGTGAAGTGAATTTCACTTTTAAGGCTTGAAAGTTGTTTCATTTTGAAACCCTGAGGGTTTACAGTAAGAGAGTGGGAAATGAGCTGTGAGAGATCATGGGTATGATTTTACATTTGGGGTTTTTGGCCACTCAGTTTCAGGAGCTGGCATTTTAACAGTGCTGAAAGAACGCCACACTGAGGATTGCAAGCTATCAGGTGAATGTCATAAAATGAAATACCATCTCTGCAGGATGTGGTTTGTCTGTATTAAATTTCACATCTGCCAGTGATAATAGCATTCTTGTAAATGTAAAAAATTCAATGTTAATGTTATTCTGTATTTAAATAAAAACATTAATTAAAAACCTATTTTAAAGCCTGTCATTTCTTGATTCACATCTTACAGAATAAGCCATGAGTTTTCAGCGTATAGAGTGACTGTAAAAGAGAAACTGTAATTTCCTATGTAGTTAAAATTTTTTCTGAGTCCTTATTGCTTATCTAATATATTTCGGTCATATAATTATTACATGCTGTTTCCATAGTGAGCCCTTTATTAGATATTGCTCTTGAAAAAAAAAAAAAATCCAGAACTTTCCATTCTATTTTTTTTCCCTACAATGCACAACTGCAGAGATTGTACATTTAGTGAGACATATTCATGTTGCAGATTTCAGTTTTTTCTTCAAAAATCAGGGATTCTTTCTGTTACTTAAAATTTTTTAACATCTTGTAGACAGCTTTACAGGTGATTTAGACAGGTTTGTAAAAAGAACCATAGCCCTTCATGACAGCATTATGACCTGTGGGAAGCTGGGGAACAAGACCATGGGCTAGTAGGAGCACAAGGCTTCTCAGACAGACCTTGCTCCTGCCTGGGCTAAAGCACTGCCAAGTCTGTGAAAGGTTCTTTGACATAAGAAGCCTAGGGGCTGTATGAGAGGAGCTTGGGTTTGGTACCTACAGCAGGAGCCAAAGATAGACCGAGAGAGATGGATGTGTGTAGGATATGGATCCTGACTGTGGAACTGGCTGGGTGCTCCCATATAGACTTCAGTTTTCCTTCCCATAATAAACATTCTCTGTGACAGGAAGAAGAGGGCTGGTAGGGCACACAGCCACAGCTCACACTGGTAAAAGACTTACCACTCCAGGCGCAGGAACATTTTCAAACCTGAGTGTTCATATGTTACCAGTGGACTATAGAACCCTCCCTGCTCTTTCTTCCAAATGATTTATTTTCTCTTGTATCAACTAATTCTAGTCCTTGAAAATATATGGTGGAGTCTTTCACCCCAAGCCCTCCTTCCTGCAGCTCACAAAGGATGGCCACTGCTCTCTGGCTTACTAATTCCTTATCTAAAGGGAAGCTGTCCTGCAAGCGCTGATAGATAAAAACACACTATCTATCACACTTAATAAAAAATGAAACACAGGGACATCAGACAGCAAACAGAAACACTCCCACAAACCTCCTGCCACCATAAAATAATTCATGGGGTTGGAGCTAGAGTAGCATTCTGTCCCTGATAATGTTCCCAGTTGGCTTACCAGCACCTATAGTTTCCCAGGGTGTTTGCAGAACAATCCCAGCTCTAGTTTCAGTTCAATAACTTACTTTATTTGTAACCTGCTGTTAAGGAAGTTGCAGATGTGGTCAAGTCTCAATCACTGAGCAGAAAATTGTGTCAGGTATATCAGAACAGCCATCATTGAGCTTGCTCTAAGCATTGTGGCTTTTCATAGAATAGTACCAAAAGAAAAAGTCTAACTGCCATCAACTCATCTTTCCTTTCTGAAATATCTCTCACAAATCACTGCAAAAGGTCTAGGGAACAAAAATCTTTCTTAGACAAATATGCCCAAATGGAGAAAATAAAAATAGGCCATGGACAACATTTAACATAAATCCAATACTCTTCTACCTCCAAAACTGTAGTTCTTTGAGATCATGTGGGAAACGACCAAAATTTCCACCTTTTCTCCTACAGGTACTATGTAATAACACAGTTTTCAGTAGGGGCCACATTTTTCTCACCTTAGGTGATTTTAATAGCATTCTTATCACTCTCTCATTCACAAGAATATTTTTTAAAGAATGCTAATAATTGGTCTCTTAGAAAGTCAAGTCTATAGAAGAAAACCTGAATGGAAAACACAAAAAGAGAGTTTTCATAACTGTAAAAGCCTCTTCTGAGAAATAGCTCTAAGTCCAAATGGGAAAGGCTCAGGCAATAAGTAGAAGAGTGAGTTTACATGTACTAAGTCCTTTAAAAGATACAGCTGGATGTGGTGCCAAAGAAATGTCTATTATTTTCTACTAGGCATGGAAAAATCAATGACAAAGAATGAAAAAGAGAATGATACAGAAAGAACGTACCAGTGGCAACCTGGGACTCCAGCATAATACTCCTATTGCAGTCAGGGATTCAGAGGCACACCGCAGCATAACAACATTAACTCAGATGTTTCTGTTAAATTTCTTCTCTTCTGTTTTTTGACACCAGCATTGCAATAGCCTTTTTACTCCCTTATGGAAAAAAAAATCCAACAGAATGTGAGAGCAACAGGTGAACTGAAAACATTTCTACACTTGAGTGTTACGTGGCTTGTGCTAAGACCCAACCAAAAACGTAGTTCTCATATATAACATAACATTGGGCTTTTAGGAACATAAATCTATGGATACACAACACAAAATTAATTGCAAAATTGACATAACATGGACGAGCTGCTCTTAATTGAAAGCTATTTCCTTTTTCCCATTATTTCTCTATTAAAGTGCATGGCTGCTCAGAGAATCTGTACTGCTAAAATGAGTTGCATGGGTACTTGACACTCGCTTCTGTATCATTGCACATTTTTCCAGCACTAACAAAAGAACTAGAATAAGAATCTGAAAAGACTTTTATTCCATTATAAACTCAAAAATTTAGAAACTTGATTATTTTTTCACTCATTGAACTCCATTGAAAAAATAGGGCTGGATCCAGTGTACCTTGGATAGAAGGGAAATGCACTGGCAGCACATCATCGAAGAGAGTGTTTGCTGCACCAGAACAGCCTGAGCTGAGAGGTGAAAGCTACACTAGGAAAAGGATTTAGGGAAAGGGAAGTATTTTATAGAAGTCATCAAAGTTACAATCAGCAATCTGGATCCAAATCATAAAGAAGCTATCTTCTCTGTAAAACCTCCTGTAATTAAAGTCACCTAAGTTCAAAAGGGAAAACCAATGTCTTACTGCATTCTTGTGTAGTATGAAAGCCAGGATATTGTAGTGTCATTACCTGAAAAAAAAGTAGGCTGAAATTTTGAAAGTCTCTGGTGATAAATATAAAAGTCAGCTTGAAGGGAGCCAAGACCAGACTTTCTTGCTGATAATAAAGCTAAACAAAGTAATGTTTATTTCATTAAGTGTGGCCTGGAATGTTTTCTGTTTTAATCTCTTGAGTCACATAAAAATACACTCTAAGTTAAAAATCAGAATAATTAAAGTAATGGCTATATTTATAAATGCTGCTACTTCTTTTGCCAGGCAATTTGGAGTGTTCTGAAGCAAAATAAACAGATGTTGAAAATATTAACACACTAATATGAAAACAGCCTCAACATTTAAACAAAGACCATTTGAGAAAAACACCAAAAATAAAATAAAGAATCAGGAGGAGGGAAAAAGTGGATAGAGGCAAAAATTACAAATCATGGATGAAATGTAACATAACTGAAACCCCTCTGGTGCAGAATGCAAGGACAGCCAGAAATGCCCCTTAAGATGCTGTCTTCTGATAATGTGCAGGAGAGGGGTAAAGCTCTGGCACCAATACAGACCCCTCCAGTGCTAAAACTCGTAAGAAGCACCATGGACATGTATGTCTTAGGGGTGTTCCCACTCTGTCGCTGCAAAAAAGAAGGAAATGAGAAAGTATTAATATTTTCTCCCTTGCAAAGTAATCATTGGCACACTGCTCTCCAGGAATGTCTTGTTCCAAAGCTCATGGAGAAGCAAATTTCACAGGACAAACCAGCCCCATCCATGCCCTATCTCCAAAGGGAAGAGACAACTCAAGAGGAGTGTCGCTGCCTGGAGGGGACTGTCTGTGCCTTAGCCCTCTCTGTTCCTTTCCTTGCCTTAACCAATAAGTTGCAAAGCTGGAACAAGGATAGTCTGATCCAGAAAATATCTGTTAAGAATTCAGGACTACAAGGGATTTAGAGCAGGCAGCTAGCAACAGATCATAGTACCCTTGGCACACAGGAAATCTTCACAACTCCTAAGGCTGCTGAGGCCCCTAAGACCAGGCGAGCCACCAACCTGTTTAGTATTGTAAACAACTACAGAAAAACCTCCTCTGATGGAGAGAGCTCCCAGCATCATGGGTCTGTCACCAGCCATGACAGTGCACAGGAGCCACTAACCACTCTAAACCACTCCACAAACTGCTTGACATTTCCAGCTTCAGATGTTGGACTTAAGAACAGAAAAAAAAAAAAAAAACCCTCAAATCCAAAATAAGCATGTAATTTCCCCTTAACAAAAGTCATTGCTTTTTCCTCCTTAACTTTCAGGCTTCAAAATTAACCACAAAAATTTCCTGTCCATGAATAAATAAGCCCTAAGCAATTTCATGACACTAAACATCCTCAGCATCACTCATTCACCTTTCTTTAAAAGAGAAACAACCCTTATATGTCTCCTCAGTAGTTCTGTGAGGTCTGAGGCTCCCACCTCACAAAATAGCCTAACTTTGAGCACTTAAACTCACGCAGGGCCCAGAGCAGTAACACAAAAATGAGAGTGCAGAGTGTAATGTAACACTTTATGCAACATATAAAAACAATGTATTGTTTGGGTACAAATTCTGGCAAAGAATAAATTTTCCTTTTTAAAGGAAAGACCAATATTTTGAAATGAATTTAAATCCAAATATGAGCTTGGTTCTGTGTTCTGATACACAAAAAAAAACTCTAATGAACTGAATAAATGCCATTAATGTGAGTGAAACACTGTCATTAAAGACTGTGTGGAGATATTTAACTGCCTCAGAAGAGAAATTGAGGAAATGCTTTCTGGTTTTGCTGCTCAGTGTGACCATTGGCTAACAATAAAGTTATTCTCATCACTGCTAACACCTAAGCACAATAGAGTGTTGAAAAGCATGTCTGAATTATGGATAGAAAAACTTGATCAGTTGTATTTTTAATAAGGCATTCAAATTTTCATTAGGAGGAGTGTTGGGTACCGAGTATACTGAGACCTGTATGGAGTACAGACTTTCTGGCTGCAGTAATTTAACTCTTCCTAAAGAGTTAGCAACACTTTTCAATGGCAAGAACCTGAACGAAACCTTGGGTAGCCTGGGTAAACTCAGACAAGCATGCAGTGTCAGAGACATCATTGTACTTGTAAAAGTCTTGCTAGTCTGGGCACACAAATTAGGTTTCCTTCCATTTATATAATGCCTAAAAGATACACTAGTAAAATTTAATATAGTAAATTATCAATAAGGAGAGTTCTGGGAACATTTGGTGCTCCATATTCTTGACTGCCTTCATGACAGTTCTGTTTTCTAAGTCTTAATCAATCTTCCTGTCTTAGGAAGATCTATTTGATCTTTCTACCTCTAGAACAACTGTAGTAACCACATCTGAAGTATTTGAAGTGAATTGTCACACAATCTGCCTGTGATTTGGCCATACTTTAGACCTGGGGGAATACAGTATGGGGCTGCACATCCTCCTCTCAGGTACATGCCTCCTTCTTCTGTACCTGCCTCATGCTGTACCAGAAAAAACACTCTCACTGTAGAGCTCCTGGTCCAGAGAGGTACATGACCTTGAGATGTTTAATTTTAAATGGTCTTTGCTGAAGAACAGTTAGGGAAGAACTGATAGGTGACTCCAAGACACTGGCCTTTTTATAGTTTGGTACAGGCATGTGGATGGGAGTCCCAGCATACAGAGATTCTAAAATCATGGGGCCAAATGTGTCTGTATTGGCACTAAGGAAGTTACATCTGGGATGAGTTTGGCCCTTAGTTTGAGAAAATGAAAACCTTATGAAAATCTATTGCTGGGTTCATGACAATGCTGAGCAGTAAGCAATTTTCCAGTAGGATCCAATACACAAGATAATGAATTGTTTTCCTTCTTTATTGGCAGCCAGCACTGTTTAATTGGGCTGCTAGAAGGTGGGAAGTATCCAGAAATCCTATTTGTTAATCCGATTTGCTGTTTGCCCCTTGAACAGAGTATCTGGTGACTGTATGTGCACCTGTGATGAACCAGCACAGCAGCTTCTCCTGACAGGTGCTTTGCCCAGCAGCATCCAGACACAGCCCCCACTGTTTCCAAGGGCTGGGGCTGGTGGAGGAAGGAAAACTGATGTCCTGCCAGAATGGTGGAATGGGACATCTCCCTAATGCACTAATTATTAACTTGAATGAGATACAGGTGGAGATCAACTCTTAGGAGAGGTGGGGGAAAGTCTATAAGAATAGAGTCCCACTGAAACATGGCCTCTGCCAGAGATAGTAAAGCTTGGAAGAAAACCTCACCTCAGCAAGCAGAATAGGTGACAAAATACCTGTTCCCAGTGCAGCTGTTTTACTCTGCACTCTTGAGAGCAATACCAAATGTACAAATGGCTTTCCAGAAGGCCTGCATGGGGCACAGGAATGTTCACTGTGAATATCTCCCTGTCCCAAATTCCCAGTTCTGGTTGGAAGGGGATGTATTGCCATCTCAGCAGATTTTGACACTGTAATAAGTTTTGCTCTGTCTGCAAGATACTAGGATTCATTCTGTTGCTGTAAAAAATGCTGGAGAAGAATAAAATACTTATTTTTAAAATAATTGAATATAATGCTCCCTAGTGTTCACAAAAATGGAATTTTAAAAAGATAATTAAAAAATCCATAGAAAAAAGGTTTTCTAACAACCTTTGGTTTTCAACCTCTTTCCTACCACTGAAAACAGTGGCCTCTGTCTAGCATTTAAATTTTCCTGCAGCTTCACAGAAACTTCAGCTGGAACATCAAAACCCCATAGTATGTGCTGTTGCTTCACACTAACCATGATCTCATTATTATGGTACAAATGAATGTATCTTTCACAGCAGTCATACCTATAAAGAACTCAATGGCTGTAGTAGCTCTAAAGACCTAAAACAACTAAATGAGTTATAAACCATTCTAGCTTTCCTTAATCAGAGTGAACCTTTCCAGGTGTTCTTTAGCCAAATCACTTAAGCAGTGTCCAGTTTTATAAACAAACAATGTTCCATTTGCTAGTTTATAGTTTCCTGTCCTTTACCTTCTTTAAAATGTGAGATTCAACTCTGCTACTTCTTAATGTCCAGGAATCTCTTGACTCTTGTGATCTAGAAAATGTCAGTGAAAGGATTGCAGATGTGCCTTTCCTAAAAACTTAGATTATCTGGACTTCAGGCTCTGTTTGATTTTAGTGCATCTAGAGGTATTTGTAGCTGATACTGCTGTTAACTCTAACACATGCGAGACTCTCACCCTCACTTTCCTTTCTGCAGACAG
This sequence comes from Chloebia gouldiae, assembly GCA_003676055.1. Lineage (NCBI taxonomy): Eukaryota > Metazoa > Chordata > Aves > Passeriformes > Passeridae > Chloebia > Chloebia gouldiae. The sequence goes on along the minus strand of QUSF01000003.1, from coordinate 19,384,805 downwards.
CTACAAATGAGCTGCTCAACAGATGTTCTGTTTGCTATTATCCAATATCTATTCCTCACTATCATTTTTCATTGACTCAATGATTATCCTTTGTCTGGTGTGTGTATATATATATATATAAGATCATATAACATTTATCACACTAACCACATACAAATTCCAGAACTGGACAGTTGTAAGACATTATTTTATGTGGAACCAAAGTCACTTATCTGAATGATTTGCAGATGTGATCTCAGAGCTGCCTCCAAGTGCAGAGGGAGGAATGTTTACTGTGACCAAGAGCCTCCCACTCATGCTGGAGTGGGACCACTGTTTGCAGTGTCCGAGTCAGCCTTGGCCCCAGCTCCTAAGCAGTAAGATAATCAAATTATGTAAAGTGGGCAAAAACACCTTTTGATGACATAAACAGGAATGCTTATTTTCAATTCCTTCAGGAAAACCTTCAGTTTTTTCAATTTTTCAGAAATTCCTTCAGTTAATGCTTGTGCTTGGGTGACTATACTCAGAAGTACATGGTGGATTTGAAATTATTCCACTGATGATGACTCTGTCACTTTACATTGGGGTTCTCTACATGATTTCTAGGGCATGTTGGAAGAGCTGACAGTGCCCACTTGTCAGTAGCCATGGGGTTATTCTTTATTTGCTTTTGAAATGATCTGCTATATTTTATTTTCCTCTGTAGTTTCCCAGAATTCTTCAGTCTGTTTTTCTACACAAAATATAGTGTATTTTTGTATTTACTAGCACCTTTTCTTGTTTATTTTCAATCTCTTGCCTATTCCATAACTTTAACAGCCTATGATGTACCATGAGGATTGAGAATGCAAAAAAGTGATTAGTAAGCCTACTGCCACTTAAAGTATTATTTATGCTGCTTAAAAATTCACTCCCTAAAATTGTGTCTATTTTTTAAAACTATCTTGAGGTATAGCAGATGTATTTAGTATGCATTATAGGAACTAATTTAAAAATGATGACCAACAAGAAAAAAAATTCTACTCACTGTGACATCCTTCTTTGTAGTAGCCAGCCCAAAAACATCCCCTGTAGCAGAAACAAAATTCATTTCAGTGTCCAGGTAGGAATAAACACCAAAAGCTAATTTAATTTATTTAAATAAATGTGATTAATGTATTTATTACTGTACCTTCAGCTATGGATGTTTATTTGTGCAGTAATAAAGTAGTGATTGTCAGTATGAAATGGACTAATTGATGTGCATGTGCAGCACCTAGCAGGCACTAAGTAAATCACAGGGGAAATGTGATTCTCCTGAGAAGACTGACATTTACAAGGAGAATTTAGCCTTTAAATGTTCAGTAGGTCTACGATGGGATGTCATCACATCTTTTCATTTTCCCCATTTTGTTCTGCATGGTTGCCTTTGAGCTCCCCTATACTGAGTTTGGATAATGTTTAGAGTTACCATCCGATAAAGCAATATGGTTTATAGATTAAGGGAAAGTTTATTTTATAGAGATTAAAACATATTAAAGCCAACAGATTTTAAAATAAGTTATCCTGCAGTCTCATTATTTGATTTTCTGCAGTGCATCAAATTTTATATTCCTGTAGTTAAGCATAGTTTTTTCACAGCGAAACAGAGGCAAAACTGGTCATAGCCTATCAGATAAATGTGTTTTCCACCAGCAACACACAGCGGTGACTTTGCTCAAAGGCGTCAGTTTGTCCCTGACAACAGTCATGCTGCTCTCAGCCTCTCAGCGACCCTCAGTTTATCTATAAGGACAAGTCGGCACTCTGCTTTACAGCCGATATTTGAGCACGAATAGCTGACGGGTTCTGCGCAGTCCGCGCTAGTTGCGGGGCAGGAACCGCCCGCCGCAGTTTTCGCCGTTTGAAGTTCCCGGGGCGCCCACCGGCCCGGAGGGAGCAGGGCGCGCCCTCACGCGCGGCCGCCGGGGGGCGCTGCGGCACAGGCCACGGGCCGGCCCCGGGCGCTGAGGGCGGCAGCGGGCGGAGCGCGGGCACCTGCCGAGAGCCAAGGCGGCTGTTTGTTAGCTCTGGTCTAAGATGAAATCAATTTTTTTTTCTGTCACTGAGTCCATTTAAAAATTATTTTTTTATCTTACTGTAGAGTGTTCATAGAATCATAAAATTGCCAAGGTTGGGAGAGATGTTTAAGATCATCAAGTCCCAGTGTCAACTTGGCACTACCACTGGAACCCGTAAACAACTAAACCACAGCACCCGAAGCCAGATCCAGCCACTCCTTAAACACTTCCAGGCGTGCTGGTTCCACTCCCTTACTAGAGCTGGGGGTCAACTGTTTAGGTGCTCAAATGGACCTTAAAGATCTTCTGGTCCCAAACTCCCTGCTATGGGCAGGAACACCTCTCACCAGAGCAGATTGCCCAAGGCCTTACCCAGCCTGCTTTTATACACTGTGAGGGATGGGACACACAGCCTCCCCGGTAAACATGTTCCAGTATCTCACCACCCTCACAGTAAAGAATATCTAAAAGAATATCCTAATATGTAACCTAAATTTTCCCTCTTTCAGTTTTCTATCCATTGCTCCTTGTCCTATCACTATAGTTCTTGGTTAAAAGCCCCTCTCCAGCTTCCCTGTAGGGCCCCTGCATATACTGGAAGGTTACTATGAGGTCTCCACTCAACCTTCTCTTCTCCAGGCTGAACAGCTCCAACTTTCTCAGCCCGTTTTCTTTTCAACTTCATGGTCTTCATGGACTTGTTCCAACTTGTTTCATGTCCTTCTTACATTGGGGACACAATTTTCTGCTTTTTTTTTTTCCATGTTCATTTTTATATCTCTCTCCAACCTTTTTGTATTTTTTATTTCTGTTCTCAAAACAAACAGAAAAAGTGCTTTCTTCTGGTTTGTTTGCAGCCTCAGGGTACCATTCCAAATATTTTAATTTACTTTTTTTTTAATCCGCATACTTATCTGTGTCTTATTCAGAATGAAAACAAATACTTGAATATTATGTCAGTTCCTCTCAATTCTTCTGCTTGACTGTGATTACACAGCACTATCCGAAACACCCTTGAGACAGTGAAGTGCTTCAGAAGTGCTGTTTACAACCCCTGACAGAGGCCCTGTTCCTCTTCCAGCTCTGTCTCCAGAGCTGATTAAAGCAAGCACAGTATAAAATCAAAGTTGGGGTCATTTGTGCTTCCATCCTGGTCAAAATGTACGCGGTCCAGAATTAGAGAATTCTGACTTTCTGGAGATTATATTCACCTCTGAGAGTCAGTTGAGAGACCCAGCAGTCCTGGACAGCTGGCTACAGCTGCCAGCCTGATTTGTGGCCAAAGATGATGTATTATATTTTAAACATAGTGTTTAAATTAAAGAATTAATATTTTTTCCTCCTGAGACTTCATAAAATATCATAAACAGGTAAAAGTTAGACCACATATTCCTTGATATTTCTAATCTTTAGGCAGTTCTACAATCTTTACTTCCAGCTGTGCCAAGAAAGCACTGACTGGCGCATTCTGCCTAAAGCTGTCCCAACCTTGGTGGAAGGGGAGAACTGTAAACTTTCTGTATCTGAGATAAATTTTGTGGGGGGGAAGAAATGTTGTTAATATTATCTACTTACCATGAATTACATGGTCAAGTGATGACATACTAAATCAGAGAAAACATTAAGAAATATCAAGATCTGGTGGTTCAATTCTGATTTTTTCTCTCTTTCACAACAGTCATAGTATCAAACAGAATCATAAGAGACCTTTCTTGAAAGAAATCTGAATTTCACACAGCCATGGAAAGTTTTCTTTCCTGCTTACATTTTGCATTGTAACACCAAGTTATATTGGCTCTCTTTTTGTGGGAGCACTATACAGGTGGCTGGAGAGCAAGTAGGACTAAACCTTGAGAGGCAAGTTGAGAGCAGATGAGTCAAAACAATTGCGTAGAAGAGACAAAATTTTTATTTAAAAATATTATGTCCTTTGTTTTGTAAGTTAATATTGGACATATGATTAACCCAGCAATGTGTGATGCTCATTTATTTGATGACCTTGGGACCTTACAGTGAACAGTAAGGGACTGTGACACAGACCAAGTGCTGAGAGGCAGTGTACATTAGGTTTGTCACAGCCCCACACTGCTGTGATGACACAGCTTCCACACAGGAGGTGGCTCCTCTCCTGGCAGCTCAGAGCTCAGGCAGAATGAACATGTGTCTGCCTGCACTCATCTGCTCAAAGTCTCTCAGATTTCCCCAAAGGTAAGAAAATGTATTATCATGCAGAACATACAGATTGCTCTATGAGTCCTGGTTCACATTTGTGCAAATGTTAGTTATTTCCATATATTTCTGATTCGTCTTTAAAAGAACACATTTTCAGAGTTAACTAGCTGAAGCTCTGCTCCTAAAATACTGTCCTCCTGCTGATTTTCTAGACTTCATGTGCAGTTTCCTTCTCTGGTAGAGTGTGAGGAACTGATACTTCTTGATTTGAAGAGGTTATTTAGGAACTGAGTACCAATTCTACGATTATATGAAGCCATTTATGTCTTTCCTGCTGGGTGCTTGGCACTGAGCATGGGTTATGCCATCTTATGCAATGCACATTAATATACCCACAAACAATCTGAGCTGGAATTCCAGTTCCTCACACTCCCTCTGAGAAACATAAGTGAATCCCAACAGAACAGGATTTTGCCCTCTTGACTATATCAATAACCATACCACATCCTCCAGAATATTCTTTCAATAGTGTCTTTATGGGATAAGTTTTCCCACTAAAAATCACTGCAGGAACATTCTCTGTTCATCAAAACATGAAACCAAGTGGCTGCTGCTTCTTGAAAAGCATGAAGGCATTGTTGTGAATATTGCTCTAGTATTTACAGGGGAAGGGAAAAAATAGCAGGCTTTCAGAGAGGTTTAACTAAAATCCCCATGTGCACCAGTGCTGCCTCCAGCCTAAAGCCAATATAGTTTTTGATCCTAAGCTGTGCATTCTGAAGTTATCCTGTGGTTCTGCAGTTGTGTTTATTTTGGAAGATACACTACAAATAATGAGGGGAAGGATATACGAGATAACACAGAGAGCTATAGGGAAAGGGGTTGCTGCTCCAAGGAGGAGGGAACTATTTGCATGTGGCCTCTGAAAACCAAAAAAATGTCTGTAGATAATATTTGCTTTTTCTATGCTGCCTTGGGCAAACAAAAATAAAGGGCAGAGGGAAATGATGTTTTTTTCTAAATTATAGCCTTGGGTTACTAAGGATCAGATAATGTTTTAATCAGTTGGTCTACTGAGGAGGGGAGCAGAAAATTTTAGCCTCAAACTCTGGAGAAGGTTGTAGAGCAGACAGGAAATCCACACACTGTAAATGAGAATCTGCTGTGAGCTGGGTGAAATGCTGAAGTTCTGCTCTGGGGGTAAAAAATACCCACCATCTGAATTTACTTTCAGCTCTGTTGGAATGAAAAGTTAGAATTCATACTCCCACATATACTAAGTATTCCCCAAATTTGAGTTTTGGGAATACAAAAGTGGCCTTATCAGACCATTTAATTTGGGTGAAATCATAGCATTTTGTCATGATAAAGTCAACAGACTTTTTTTCAGCTTTAGATCTGGAAGCTCTTTGACAGAGAAAATGATGGAAGCCTGTTCTCTGAAGGATGTATTACTGCTCAAAAATCTCATGGATTGTTTTTTCAAGCAAGCTGGGGCAGAAGTTAATTGAACTATATCTCTGCAATGGTGGCCAGCTTCACAGTAATCCAAAAGCCACTAAACCATTTTAGTAAAAGGCAGTGTGTGACAGAGTGACAGCAGCTTGAAAATCCTTAGTGCTGGCAAGGATGTGACATTTTATTGATTTATGCACATATTTGTGCTACAGTATAATGAAATCTGTTGGAAAACTCCTAATTTTTTCAGTAACATTTAAAATGAGTGCAATTAAGCATATAAGGTAAAAGAAAAGGCTTGTTAGTACCTGAGCAGTTAATTGTGACTGATTATTTGTTTTAGTGGTAACTAGTATTTGTTCTTCTGAGGCCAGCTCCTCTAGAAGATGCCAGGATAGCCTTGCTTAGAAGCCAACAACTAGGAGTGAATAAAATAAGGATGGAAGCATTACAAGTAGATTAAATGTTCATCAGTGGGAACTGGGAAAGAAAGAGCAAGAGAAAATGTTATTGTCCTCAAGGGAATTATAAAGGCAGCAAGCTAAGGAACCTCCAAGCAAGGAAGAGCAGGATTCTGACTAACAAGTGAAAACACATTATCTTGGCCCAAAAGGTCCACCGCTGCTGATTTTCTTGAAAATGAAATCAAATGCAGATCCAAATATTCACTAATAATTAAAGAGATTATTAAAAATTATTAAAATTATTAAAACTAAATGCAAGAAGGTGAGCAGGTAAAGAAGAGGGGATTATTTGCCACAGCTGATAGAAGCAAAGGGCACAGAAAAAACAAGAGTGATAAAAACAGTGATTAACTGTAATTGAGCTCTTAATGGAAACAGATTAATTTTGGGTTCTACAGGAGAAAGACTTGAAATATTTACTCTATTATCTGGTCTGATACCAAGGAGGAAGGCAGCTATTTTAAAGGAGATTCATATGGCTGATAGGGAGGAACTTAGTAAGGACAAGTTTAAATTAAGACATGGGAAACCAGGAAAGAACAAAACAACAAACACTGTCAAGGAGATGGAGTAGGTGACCTTGCAGGTGTTCTCTATCACCTACTTCCTCTTTATGAAGAGAGCAGGGTCCTGGTAACAGATATTTAGGATGCCACAATAATGGCAAACTTCAGCAGATTTGTCCTGCTAGAAAGTAGTCTGCTTCTCTGCAATCTCTTTAGAATAATGAAGATACTAAAATGCAGCTCAGAGTTCCAGCAAACCAACTCTTTAAAATACTGTCAGTGACCAGAGGTGCAGCTTTTCTCCTCTTACTGTCTAATATAGTGGTATCTGAGTTGAGAATTATTTTGGTGTTTTTTTTCCAGCTGCTTTGTACTCTGCTGAGAATAACCAGGATAATTGTTTGGGCTGATCTGCAGTCACTTTGCACAAAAGCCATCTTGTCTGTTGAGGGGCTTGCATCCAGTTTGTATTTGTGGGTCACACTCCAGTAGTTTGCTACAGCCTTACACTGGGGGATACCTCAGACCACCATTTTCTTGAATCCTAGAACAGTTTGGTTAGAAAGAACCTTAAAGATAATTTAATTCTAACTAGCCTGCCATGGACAGGAACACCTTCTGCTAGATTAGGTTGCTTAAAGCCCTATCCAACATAGCCTTGAACTCCTCCAGGGATGGGACATCCACATCCACTTCTCTGGGCAACCAGTTCCAGTGTCCCACCACCCTCACAGTAAAGAATTTCCTCTTATATATAAACAAAATCTACCCTTTTCCAGTTTAAAGCCAATACCACCTTGATCTATCACTGCACTTCTTGATTTAGAGTCAGTCCTATCTTTCCTCAGGGCCCCCTTTGTGTACTGGAAGGCCACTATAAGGTCTCCCTGGAGCTTGGCTAAAAACCCCAACTTTCTCAGTCTGTCTTCACAACAAAGGTGCTCCAGCACCCTGATCATACTTGTGGCCTTTCTCTGGACCCATTCCAGCTAATCCATGTCTTTCCTGTTCTGGCGGACACAGAGCAGACTGGAGGGAAAGAATGCTGGGCATGCTTCTATTGATGCAGCTCAGGGCATGATTGGCTTTCCAGTCTTCCTGAGTATATTGCCAGCTCCTATTCAGTTTTTCATCCACAGATACCCCTAAGATCTCCTGTGCACAGCTGCTAACAATGCAGTCATTGCCTAGCCTGTGTCTGTGTTTGCCCTGACCTGACCTTGTTGATCTTCATGAGGCTCACATAGGCCCAAATCTAAAGCCTGTCAAGGTCTGCCTGGATGTCATCCCTTCCAGTCAGATTATCAACTGCATCACCAGTCAGCTTGGTGTCATCCACAAATCACTGTGGGTGCACTCAATATCACTGTTCACATCCCCAGTGAAAATGTTAAATAATATTGGTCCCATATGGCCCCCTGAGGGACACCACTCATTGCTGGTCTCCATCCAGACATAAAGCAACTATTTGAGTGCAACTCTCTGAGTGCGACCATTCAGCCAATTCCTTATCCATGGAGTGGTCCACCCATCAATTCCATGTCTTTCCATTTTAGAGACAAGGATGTTGTATGGGACAGTGTCAAATGTTTTGCAGTAATCTGGTAGATTTGAACTGGGCTGTTCTTGAAGTCTCAACATCATGGGGAAAAGAGAATGAGAAAACATCAATCTTGGCATCCAAACCTGTGGAAGTGTTGAACAGAATTGCTAAGGGAATAGCCAGACAATCAGAGGAATACTATGCACTATTGAAAACAAAGGGTACTAAGATGGTAATCCAGTTGGGCTCCCCATTGTCTGCATTTAGATGAGTTAGATGGGATTTTTTTACTTCATACCAATGTCTTGGATTTGATTCTTGCAAAAGAAGTAACTGAGTACTGTCTGGTGCTGTACAGATGTATGTGGGAATCCAGCTGAGAGCTAGTAATGCTGGCTCTATGCAGCCTGGTCAGGTGCTCCTCATCCCCAGCCTTTTCTCTCTGAGAACACACATGTTGGAAAAAGCACTGCAGTAGAGTTAAACCTCCTGTCACCAATCACAGAATTGCAGGTTATAATACATGTCTTGGAGCCTTCTAAATCATTAATTTCAGGCACATGCAAGGTAATTGCTTTCTGAGTTCTTCTCAGCTAAGAAGGGTGACTACCACTGTGGAGATGATAGTAAGCTACTTTCTAGTAGTTCATCCACTGGTTGCTTCCTTCCTAAGCACTTCTTTTTTTTTTCCCTTCTTGCCTGTATTCCTTTTTATTTGCAGTCATGCCCTGACAGTTAAAAAAGACAGCTACATTATGGCACAATAGGCATGACTGCTGGAAAACATCTTCTCCAGGGCTGCACTTTACCACCTATTTTCCTTCTTTGTTGGGCAAGCCTCTCATTTATGCTTAATCCCTAGCCCCTGCACAAGAAGCATTTTAGAATCCCCCTTCAGGTTGGGTATATGGCCAGAAGGGCCCTTAGGAAACTATTTCTGTCTTTTATTTTCATGCAAGGAGCAAGGTGTTTCAGTACAATGGGAAATAGTCGTATTAAAATTCATGTCCAGTTGATTTATCAATAGTAAAGAAAATGCAGATCCTCTTATATTTGCATTAGCACCAGCAAGAGCACAGAGTGATTTCATTTCATGGGACACGTTTTCCCTCTGTTTAGAGAGGAGATCCACAGTAACAAATCAATAGGTTGGCTTAGAGGCTTTCAAAAGCCCCCATAACCCAATGGAAGGGGCAGATCCCCGGCTGTCTGAAATTCACTCAGATATAAAAGGATGCAAAGAAAACCATGCACTTCTAGGACTATGTACTCTGACAGGCATGCTCTTTGTGATGTAAGGTCAATGGCAGCACTGAGATGTCCTGCCCAGGGAAAGCAAATGGAGGACATCAGCTGACATCAGCATTGTAGAGTTTTTTAAATGACTGGAACTTATGATTACTGAAACCATCCACTGAAATTTTCTCTAGCTCTACTATCATCATCATCATCATCATCATCATCATCATCATCATCATCATCAT